>CM040126.1:196061388-196649691 GCA_022559845.1 Amorphophallus konjac | reverse complement strand
TCGGCTCGTGGGCGGCGGGACATGATTCGAATGGTATCGGGTTCTTCTCGGTATCCGAATCTTGGGTCGTTACAAACACTAAGTTTGCATCTCCTTGAGTTGATTATAAATGAAATGACAAAATATTTATGTGGCAATATCACTCGGTGTACGACGTTATTCGTGGATCGTATTGTTTTAATTGATGAGAATGTTAAAGGTTCAAATCATACGAGAAAATGGGTGGACAGATGCTTTGGAAGCTAAAGGCTTTAATTATTATACATGTAGTGTTATTTTAGTATCACAACGGGAGACTACTAGGATCCGGTTATGGTTAAATGGCCAAGTGTCTCTGAAACGGTGGACGAAGTCACTTTCAATATTTGCTAAAATGGTGATGTTCCGAGCGGCAGAGCATGCGGAAGTCCATCAACATAGGATGATGCCCCGCCTCCGTAACCAGAAGACTGGCAGCAATCATGGAAGCGTGCGGAAACAAAAACAATTGAGTCTGGTATATATGATCTCATCTCATGGGAGGCCACCACTAGCTTCATGGCAAGGATTACCTTCACTTGCACCATCAACATTTAATCTCAATTTCCCTCTCAGTGGGAAGGATCCATTTAACAAGCAACGGGGGAAGAAGCTTGCAGGAGATATCCCAACACGTCCAAAGGCTATGAAATTGGGATCTGGAGCCGATGGACCCCAACTTTAGGACAAGCTACGTGTGAACAAATATTGAAGCCCTTCATATCTGACTCTGTTTCTAGCACTCCAAACTTCCCACAACTAGAGGTACTAAATAAATCTGTAGGCAATGCCATAAAGAGAGGACGATGAGGTATTATTGTGCGGTAGGAAAACCTTGCAGCATTGGTAACCCCCGTAGATCATCAACTAAGCTGTGAAGCCAAGAAACTGAGACCAAGAATCAATGGCCAGTTGACTCTGAAGGAAGAGGTGAGAATAGGCTCTTCAGAAGAAGTATTGCGGAAAGAGCAGCAAGAGCACGGTGGGGATACCAAGCATTTTAGTCTCTTACTATTAGTGGGAGTGGAATTAGAAGCTAGGCACCACAAGCAAAAGGGAAACTTTGTGGGGAACATGGGATCTCCACAGGCTCTTCCAGTCAAATTTATCCGTTAACAGTTCTTGCAAATTTCCTACATGAGCTCATAGAGAAGCAACTATCTGCTGTTCGATCAGGGTTCCCCGATTTGTTGGGATGGACCAACCCAGATCCGTCCTAGTACTATAGTACAAGTTGGCTAGAGTTGGACTGACTTGGGCCGAGTCATCCAATCGAGCCTAATTTAGCTCTTTAAATGACTCGGGTCGGCTTTGCATCATTTTGTGACCCAAGTTCGCCGTGCTACGATACAAGTCGCCCGACCTGCACTGATCTAGTACGAGTCTGCCAACCATGTGTTGGACATCATATTGGACAGTCCAAATCCAGTTTGTGAGAATGCAAAGCACCATGAAGATGATCAATCAAATTTGGAGGCACAAATTGGAGAGTCAATGGCCAGAGAATGATTTCTATCAGCTAATTCAATGACTTTTAACAACTTCGTTAATTTTGAGTCGCCAGCCAGACATCATCAGGTTATCAAGTTTTTGAGAAGCTAATCACATAGCTACGTATCATACCAAAAGGAAGCAGACCCCCTCGCCACCGGCACCCTTCTATTTGGATGAATGATTCTGCTTGCTTCTAACTAGGATGTGCAATTCGGGGAGAGCATTTTATTGAAGCTTGCAGCAAAGCAGTGACCCCTAGAAAGATGCTTGACAAAAAAAACACAGAAAAGAAGACCCTAAATAGTTAAAAGAGGAAATGGCCCTCCATATTAATTTGGCTCTGAGAGTAATTTGCATATGCTTGAGGGAGGAAAGACCTAGCCCACCATGGTCTATAGGAGCACATAAACGATCCCAAGGGCACCAGTGTCGTTTATGCTTTCCCTCAAAAGGAGTCCCACAAAAAAAAAAACCAGCAAGATTCCTATTAACTAACTAACTTGTGGATTGTAGCAGGAATAGTAGATCATGCCAGGCTATGAATGGGGATAGAGTTAAGAGTGTGATTCACAGGAGCAAGTCTTCCCCCCCCCCCGAATAATAATGAAGCTCGCCACCCTTGTATTCTTGCTTGAATACACATGCCTGAGAACTGCATAGCTCTTACATGCCTAGAAATAAGAGGTACACCCAAGTATTGAAAAAGGGCAAGGCTCTAGAAGTGATTCCCATGGAGCGAACATTTTTTTTTTATCTTTAAAGCTACAGGGGCACAACGATAAACCGTTTTGGTTGAGAGTTAGTCGTGGAGTTAACCCAGGGTTAACTCTCGACGCGATTTGATTGAGAGTTAATCTTAATCGAGTCAAAGAGTCAAAAATGGGATTAATCCAGGACTAACCCAAACCCACCTATGGACCTTCGTTAAATTTTAACCCAACTTCGCTCTCTCTCCCCCCCCCCTCATTAGCCATGGCAATAACGTATTTGTATTTTTAAATTTTAATTATTGGGATTAATAATGCTACTTATTAAAAAATATTTTCAAGATATATTTAGTTTACAAAACATTTTTAAAATATTTCAAAATTAAAATAAAATAAATTTTTAGATGAACAGTAATATAAACTCATAATTAATGATGTTTATGTCTTTTAAATTTGAATTCATGAGATTAATTAATTTATTTATCAAAAAATTTATTTTCAAAGTATATTCATTTAATAGAATATATTTAGAAAATAAAATAAAATTAAATTAAAATATTTTAGATGAACAACAACCTAAACCCATAATTAATGGCGTTTATGTCTTTTCAATTTTAATTAGTTAGATAAATGATGTTATTTATCAAAAAATCATTTTTAAGATATATTGATTATATATAATATATTTAAAAATTTTAGATATTAAAATGAAATTTAAAATTATTGGCATTTATATCTTTTAAATTTAAAATCATAATTAATGGCATTTATATCTTATAAATTTTAATCATTGAGATTAATGATGTTATGTATTAAAAATATATTTTCAAGATATATTAATTTTACAAAATATAATTAAACTATTTAAAAATTAAAGTAAAATTAAAAAAAATTAGATTGAAGGTAACCTAAATATGTAATTAATGACGTTTCTATCTTTTAAATTTTAATTAGTGAGTTTAATGATGTTATTTATTAAAAATATATTTTTACGATATATTTAATTTATAATATGGCTAATTAATATTTTCTTTTTGAAAGAGAGTAAACATTATTTCCTAGGATCGAACCTGCCTCTGATACCCAAGACAATAATTAATGTGGTAAATAAAGTGAAGGAAATTATAAGAAATAAAATCCCTATATGAAATAATACCTTTAGCAAACTCTCAATTGATTAAGACCCTAGTATATATCATGACCCACCTACCGTATAAGCTTAGTAAAATTTATAGAGATAATGGGTCCAACCTAAATTAATAAACCAAAAAACCCACGAATATTCATCCATTCACCCTACAGAAACCCAAAACCCAACCCATAATATATATATATATATATATATCCAATATAAATTTCCACTCATATGCATGGACTATATGGGCTTTTGCCCATCCACATACATAGCAAAGCCCACGTGATGGTTATAAGGCTTAAAACCCATATACATCGTTAACAGCTTTAAAACCCATATATACAAATGGGCCAAGACTAAGTAGCCAACCCACGTATATAGTGTGGGCCTCAGACCCATGAAGACAAAATCCACACCCAAATAGACAGGAAGAAAGCCTCATGCTCACAGGCCATTAGGAACCAAACCCCAAACTCATATACGTATGGGTTCGATCTGTACAAAGCCCTCTTACTCCTGGGCTCCACGTAAAGGGAACAATAGGCTTTTCTGATGGCCCAAAGACCCGTCGATCAGGCTTGCATGCAAATAGGCTTAAGGTTTCACAAGACAAAATGGGCAGGCGGCTGAATATATGGCAGGGTAATCAACGATGAGAACAACCCACGGAAGGGTTTGATGCCCTTGCCTTCGATAACCATCGAACCACCCTTGGGGTTTTCCCACCCTATAAGTAACCTCCTTGTCGAACAGGCAGGGCCGGCTGACCCTGCTGCATTCGAAATCCCACAACCTGTGTACGTGGAGGAGTCTCCCCTGCTGCCGAACCTGTTGCGTTCGAGGGCTTCATCCTGCCGCAGAAGCTTGAGGGCTGCTGCTGCGGTTTTCATCTTCACCTGCAGATGTGCAGACGTGAAGAGCGCATCCCTATTTGCTTCCTCATATTTCCTTTGTTATTCGAAGTAGGTCTTCTCTCCCCATACGAAACCTTTAAAAGCACACTTAGTAAAATAGTTAGACGATCACGTTATAAGTTTTCTCGATGATTTACATGATTTTATGTTAATTAGTTAAATAAAGACTATATGTTAATAATAATTTTTAACTATGTAATCACGCACCCATAATTTTCTCTGATTTATCACATATTTATATGTTAGATTAACTTGTTACAAATTTAATTTACTGAAATAAAAGAAAACTCAAAAGTATAACGGCGAAGGCATGAATACTGTTCACAGTGTACATGAGCTTTCTAGGCCATCGGAACATCCTTTGGTCATAAAATTTTATGAGCGTATTATTGGGACTAAGATCGAGACAGTGAGGGTGATGCCATCATTTTCCGTGCCCCCCTATCTCAAGATCCCCCATCTCTCAACGAAATTTTTTTTGAACATCCGGTTAGGAAGAGTTTTTTGAGCTCGTCATTCCGGTATATCATATGCGTGATTCCGACGTAGTTGCGTCGAGAAACGGATAGATTTAAGAAATTGACGACTTTGACGGTCAACACCGCCGTTTCAATTATATATATATATATATATATATATATATATATATATACATTCAATGTCAAGTTGATGATTCCCTTGCCTCTTATGCATGCACCATTACTGAAAACATAATTTTCACTCAAGTAGGGGACCTCCCGCGATTGGCCATGGGAGCGATAAGAATAGACAAAGTTGGACTGCCAGCCATCCGTCTACGTTAGCCTCTTAAGGTTCAGACATTGAATGCACAGGGAGTGCAGTGTATGGACTCCTCAAATGTACAGACCTCACAAAGCTGCAACGTAAGGGAGTATAGTGTACAGACTTCTCAAATGTACAGACTTACAAAGCTTGGGAGTGTAGTGTATGGACTTCTTAAAGCTCAGACATTGAATGTACAGACTTCGGCAGTGAAAAGGAATGCAATGTATGGACTTCTCAATTGTACAGACTTCACAAAGCTAAAAGGGTGTGGAGTGTACAGACTTCACACTGTACAGACTTCAGTAAAGCCTTGACATTGAATGTATAGACTTCAACATCCCAACTGTACAGACTTCACAAAGCTGAAAGGGTGTGGAGTGTACATACTTCAGCAAAGCCTTGACACTGAATGTACAGACTTCAGCATCCCAACTGTACAGACTTCACAAAGATGAAAGGGTGTGCAGTGTACAAACTTCACACGGTACAGACTCCAGCAAAGCCTCGACATAGAATGTACAGACTTCAGCAAAGCCTCGACATAGAAGACTTCTCATTGTACAGACTTTGACTGCAATGCAGTGTATGGACTTCACAAAGCTGATGCATCACAATGTACAGACTTTTACCGTCTTCAGCAGCGAACGGGTTTTAACAGCAAAATGTACAGACTTCAACATTGTACAGACTTCTTCACAATGTATAGACTTCACCGTCTTTGGCGAACGGTCTTCACATTGTACAGACTTCACAATGTGCAGTGTATAGACTCACTCTTTGGGTTTGTAGATCTGTAGATCCTACTTCTTTCATGCTGCAATCTGTAAATGTTCAGGGGTATGCTCCGATGATCCTGTATTCATTACAAAATCAATAAAATTCTATAGCCACAGTGTTAGTCTGGGAGGAGTGAGAACACTGTCCTCTACTGGGGGATGGTGCACTCGACTAGACATAAACTCTGTTGGCCGGTGATTTAAAAAAAAATAAATATATATAAATATATAAATATAACTTGTAACTATATCTTTGAAAATTAATATCTACTAAAATATGTAACAGAAAATTATAAAAATTATATTTTTGAATCTTTGAATTTTTCTTCTAATTATCATATATTTTATTTTTAAAAATTTTTATTAAATAATATGTGTTCTTTTAAAAGAATGTTCTTTCTAAATTTATTAAAGTGAAAAACGTTCTTTAAATAGATGTAAAATTTTGTTTAATTAAAAACATAAGAAATTAACGTCCACCTATATGGTCGCTATATTCTGAGAAATAATTTTAACAATTCTAGATAAAATGAAATGAACTAATGAGCGTCTTCCATGATAGACGCCAATTTAAATAGCGCCCGCCAAGAAGGACGCCAATTGTTCCTGACCGCTTGATTTCCCCGAGTTTCCAACCCCACCGTGGGACACCGCTTGGCACTCTCATCCCACTTCCGTGGATGAGGTCCATGTTTTGGTTCTATCGTATACCCTCAACTCTCCGAGATGATCAAGCTCTCCGTTGGACATTCCGTTCCTTCGGACTAGCGATTTCATCTTAGAGACCTCCGTCAGTCTCCGCTAGTCCTTGGATTCCCTCAAGGCAGCCGAGCAGGTTGTACCCTAAAAATTCTTTACACCAATTTTCAGTCATGTCCCTCTGAAGAAACATAACAAACTAGCCCTCAATTAATGCTGTTTCTGGCATTTTTTAGAAAATGTCACTTCCTGGAATCTACGTCCAGTGAAGTAGACGCCATTTGTGAATTACGCCCGTGGTGGCGGACGCCAATTCTTCGTGCTTATTTATCTATTTCCAGAATAAGTGCCCATTGATACGGATGCGAATTCTGAATTGCGGCGACCATAGTGGATGCCATTTACCTAGTTTACTGTACTCCATGAGTTGATTTTTTTATTAATTTCCTTTGAACTGTGCCGCTAAATAACAGCTAGTAAATATTGACCTTTGGCCGCATGAATGTTATTGTCCAGTAGGATGGAAGTCCTAAACTAATGATAAACCCATGAGGAAGACCACTGGCTCATGAGGTAAAATGAACTAATGAATAGACCCATGAGGAAGACCACTAGCTCATGTGTATACTGAAACAAGCTATAAATAAACCCATGAGGAAAGACCACTGGCTCATGCGGTATACTGAAACAAGCTATAAACAAGCCTATGAGGGAAGACCACTGGCTCATGGGGCACACTGAATGAATAATAAATAAACCCATGAGGAAGACCACTGGCTCATGAGATTAAATATATCATGACAACCTATGAGTAAAGACCACTGGCTCGTTAGGTGATTCTAGACTGACTTGAGTGCTTGAAAATCATGAACCTCTACCCAAGAAAGGGTATTTACTTGATGATCAATTGTCTAATACCTCATGATATGATATGGAAACTTCTTGCTCGATATATCCTGCAACTTAATTTTTGTGCTAGATATTTCATGTCTATCTCATTGCTATATTTTCAATATTTTCTCGCATTCACTCATGCATGATCATAGTACATTGCATAAGATGTTAATTACTTTAAGCAGTCTGGATCGTAGAGATGTAATTCCTACTGAGCGTTCGCTCATCCAGTTTTATTCTAACATTTTTTCAGGTAATCAGGTGGCTAGCGAGACCGAGACTCACACGGGAGGACAAGTGTGTAAGCGAGCTCTGAAAATTAGTGAACCCGTGTCTTTTACTTCTCTTGAGTCTAGCATGGTGTTTCTTATTGAGATATCGTGTCTAAGTATGTTAGTACGTCATCCCCTTTTCTTCAATGTGATGTAGTTGAGTCTTCAAGTTTTGGAATTTAAATTGTAAGAGACTTATATTTGAAATAAAAATTTATTATTACTCCAAATTATTTGATCTTATGCGACTGCTCTTGATTATTTACGACTGTTTAACTGCCACGTTCTGAGCAAACAACACGTTCCGCTGCTATCGGTTTGGGGCGTGACATATATCCTCGCCGTAACTCCCGTCGACGATACTTGGGTTAAGCTTTGGTTAAATGGGGTAATGACTAACCTACCCCTGTCTTCCATATCAACGGAATGCCCAAGCCCTAATCGCTCTCCCCTCCCTTTCAACCCAATGTCCCGATCTCAAGGATCCCGCCGGATCAGCAACGTCTGATCTTCGCCGGATCCTCTCTCGTCGTGGCAGAAGCTCGTCATGGCAGCATCGATCGGGCGTGATCCTCTCTCGTCCTGGCAGAAGCTCATCGTGGCAGCATCAATCGGGCGTGATCCTCTCTTGTCGTGGCAGAAGCTAAAGGTGGTAGCATCGATCAGGCGTGATCCTCTCTCGTCGTGGCAGAAGCTAAAGGTGGTAGCATCGATCGGGCGTGATCCTCTCTCGTCGTGGCAGAAGATCGCCTTACGGTGCCCTAATCACTCTCCCCTCCCTTTCAACAGAACGTCGTGGCAAAAGCTCGCTCTTTACGGTGAGTCTCACACGCATTCTTCAGCAAACATTCATCACACATTTTCTCTCACGGTCTTATGAGCGACGTCACGCGGTTCGGGGAGCGAAGAAGACGCGGAACGCGCGGGCTCCTCTTTGTTTGCTGCAACACAGAAATAAGAGAAAAGAGAAGGGGCCGCCACGGGAGATTGCTCCGGCGGGGCGAGCGGGACAAATGTAATATAGCAAGATATGGGGGTTAAACGGCCATAGCGGGAAGTGACTCGCCGCGGCCTCGGGGAGACGGGAATGGTGCAGAAATTAAATAGCAAGAATTGAAACGGCCATTGGGGAAGTGACTCGCCGCGGCCTCGAGAATATGAGCAGATAAGAATATAACAGAATATAAGGAGAATATAAAGAACGAGAATTTAAACGGTCATTGGGGAAGTGACTCGCCGCGGCCTCGAGAATATGAATAGATAAGAATATTACAAAATATAAAGAGAATATAAGAACGGGAATTTAAACGGCCATTGGGGAAGTGACTCCCCGCGGCCTCGAGAATATGAGCAGATAAGGATATAACAGAATATAAAGAGAATATAAGAACGAGAATTTAAACGGCCATTGGGGAAGTTACTCACCGCGGCCTCGAGAATATGAGCAGATAAGAATATAACAGAATATAAAGAGAATATAAGAACGGGAATTTAAACGGCCATTGGGGAAGTGACTCGCCGCGGCCTCGAGAACAAGATGTGATCGCTAGGGGCCAAAAGACCCCAAAATAAAGAAAGTGATCGCGCCTACCTCAAGAGCGGGAGATGGCGGCTTGCTTTTTCCTCCCCCTTCGGCCGGCCGACGGAGAGGGCTTTCCTTGGGTACCCTTGTAAAACAACGACAAACAAGTAATGAGTGGATTAGAAAGATGAAGGTGTAGTATCCAAATCCTTGCGATAAAAATAACAAAATGATGGCAAGACACACACCTGGTTGGTGTTATCTTTTAAACCCCTCTCGGATTTGAGTAGGAGGAAAGTGAGATGATGGATGCAAGAAGTATATAAGAAGAGGCGCCCTTATGAAGGGAGATAGAGGATGCGAGATGATGAATGTAAAAGAACTACGAAGAAAAGGAAAGGATTGGTTTATTGGATGTGCCGATGGTGAAATCCGGCGGAGCTCCGGCAGCGTAGGGACGACGTGGAAGCACGGTGGATGAAGACGACCTTCCTCTCGCGAGCGTGGGCACCCGAGAAGCCGGCGGAACCTCCACCTAAAAAAGACCCCACGGGTTAGAAATGACTCCGGTAGCCTCTGGGCTCCGGCAGCCTATCGGATCTCTTAGAAGCTCCCCCAGAACTGAGGGGGTGGGCCTCTATTTATAGGGCTCCGGAGGGTGGAGGCGTCTAGAACCCTGGATACCTCCATCAGGGCAAAAAAGATATTTTATTCTATTTTTATTCATTTTTTCCGAATATTTTCATGGAGGCGTCTAGGGTCCCGGACGCCTCAATAAGGTCCACCGAACTCCACCAAAAGCCACACGCGGTTTGGCACAACGCGTGGTTTTGGAGCGGCGACCCGTGATTTGGAAATGGGCGCGTCCAGCCTGCTGGACGTCTCCATAATTTGGATTCTTTCACACACGACAAACCATCGATCGGTGGCCGGGGCCCCGTGAGTGAGTTGATGGAGGCGTCCAGGGGCCTGGACGCCTCCAAGAAAATATATTTTTATTTTTGTGTTTTTTTATTTATGCCAACTGGCATTTTATATTTTATATTTTTGTTTTTCATGGAGGCGTCCAGGGGCCTGGACGCCTCCATTAATATATATATATTTTCATTTTTTTGGGGTTTTGAAATAAATAAATAAAAATAATGGGGGCGTCCAGGAGTCTGGACGCCCCCATGAAGACCGGCCCGGGTCCTCAGACAAGGCGTTGGCAGCCGCCCGGCAGACACCCTTCTTGGTTTCGGAACCTTCCGATGCGTCTGACTGGTGTTGATGCTGTACGAATGCTACGACGAGACGATTCCGGATGCTGAAAAGGGCGGAAGAAGACTCAAGAAAAGGAAGCACTCGAGCGATTCAAAATGCGTAAGCCGTCGCGGGGCATCGTATAGTAATATGAGACTTTCTTAGGAGACGTCAGGAATGGCGTGTCTACAGCTGTCCCGCCTTGGCGTCTGCTTTGCAAGGGAGCGACACGTAGTGGAATGGTATCGAAGTGGAATGAAGTGGGAGCGGACTGATAAGTTGATGCCAAGGTATGATGAGACACGCTTTTGACGTTACTGTTTGGAATCTTTCCTGAAGTTTCAATGAGGCGACCTTGAAGAAGGTCTTTCAAATATTGACGATTGCTTAGACGGAGATCAAATAAGGGAGGGTGAGATGCGCGCTCAGGTAGGAAACAAAAAGAGACCAACTTCTCGGTGTGGAAGTACCTGGGTCACAAACCTGTAGGTTTCACCTTCGGTGAGCGGTTACCAGCCAATGTGGAAGTGCTGCGACCAAGGTGGGTCAAACAAAGTAAAAAGTAAAGAAATATCTGAGAGTCTGTCCAAACAAGGGTCTCCTTTGGAAGAGCAGCGTAGGGCCGTTTCAAGGAAACTCAGTATTTCATTCGGAGTGGAATATCTCATATTTGTAGGAATTGAAACACAACGGCTTTCACAATCGAATCACTTGAATGATTTTCCGCAATAAATCAAAGTCCTATATGAATGCATGCTGGGTTTAAATAAAAATTTAAAACAAACTAAAATAGAAAATAGCCAAGGATAATATTGTCAACTTGTTAAGAATGGGTTAGGATACCGATCCGGTGAGCCGACACTGGGCTGGGGCCCGTTTGTCCGCGCACCAACTCACTGAATGGAACCATCGTCCCCATGCTATCACAAGTTAGCGGCCTATCCATACAACCCAAATTCTTCCGGGATCATCACTGTTTTTGTTGAAGGGGAACTCAAATCCCAGATTCGTTCGGACCGCGAGGTCCTTGACATGTTCTAGTAGCGTAGGTATCATATACTACGGTGTATGACATGATGGACCACCATTGAAAGGTGGGACAGGAGATAGGACAAAGACGTCCGTTAGTAAAACCTACACAGGCCAGCATGGATTAATAACATCAGAAAGTAACAGAATCGTAACAGAATCACACCACAATGGAAAGGAGATCTAGCCAAAATCCTGACACTAACCGCTGATGTGACATGTTCCGTCCTGTAGTGATCTTCCCTTCCTATAAGAACTCCCCTTAGGCTAGTTCATTCAAAAGCATCAAGGTGGGTTTTGGAAGCTCAGGAGAGGAAATAGAGGAGAATCTAGAGATCTCAGGATGGAAGGAGAGTCTTCCCTCATTATGAAGAGGAGCAGGCCTGGCAGCGAGATCAGGCGACTCTCTGACCTCGAGGGTCATCTCAGCGGGATGATCATGTCGCATATGGTAAGCTGATTCATTTCAAATTTCTCCACGTGAACCTTCTTCTTACTTCCTTCCTTTCTTCTTCTTTCTTTTCTCTTCCAGCCATATCCACTCTTCTCGGGCCCGAGGAAGTTTTCCAAATTGCCATGGCTTTCAAAGTTAACTTCCAACATATCTATCGGCATGAGGGCCATACTCTCGAAGTGGCATCTGCAGGGGCTCCTTATCACGCCAAACACTACGAGAAGATTCGTATGGACTGGGCGGCTATGGGCGCACTAGTGGAGATCTGGCATCCCCAGACCCACACTTTTATCTTCCCGACCTTCGAGGCGACCATCCTCCTCGAGGAGGTGGAACTTCTGCTCGGATTGAAGAAATTCAAGAGTGACGGGAAAGTGAAGGCTATGCGGATGCTGACACAGGGGACTTCTGAAAGCGTCCTTGGAAGTTTCATGCCGCCCGACGCAGCCAGAAAGGTCCGTACTCAAAAGGGGATCGATCTCCAAAAGCTCGCGGAGTGGGTCATGGATGTCCCTGAGAGGGTCACCAGACGATGACTATTTGGAGGGAATCATGAAAGGGTTCACCATTTGTCTGGCGGGTGCTCTCTTGTTTCCTTATACCGACAACATGGTGGAGGAAGACCAACTGAGTGCTATCTGCGGGATCTGGCGTGGAAAGAGGGTGGGACCCACTGTCCTTGCCTACCTGTATAGTGGCCTTACTGCCTCGAGCATGGGTAAGCCTCCTTTTGGTTGCGCACTTGTCCTGAATTGCTGGCTGGATTTGCATTTCAAGTTTGATCACCGTGAGGGAATGCCAACCGCTTCGAAGCTCTTCAACAAAGCACCCTTTATCATATAGCCGACGTGTTAGGCTTCGGTGGCACCGTGGCGAACCGTGTTCCGTGGCTAAAGAGACGTGAAGACTGGCAGTCTCACTTTCGAACCGTGACACAAAGCTTCTTCTCTTGCGCACCGGCATGCTTACTCCTGCTTGAGCTCCTCATGAGGTCTTCTTGTGAAGTTGATCTCCAACTGATTGGTGCGACCGAGTTTGTCCTTTACAACGCGCATCGGTGCTACCTCCAGATCGGCATTCCACGTTATTCGTTCCCACCACCGACTGGCATCGTTCCTTTGAAGAAGAGAGAGTTGGGCACTGAAGCGGATGCGAAGGAAGCGAAGGCCATCAAAGCACCCTGAAAGACAAGTGTTGCGGGAAAGGCCTTAGCTCATGTGGGGGAAGAATGCGAGCTGTGGAGAGCTTATGTAACTGAACTGGGGAAGTTAAGGCCTAAGGCGCCTAAGCCCCTGATGTAGCTCGTTCTGCTTCCTGATGGAATAAAATCTGGCATTTTGATATTTTGGACCACGTTCCCTTTGTTATGATTTTTATTTTTTCCGTTTTTTTTGTTTTTTTTGTTTTCTTTCTTTTTATGTACCTATTTATTCATAATATGATCATATGTAAATATATGTATTAAAAAAAATTATTTTTAATGGGGGCGTCATAGGGCCTGGACGCCTCCAATTTTTTTATTATTTTTTTGGTTTTTTTGTTTGGGGGCGTCCAGGAGCCTGGACGCCCCAATTTTTTTTGAATTTTTTGAACAAGAAGGAAAAAGTGGGGGCGTCCAGGCGCCTGGACGCCCCAAAAAAAAGGATTTTCTTATATAAGGGGGGGCCTCACCCCCCTTTCACTTCTACTGTTCATTCTAACGACTCGTTCACTCTAAACGACCCATTCCCAATTCCAATGGAGCAAGGAGGCCCGAGCCAGGGTGGGGAGAAGCGGAAACGACGGGCTCGTCGTCCGAGGAGGCTGAGAGATGATGCCGAGGAGGCTGCCGTGGCGGAGGAGATTGCCGTGGAGGAGGAGGCTCCTCTTTTGGCTGTGGAGGACCCTGCGGGCGCTGGTGACGCGGGAGAGGACGAACACGATCCGGTAAGCCCCTTAGACTTCCATTCTCTTGGTTCACTGGGCTAAACGGGCGGACGAGAGGCTGTGTGGAGAAGGCCGGGGAGTGAGGGAAGGAGGCGTCCAGGGGCCTGGACGCCTCCACATTTTCTTTTTTTCTTTTTATCTATTTATTTATAAAATAAGATTAAAAATGAGGAGGTGTCCACGGCTTAGGACGCCTCTATGATAATATATATTATTTTATTTATTTTTGTTTTTGTTTTTTGGGTTTTTCTAAAAGTAAAATAAAGAAAATAAAGAGGAGGCGTCCAAGGTGTTGGACGCCTCTAATAAAAATATAAATATTTTTAAAAATAAAAAATAAAATAAATAAGTAGCATATACAGTGTTATTGTTTATTACTATCCATGCTGCTAATGTGTTGCACTGTTGGTTTTGTGGTGTGCAGGGCGTGATGAAGGGCCGGATCAGCTAGTCTCTAGTGGTGGCAGCGTATCGTGGGCTGCCAGACTTCCAGAGGGCGCGTGTGGACGCCATGGGCTTTGGAGCCTTCCTCAGGATCGAGCCCTTCCGGCTCGACCTTCCTCTCATTCAGGCGTTGAGGGAGCGGTGGCACGCGCCGAGCCGGACGTTTCTGATGCCCTGGGGGCACATGGTGCCGACACTAGAGGACGTAGCTCGGATCACCGGTCTGCGGGTTGACGGAGAGGCAGTCAGCGGGGTTACTTACCCCGACTACCGAGAGAGTGCCCTGGACCTGCTGTGGTTAGAGACGAGCGTGACTGATAGAGACAGCAGGGTAGTCGGCCGAGTGGAGATTATGGAGGCGCTCGGATTTGGTGACCCGCGCCAGCGGGTTAGCGAGACTGTAGCGGAGTTTCTGGCACGACTTGAGGGAGACGCTCGTGCAGCTTTCACCCAGGACCCGAGCGAGCGGGAGCTGGTGGATCTAGACCTCGGAGGTTTCTTTTCTTCTTCCTGGGCCGCCTTCTGTTGGGGACGAAGGGGGACGGCATCCACTGCCGCTTCCTTGGGCTCTTGGCGGACCTGGACAGAGTGGGGCAGTATGCGTGGGGAGCGGCTCTGCTTGCTCATCTGATCGCTGATCTCTCCCAGACTTCAGAGAAGGAGACGACAGTCAGTGGCTTCGCACCTTTTCTCCAGGTAAACATTTTATTTATGCATTCTACGGTAGTTAAAAATGCAATTACTCGTGCTAATGATGTATGATGGATGCAGGTGTGGAGTTATTACTACTTCCCGATGGGGAGGGCCAGGCAGGGGAACAGGAGAGCCGTTCCTCTAGCGCGACAGTGGAGGCCGGTCGTGGTAGCGGCACCACACAGCTACCAGCTGGCGTCACTTCGTCGGGAGCTGAGCGAGTATCCCGAGGCCATGGTATGATGGTATGATTTTTTTGTGTTTTTAGGCATGCGACTCAATTAACCTAACATGATGCATGTGTGGCGATGCAGGTGGTATGGAGGCCCTACCTGGGCATGGGCGATGCTGGCCAGCCCTGGGTTGTAGCGGGTCTTCCTCGTTTCGGGCGGGACGTGTGGGTCCATTGCCTGAACGAGATCGAGCCGCTTCGGCTGAGGCTGGTTATGAGGACGTTGGGGCTGGCCCAAGAGTGGGTCGATGTGGATGAGCCGGTCCGCATCGGGCGGAAGACCAAGGGGAAGGCGAAGATCGTGGACTGGCGTACGCGCTTCCTGGCACAGTACCAGGACTGGCAGCAGGGCGGGGTCCCAGTGGTGTCCCATGTACAGGACAGTACTGATTACCTGAGACGGTACCGGGCTACGTACGGGGACCGCCTCTTCCTTGGTGGTATGGCAGGGGTAAGTGAAATGAAAATACTTCACCCTTCTATATATATATGCATGTGGCACTAACTTATGTGCAATGCAGGATGCTCGTGACAACATGATCGCCGAGCTGAGGGCCCAGCTGGCAGACGCCAGGCGGCAGTTGGTGGCCATCCGACAGGAGTTGGAGATCCTGGTGAGTTTATGCGATGCATTTTTTTGTTACCCTGGATTTTCGGTATTCAGCCTCTGATCGTTATTTGCCCTGAGTTTCAGCGGGCCCACCAGGCTGCAGCAGCTGGGGCGGCTGGTGGAGCGGGTCCCAGTTCGTGGGGCCCTCCTCCGGAGGTTTCTGCGCTTCAGGAGCAGCTGGCCTACGCGGTGGCCCGGGCTGAGGAGGCCGAGCGCGATCGTGAGGCTCGAGTGAGTCCTTGCTTGGCCCTGACCCTCCTCTAGTTACTCTTTCATCCTTCACCTCTCTCTTACGATGCACGCGTACTTTGACAGGTGGCCGAGATCCGAGAGGCCCTGGCGCGTGCTGTTCGTGCCGAGCAGGAGCGCGACGCTCGGGTGGCGGAGCGTGACGCCCGGATTGTGGAGCTGGAGGAGGAGCGTCGACGGGAGGCTGAGGAGCTCCCTCGTGACGTGCTGGATTTGCGGATCGCCCTCGAACTGTCGAGGAGGGAGGCGACGCGGGAGAGAGAGGAGAGGGAGAGAGAGGACAGAGAGAGAGAGAGAGGACAGGAGGGCGGAGCGACTGCGAGACTGGGACGAGAGGAGGGCTCTGGAGGCCCAGCTGATGGAGCTCCGATTGAGTCTCGGCACGGCGGAGGGGAGGCTTCGAGAGAGCGAGGAGCGGTACCAGAGGGCGAAGGAACGCGGGGCGCGACTTCGTCAGTCTGGTTCTTTTTCCATGGGCAGCTATCTGGTTTCTTCGGCCGAGGAGCGTCGTCGTGCCTTCGAGGCTGGGGTGCCACCGCAGGGCGAGGCGAGCACGGCTTCTCAGGGTTCGCAGAGGTCGCAGAGGCCCCCCAGGGATTCTCGTCAGAGGAGAGAGGAGAGAGATGATCAGGAGGGTGGTAGCGAGAGTTAGAGAGTTGCTTGTACCCCCACCTTCCTCACTGTATGATGTACTATTTGACTATTATATGAAATAGATCTTGTGTGGCGTGCCCTTTTCTTTCCCGCACTTTCTTTCGCACCACGTTGTTCACGCTTCACGAGACTTTTGCCCTGGACAGAAGGGAACTACTTTGCACTGAGGGATTTTGTTCCTTTTCTTGCTTTCTTTTGGGCGCGTCCAGGCGCGAGGACGCGTCTTAACCTTCGAATTCAAATTTAAAGCGTCGGACGGCCTTTCTTCGTCCGTGCCTTACCTGCAACGAGCCCGCCTCCGCCAAAATTCGCTCACCCCCTTTTCGTCTTCCTCCTCTTTTGATCGATGGAGTTCGGTGGGCCCGACCATGGTGAAGGTGGAGAGGGACGAGGAACTCCTCGCCCGAGGAGGGACACGCAAGAGCACGGAACGGCGTCCATGGAGGAGGAAGGGCCGCTTCGGGCCCCCGAGGGACCCGAGGGGCCTGATGGTGCGGAAGGAGGTGAACACGGTCTGGTAGGTCCTCGGATCTTCTCCTTTGATCCATTTTGAGTTTTGAAATGAGCCACGCGAAGGGGGAAAAGGGTTCGGCGAGTGTTGCACTCAAATGATGGACGCGTCCTAGACAGGAGACGCGTTCTCGTTATGACGCGAGGCCCTTCTTTCTTGGTGCAGGACATGGCGGAGACGCCGGGTTTGGCCGATGAATGGGCGAGTGCAGATGAGCCGGGCCGTGTCAGGAAGGAGAGTCGCGGCAAGGCGAAGCTTGAAGACTGGCGCATACGTCTCCCTGGATAGCAAGGGGGCGTACTGGTGCAGGATAGTGCCGACTTCCTGCGGCAACAGAGAGAGAGTTACGTGGGTCTTCCCCGAGCCGGGGATACGCGCGACGTCAACGGCTCTCGTGCCCAATTAGCCGAGGTCAGGCGGCAGCTGGCCGCCACTCAACAGGAACTGTCGCTCCTGGTAAGCTAAGTGCTGCATTTTCTATTTTTAATGTGGAGCTTAGCTGACTGCTATTGTTTGTTCGTTCCAGCGTGCCCAGCAGACAGCGATGGTGGGAGTGGCTGGCGGCGCATCTTCCAGTTCCTCGGCCCCTTTTCTTGAGATTGCCTCCCTCCGGGAGCAACTTGCGGGTGCGGTGGCTCAGGCTGCCCGGGCGGAAGAGGAGCGTGATGCCTAGGTGGCGACTGTAGCAGAGCTGCGACATCGCGGTGAGGAGAGACCTTCTCCAGACATCCTGGAGTTAAGGGTTCTTCTGCAGATGATGAGGAGAGAGGCAGAGAGAGAAAGCCGAGAGAAGGTCCGAGCGACAGCGAGATCAGGCCGAGAGGAGGGCCTTGGAGGCCCAAGTGAGAGAGCTCCAGCTGGGCCTTCAGGCCATCGTGCAGAGGCTAGGAGGGATGGAGACACGCTACGAGAGAGCGCGAGAGTTCGGGAAGCGACTGCGCCAGTCTGGTCGCTTTGCCGCTAGTGGCTTCTTCGCCACGCCAGGGGAGGAGCAGCGAGTCATTAATGTGGAGCCGGCGCCACGAGGCGAGGCGGGTGCTACTGCACGGGGATCCAGGAGGCTTCTGAGGGACCCTCACCTCAGGGGAGAGGAGAGGGACGCCTAGAGGGACGAGCATGAAGATAATGGCAAGAGTTGGCGAGCTAGTGGACCCGTCTCCTCTCTATGATTGTGATGTTTATGACAGCTTATGTAGAATTATGAATGGAGTGATTTGATTTTCTGCTGCTTGTTTATTTTCTTGTGCATTCCTTCTTCCCTACACTTCTTCTCCTTTGCACTGTTCCCATGTGATGGGTCTGCCGAGACTCCACCCCAAGCGGAGAATCGCGTCTTGTCGTGACCATTTTTCACGGGAATCTGCCGTCGAAGTCAATAATGACGGCCCTAGTCCCTTTTCCCGGATGTTGTGTCAAATTTTGCGGACGTCCTCCAAAACATGATAGGGTATCCCTAGACAACATAGGGGGCTAGTCGTCATATTCTTCGTCCAATCAAACACCCTGTGCGAGCGGTGAAGTGACTCACGTGACCGCAAGGTAGGTGCCTCATCGCGAGGGCTATCATTAAAGGTGATGGAGGCAATCTTGGCCTACACTCCTTCCATTTCTATAAATTCTTGTCCCTTTTATCCTCCCAGGTATATCGAGAGCTAACTCGAGGAGCACAAGTTCTCACGGGAGAGGAGGAGTTCAAAATTCCGAGAGTTGGATGGAGGGCGAATCTTCCCACTCCTCGAAGAGAAGCAGGTCCAGTGGTAGTAGTTCCAGGAGGCTTTCGGACCTCGAAGGGCACTTCACCGAAAGGGCCCAATCACAACTCGTAAGCTGAGCTTTCCTGCCCTTTTCTCATTCTTTCTTCCTTCCTCTTGACAACACCCTTCTCCATTTCTTATGCACGCACAGAGTGTGATGAAATCACACATTTCATGGGAGTTAGCAGTGGCCGCATACAGGGGTCTCCCGGATTTTTAGAAGGCCAGGCTAGACGTGATGGGATTTGGCACCTTTCTTCGGATCGAGCAGCTCGAGCTCGACCTGGTTCTGATCCAAGCCTTGTGTGAGAGATGGGACCCAGTGAGTTGGGCATTCCTGATGCCCTGGGGGCACATGGTGCCCAGCTTGGAGGATGTGGTACGGATCACAAGCCTAAAGGTGGAGGGTGAGGCAGTGACCGGGGTCACTTATGCGGATTACCGAGAAGGTGCTCGAAAGCTACTGGGTTTGGACCTAGATGGTCGGAAAAATAGGTCGGTAGCTAGGGCGTCCCTCATGGATGCATTAGGGCTCACCGACACTCGTCGGCGGGACGATGAATCCTCAGAAGAGTTCATGGAAAGGATGGAAATAGGATGCCGTGCCGTGTACTGCACAGATTTCGGCAACTGGGAAAGATGCAACATAGATTTGAGGAGATTTCTCCTCTTCCTTTTGGGGAGATTGGTATTGAGCTCGAAAGGGGACGGTATCCAATGTTGCTTCCTAGAGCTGCTATCAGACCTTGAAAGAGTAGGGTACTACGCCTGGGGAGCTGCCATGCTGGCGCACTTGTTTACAGGCCTGTTCCAAGAAGCGGATCGTGAGATGGCTGTGAGTGGTTTTACACCATTCATCCAGGTATTTTTGGTTTTGCTTGTTTTGTATATATTTTTTTATGTTTTTGCAAGGTACTGATGACCTGCGCCGAGCAGCTGTGGAGCTATTATTACCTCCCCATGGGAGAGCTCGACATTGGCGACCCGCGATGGTGCCGCTAGCCAGGCGGTGGGAACCCATCATGAGTGCGGCACCCCTAACCTACCAACTGATGGTGCTAAGGCGGGAGCTACAGGAGTTCCCTGCATCGATGGTAAACTGGAGACCCCACTCAGACATGGTTGATGCCGACCAGCCGTGGGTTCTACCAAGTCGTGCCCGGTTCGGACGGGAACTGTGGATGCACTGCCTGAATAAAATTGAGCCGCTTCGGCTACGATTGGTTATGAGGTCCTTGGGACTGGCTCAAGAATGGGTGGATTCAGCTGAGCCACCTCACGTTGGGAGAGAGACGCGAGGACCGGCGACCTGCATTGACTGGCGCGTGCGGTTCCCTGAACAGTATGAAGACTGGCAACGGGGTGGCACGATTGTAGAATCACATGCGCGGGATAGCGAGGACTACTTACGTCTATATAGGACAAAGTACGCAGAGCGGCTCCAATCCCGGGGACTTGTGGAGGTAGGTTTCCCCTTTTTCTCTTTTCTTCTTTCTCCCTTTTTGGTTTTCTGGTGGAAATGCTGATTCGTATGGCTGCAGGATATCCGTGATACGATGATAGTGACTTTACGAACTCGCTTGGCAGAGATGGAGCAACGGTTGGGCGATGCCCGCGGAGCTACGGGTGCCTTGGTAGGTGTACAGTGTGTTCCTAATTAAAACCCCAGATTCCAGATGTTGGCTGCGAATTCACGCGGTCGTAGCATGCCCAGATTGGCGCGGCTTCCCCAGCGATGGGACTAGGTCGTGCCTCTTCCAGCTTGTGGATTCCCACCTCAGAACTTGACTTGCTTCATGAGCAGCTTGCTCACGCCACGCAGCGTGCTGCGGAGGCAGAAGGGATGCTCTGTATACAGGTGTGGACGCGGATTTTTATTATCCTCTTATTTAAATCTTATCTGTTTATTGTTTATTGATTTATTCGTTTGTTGGTTTATTGGCGTGCCAGTCACCGGGGTGACAATTTTATTGTGCGCTCGATCTGACATGGTCAGTCGATTGTGAAGTCCGAGTCGGGACCAGAAATCCTTCATACCCTGAACGCTATGACGTTAATTACATCCTCCCTAAGGAGGACAACCCTTGATTAAACGCTAAGATAGGAGGAGGACATCGGTAAAGCCACATGCTCAAAAGAAACGGAATTCATTCGTTTGCAAGACGCTAAATGGATTAGACGAAGCAGGGGTTCATTATCTTAGGGGATAGCTCCGACGGCATATTCCCACCAGCTTGAACTATGCCAAGTGGGGAATAGGAAACTACCCATGCGGTGGCAGGGTAGGATCCGGAAAAGATCGGGCATAATTGACCGGAGTCCGAATGGGGACCGGCGTGACATGGCACGCTCCATGTGGGTGCGATGGCACATCTATATCCCCCTTGGAGGGACCATCGGAGGGCATGCAAAGGCATAACTCCGTGGGCCGACGGGGTTGAGAGGAGAACATCACAGTCACCCAATAGGATATGCATAAATTTCGGCAGCATGTCCGCTCAACTTGGATTATGCCAAGAGAGAATAGGTCATTATCCACGGAATGCCGGGATGACGACCGAACGAGGATGGGCACCGGGCCTCGGGACATCGCTTGCATTTATGTCATCGTTTAATATCCCCTTGAAATCCCTCGGAACTCATGTAATGACATGGCCCTTTGGGTTCATAAGGGTGAAATCCGGATCGGGAATGAGGACTGTAGGGGAGGTCTTCCCCATTACTGTGTCTTCTCAAGACATCCATGACGATCTCTGAACATCCCTGGGGCATATGTCTGAAGAAATCAGAAGGTTGACAGATGGCAGTGCAGAGAAGAGCCTCTGACTGGACTTCAATTGGCCAAGAAGAAGGGTCTCGACGATGGCTTTAGTTGGCCGAAAGAGGGGGCTTCTCGGCGTGGGTTTATTGGCTTAAAAAAGGGGGTCTCGGCGTGGCCTCCTTAGCCCAAAAAAAGGGGATCTCGGCAATGGCTTCCCGGCATGAGACTTCCCGGCGCGCCCATGGCCGCGCCGGGAAGGTGGCGCCGAAAAGGGCTAGGAGGCCTGCAAAGGGGGGTTGGCTTATAGGGGGATCTCGGCATGGGGTTTCTCGGCGCGCCCGTCACCGCGCTGGGAAGCTGGCGCCAGGAGGCTGTAGGCCAGGGAGGTTTGCGTGAAGAGGGCTACAGATTGAGTTTTGTCGGTTTGCTGAAGGAGGAGATCTCTCAGCAGCGTAGTTCTCGGCGGGGAATTTTGCACGCCGAGAAATGGAATTGCTACAAGATTTCATGGTTTACAGAGCTCAAACGATGCTCTGTTTCTGGGATTCCTGAGCTTTCTGGCTGCGATTGAAGTCGAATTTAAAGTGCAGGAGGGGGATTCAATAGAAGCTCCTCTGAGGAAGGGCCAAAGGGGATCTGGAGGGTAGAATCAATGGGGAACGAGACCATCGTCTGGATTTCTGAAGATTCTTTTTTGTTTATTTCTGCCGCCGGCCGTCTGGGGATCAAGAGATGACTGTCTCTAATCCCCCTGGACGAAGCCAGTAGCATCTAAAAACCGGTGGCGGAGAAACCTTTAGCATCGAGACTCTAGACCCTAATCATCCAAGGGTTAGAATGGAGGGTCGAGAGATTGAGATCGTCATTCGCTAGAATCCGAGGGATAACAACGGTCTGTAGAATCGGCATATCCTCTCGTATAGCCGGCAGTTCAGGAATCCAAGAGCTTGATGTCTCTGGTCCTGAACGGCACATAGAGGAGCCTCAAGGGGCCTTGTAAGAAAGCTCGAAAGGGTGCGATGGATCTACCTTCGAGACAAAAAGGGGGAAGGTGACAGAACCCAGTGACCCCTTAGATAAGGGTAGGGGTTCTGTTCCCATGCCTCTGAATAGAAGATTCATATGAATCATTAGACATTTCGCATAAATAATAAGCATACACGTAGGACGAAGATCACATCTCTCAATCAGAGGGGAACAGACATTTCAATCAGAGGATCCCAAATGGGTCACGTTGATATTACATTGCATTGCTCGAAGCCTTACACTGATTGTAAAGGAGAAATGCAAAATAGAGAGAGAGAGAGAGAGAGAGAGACGGAGCTCGAGACCTAAAACTCGCTAGCTACATTGATAAATCTAGACGGGAGACTCGCTAGATTACATCAGTAGAAAGAAAAGACAGCATGGGGAGGGCGGAGCATTGACTCCTCTCCCTCCCCGAAGCAGCCCACCTGAAGCTTGTCTGCTTCTTCCTCTCTTCTGCTTCTTCTCTTCTCTCGGCCGAAGGGGGATTCTCTCTTGGCAGGACTCCCTCTCCTTTCTTTTCTCTCTTTTTCTGGCTTCTTTTTCTATTCCTCCCGGCGTCTTCTCTCTCTTTTTTTTTCTCATCCTCCTCATCTGTTCGAAGGGAGGGGTTTTTATAAGCGTTTCCCCCCTTCTCGGCAGGCTTCATCAAGCCTTTTCCTTCTCGGCAGACACCCTCTCGGCGCGCCTCAAACGGGCTTCCCGGCGCGCCTGCCTTCAACTTCTCGGCGCCACCCTTTGGGCTTCAGCAAGTGCCTCTCGGCGCCACCTTTTGGGCTTCAGCCAGTGCCTCTCGGCGCCACCTTTTGGGCTTCGGCAAGTGGCTCTCGGCGCTAATATTGCAGGCCCAATTAAAGTATTTTAGCCACTTTCACAGGCCTATTTGGGTCTTTCAGGGGCATCCTCACCCAAAAGGGTCTTCCATTGGTGACACAGCTTGTATCATTATTAAGGTTTTCATCAGTCCGTAGATAGGGGTCTCATCAGTCCGTAGACAAGGGTTTCATCAGTCCGTAGACAGGGGTTCATCGGTATTGCCATCTGAATGGTGACAAAACCGGGGTATTATCTTATCGACACCGTCACTTGAATGGTGACGAGCTCTGTAACAACCGTTAATTTCAGTTAGAAATAATAATTATAATAATAATAATTTTCTACTATTTAAATAATCATTTAAAATATTTACTAATAATTAAAACCCCCTTTTTATTGATAAAAATCATATGCCAAGCCATATTTACATGAATTGTAATCAAATAATTCAATTTCTAATTATAGAATTTATTTCACAATTATTAAGTTATAACTTATTTTAAATTATTCATTTATTAAAAAAATAATAATAAATAAACAAAATATTTCTCCCACTTTTTAAAAGAAATGGGGCTATTAAAATAGATACACAAGATTAAAAGGGGTACATATACGAAAATTTTTAAGAAATGACTCTCAGGAAGGCGCGATTTAAAAAGTGATACCACCTAAGGCGCGAATTTGATAAGAAGTGGCATCACCTAAGGCGCGATTTAAAACGTGGCACCACCTAAGGCGCGAATTTGATAAGAAGTGACACCACCTAAGGCGCGATTTAAAAAGTGACATCACCTAAGGCGCGATTTAAAAAGTGGCACGACCTAAGGCGCGAATTTTATAAGAGATGACTCCTATGGAGGCGCGAATTAAAAGATGACTCCTAGGGAGACGCGAATTAAAAGGTAACTTGCTGGGGGGGCGTCAAATTTTTTAGAGATGACTTAATGGGAGACGTCAATTTGTTAAACGACGCCCAGCACTCCAGTCGTCAATTCTAAACGTCGTTTTTCATTCCAACCAGCCTGTGCACGCTGGCATTAGCTGGCAAGGCACCCAGATCCACTTTTCGCGGATCTTGCCCCCCTATCTGCTCGACCTAAGCACATAGGTTATTTTAAATCCCCCTTCTAGCCAACTGTGAGCCCTTACGGTGGCTTTGGCTGAGAGCTGCAGAAGTTGCAGAGGTTGCAGGGCTGCAGAACCCCCCTTCTGCCACATCTGCTGCAACAAGGTAGGTTGTCTCAACTTTTAGCTAAACCTTAGCTAAACCAGTAGTTAATCTACATAGCATGTTCGTAGGTGTTCTCAAACTTTAACCAAACCTTTAATTAGTAGCATGCAGTATTTAGGATTTATTCATCTCCACACTACTCTTGTCTCCCGTCTAAATCCTACAATAGAAATATAACAAACTGTAAGGAACTCTGTGATTTAATATTTAACGTTCACCTGGTAGTTAATCAGAGACCTCATACCTTAAATGTGTAACTTGATTAGTTGACGAGATTAACTAAATAATTCTGTTGGATATTCATGTTAGGTAATTAGCAGATCATGTTAGTTAATTAGCAGATCTTGTCAACCAGTTAGCCAAACTATATAAACTGTTAAGTTAATTAGATGTTGATGATGGTTAATTAGAAGATTCTGTTTAGAAATTAGCTAAACTATAAAATATATGTCACTGGTTAGTTAACATAGTTCCGGTTAGCTAATTAATTGAACCACGTTAGAAGCTAGTGATAGTTAATTAAATAGCTAATTAGATAAACTATATGAATAAATCGCAGCATATCACAGATCTGTAGTACTATTCGCTAATCATACTTGTAAAACATATGACAGTTAGCTGTAATAATTCTAGTCAGTTTTTAGTTATCTGTTAGCTAATTATATACACCAAACTGTTAGTTAGTCCTAATTAGTTTCAATTACATGTGTTAAGTTAATCAGAGACATTTAATACCTAAACCCCTGACGGAGAAAGAAAAAAAAATGGGTATCAGGGAATTAGCGCCCCACCTCAGGGCGCCACTCATAGAACTAACGACTAGTGGCGGGTCGTCAATTTCTAAATTAACGACATCATCCCGATCGTTAATTAAATAACGACAGCAACTTGGTCGTTACTTCAATTTACATGAACAGTGTCAGGAACAGTTAAATAAATTAATTAGTGTAATCAGTGGGATGGTTAAGCCCTTAAATTAACTCACTCAAATTCTGCCTGTAAGAGGTGTCCCCTACCAGGGCGTCAATTCCTGAACTGACGACACACCCAGCAGTCGTCAACTGTAAACAAATCAAAAAAAAAAATGATCACAGGTAAGAGGCGCCCCTGGTTAGGGCGCCACTTACCAGAGCCTGTAAGAGGCGCCCCTGACCAGGGCACCACTTACAAAGCCCAGTAAAAGGCGCCCCAGCTCAAGGCGCCCCAGCTCAAGGCGCCACTTACTGAAGAGACGACAACGACAGCGGTCGTCCGTTTAAAAAAAAAAGGAAATAAATAAACCCCACTGTCGTTGTCCGTTTAAAAAAAAAGGAAATAAATAA
Organism: Amorphophallus konjac; assembly: GCA_022559845.1. Lineage (NCBI taxonomy): Eukaryota > Viridiplantae > Streptophyta > Magnoliopsida > Alismatales > Araceae > Amorphophallus > Amorphophallus konjac. Next base: position 196,623,520 of record CM040126.1, on the reverse strand, counting down.
ACCCCAGGAAGAGGCGCCCCTGACCAGGGCGCCAATTCCTTAAGAAGTGGCATTGAAGGGGGCGCCAATTTAAAAAGAGTGACTTAGAGCAGGGCGCCAATTTGAAAAAATATGGAAATTTTAAGAGGCCCTGTCAACCAGGCTAAATTCAGTAATTAAAGGATAACCTTTGGAATATTTATATGTAATTGTAGTTGCCGAATTCGTATATAGATAAATTAGTCTTGCAAGGTCAAGAAATATAAATGATATGAATGATGACAATCAAAATGAGTTAAATAATTTAGCCAATTTGATATATATGAAAGTTAAAGGAAATAATGGACCAGTAAACCTAGGGCACCTAATCGGGATATTTAAATACTTGTCAACCCTCAAGCGTCAATTCACATGTCATTCACTAAGAACCGTGTAGATTCCCACGAAGGACATCCCGCTTTAAGGATGTCACCTCTGAAAATATCAATTGTCATACTATATACCAGTCTCACACAGTTTTTCGTGTTTTCCTACGTATAAATACGCCTTGGATTCCATTCCAAATCCACCTTACATTTTCCTACTGGTCAAGCCTTGAAATTCTATATTGGCTATAAATGATAAATGAGAGTGGATGTCAATAACGTGACTAATGCTGTGCATATAGGGCCCGGTCTGGTCCTGGGAGGAGCACCCAAAAGTACTTGTGCCCATGGGAGTTTTTATTGACCATCTTGACGGTGTCTAGCATTACGCCGGAGTACTTGTTAGATTGAGACATTCCACCACTCACTCTCTCTCTACTTGACTTGCTTGACTTGCATGGCCCAAATGGGCAATACTTGCGTGGCCCGAATGGGCACTACTTGACTTGAATGTTACTTGAATGAAATGACATATATATAGCCAATTCTTGTTACACATGCTTCGATTTACCTTGCTTACTATTGCTTGAAATTCCTGTTGTGTTCAGTTATTCCCTGCTTGATATCACATGTTGCTATTATTTAAACATGAATCCAGCTCTTATCGATTTTTCAATTCCTTGATTATCTATCTGTCTGCATGCATAGATTATTTGCATTAATTGAACTTGTAATTTATTTAAAGCATGTTAAAATTTGAGATATAAATCCTACTGAGTGATTCGCTCATCTAGTTGCTTTCTAACCTTTCAGGTGATTTGGATATCGACCAGAACTCGGAGGGAAATGAATCTGAGTGATGAGTGTAGAGATAGAGTCACCAATTGTTATCAATTGTGTTATTGTAATTCCGTTGTTGGTGTTAATTTGTACCCTAATGTCAGTTATATTCTCTAGCATGTCAGTCAAAACCAATAAAGGATATGTGTATTCGACAATTGTTAGCTCGAACCATTTGTATTAAATTCAAGTTAAACTTAGATATTTGCGCACTCTTATAATTGTCTAAGGAAGTAATTCTTAAATTTTCTAGCTTGCTTTGGTTCTATATAAAACTGTCGCGCCACGGGTAAGCTTCCGTGCTCGGGACGTGACAGCTTTCTTGGTATCAGAGCCTAGGATTTTAATTTCCTAGGTAAAAACCCGAGTCCAAAGAAATAAATGTCTAATAGAATTATCTATGGATAGGTTTAGATCTTACCTGGTGAGATGGGTAAAGCCAAGGGTTAAGTTTAACAATGACAATTGACCCCCATAATAACGAAACCCAATATTTATTACACCTTAATTCTTTTGTAGGATTATGGCCGCTGAAAGAGCACAATGGCGCGAGATGCAGCGCACTGTGCAGGGACTTACGCAGGCGCTACAGCAAGTGGCGCAAGGCGGTGTTGGCGGTGCTCACCGTGGGGCTGGTGACCTTCACCGGGATTTTCATAACATGAACCCACCAAGATTCATGGGTTCGGTGGACCCCGATGATGCCGAGAATTGGCTGAAGGAAATTGAGAGGATCTTCCGTGTAATGCAATGCACGGATACAGAGAAGGTTCTATTGGCTACATTTCAACTAGAACGGGATGCTCGATGCTGGTGGGAGTCCGTGGAAGCAACACTGCCCGACAATCATGTCACATGGATGGAATTTGTCGAGCATTTCAACAACAAGTATTTCTCAGATCGTGTGCAAGAGAAGAAGGCCGCGGAATTTGCTGCATTAAAGCAATGGACCCGAAAGGTAGCTGAATATGAGGCCCAATTCTCAAGGCTTTCCCGTTATGCACCTCACTTGGTGTGTACGGAAAAGATGAAGGCGAGGAGATTTCTCAACGGGCTACGACCCCAGTATATTACCCAGCTTGCACCGATGGACATCCAAGTCTACTCGGAAATGGTTCGTCGTGCTCAGCTGCTGGAAGACGCCACCGAATTTTCTGAGAGGATTCGAGGCAAGGACAAGAAAGAACATGTTACAAGTCCAGGAAGCTTCAAACCACCATTTGGCAAGAAGCGGGTCTTTAATGGAGGCGAGTCTTCCAAGGAGAAGAGATCCCAGAGAAGTCACAAGCCATTCCTCACCATCAACAACAAGCCCTTCTCCGATATTGCACCTACTAAGGAGATTTGCAAATATTGCGAAAAAGCTGGTCATAAGACCGAGGAGTGCTGGAGGAAACTGGGAGCGTGTCTCCGATGTGGGAGTCGAGAACATCGAATTCCCGATTGCCCCTTAATGAAGGAACAAGTCAACAAAGACGATAAGCGTCCAGTCAAAAAGCAAGGCCGTCTACAAGCTCTTCAAAGGACGGAACCTGTGGAAGGAGGAATCGTGGAAGGTACATTGACTGTTTGCTCTAAACCTGCTAGAGTTCTATTTGATACTGGAGCAACTCATTCGTTTGTTTCCAAGAAATTTACTGCCTCATTTTCTAAAGAACCTGAATGGTTAGATTTAATTCTATCTACACCTCTTGGAAACAAATCGGATATTACACATCACTACCCAAGTTGTGAGGTTATGATTCAAGGTAATAATCTACCGGCCGACCTGATATGTCTTGATATGGAATATTATGATGTCATATTGGGAGCTGACTGGTTATCGCCCTACCAAGCCACGGTAGATTGTCGGCATGGCAAGATAACTTTGTGGACTACCCCGAGTTAGTTTATATCAAACCTCGGAATAAATCCCTACTTATCTCAGCCCTTCGAGCTAGTAAACTAGTAAATAGAGGATGTATGACTTTCTTAGCTTTTGTAACTACCACAGAAGCCGATAAGATAAAGATTGAAGACATCCGAGTGACTCGGGACTTCTCCGATGTATTTCCAGACGAATTGCCTGGTTTACCCCCGGAAAGAGAAGTGTCATTCACAATTGATATTGTTCCGGGTGCCGGTCCTATTTCTAAAGCACCCTACAGAATGTCTCCTGCAGAACTAAAAGAACTGAAGGAGCAGTTGATGGATTTACTGGAGAAAGGATTCATTAGGCCGAGTACTTCCCCATGGGGGGCACCGGTGCTCTTTGTTAAAAAGAAGGATGGCACATTAAAATTATGCATTGATTACCGACAGCTAAATCATCTTACAATCAAGAACAAGTACCCACTGCCAAGAATTGACGAGCTGTTCGACCAATTATCAGGAGCAAAGTATTTCTCCAAAATAGATCTTCGTTCTGGCTATCACCAGTTGAGGATCAAGGAAGAAGATATTTACAAAACCGCATTTCGAAGCAGGTATGGGCATTACGAATTTACTGTTATGCCTTTTGGACTAACAAATGCCCCTGCAGCTTTCATGCAGTTAATGAATAGCATTTACCGGCCTTATTTAGACCAATTTATTGTGGTCTTCATTGACGATATATTGTTCTACTCAAAGACTGAAGAAGATCATGAGGACCATCTCAAGAAGGCATTACAAATATTGCGAGATAATAAGTTATATGCAAAATTCAGCAAATGCCAGTTCTGGCTTGAGGAAGTGTCTTTCTTAGGCCACGTTATATCGAAGAATGGAATTTCTGTTGATTCTGCAAAGGTCGAAGCCGTGCAAAACTGGGGGCGACCAACGAACGCGACAGAGATTCGTAGCTTCTTGGGTTTAGCTGGGTACTACCGGCGTTTCATCAAAGACTTCTCCAAGATTGCTGTTCCTCTTACCAGATTGACTCGCAAGGAAGTGCCTTATGAGTGGAATGAAGATTGTGAGAATAGTTTCCTGACTTTGAAGGATCTTTTGACTACTGCACCGGTCTTATCTCTTCCAATTGAAGGAGAAAAATACGAGGTATATACCGATGCTTCTGGTATCGGCCTCGGATGTGTATTGATGCAGAACGGAAGAGTCATTGCATACTCTTCCCGTCAATTGAAGAAACATGAAGAGAATTACCCGATTCATGACTTAGAACTAGCCGCGGTTGTATTTGCCTTGAAGATTTGGAGGCACTATCTTTACGGAGAACAATTCACTGTATACTCCGATCATAAAAGCCTCAAGTACTTATTCTCTCAAAAGGAGCTAAACATGCGGCAAAGGCGTTGGCTCGAGTATCTTAAAGACTTCGACTTCACTATACAGTACCATCCTGGTAAGGGTAATTCCGTAGCTGATGCCCTTAGTCGAAAGCCGAGAACAATATTGGCCAACTGCATGATACAAGAATGAAAACTGTTAGAGAAATTCTCAGAGCTTGATATCAGCATGGACGAGAAGAACATATGTATTACTCTATCTCATATGAGCTTACATCCAGATTTGCTACCTGAAATCAAAAAGTTGCAAGAAGAAGATCCCTCACTAGTGGAGATAAAGAGCAAATTGGACGAGAGACTTGATTTCAAGCTGGCACCTGATGACAGACTGCTATTTCATGAACGGACATGTGTGCCCGACTGTCCTGAGCTGAAGAAGAAGATTCTTGAAGAAGCTCATCGATCGAGATACACAATCCATCCGGGAGCCACTAAGATGTACCAAGGCATAAAAAGGACCTTTTGGTGGCCCAACATGAAAAGGGAGATAGCGGATTTTGTGTCTCGATGCTTGACTTGGCAGCAAGTGAAGGCCGAACATCAGAAACCCGCAGGGAGACTGCATCCGCTAGATATTCCCAAGTGGAAATGGGAAGAAATCGGCATGGATTTCATCATGGGTTTGCCCAAGTCTAGGGGCGGATATGATGGAATATGGGTAATCATCGATCGCCTTACTAAATCGGCTCATTTCTTGCCTATTAAGAATCGATGGCCGATTGATGTACTTGCCGCCTTGTATATTAAGGAAGTTACTAGACTACATGGAATTCCTGTGTCTATAGTATCTAACCGAGATCCACGCTTCACATCTCATTTTTGGAAGGGTCTACAACACTCTCTGGGAACGAAGCTCAATTTCAGTACTGCTTTTCATCCCCAGACATATGGTCAGACGGAAAGGACCAATCAGGTTATTGAAGACTTGTTGCGAGCATGCATTATAGATTTCGGCGGAAGTTGGCATGACCACTTACCACTAGCCGAATTTGCCTACAATAATAGCTACCAAGCCAGTATTCAAATGGCACCTTTCGAGGCACTCTATGGTAGAAGTTGTAGATCTCCGGTATGCTGGGAGGAGGTCGGTGAAAGACAACTCCTAGGTCCTGATATGGTCAGGGATTCAACTGAAAAGATACTCCTTATCAGAGAGAGACTCAAGGTAGCTCAGTGCAGGCAGAAATCTTATGCTGACAACAGAAGGAGAGACTTGGAATTTCAAGTTGGTGATCATGTGTTTCTCAAGGTATCTCCCACCTGAGGTATCAGAAGATTTGGTGTTAAAGGCAAGCTTACACCAAGATTCATCGGTCCATTTGAGGTGTTGGAAAGAGTGGGTGAGGTAGCTTACTGTATCGCTTTACCTCCTCAACTCTCAGAAGTACACAACGTATTTCATGTTTCTATGTTGAAGAAATACGTGCACGATCCCTCTCATGTCATCAACCACGCCGATTTGGTAATTCAAAAGAATCTTACTTACGAACAAAAGCCGATGCAAATCCTCGATCGAGAAGTCCGAGTTCTAAGGAGCAAGACGATCCCTATGGTAAAAATTCAATGGAATAAATGCTCGGAACAGGAAGCAACTTGGGAGACCGAGGAATCTATGAAAAGAAGATACCCAGAACTATTTTAGACTGTAAGTATCTTATACTCTCTGCATTGCCCTTACATAGCAGAATTATCATCATCTAGTTGAATTTGGGGACCAAATTCTTTTAAGTAGGGGAGGGTGTAACAACCGTTAATTTCAGTTAGAAATAATAATTATAATAATAATAATTTTCTACTATTTAAATAATCATTTAAAATATTTACTAATAATTAAAACCCCTTTTTATTGATAAAAATCATATGCCAAGCCATATTTACATGAATTGTAATCAAATAATTCAATTTCTAATTATAGAATTTATTTTCACAATTATTAAGTTATAACTTATTTTAAATTATTCATTTATTAAAAATAATAATAATAAATAAATAAAATATTTCTCCCACTTTTTAAAAGAAATGGGGCTATTAAAATAGATACACAAGATTAAAAGGGGTACATATACGAAAATTTTTAAGAAACGACTCCCAGGAAGGAGCGATTTAAAAAGTGACACCACCTAAGGCGCGAATTTGATAAGAAGTGGCATCACCTAAGGCGCGATTTAAAAAGTGGCATCACCTAAGGCGCGATTTAAAACGTGGCACCACCTAAGGCGCGAATTTGATAAGAAGTGACACCAACTAAGGCGCGATTTAAAAAGTGGCATCACCTAAGGCGCTATTTAAAAAGTGGCACGACCTAAGGCGCGAATTTTATAAGAGATGACTCCTATGGAGGCGCGAATTAAAAGATGACTCCTAGGGAGACGCGAATTAAAAGGTGACTTGCTGGGGGGCGTCAAATTTTTTAGAGACGACTTAATGGGAGGCGTCAATTTGTTAAACGACGCCCAGCACTCCAGTCGTCAATTCTAAACGTCGTTTTTCATTCCAACCAGCCTGTGCACGCTGGCATTAGCTGGCAAGGCACCCAGATCCACTTTTCGCGGATCTTGCCCCCCTATCTGCTCGACCTAAGCACATAGGTTATTTTAAATCCCCCTTCTAGCCAACTGTGAGCCCTTACGGTGGCTTTGGCTGAGAGCTGCAGAAGTTGCAGAGGTTGCAGGGCTGCAGAACCCCCCTTCTGCCACATCTGCTGCAACAAGGTAGGTTGTCTCAACTTTTAGCTAAACCTTAGCTAAACCAGTAGTTAATCTACATAGCATGTTCGTAGGTGTTCTCAAACTTTAACCAAACCTTTAATTAGTAGCATGCAGTATTTAGGATTTATTCATCTCCACACTACTCTTGTCTCCCGTCTAAATCCTGCAATAGAAATATAACAAACTGTAAGGAACTCTGTGATTTAATATTTAACGTTCCACCTGGTAGTTAATCAGAGACCTCATACCTTAAATGTGTAACTTGATTAGTTGACGAGATTAACTAAATAATTCTGTTGGATATTCATGTTAGGTAATTAGCAGATCATGTTAGTTAATTAGCAGATCTTGTCAACCAGTTAGCCAAACTATATAAACTGTTAAGTTAATTAGATGTTGATGATGGTTAATTAGAAGATTCTGTTAAGAAATTAGCTAAACTATAAAATATATGTCACTGGTTAGTTAACATAGTTCCGGTTAGCTAATTAATTGAACCACGTTAGAAGCTAGTGATAGTTAATTAAATAGCTAATTAGATAAACTATATGAATAAATCGCAGCATATCACAGATCTGTAGTACTGTTCGCTAATCATACTTGTAAAACATATGACAGTTAGCTGTAATAATTCTAGTCAGTTTTTAGTTATCTGTTAGCTAATTATATACACCAAACTGTTAGTTAGTCCTAATTAGTTTCAATTACATGTGTTAAGTTAATCAGAGACATTTAATACCTAAACCCCTGACGGAGAAAGAAAAAAAAATGGGTATCAGGGAATTAGCGCCCCACCTCAGGGCGCCACTCATAGAACTAACGACCAGTGGCGGGTCGTCAATTTCTAAATTAACGACATCATCCCGGTCGTTAATTAAATAACGACAGCAACTTGGTCATTACTTCAATTTACATGAACAGTGTCAGGAACAGTTAAATAAATTAATTAGTGTAATCAGTGGGATGGTTAAGCCCTTAAATTAACTCACTCAAATTCTGCCTGTAAGAGGCGTCCCCTACCAGGGCGTCAATTCCTGAACTGACGACACACCCAACAGTCGTCAACTGTAAACAAATCAAAAAAAAAATGATCACAGGTAAGAGGCGCCCCTGGTTAGGGCGCCAATTACCAGAGCCTGTAAGAGGCGCCCCTGACCAGGGCGCCACTTACAAAGCCCAGTAAAAGGTGCCCTAGCTCAGGGCGCCACTTACTGAAGAGACGACAATGACAGCGGTCGTCAGTTTTTTAAAAAAAAGGAAATAAATAAACCCCAGGAAGAGGCGCCCCTTACCAGGGCGCCAATTCCTTAAGAAGTGGCATTGATGGGGGCGCCAATTTAAAAAGAGGTGACTTAAGCCAGGGCGCCGCGCCAATTTGAAAAATATGGAAATTTTAAGAGCCCTGTCAACCAGGCTAAATTCAGTAATTAAAGGATAACCTTTGGAATATTTATATGTAATTGTAGTTGCCGAATTCGTATATAGATAAATTAGTCTTGCAAGGTCAAGAAATATAAATGATATGAATGATGACAATCAAAATGAGTTAAATAATTTAGCCAATTTGATATATATGAAAATTAAAGGAAATAATGGACCAGTAAACCTAGGGCACCTAATCGGGATATTTAAATACTTGTCAACCCTCAAGCGTCAATTCACATGTCCATTCACTAAGAACCGTGTAGATTCCCACGAAGGACATCCCGCTTTAAGGATGTCACCTCTGAAAATATCAATTGTCATACTATATACCAGTCTCACACAGTTTTCCGTGTTTTCCTACGTATAAATATGCCTTGGATTCCATTCCAAATTCACCTTACATTTTCCTACTGGTCAAGCCTTGAAATTCTATATTGGCTATAAATGATAAATGAGAGTGGATGTCAATAACGTGACTAATGATGTGCATATAGGGCCCGGTCTGGTACTGGGAGGAGCACCCGAAAGTACTTGTGCCCATGGGAGTTTTTATTGACCATCTTGACGGTGTCTAGCATTACGCCGGAGTACTTGTTAGATTGAGACATTCCACCACTCACTCTCTCTCTACTTGACTTGCTTGACTTGCATGGCCCAAATGGGCAATACTTGCGTGGCCCGAATGGGCACTACTTGACTTGAATGTTACTTGAATGAAATGACATATATATAGCCAATTCTTGTTACACATGCTTCGATTTACCTTGCTTACTATTGCTTGAAATTCCTGTTGTGTTCAGTTATTCCCTGCTTGATATCACATGTTGCTATTATTTAAACATGAATCCAGCTCTTATCGATTTTTCAATTCCTTGATTATCTATCTGTCTGCATGCATAGATTATTTGCATTAATTGAACTTGTAATTTATTTAAAGCATGTTAAAATTTGAGATATAAATCCTACTGAGTGATTCGCTCATCTAGTTGCTTTCTAACCTTTCAGGTGATTTGGATATCGACCAGAACTCGGAGGGAAATGAATCTGAGTGATGAGTGTAGAGATAGAGTCACCAATTGTTATCAATTGTGTTATTGTAATTCTGTTGTTGGTGTTAATTTGTACCCTAATGTCAGTTATACTCTCTAGCATGTCAGTCAAAACCAATAAAGGATATGTGTATTCGACAATTGTTAGCTCGAACCATTTGTATTAAATTCAAGTTAAACTTAGATATTTGCGCACTCTTATAATTGTCTAAGGAAGTAATTCTTAAATTTTCTAGCTTGCTTTGGTTCTATATAAAACTGTCGCGCCACGGGTAAGCTTCCGTGCTCGGGACGTGACAGCTTTCTTGGTATCAGAGCCTAGGATTTTAATTTCCTAGGTAAAAACCCGAGTCCAAAGAAATAAATGTCTAATAGAATTATCTATGGATAGGTTTAGATCTTACCTGGTGAGATGGGTAAAGCCAAGGGTTAAGTTTAACAATGACAATTGACCCCCATAATAACGAAACCCAATATTTATTACACCTTAATTCTTTTGTAGGATTATGGCCGCTGAAAGAGCACAATGGCGCGAGATGCAGCGCACTGTGCAGGGACTTACGCAGGCGCTACAGCAAGTGGTGCAAGGCGGTGTTGGCGGTGCTCACCGTGGGGCTGGTGACCTTCACCAGGATTTTCGTAACATGAACCCACCAAGATTCATGGGTTCGGTGGACCCCGATGATGCCGAGAATTGGCTGAAGGAAATTGAGAGGATCTTCCGTGTAATGCAATGCACGGATACAGAGAAGGTTCTATTGGCTACATTTCAACTAGAACGGGATGCTCGATGCTGGTGGGAGTCCGTGGAAGCAACACTGCCCGACAATCATGTCACATGGATGGAATTTGTCGAGCATTTCAACAACAAGTATTTCTCAGATCGTGTGCAAGAGAAGAAGGCCGCGGAATTTGCTGCATTAAAGCAATGGACCCGAAAGGTAGCTAAATATGAGGCCCAATTCTCAAGGCTTTCCCGTTATGCACCTCACTTGGTGTGTACGGAAAAGATGAAGGCGAGGAGATTTCTCAACGGGCTATGGCCCCAGTATATTACCCAGCTTGCACCGATGGACATCCAAGTCTACTCGGAAATGGTTCGTCGTGCTCAGCTGCTGGAAGACGCCACCGAATTTTCTGAGAGGATTCGAGGCAAGGACAAGAAAGAACATGTTACAAGTCCAGGAAGCTTCAAACCACCATTTGGCAAGAAGCGGGTCTTTAATGGAGGCGAGTCTTCCAAGGAGAAGAGATCCCAGAGAAGTCACAAGCCATTCCTCACCATCAACAACAAGCCCTTCTCCGATATTGCACCTACTAAGGAGATTTGCAAATATTGCGAAAAAGCTGGTCATAAGACCGAGGAGTGCTGGAGGAAACTGGGAGCGTGTCTCCGATGTGGGAGTCGAGAACATCGAATTCCCGATTGCCCCTTAATGAAGGAACAAGTCAACAAGGACGATAAGCGTCCAGTCAAAAAGCAAGGCCGTCTACAAGCTCTTCAAAGGACGAACCTGTGGAAGGAGGAATCGTGGAAGGTACATTGACTGTTTGCTCTAAACCTGCTAGAGTTCTATTTGATACTGGAGCAACTCATTCGTTTGTTTCCAAGAAATTTACTGCCTCATTTTCTAAAGAACCTGAATGGTTAGATTTAATTCTATCTACACCTCTTGGAAACAAATCGGATATTACACATCACTACCCAAGTTGTGAGGTTATAATTCAAGGTAATAATCTACCGGCCGACCTGATATGTCTTGATATGGAATATTATGATGTCATATTGGGAGCTGACTGGTTATCGACCTACCAAGCCACGGTAGATTGTCGGCATGGCAAGATAACTTTTGTGGACTACCCCGAGTTAGTTTATATCAAACCTCGGAATAAATCCCTACTTATCTCAGCCCTCCGAGCTAGTAAACTAGTAAATAGAGGATGTATGGCTTTCTTAGCTTTTGTAACTACCACAGAAGCCGATAAGATAAAGATTGAAGACATCCGAGTGACTCGGGACTTCTCCGATGTATTTCCAGACGAATTGCCTGGTTTACCTCCGGAAAGAGAAGTGTCATTCACAATTGATATTGTTCCGGGTGCCGGTCCTATTTCTAAAGCACCCTACAGAATGTCTCCTGCGGAACTAAAAGAACTGAAGGAGCAGTTGATGGATTTACTGTAGAAAGGATTCATTAGGCCGAGTACTTCCCCATGGGGGGCACCGGTGCTCTTTGTTAAAAAGAAGGATGGCACATTAAGATTATGCATTGATTACCGACAGCTAAATCATCTTACAATCAAGAACAAGTACCCACTGCCAAGAATTGACGAGCTGTTCGACCAATTATCAGGAGCAAAGTATTTCTCCAAAATAGATCTTCGTTCTGGCTATCACCAGTTGAGGATCAAGGAAGAAGATATTTACAAAACCGCATTTCGAAGCAGGTATGGGCATTACGAATTTACTGTTATGCCTTTTGGACTAACAAATGCCCCTGCAGCTTTCATGCAGTTAATGAATAGCATTTACTGGCCTTATTTAGACCAATTTATTGTGGTCTTCATTGACGATATATTGATCTACTCAAAGACTGAAGAAGATCATGAGGACCATCTCAAGAAGGCATTACAAATATTGCGAGACAATAAGTTATATGCAAAATTCAGCAAATGCCAGTTCTGGCTTGAGGAAGTGTCTTTCTTAGGCCACGTTATATCGAAGAATGGAATTTCTGTTGATTCTGCAAAGGTCGAAGCCGTGCAAAACTGGGGGCGACCAACGAATGCGACAGAGATTCGTAGCTTCTTGGGTTTAGCTGGGTACTACCGGCGTTTCATCAAAGACTTCTCCAAGATTACTGTTCCTCTTACCAGATTGACTCGCAAGGAAGTGCCTTATGAGTGGAATGAAGATTGTGAGAATAGTTTCCTGACTTTGAAGGATCTTTTGACTACTGCACCGGTCTTATCTCTTCCAATTGAAGGAGAAAAATACGAGGTATATACCGATGCTTCTGGTATCGGCCTCGGATGTGTATTGATGCAGAACGGAAGAGTCATTGCATACTCTTCCCGTCAATTGAAGAAACATGAAGAGAATTACCCGATTCATGACTTAGAACTAGCCGCGGTTGTATTTGCCTTGAAGATTTGGAGGCACTATCTTTACGGAGAACAATTCACTGTATACTCCGATCATAAAAGTCTCAAGTACTTATTCTCTCAAAAGGAGCTAAACATGCGGCAAAGGCGTTGGCTCGAGTATCTTAAAGACTTCGACTTCACTATACAGTACCATCCTGGTAAGGGTAATTCCGTAGCTGATGCCCTTAGTCGAAAGCCGAGAACAATATTGGCCAACTGCATGATACAAGAATGAAAACTGTTGGAGAAATTCTCAGAGCTTGATATCAGCATGGACGAGAAGAACATATGTATTACTCTATCTCATATGAGCTTACATCCAGATTTGCTACCTGAAATCAAAAAGTTGCAAGAAGAAGATCCCTCACTAGTGGAGATAAAGAGCAAATTGGACGAGAGACTTGATTTCAAGCTGGCACCTGATGACAGACTGCTATTTCATGAACGGACATGTGTGCCCGACTGTCCTGAGCTGAAGAAGAAGATTCTTGAAGAAGCTCATCGATCGAGATACACAATCCATTCGGGAGCCACTAAGATGTACCAAGGCATAAAAAGGACCTTTTGGTGGCCCAACATGAAAAGGGAGATAGCGGATTTTGTGTCTCGATGCTTGACTTGCCAGCAAGTGAAGGCCGAACATCAGAAACCCGCAGGGAGACTGCATCCGCTAGATATTCCCAAGTGGAAATGGGAAGAAATCGGCATGGATTTCATCATGGGTTTGCCCAAGTCTAGGGGCGGATATGATGGAATATGGGTAATCATCGATCGCCTTACTAAATCGGCTCATTTCTTGCCTATTAAGAATCGATGGCCGATTGATGTACTTGCCGCCTTGTATATTAAGGAAGTTACTAGACTACATGGAATTCCTGTGTCTATAGTATCTGACCGAGATCCACGCTTCACATCTCATTTCTGGAAGGGTCTACAACACTCTCTGGGAATGAAGCACAATTTCAGTACTGCTTTTCATCCCCAGACAGATGGTCAGACGGAAAGGACCAATCAGGTTATTGAAGACTTGTTGCGAGCATGCATTATAGATTTCGGCGGAAGTTGGCATGACCACTTACCACTAGCCAAATTTGCCTACAATAATAGCTACCAAGCCAGTATTCAAATGGCACCTTTCGAGGCACTCTATGGTAGAAGTTGTAGATCTCCGGTATGCTGGGAGGAGGTCGATGAAAGACAACTCCTAGGTCCTGATATGGTCAGGGATTCAACTGAAAAGATACTCCTTATCAGAGAGAGACTCAAGGTAGCTCAGTGCAGGCAGAAATCTTATGCTGACAACAGAAGGAGAGACTTGGAATTTCAAGTTGGTGATCATGTGTTTCTCAAGGTATCTCCCACCCGAGGTATCAGAAGATTTGGTGTTAAAGGCAAGCTTACACCAAGATTCATCGGTCCATTTGAGGTGTTGGAAAGAGTGGGTGAGGTAGCTTACCGTATCGCTTTACCTCCTCAACTCTCAGAAGTACACAACGTATTTCATGTTTCTATGTTTAAGAAATACGTGCACGATCCCTCTCATGTCATCAACCACGCCGATTTGGTAATTCAAAAGAATCTTACTTACGAACAAAAGCCGATGCAAATCCTCGATCGAGAAATCCGAGTTCTAAGGAGCAAGACGATCCCTATGGTAAAAATTCAATGGAATAAATGCTCGGAACAGGAAGCAACTTGGGAGACCGAGGAATCTATGAAAAGAAGATACCCAGAACTATTTTAGACTGTAAGTATCTTATACTCTCTGCATTGCCCTTACATAGCAGAATTATCATCATCTAGTTGAATTTGGGGACCAAATTCTTTTAAGTAGGGGAGGGTGTAACAACCGTTAATTTCAGTTAGAAATAATAATTATAATAATAATAATTTTCTACTATTTAAATAATCATTTAAAATATTTACTAATAATTAAAACCCCTTTTTATTGATAAAAATCATATGCCAAGCCATATTTACATGAATTGTAATCAAATAATTCAATTTCTAATTATAGAATTTATTTTCACAATTATTAAGTTATAACTTATTTTAAATTATTCAATTATTAAAAATAATAATAATAAATAAATAAAATATTTCTCCCACTTTTTAAAAGAAATGGGGCTATTAAAATAGATACACAAGATTAAAAGGGGTACATATACGAAAATTTTTAAGAAACGACTCCCAGGAAGGCGCGATTTAAAAAGTGACACCACCTAAGGCGCGAATTTGATAAGAAGTGGCATCACCTAAGGCGCGATTTAAAAAGTGGCATCACCTAAGGCACGATTTAAAACGTGGCACCACCTAAGGCGCGAATTTGATAAGAAGTGACACCAACTAAGGCGCGATTTAAAAAGTGGCATCACCTAAGGCGCTATTTAAAAAGTGGCACGACCTAAGGCGCGAATTTTATAAGAGATGACTCCTATGGAGGCGCGAATTAAAAGATGACTCCTAGGGAGACGCGAATTAAAAGGTGACTTGCTGGGGGGCGTCAAATTTTTTAGAGACGACTTAATGGGAGGCGTCAATTTGTTAAACGACGCCCAGCACTCCAGTCGTCAATTCTAAACGTCGTTTTTCATTCCAACCAGCCTGTTCACGCTGGCATTAGCTGGCAAGGCACCCAGATCCACTTTTCGCGGATCTTTCCCCCCTATCTGCTCGACCTAAGCACATAGGTTATTTTAAATCCCCCTTCTAGCCAACTGTGAGCCCTTACGGTGGCTTTGGCTGAGAGCTGCAGAAGTTGCAGAGGTTGCAGGGCTGCAGAACCCCCCTTCTGCCACA
Source organism: Amorphophallus konjac (assembly GCA_022559845.1). NCBI lineage: Eukaryota > Viridiplantae > Streptophyta > Magnoliopsida > Alismatales > Araceae > Amorphophallus > Amorphophallus konjac. The sequence continues at coordinate 196,607,942 of CM040126.1, read as the reverse complement.
TCTGCTGCAACAAGGTAGGTTGTCTCAACTTTTAGCTAAACCTTAGCTAAACCAGTAGTTAATCTACATAGCATGTTCGTAGGTGTTCTCAAACTTTAACCAAACCTTTAATTAGTAGCATGCAGTATTTAGGATTTATTCATCTCCACACTACTCTAGTCTCCCGTCTAAATCCTGCAATAGAAATATAACAAACTGTAAGGAACTCTGTGATTTAATATTTAACGTTCCACCTGGTAGTTAATCAGAGACCTCATACCTTAAATGTGTAACTTGATTAGTTGACGAGATTAACTAAATAATTCTGTTGGATATTCATGTTAGGTAATTAGCAGATCATGTTAGTTAATTAGCAGATCTTGTCAACCAGTTAGCCAAACTATATAAACTGTTAAGTTAATTAGATGTTGATGATGGTTAATTAGAAGATTCTGTTAAGAAATTAGCTAAACTATAAAATATATGTCACTGGTTAGTTAACATAGTTCCGGTTAGCTAATTAATTGAACCACGTTAGAAGCTAGTGATAGTTAATTAAATAGCTAATTAGATAAACTATATGAATAAATCGCAGCATATCACAGATCTGTAGTACTGTTCGCTAATCATACTTGTAAAACATATGACAGTTAGCTGTAATAATTCTAGTCAGTTTTTAGTTATCTGTTAGCTAATTATATACACCAAACTGTTAGTTAGTCCTAATTAGTTTCAATTACATGTGTTAAGTTAATCAGAGACATTTAATACCTAAACCCCTGACGGAGAAAGAAAAAAAAATGGGTATCAGGGAATTAGCGCCCCACCTCAGGGCGCCACTCATAGAACTAACGACCAGTGGCGGGTCGTCAATTTCTAAATTAACGACATCATCCCGGTCGTTAATTAAATAACGACAGCAACTTGGTCGTTACTTCAATTTACATGAACAGTGTCAGGAACAGTTAAATAAATTAATTAGTGTAATCAGTGGGATGGTTAAGCCCTTAAATTAACTCACTCAAATTCTGCCTGTAAGAGGCGTCCCCTACCAGGGCGTCAATTCCTGAACTGACGACACACCCAGCAGTCGTCAACTGTAAACAAATCAAAAAAAAAATGATCACAGGTAAGAGGCGCCCCTGGTTAGGGCGCCAATTACCAGAGCCTGTAAGAGGCGCCCCTGACCAGGGCGCCACTTACAAAGCCCAGTAAAAGGCGCCCTAGCTCAGGGCGCCACTTACTGAAGAGACGACAATGACAGCGGTCGTCAGTTTTAAAAAAAAAAGGAAGTAAATAAACCCCAGGAAGAGGCGCCCCTGACCAGGGCGCCAATTCCTTAAGAAGTGGCATTGAAGGGGGCGCCAATTTAAAAAGAGGTGACTTAAGCCAGGGCGCCAATTTGAAAAATATGGAAATTTTAAGAGCCCTGTCAACCAGGCTAAATTCAGTAATTAAAGGATAACCTTTGGAATATTTATATGTAATTGTAGTTGCCGAATTCATATATAGATAAATTAGTCTTGCAAGGTCAAGAAATATAAATGATATGAATGATGACAATCAAAATGAGTTAAATAATTTAGCCAATTTGATATATATAAAAATTAAAGGAAATAATGGACCAGTAAACCTAGGGCACCTAATCGGGATATTTAAATACTTGTCAACCCTCAAGCGTCAATTCACATGTCCATTCACTAAGAACCGTGTAGATTCCCACGAAGGACATCCCGCTTTAAGGATGTCACCTCTGAAAATATCAATTGTCATACTATATACCAGTCTCACACAGTTTTCCGTGTTTTCCTACGTATAAATACGCCTTGGATTCCATTCCAAATCCACCTTACATTTTCCTACTGGTCAAGCCTTGAAATTCTATATTGGCTATAAATGATAAATGAGAGTGGATGTCAATAACGTGTATAGGGCCCGATCTGGTCCTGGGAGGAGCACCCGAAAGTACTTGTGCCCATGGGAGTTTTTATTGACCATCTTGACGGTGTCTAGCATTACGCCGGAGTACTTGTTAGATTGAGACATTCCACCACTCACTCTCTCTCTACTTGACTTGCTTGACTTGCATGGCCCAAATGGGCAATACTTGCGTGGCCCGAATGGGCACTACTTGACTTGAATGTTACTTGAATGAAATGACATATATATAGCCAATTCTTGTTACACATGCTTCGATTTACCTTGCTTACTATTGCTTGAAATTCCTGTTGTGTTCAGTTATTCCCTGCTTGATATCACATGTTGCTATTATTTAAACATGAATCCAGCTCTTATCGATTTTTCAATTCGTTGATTATCTATCTGTCTGCATGCATAGATTATTTGCATTAATTGAACTTGTAATTTATTTAAAGCATGTTAAAATTTGAGATATAAATCCTACTGAGCGATTCGCTCATCTAGTTGCTTTCTAACCTTTCAGGTGATTTGGATATCGACCAGAACTCGGAGGGAAATGAATCTGAGTGATGAGTGTAGAGATAGAGTCACCAATTGTTATCAATTGTGTTATTGTAATTCCGTTGTTGGTGTTAATTTGTACCCTAATGTCAGTTATATTCTCTAGCATGTCAGTCAAAACCAATAAAGGATATGTGTATTCGACAATTGTTAGCTCGAACCATTTGTATTAAATTCAAGTTAAACTTAGATATTTGCGCACTCTTATAATTGTCTAAGGAAGTAATTCTTAAATTTTCTAGCTTGCTTTGGTTCTATATAAAACTGTCGCGCCACGGGTAAGCTTCCGTGCTCGGGACGTGACAGCTTTCTTGGTATCAGAGCCTAGGATTTTAATTTCCTAGGTAAAAACCCGAGTCCAAAGAAATAATTGTCTAATAGAATTATCTATGGATAGGTTTAGATCTTACCTGGTGAGATGGGTAAAGCCAAGGGTTAAGTTTAACAATGACAATTGACCCCCATAATAACGAAACCCAATATTTATTACACCTTAATTCTTTTGTAGGATTATGGCCGCTGAAAGAGCACAATGGCGCGAGATGCAGCGCACTGTGCAGGGACTTACGCAGGCGCTACAGCAAGTGGCGCAAGGCGGTGTTGGCGGTGCTCACCGTGGGGCTGGTGACCTTCACCGGGATTTTCGTAACATGAACCCACCAAGATTCATGGGTTCGGTGGACCCCGATGATGCCGAGAATTGGCTGAAGGAAATTGAGAGGATCTTCCGTGTAATGCAATGCACGGATACAGAGAAGGTTCTATTGGCTACATTTCAACTAGAACGGGATGCTCGATGCTGGTGGGAGTCCGTGGAAGCAACACTGCCCGACAATCATGTCACATGGATGGAATTTGTCGAGCATTTCAACAACAAGTATTTCTCAGATCGTGTGCAAGAGAAGAAGGCCGCGGAATTTGCTGCATTAAAGCAATGGACCCGAAAGGTAGCTGAATATGAGGCCCAATTCTCAAGGCTTTCCCGTCATGCACCTCACTTGGTGTGTACGGAAAAGATGAAGGCGAGGAGATTTCTCAACGGGCTACGGCCCCAGTATATTACCCAGCTTGCACCGATGGACATCCAAGTCTACTCGGAAATGGTTCGTCGTGCTCAGCTGCTGGAAGACGCCACCGAATTTTCTGAGAGGATTCGAGGCAAGGACAAGAAAGAACATGTTACAAGTCCAGGAAGCTTCAAACCACCATTTGGCAAGAAGCGGGTCTTTAATGGAGGCGAGTCTTCCAAGGAGAAGAGATCCCAGAGAAGTCACAAGCCATTCCTCACCATCAACAACAAGCCCTTCTCTGATATTGCACCTACTAAGGAGATTTGCAAATATTGCGAAAAAGCTGGTCATAAGACCGAGGAGTGCTGGAGGAAACTGGGAGCGTGTCTCCGATGTGGGAGTCGAGAACATCGAATTCCCGATTGCCCCTTAATGAAGGAACAAGTCAACAAGGACGATAAGCGTCCAGTCAAAAAGCAAGGCCGTCTACAAGCTCTTCAAAGGACGGAACCTGTGGAAGGAGGAATCGTGGAAGGTACATTGACTGTTTGCTCTAAACCTGCTAGAGTTCTATTTGATATTGGAGCAACTCATTCGTTTGTTTCCAAGAAATTTACTGCCTCATTTTCTAAAGAACCTGAATGGTTAGATTTAATTCTATCTACACCTCTTGGAAACAAATCGGATATTACACATCACTACCCAAGTTGTGAGGTTATGATTCAAGGTAATAATCTACCGGCCGACCTGATATGTCTTGATATGGAATATTATGATGTCATATTGGGAGCTGACTGGTTATCGACCTACCAAGCCACGGTAGATTGTCGGCATGGCAAGATAACTTTTGTGGACTACCCCGAGTTAGTTTATATCAAACCTCGGAATAAATCCCTACTTATCTCAGCCCTCCGAGCTAGTAAACTAGTAAATAGAGGATGTATGGCTTTCTTAGCTTTTGTAACTACCACAGAAGCCGATAAGATAAAGATTGAAGACATCCGAGTGACTCGGGACTTCTCCGATGTATTTCCAGATGAATTGCCTGGTTTACCCCCGGAAAGAGAAGTGTCATTCACAATTGATATTGTTCCGGGTGCCGGTCCTATTTCTAAAGCACCCTACAGAATGTCTCCTGCGGAACTAAAAGAACTGAAGGAGCAGTTGATGGATTTACTGGAGAAAGGATTCATTAGGCCGAGTACTTCCCCATGGGGGGCACCGGTGCTCTTTGTTAAAAAGAAGGATGGCACATTAAGATTATGCATTGATTACCGACAGCTAAATCATCTTACAATCAAGAACAAGTACCCACTGCCAAGAATTGACGAGCTGTTCGACCAATTATCAGGAGCAAAGTATTTCTCCAAAATAGATCTTCGTTCTGGCTATCACCAGTTGAGGATCAAGGAAGAAGATATTTACAAAACCGCATTTCGAAGCAGGTATGGGCATTACGAATTTACTGTTATACCTTTTGGACTAACAAATGCCCCTACAGCTTTCATGCAGTTAATGAATAGCATTTACCGGCCTTATTTAGACCAATTTATTGTGGTCTTCATTGACGATATATTGATCTACTCAAAGACTGAAGAAGATCATGAGGACCATCTCAAGAAGGCATTACAAATATTGCGAGACAATAAGTTATATGCAAAATTCAGCAAATGCCAGTTCTGGCTTGAGGAAGTGTCTTTCTTAGGCCACGTTATATCGAAGAATGGAATTTCTGTTGATTCTGCAAAGGTCGAAGCCGTGCAAAACTGGGGGCGACCAACGAACGCGACAGAGATTCGTAGCTTCTTGGGTTTAGCTGGGTACTACCGGCGTTTCATCAAAGACTTCTCCAAGATTGCTGTTCCTCTTACCAGATTGACTCGTAAGGAAGTGCCTTATGAGTGGAATGAAGATTGTGAGAATAGTTTCCTGACTTTGAAGGATCTTTTGACTACTGCACCGGTCTTATCTCTTCCAATTGAAGGAGAAAAATACGAGGTATATACCGATACTTCTGGTATCGGCCTCGGATGTGTATTGATGCAGAACGGAAGAGTCATTGCATACTCTTCCCGTCAATTGAAGAAACATGAAGAGAATTACCCGATTCATGACTTAGAACTAGCCGCGGTTGTATTTGCCTTGAAGATTTGGAGGCACTATCTTTACGGAGAACAATTCACTGTATACTCCGATCATAAAAGTCTCAAGTACTTATTCTCTCAAAAGGAGCTAAACATGCGGCAAAGGCGTTGGCTCGAGTATCTTAAAGACTTCGACTTCACTATACAGTACCATCCTGGTAAGGGTAATTCCGTAGCTGATGCCCTTAGTCGAAAGCCGAGAATAATATTGGCCAACTGCATGATACAAGAATGAAAACTGTTGGAGAAATTCTCAGAGCTTGATATCAGCATGGACGAGAAGAACATATGTATTACTCTATCTCATATGAGCTTACATCCAGATTTACTACCTGAAATCAAAAGGTTGCAAGAAGAAGATCCCTCACTAGTGGAGATAAAGAGCAAATTGGACGAGAGACTTGATTTCAAGCTGGCACCTGATGACAGACTGCTATTTCATAAACGAACATGTGTGCCCGACTGTCCTGAGCTGAAGAAGAAGATTCTTGAAGAAGCTCATCGATCGAGATACACAATCCATTCGGGAGCCACTAAGATGTACCAAGGCATAAAAAGGACCTTTTGGTGGCCCAACATGAAAAGGGAGATAGCGGATTTTGTGTCTCGATGCTTAACTTGCCAGCAAGTGAAGGCCGAACATCAGAAACCCGCAGGGAGACTGCATCCGCTAGATATTCCCAAGTGGAAATGGGAAGAAATCGGCATGGATTTCATCATGGGTTTGCCCAAGTCTAGGGGCGGATATGATGGAATATGGGTAATCATCGATCGCCTTACTAAATCGGCTCATTTCTTGCCTATTAAGAATCGATGGCCGATTGATGTACTTGCCGCCTTGTATATTAAGGAAGTTACTAGACTACATGGAATTCCTGTGTCTATAGTATCTGACCGAGATCCACGCTTCACATCTCATTTCTGGAAGGGTCTACAACACTCTCTGGGAACGAAGCTCAATTTCAGTACTGCTTTTCATCCCCAGACAGATGGTCAGACGGAAAGGACCAATCAGGTTATTGAAGACTTGTTGCGAGCATGCATTATAGATTTCGGCGGAAGTTGGCATGACCACTTACCACTAGCCGAATTTGCCTACAATAATAGCTACCAAGCCAGTATTCAAATGGCACCTTTCGAGGCACTCAATGGTAGAAGTTGTAGATCTCCGGTATGCTTGGAGGAGGTCGGTGAAAGATAACTCCTAGGTCCTGATATGGTCAGGGATTCAACTGAAAAGATACTCCTTATCAGAGAGAGACTCAAGGTAGCTCAGTGCAGGCAGAAATCTTATGCTGACAACAGAAGGAGAGACTTGGAATTTCAAGTTGGTGATCATGTGTTTCTCAAGGTATCTCCCACCCGAGGTATCAGAAGATTTGGTGTTAAAGGCAAGCTTACACCAAGATTCATCGGTCCATTTGAGGTGTTGGAAAGAGTGGGTGAGGTAGCTTACCGTATCGCTTTACCTCCTCAACTCTCAGAAGTACACAACGTATTTCATGTTTCTATGTTGAAGAAATACGTGCACGATCCCTCTCATGTCATCAACCACGCCGATTTGGTAATTCAAAAGAATCTTACTTACGAACAAAAGCCGATGCAAATCCTCGATCGAGAAGTCCGAGTTCTAAGGAGCAAGACGATCCCTATGGTAAAAATTCAATGGAATAAATGCTCGGAACAGGAAGCAACTTGGGAGACCGAGGAATCTATGAAAAGAAGATACCCAGAACTATTTTAGACTGTAAGTATCTTATACTCTCTGCATTGCCCTTACATAGCAGAATTATCATCATCTAGTTGAATTTGGGGACCAAATTCTTTTAAGTAGGGGAGGGTGTAACAACCGTTAATTTCAGTTAGAAATAATAATTATAATACTAATAATTTTCTACTATTTAAATAATCATTTAAAATATTTACTAATAATTAAAACCCCTTTTTATTGATAAAAATCATATGCCAAGCCATATTTACATGAATTGTAATCAAATAATTCAATTTCTAATTATAGAATTTATTTTCACAATTATTAAGTTATAACTTATTTTAAATTATTCATTTATTAAAAAAATAATAATAATAAATAAATAAAATATTTCTCCCACTTTTTAAAAGAAATGGGGCTATTAAAATAGATACACAAGATTAAAAGGGGTACATATACGAAAATTTTTAAGAAACGACTCCCAGGAAGGCGCGATTTAAAAAGTGACACCACCTAAGGCGCGAATTTGATAAGAAGTGGCATCACCTAAGGCGCGATTTAAAAAGTGGCATCACCTAAGGCGCTATTTAAAACGTGGCACCACCTAAGGCGCGAATTTGATAAGAAGTGACACCAACTAAGGCGCGATTTAAAAAGTGGCATCACCTAAGGCGCTATTTAAAAAGTGGCACGACCTAAGGCGCGAATTTTATAAGAGATGACTCCTATGGAGGCGCGAATTAAAAGATGACTCCTAGGGAGACGCGAATTAAAAGGTGACTTGCTGGGGGGCGTCAAATTTTTTAGAGACGACTTAATGGGAGGCGTCAATTTGTTAAACGACGCCCAGCACTCCAGTCGTCAATTCTAAACATCGTTTTTCATTCCAACCAGCCTGTGCACGCTGGCATTAGCTGGCAAGGCACCCAGATCCACTTTTCGCGGATCTTGCCCCCCTATCTGCTCGACCTAAGCACATAGGTTATTTTAAATCCTCCTTCTAGCCAACTGTGAGCCCTTACGGTGGCTTTGGCTGAGAGCTGCAGAAGTTGCAGAGGTTGCAGGGCTGCAGAACCCCCCTACTGCCACATCTGCTGCAACAAGGTAAGTTGTCTCAACTTTTAGCTAAACCAGTAGTTAATCTACATAGCATGTTCGTAGGTGTTCTCAAACTTTAACCAAACCTTTAATTAGTAGCATGCAGTATTTAGGATTTATTCATCTCCACACTACTCTTGTCTCCAGTCTAAATCCTACAATAGAAATATAACAAACTGTAAGGAACTCTGTGATTTAATATTTAATGTTCCACCTGGTAGTTAATCAGAGACCTCATACCTTAAATGTGTAACTTGATTAGTTGACGAGATTAACTAAATAATTCTGTTGGATATTCATGTTAGGTAATTAGCAGATCATGTTAGTTAATTAGCAGATCTTGTCAACCAGTTAGCCAAACTATATAAATTGTTAAGTTAATTAGATGTTGATGATGGTTAATTAGAAGATTCTGTTAAGAAATTAGCTAAACTATAAAATATATGTCACTGGTTAGTTAACATAGTTCCGGTTAGCTAATTAATTGAACCGCGTTAGAAGCTAGTGATAGTTAATTAAATAGCTAATTAGATAAACTATATGAATAAATCGCAGCATATCACAGATCTGTAGTACTGTTCGCTAATCATACTTGTAAAACATATGACAGTTAGCTGTAATAATTCTAGTCAGTTTTTAGTTATCTGTTAGCAAATTATATACACCAAACTGTTAGTTAGTCCTAATTAGTTTCAATTACATGTGTTAAGTTAATCAGAGACATTTAATACCTAAACCCCTGACGGAGAAAAAAAAAAATGGGTATCAGGGAATTAGCGCCCCACCTCAGGGCGCCACTCATAGAACTAACGACTAGTGGCGGGTCGTCAATTTCTAAATTAACGACATCATCCCGGTCGTTAATTAAATAACGACAGCAACTTGGTCGTTACTTCAATTTACATGAACAGTGTCAGGAATAGTTAAATAAATTAATTAGTGTAATCAGTGGGATGGTTAAGCCCTTAAATTAACTCACTCAAATTCTGCCTGTAAGAGGCGTCCCCTACCAGGGCGTCAATTCCTGAACTGACGACACACCCAGCAGTCGTCAACTGTAAACAAATCAAAAAAAAATGATCACAGGTAAGAGGCACCCCTGGTTAGGGCGCCAATTACCAGAGCCTGTAAGAGGCTCCCCTGACCAGGGCGCCACTTACAAAGCCCAGTAAAAGGTGCCCTAGCTCAGGGCGCCACTTACTGAAGAGACGACAACGACAGCGGTCGTCAGTTTTAAAAAAAAAAGGAAATAAATAAACCCCAGGAAGAGGCGCCCCTGACCAGGGCGCCAATTCCTTAAGAAGTGGCATTGAAGGGGGCGCCAATTTAAAAAGAGGTGACTTAAGCCAGGGCGCCAATTTGAAAAATATGGAAATTTTAAGAGCCCTGTCAACCAGGCTAAATTCAGTAATTAAAGGATAACCTTTGGAATATTTATATGTAATTGTAGTTGCCGAATTTGTATATAGATAAATTAGTCTTGCAAGGTCAAGAAATATAAATGATATGAATGATGACAATCAAAATGAGTTAAATAATTTAGCCAATTTGATATATATGAAAATTAAAGAAAATAATGGACCAGTAAACCTAGGGCACCTAATCGGGATATTTAAATACTTGTCAACCCTCAAGCGTCAATTCACATGTCCATTCACTAAGAACCGTGTAGATTCCCACGAAGGACATCCCGCTTTAAGGATGTCACCTCTGAAAATATCAATTGTCATACTATATACCAGTCTCACACAGTTTTCCGTGTTTTCCTACGTATAAATACGCCTTGGATTCCATTCCAAATCCACCTTACATTTTCCTACTGGTCAAGCCTTGAAATTCTATATTGGCTATAAATGATAAATGAGAGTGGATGTCAATAACGTGACTAATGCTGTGCATATAGGGCCCGGTCTGGTCCTGGGAGGAGCACCCGAAAGTACTTGTGCCCATGGGAGTTTTTATTGACCATCTTGACGGTGTCTAGCATTACGCCGGAGTACTTGTTAGATTGAGACATTCCACCACTCACTCTCTCTCTACTTGACTTGCTTGACTTGCATGGCCCAAATGGGCAATACTTGCGTGGCCCGAATGGGCACTACTTGACTTGAATGTTACTTGAATGAAATGACATATATATAGCCAATTCTTGTTACACATGCTTCGATTTACCTTGCTTACTATTGCTTGAAATTCCTGTTGTGTTCAGTTATTCCCTGCTTGATATCACATGTTGCTATTATTTAAACATGAATCCAGCTCTTATCGATTTTTCAATTCCTTGATTATCTATCTGTCTGCATGCATAGATTATTTGCATTAATTGAACTTGTAATTTATTTAAAGCATGTTAAAATTTGAGATATAAATCCAACTGAGCGATTCGCTCATCTAGTTGCTTTCTAACCTTTCAGGTGATTTGGATATCGACCAGAACTCGGAGGGAAATGAATCTGAGTGATGAGTGTAGAGATAGAGTCACCAATTGTTATCAATTGTGTTATTGTAATTCCGTTGTTGGTGTTAATTTGTACCCTAATGTCAGTTATATTCTCTAGCATGTCAGTCAAAACCAATAAAGGATATGTGTATTCGACAATTGTTAGCTCGAACCATTTGTATTAAATTCAAGTTAAACTTAGATATTTGCGCACTCTTATAATTATCTAAGGAAGTAATTCTTAAATTTTCTAGTTTGCTTTGGTTCTATATAAAACTGTCGCGCCACGGGTAAGCTTCCGTGCTCGGGACGTGACAGATCTCCTAGCACGAAATTTTGGGAGATGTTAGTCCTATGTATTAACAACAGGAAGTTCTAAAGAACTTACCTGAAATACTATCTCCTTACCTTAGTTCCATGAGAGCCAATGTATGGGTCGCGCAGGTCAAAAACTAGGGTCTATTTATAGGTTCTAGCTAGGGTTTTGAGGATTAGATCGATTCTAGAGTCCTTATTAGACCTTAGATCAACTTCTAAGAGTCCTTAACACGTTTACGAGTCCTCCCATCTCGATCCCTAAGAGATAGACTATAAAAAATCTAATCTTTTGGTCTTTCTTCAATTCACGGAACTAACAGAGTGTAACGGTCGAACCCTGGAGCGTCAGGTCCCTGTGGCGGTCGCACGATATACCGTTACCTATCATAGGTGCCAAATTTGAAATGAATTCAAATTCTAATTTCATCTTATCCACTTATTTATTTAATTAATGAGTATTTATCCTTATAATTCGTGAATAGGCTAAATAATCTTCTAGAATATGGGCCAAACTTCATGGGCTTGGTCCTTAAACCTTTTGGGCTTCAATTAAATAGGCTAGATTAATCGTTTACCATAATTGGCCTAAATAAATTCCTAATAAATTCCAGAAAATCATTAAATAATTTTTGAAATAATATAAATATTCTGGGTCATTACAACATTGGTCTAATAATCCCTCATAAATTTTTTTGACTATTTGCCACTTGGATAATTCATGGTGAGGACACTTCCTAAGCAACTCTTTCAGTCACTTCCATGACTCATGTATTTGCTCCCCTGGGGTTTGAGTGAAACCCGTAATTGCCCTCCTCATCGTGTTGGTGCGGCCTATAAGAGAGAACTTCTTTAAGAATTCTTATTGCATTTCAGCCCAAGTTCTAATAGACCTTCCTAAAGTGCCCAACAAATATTTGGCTTTGTCCTTAAGAGAGAATGGGAAGATGGTCAACCTTAGAGAATCATCTGAAAATTTTTGAATTTTTAAGGTGGAGAAAATTTCTAGAAATTCATCAATGTGTTTGGAGGGGCCCTCATTGGTGTTCCCATAAATGGATGCGAGCATTTGGATAGTACTTGATTTGATCTCATATTGAATGGCCTGATTTTACAGGATGTGAATGTAGGATGAAGGTTAATACTGATTAGGAATAAAGTAATCCTTCATTTGCTTTGAAGGATCATGATTATCGTTCACCATTGGATCTTGTGTGAGATTGTTTCTTGGGTGCAGAACTCTCTCTATTTTTTGTATGGGTCCTGAAGAGGGGTGATCTTGCACTGCTTCTAAGCGGGGAAGAGGATGACCACGTACACTTGAAGTGTGAACTGTAAGAAGGGAAACCAGTCAGAGGTGCCCAGAGATAGATCCCCGGGGAAGACCCTCCGATGCTTAAGTCAGAAAAGTAGTAGAGCTCGGATGCGAAGGGAAGAGCTAGGAGGAAGATGGGAGCGTGAGATCCCTCTCCACCAAAAGGTGAAGTGGTTCCTGCTCAGCATTTTTGGCTCTTACCTTGCTTACCTCTTGTAGTAAGGCTTTTCCAATTTAAATAGTGGCCCGGTGTATGACTAATCCCTGTAAACGGAGGGGTCTCAGGGGGGTTACGTCCTTTATGTGGGCTCCTTTATAGCACACGGACTCTTGGTTTCCCCTATCCTCTTGAGCTTCCTGCCATTAAGGGACTCGCAACGGCCGTAATCAATAGGCGTCCATCAGTGAGCCCGAGCGATAGGCACTTGCCCAGGAGTGGTCTCCCTAGCGATGAGTGCATGGTCGGGACAGGGAATATGGGGATCCGAGGGAGCTTTCCCGATCGAACTGATGCTAGGACTTTCCAACCCAAAGGTCGCCTAGGAAGCGCTTGTTTCGAGTGAGTTTTTGCGCTTTATGCTAAGTGGGCCCGAGTGCTACCACTTCGAGGAGTTGGGCCTCGTTCGGTCTGGTTGGACCTCTTTTGACCTCTCCGTACGGGTGACGAGATTTCCCCTCTCCACTTGTCCCCCTCCTACTCCCGAGCCAAAATTTAGGCTCGGACGAGTAGCATTTAGACTGGACTTTTTGTGGCTCTAGTTGGGTAGAGATTTCTCTCTGGTAGGGGCCACAAGATGTGGCTTGCCTTGAAAATACGCCCGTCATGATGAATAAGAGAAGGCCCCTCATCAGGAGATCGGATCACCGCGCCGCCTCCGGTTTAAGCATTGCGCGTTTTTGCGTCTCTTTATCTCCGGGGTTTAGGGTTTTGCCTCTCTTTATATTTGAGGGGGGCTCTTGCGCTGTGAGAGCAGCTCGGAATAGTGGAGGATCGTTGCGGCCATCGGAGCTAGGAGGGCATCCTGAGGCGGTGATTCGTCTGCTTTCTTCTCCTCCGGAGTCCTCTGATTTAGAGCTTTCCCCTTCGTTCTTCTAGTTCTTCTCTCTTCTTTATGGCGGACCATCATCAAGAGGCTGAGGGGCGGCAGAGAGATCAGGCCCCAAGGGTTTTCATAGTACTGTCGGAGCCTCTCCGTAGTGAGTTGGGGGAGGATGACGTGAAGCGGCTGGAGAACCGATATGGGCTGCCATGGCGATTCAAGTTCCTCGTGCCTGAGCCTCATGAATCCAGTCTGGTCTCTCATTCAAAGCCTCTTTTGTTCTTTCCTCCTGGCTTGGAAGTGCAGCTTTCGGCTGCCCCTCTATCCCTTTATTGCTGAGTTGCTTCTGGGGTTGTGCGAGAGAAGCTCCAGAGGGGTCCCCCCTCCATAATTTTTGAGCAACTTATGGAAGGCAGCCTGATCTTGGCCCAGCTCGGGGCTGAGGCAGTAGGCGCGTATGCTCGGGTGGAGTCAGAGCAGGAGGCACTCTCGCGGGCCCGTGGCGCGCTCGATCGGAAAGTTGAGCGTCTGACCCTTGATCTTGGTGACCTTTGTTAGGAGGTGGCACCGCTTCGGGCTCAGGTGCAGTCGCGCCAAGCGGAGGCTCGGTCATTGGCAGAGCAGCTGGCTCAGGCCCGTCGTATGGTTGACCGGAAGAATGAGCTCCTGGAGGCGGAGCGTATGATTCAGGTCGAGCGCGGCGAGCAGTGGAAGGCCGAGTGGGAGGCGCTCGAGGGCCGAGTCTGGGGGGCCGAGGATGCACTGACCGAGGCCGAGAGAAGGCTGTCCGAGTCGGAGCAGAGGATAGCCGAGCTTGAGAGCCAGGCAAAGTTGGCCGGGGTGGAGGCACTCGAGCGACATAAGTGCTCAGAGGCCTATCATGCGGCTCTTCTCCAGGCTGCCTTCCCTTATTATGAGTCGGGCTAACGTCGGGGGCTTCGGAAGGGTTTCTCCCAGGGGTATGATCGGGCCGTCATAGAAGCAGAGGCCCAAGCGTCTAGGCTCGTTTTTCCTTCCGGGCAACGCTATGATTCGGAATGGGGTTCGACCGACTCTTCCCATTATACATCGAGCGAAGAGGAGGGTCGGGAGTGTGACGACCCAGAGCTCCAGATACCGATATATCGATAACATCGATACACCGATACCAAGAACTGGGGAAGCCACCCAAGAGGCTGATGAGACCCCTGAAGGGTTAATGGAGTTTGCTGAGGAGTTGCATAACGAATTGGGACCGCAGGCGCGCAATATTAATTAGGACAGCAAATAGTAAATAAGTGCGGAAGCAATTTAAAATATCAGAGTGGTAAAATATATACAATAGTCCATATTTACAGATAAAAAGAGGTCCACTGCACAACTACACGGGACATACCCCAGGCTCAACAGAACAAAAAGACAAACCAACAACAGCTGGCACTCTAACGACGGTCGGCACAACCACGAGAAGGACCAGCAGACGACTGGGGCGGCTCACCTGAAAGAAGGGAGGGTGAGTCACAGCCAGACTCAGTAGGGGTCACGCGGATCCCTACCTCACACTAAACAGGCAAGCAGGCACATATAAAAGCAATTAGAGCATGCATTTAAACAATGAACAGGCAGATGCACAATTTAATAAATAAATAAATAACAACAGGAATTAGCGTCAGGAACTAAATCTACCAATAGAATAAACCACCGCTAACCAAGTGAAGTGAGAGATGGAACAACCCACTAGAAGGACAAGACCAGATGCATCCACCGACGACTTACACTGCGTCTCGACAAATCGTAAGTCTGGAACGCGACAAGCGAGAGGCCTAACAAGACCAAACCAAGTACTAGTCAGAGCGACACTCGTCAGTGCCAGCCCAAGTCTCTGACCACGTGTGCACACACTGACTCCTGCCTAGAGCCAGGCCTCTAGCTAGTTCCCCCCCCCCCCCCGTTGGACGCAACGGTAACCGCAGGGGCCCACGGTAACTAGCTTACAAACCGTTCATTTGGGAACACCCCTCCACCTCTCCCGGGTGGGACGACACGCTCGGTCGCTGGGCTGCGACTAGTGGTTCCATCACAAGGGAAGAGAAAGCAATTCCATCGGGATGCAAAATAATGCCACATTTTATAAAATACTTTAAACATGGCGAATAACAGCATAAATTAACTAAATATGCTACAACAAATTACAACAGGAGTTGGGCGGTTGACACCCAACCGCTCGAGGATGGACGGTCATACGATAGACCGCACGAGGAGATGAGCGGTTCCCCACCGGCCGCTCTACTACGAACCGACTTAAGACACGCGGCTGGGGCTAAGCCGCTCTACTAGATAGGCGGTTAGGGTCTGGCCGCTCAAAAGGGTTTGGGCGGTCTAAGTTGGGCCGTTCTAATGTGTCTTCCTATGGTCCCAAGGATAAACGGCTAGAGTATAGCCGCACTAGGGCTTAAACTGTCCTGCTATAGGCCGCACAACCGGATATAAACGGTTTGGTCTCGACCGCTCGAGTGATGAACGGTCCAAGGACGACCGCATAAACGGCGTCACGGCGGGCAACAACCACACCAGGTCAGAAATCCGCCCGGAGGGCTACAAACGAACGAAAAAAAAAGGAAAAGCTAACCTGCGAAGCCCACAGAACGATTCTACAACTAAACATGCCATTAAAATTGAAAACGAAGCCTATAACAATTGATTTCACGAAATTAAGCATAAATAGGCTAACATGGGGTTTTGCACAGAAAATGAGGAAAACGGCCGTGCATGTGCGTGCATGTGGCGTCAAAATGATCCTAGCGAGGTGAGGAGTTCATCCCCCTACCTCGATCGCGATGAAGACGGTGATTCGGTGCCGAACGGATGAAGGGACGCCGCGGCTACTCTCGACCCCACACGCCTCCACGTACCGCGGATCGAGACAAAGCTGGCGTCCATGCGATCCTCGCGTCGAGCCCGTCCCGTCGGTACCTCCCGTGCCCTGATCGGGGCCCGTCCGGACCGAATCCGAGAGAGAGGGAGAGGAGAGATCGTGAGAGGGAGAGAGGAAGAGAGAGAACGAGTGAGGGAGAGAGAGAGTTCGATGGGGGAGAGAGAGAGTGACAAAAATTTTATAAAAATATTTTTTTAAAAAAATTTAACTCAAATTACATTTTAACCCCCAAAGAACTGAAATCGTGAACATGCCCAATTCAATCATATAAATACTTTAACTAATTCGATTAATTACAAGAAAATAGCCTAAAAATCCGCAAAAATGACCTAAATTCACAGAATAAAATCTAGAACTGAACCACTAAGAATCCGTTTAAGACACGGGTCTTACAGTCCCTCCCCCCTAAAAGGAATTTCATCCCCGAAATTAAACAGAAGGACAAGGAGGAAACTGGAAAAAAATTACACCTAACGGCATGAATAAACAAACGAAAGGAACAGAAACGGATACCTTGGAAATAGAAGGCTGGTTTTCCACGTGGCATAAAATAGACGCGTTTGTATCTATAGTCAACCACGGCACCATACAATTCCAGCCAGTCCATGCCTAGAATAGCGTCATATTCGGCCAATTGCAATGCATAAAGCTTCATAGGCATCTGCCGATTGCTGACGACAATAGGGGAATCTTCCAGGCACACTAGAGTGGACATGAAATCTCCAGAGGGTAACTCAACGAGCAACTCATAGGACACTTCGGTCATCGGCTCCTCAATGCAAGTAATAAAATCCTCGGACACAAAAGAATGAGTAGCGCCAGAATCGAAAATAACATGAGCTGGATGACTGAAAATCAAAACCGTACCTTCTACCAGATTAGCTGCCACAGCTTCTGCACGAGTGATGTGAGTGACCCTGCCTCTCGGAGGATGGCCGGCTGCAGAAGACTACTGGGAAGGAACTGGAGCAGGCAGATAAGAGGGCAGAGGAAGACGAAACTGGGGCTGCTGCGGCTGGGTAACTTGCGAGAACTGTACCGATTTCGGCCTCAGCGGATAGTCTCGAACTACGTGACCCAACTGATCATAGCAGATAGTCTCGAACTACGTGACCCGGCTGATCATAGCGGAAACAGACGATCGGCAAAGAACACGACACGCCTGGATGACTGCCACCACACCTCGGACACGGACGCTGCTGACCACCGAAAAAATCTTGGCGCGGTCGAACAGAAGGAACAGACAGCTGACTTGAATCGAGAGACGCTGAATGCTCAAACTTCCTCTTTGACTTCTTATTCTTGAATTGCCAGAAATGGGAGTCAGAAGAAGAAGAAGAAACACCGCTGACAGCAGGAACGGCAGAAGGAACTCCTGTGATAGACGGCTGGTAAGTCGGCTGAAACTGCACAGTCGGCTGCACCATTCTTGCCTGAGAAAGCCCTCGAGTCCGAGCCATTTCCATCTCCACTGCAACAGCTTCCTGGTACGCCGAATCCAACTCAGACACTCGGGTAGCTAACAACGGCATGCTCAATTCCGCTTTCAGTCCGCGTAGAAACTGTTGAGTCTTCATAGCTTCATCAGCAAAAATATGGGGCACGTACCGGCCCAATTCGATGAACTTATCTCGGTACTGCAACACAGTCTTGTCACCTTGCGTCAGCTCCAGAAACTGATACATCTTTGCTAACTTAAGGCAGGCCGGAGTGTAAGCACGCTCGAAAGCAGCAACGAACTCTGCCCAGGTGATTTGCCGAAGCGGACGGGAACGGAAGGCGACCACCCACTCTGTAGTCCACCACGTGCGTGCGGTACCTTGAAGCTGATAAGTAGCCAACATAACTCTCTCATCCTCCGCGCACTCCATTGATTGGAACGTGCACTCAGTGGCATCAAGCCACAATCTAGCTGCCTCCGGATCTGATTGACCCTCGAAAGTCGGTGGGTGGAATAGCAGAAATTCCTTTAATGCTCTACCACGGCCACCGGACACTTCTTCACGCGGAGCAGGGTTGACAGAAGCTGGCACAGCTAGGGCAGAGGAAGTGCCACTCTCCTTCCGAGGAGCCCGAGCCTTCTTCCATCCACGAGGAAACATCTTGCATCCAGAAAACACACGATAATGGAAAACCATCAGTAATCACGAGAAACATCCTAAGCCAGCAATGGACGACTCAGTGGACTTGTTCTGGACCAGCGCGAGTTCCAATTCCTAATACAAATCCCCAACACTGCTCTGATACCAACTGTGACGACACAGAGCTCCGGATACCGATATACCGATAACATCGATACACCGATACCAAGAACTGGGGAAGCCACCCAAGAGGCTGATGAGGCCCCTGAAGGGTTAATGGAGTTTGTTGAGGAGTTGCATAACTAATTGGGACCGCAGGCGCGCAATATTAATTAGGATAGTAATTAGTAATTAAGTGCAGAAGCAATTTAAAATATCAGAGTGGTAAAATATATACAATAGTCCAGATTTACAGATAAAAAGAGGTCCACTGCACAACTACACGGGGCAAACCCCGGCTCATCAGAACAAAAAGACAAACCGACAACAGCTGGCACTCTAACGACGGTCGGCACAACCACGAGAAGGACCAGCAGACGATTGGGGCGGCTTACCTGAAAGAAGGGAGGGTGAGTCACAGCCAGACTCAGTAGGGGTCACGCGGATCCCTATCTCACACTAAACAGGCAAGCAGGCAAATATAAAAGCAATTAGAGCATGCATTTAAACAATGAACAGGCAGATGCACAATTTAATAAATAAATAAATAACAATAGGAATTAGCGTTAGGAACTAAATCTACCAATAGAATAAACTACCGCTAACCAAGTGAAGTGAGAGACGGAACAACCCACTAGAAGGACAAGACCAGATGCGTCCACCGACGACTTACACTGCGTCTCGACAACTCGCAAGTCTGGAACGCAACAAGCGAGAGGCGTAACAGGACCAAACCAAGTACTAGTCAGAGCGACACTCGTCAGTGCCAGTCCAAGTCTCCGACCACGTGTGCACACACTGACTCCTGCCTAGAGCCAGGCCTCTATCTAGTCCCCCCCCCCCGTTGGACACAACGGTAACCGCAGGGGCCCACGGTAACTAGCTTACAAACCGTTCATTTGGGAACACCCCTCCACCTCTCGCGGGTGGGACGACACGCTCGGTCGCTGGGCTGCGACTAGTGGTTCCATCACAAGGGAAGAGAAAGCAATTCCATCGGGATGCAAAATAATGCCATATTTTATAAAACACTTTAAACATGGCGAATAACAGCATAAATTAACTAAATATGCTACAACTAATTACAACAGGAGTTGGGCGGTTGACACCCGACCGCTCGAGGATGGACGGTCATACGATAGACCGCACGAGGAGATGAGCGGTTCCCCACCGGCCGCTCTACTACGAACCGACTTAAGGCACGCGGCTGGGGCTAAGCCGCTCAACTAGATAGGCGGTTAGGGTCTGGCCGCTCAAAAGGGTTTGGGCGGTCTAAGTTGGGCCGTTCTAATGTGTCTTCCTATGGTCCCAAGGATAAACAGCTAGAGTATAGCCACACTAAGGCTTAAACGGTCCTACTATAGGCCGCACAACCGGGGATAAACGGTTTGGTCTCGACCGCTCGAGTGATGAACGGTCCAAGGACGACCGCATAAACGGCGTCACGGCGGGCAACATCCACACCGGGTCGGAAATCCGCCCGGAGGGCTACAAACGAACGAAAAAAAAAGGAAAAGCTAACCTGCGAAGCACTCAGAACGATTCTACAACTAAACATGCCATTAAAATTGAAAACGAAGCCTATAACAATTGATTTCATGAAATTAAGCATAAATAGGCTAACATGGTGTTTTGCACAGAAAACGAGGAAAATGGCGGTGCATGTGCATGCATGTGGCGTCAAAATGATCCTAGCGAGGTGAGGAGTCCATCCCCCTACCTCGATCGCGACGAAAATGGCGATTCGGTGCCGAACGGACGAAGGGACGCCGCAGCTACTCTCGGCCCCACACACCTCCACGTATCGTGGATCGAGATAAAGCTGGCGTCCACGCGATCCTCGAGTCGAGCCCATCCCGTCGGTACCTCCCGTGCCTCGATCGGGGCCCGTCCGGACCGAATCCGAGAGAGAGGGAGAGGAGAGATCGTGAGAGGGAGAGAGGAAGAGAGAGAACGAGTGAGGGAGAGAGAGAGTTCGATGGGGGAGAGAGAGAGTGATAAAATTTTTATAAAAATATTTTTTTTGAAAATTTAACTCAAATTACATTTTAACCCCCAAAGAACTGAAATCGTGAACATGCCCAATTCAATCATATAAATACTTTAACTAATTCGATTAATTCCCAGAAAATAACCTAAAAATCCGCAAAAATGGCCTAAATTCACAGAATAAAATCTAGATCCGAACCACTAAGAATCCGTTTAAGACACAGGTCTTACAGGGAGTCCTCGTCCTCGTCTGAGCGACCGTCAACTCCAGCAGCCTCGGGAGGGCGCACGACCGAGATAGTTTCCACACAAGTGGGGTCAGTGCATGGATCGGCCGTTGCAGAGAATACTGGGGGTAGATCGTCTGGTGCTGAAGAAGCCTTGCCTGTCGAGCCTGAAGATGGGCTTGAGGCCTGATGTAATAGCTCTATCTTTCTTTTTCCTTCCCTTACGTAGTCGGGTAAGGATTTTTTGGAAAATGGAATAGCGGTAGTATTAAATGCTGAATTGACTATTTCTTACCGCTTTTGGTGTGATTTGACTACCGGATTCGTAGTCGTCTAGAGAAGGCGCCAATTTTCTCTGCAGATATCGCGCGTGCCGATTTGTCAAATAATTGACATGTTGCTAGCACCTTTCCATTTTTCCATATCACCCTTAATGACTTGCCGCTTCGCGCGTCCCGCTGGCAGGATGTTTGGGAAATGAGGTAACCATCTCAGGGAAAGCCCTTTAGCGTGTTTTGTAAGGGGAGAGTCATTTAAGGCGATCAGCTCCCCCTTCGGCCTATAAAAGGTCCGAGGGGCGTCTGCTTTTCCTTTCATCGCTTAAGGTCGTCCCTGGCGGTTTCTCTTTCTTTCCCTTTCGCGAGGCGTTGTGATGTCGGTCTTGGCGGGGCATGGAAGGCGCTTCAAAAGATGATGATGCAGATGGTGATAGGAGGGAAGCTCTAATTGTTTCAGTCTGCAAGAGGGTTCGTCAGTCAGAGGTCACTCTGGGAGAGGGTTCATCAAGCTGGGGCATGTCGCCTTCCTATCCCTAACTCACCGATGCCATCCTGAGGGGAGGGGGGAGCTCATTAAGCTCCCTCCTTTCTTGGCCTCCCCCTGCCTCCTCATCCATCTCTGTTGTTTTCTTTTCCTCCCTCCTTCTTCACTCTTCGGAGGATGCCTGCTCTCTCTACCTTTTAAAGAGTTGGCAGAGAGGAGGCCTTCACTTGTATTCCTTCCTCTTCTTCTCTCTTTTTTTGTTGTTTCCCCTCTTTTCCTCCGAGCTTTTCTCAAACAAACGAGGCCGGCAATCCTTTGTCCGAGCCAGTTTCCGCACGAGGCAGAGTCAGTGACTGGACGTAGGAGAGCTTACCAGGTTGGCCGAGCATTTTGCTCGCGTAATAGTGCCAGAGGGTGTAATTTTTGTACATGTATACTGTATTGGCTACGGCCTACTTGATGTACATCATATTTTCATAAGAAGAGAAGAATGGTGTTTATTCTATTTTGCTTACATGTGCATGCTTTCCAAATGATCAAAAGTAGAACTTGCGAAGATTTGTCGCATTCCATGTCCGAGGGACGGGTGTTCCTTCCATGGTGGACAATCGGTATGCTCCTTTCCTGAGCGTCTCGACCACTCGGTAGGGGCCTTCCCAGGTAGGGGCCAGCTTCCCCGCCGCCTCTAGTGGTCGAGATGCTTCGGCCTTTCTTAGGATGAAGTCTCCTGGCTGGAAGTGTCTGTCTCGGACTCTGGACTTATAGTATCGAGTGATGCGCCGTTGGTATTCCATTGCTCTGATCTTTGCAATCTCTTGGATTTCGTCCACTAGGTCGAGGTTCTCTCGCAGTTTTTGCTCGTTTACCTCGGGTTTGAAGTGGACGACTCGGAGAGAGGGATTGCCGACCTCCAATGGAATCACGGCTTCCATGCCATACACCAGCTAAAAAGGTGTTTCATCGGTTGCCATCCTCGGAGTAGTTCGGTGCGACCATAGTATGCTCGGTAATTCCTCGAGCCATCTTCCCTTGGCCTTGCCGAGCCTGGTTTTGATGCCTTTTAAGATAGTCTTATTGGCATTCTCGACCAGTCCGTTAGCCTGAGGGTGGGCTACCAAAGTGAAGTGATTGCGAATGTTAAGGTTGGCACATCTGTCTCTGAAGTAGTGACAATCAAATTGTCGACCGTTATCGCTCACGATCACTCGGGGACACCATAGCGACAGATGATCGATTTCCAAACAAAACTCCATACGACTGATTCGGTGATCCTAGCGGTGGCCTCGGCCTCGATCCACTTGGTGAAATAGTCGATGGCGACGATGACGAACCTCTTCTGAGCTTGAGCCGTGGGGAATGGCCCCAAGATGTCGATCCCCCACCGAGCGAAAGGGTATGGCTCGGCAAGGGTGATGAGCTCCCCAGCAGGCTGATAGATCAGATGGTCGAAGTGCTGACATCGGTCGCATTTCTATACGTAGGTCATGCAGTCGCGCTGGAGAGTGGGCCACCAATAACCTTACCCAAGCAAGATCCTGGCGTGCGATCTTCCTCCTTGGTGCGCTCCGCAGATGCCTTCGTGTACTTCTTGAATAGCTCGGCTGGCTTCGTCGGTGCTGATGCACTTGAGGAGGGGATCGGAGAAAGATCTACGGTACAATGCCTCATCTAGCATGATGAAATGCCGAGCTTGATACTTCAGCTTTTGTGCCTCCCAAGGGTCGGCGGGCTCTTGAGAATCCCAGAGCCAGGATATGTAGGGGGTCCGCCAGTCGCTCGGGGATGCCGGGTCAACGGTCATAAGCTTAGACTCGATGCTTGGTCGCCTGAGCTCTTCGAGGAAGACCGATCGTGTACCTGCAGGGTCGAGCGAGGAGGCCAGTCGAGAGAGGGCATCCGCTAGGGAGTTTTCCTCCCGAGCTATCCGGACTACCTCAAAGCTCTTGAAGAGTTGGGCCATCCTCTTGACCGCCTGGAGGTACTTGACCATTTGTCCTTCCCGAGCTTCGTAATCACCGTTGACCTGGCTAGCGACCAATTGGGAGTCAGTGTGAATTCTGACCCGCTCGACTCCCAATCGTCGAGCCATCCTGGCCCCTGAGATAAGGGCTTCGTACTCTGAGGCATTGTTGGATGCATGGAAGTTGAACTTCAGGGCGTACATCAACTCTGCTCCTTCGGGGGACTTGAGAAGGACACCGGTGCCGCATCCGGCCGAGTTGGAGGACCCATCGACGAACAGGTCCCGGGTGGGCCCGGGCGCTGGTGGAGGTACTTCTTCAATCGAGACCATGCTTTCGGCGATGAAGTCTGCGAGAGCCTGTCCTTTGATGGCTGAGCAGGGGCGATATGAGATGTCGTAGGCTCCGAGCATGATGGCCCATTTGACGAGGCGTCCCGAGGCTTCAGGGTGAAAGAGAATCTTCTTCAGGGGTTCGCCGGTTAATACAACGATGGAGTGCCCTTGAAAGTAGGGTCGGAGGCACTTGGCTGAGGTGACCAACGCTAGCATGAGTTTCTCGATTGCAGGGTACCTTCTTTTAGCCTCATTAAGCACCTTGCTGGTATAGTAAACTGGTCTTTCGATCCCTGCGTCGTTCCTGACCAGGACCGAGCTCACTGTAGATGGGGTCACCGAGAGATAGAGGTATAGAGTTTCATCCTAGACCGGCTTGGACAGCACCGGGGGCTAGGCTAAGAACTCCTTGAGCTCGGTCAACGCCTTCTGACATTCCTTGTCCCAGGCAAACGTAGCGGATGCCATTTTACGTCCCATCAACAACTTGAAGAAGGGTAAGCATCGTTCGGCCACCCGGGACAGGAAACGGTTGAGCGCAGTAATGCCCCCCGTAAGGCGTTGGACGTCCTTGATGCAGGTGGGCGGACGCATGTTCAGGATGGCCTGAACCTTGTCGGGGTTGGCCTCAATCCCACGCTGAGTTACCAGGAAGCCTAAGAACTTCCCGGATCTGACTCCGAAGGCACATTTCGCAGGGTTGAGCTTCATGTTGCACTTCAGGAGGGTGTCAAAGGTCTCGGCGAAGTCGGTGAGGTGGTCTTCGGCCTTCGATGTTTTGACGAGCATGTCATCAATGTAGGCCTCGACGTTCCGACCAAGCTGTTCTTCAAAAATGTGGTTGATCAGCCTCTGATATGTTGCTCCGACGTTCTTTAACCCGAACGGCATCCGGGTGTAGCAGTGTACGCCAAAGTCGGTGATGAAGGTGGTCTTCTCGATGTTCTCTGGGTCCATCCTGATCTGATGGTAGTCGGAGTAGGCGTCCAGGAAGTTGAGCAGCTCATTGCCAGAGGTTGAGTCGACCAGTTGATCGATGATCGGCAGCGGGTAGCAATCCTTCGGGGTAGCCTGGTTGAGGTCGGTGAAGTCTACGCACATTCGCCAATTCCCAGAAGCCTTTGGTACATGGACGACGTTGGCAAGCCACGTATGGTACAGGACCGGACGAAAAAGGCCAGTCTTCTGCCCCTTGATGACTTGCTCTTTGATGACCGCTTGCTTCTCGGGGGCATGCTTTCTCCTGCGTTGCTGGACTAGCTTCACCATTGGGTCGAGGTTGAGCTTGTGCATTACCACGTCTCCCAGGATCCTGGGAAGGTGCTTATCAGACCATGCAAAGACTCGGATATACCGGGCAAGGAAATCCTTATATTTTTCCTGTTCCTCAAGTGGTAGATCGGCTCTGATCTTTACTCCTAGAGTCGGGTCACCGTTAAGGAAGACCATTAGCAACTCGCCACCAGGCTCAGATGTTGCGAGTCCTTCTTCGGCTCCCTTTACCCCTTTATTTTTCCCTTCCGGCCTAGTGGCTTCGACCGAGATTATATAGCACCGTCTAGCCAATGCCTGGTTACCTCGGACTTCCCCCACGCCATACTTGGTCGGGAACTTCATTTTTTGGTGAAAGGTAGAGGGCACCGCTTTCATTCAGCTGAGGATACCTCGTCCGAAGATGGCATTGTATGCCATCATCCCTTTAATCATGATGAAGTCTACAATAACCGTAACGGTTTTGGACGGGGTGCCGATAGTAACTGGCAGGCTCAGGGATCCCTCGGGATAAGTTACCTGGCCATTGAACCCACAGAGAGGGTTTTGGATCGGGCGGAGTTTAGATGGATTCTCTCCCATCTTGAGGAAACATTCGTAGGATAATACATTAGGGGCACTACCATTGTCAACTAAGATCCTATCTACGTTACAATGGTTTATTGTAGCCGATACAACGAGAGTGTCATCATGCGGGGTAGTAAACCCTTCCATGTCCTAATCGGAGAATACCAGGGCCTATGATTCGCTCGCCTGCGGGGCCATAGAGTGCTCAATGGAGGCTCGGCTCGCCCGCTCGGCGTGTCACTTTCTTCCTCGGCCACTATCTCCGCTGATGCCGCACCACCCGCGATGACGTTGATGTGGACTCCGCAGGGGACATTGTCGATCTCTTCTGGGGCGCCTCGGTCTTCCTTCTGCCCGGACACGTATCGGGATAGGTGTCCCTGGCGGATGAGGCTCTCGATCTCATCTTGAAGTTGATGGCAATCGCTGGTGTGATGCCCGTGATCGCTGTGGAAGATGCAATGCTTGCGACGATTGTGATGCTTGGCTTTCATAGGCTCGGGTTGGTTGAGGAGACCTGAGCTTTAGATGTCTTCATAGATTTCGTAGACGGGGGCGGTAAGGGGGGTGTACCTCTTGTACTTTCGGGATGGCTCTTTTCGGTCTCCGTCCTGGTTCCGCCTTTTTCTTTGGCCCATCCCTTGCTCGAACGGTCGCTTCTTGTCCCCCTCTCGACCCGAGCCTATCATGCCTCGGCAGGCGTGGAGGACTTCCTCGCACTCTGCATGGCGCAGGGCCAGAGTCACTAGCTCGGCAATGGAGGTAGGAGGATGCAGCACTAGCTCACGTCGCAGGTTCTCGTCGAGGGTACCCCCGGTCAGGGCTGTGATGGCAGAGGCCACGTCCAGGCGGGGGATGCACAGGGCTTCCGATTTGAATCAGTTGATATAAGCCCTCAACTTCTCCCCCTGTTCCTGCTTAAGGGCTAATAATCTCGCCACTGACCGGGGTGGACTGCTGCCGGCGAAGCTTTCCTTGAACACTTGCCCAAATTGCTTGAAGTTGTGGATGTTGCCAGGGGCGAGGGCCCTGAACCAAGCCTGAGCACACTGGACCAGAGTGGTCACGAACGCTCGGCACTTGATTACTTCGGATGCCCCATGCAAGGCCATTAGGGCGTCGAACTTGTCGTAGTGGTCGGCCAGGTCTCCCTGGCCATTGTACGACTTGAAGGTGGGAGTGAGATCCTGGGGGATATCTCTGCCTTCAAAATATAGTCGGAGAATGGGGATCGCTCCTCGTCCTTTACAGGAGAGGTCTCCTGCAAGGTGCGGAGGGCACGCTCTTGCTCTGCGAAACGCCTCTCAAAGTCTCGCAGCCGGAGAGACAGCTCCGGTTGTCGTTGGCCCGAGGGGCTGGGGAGGGGCACTTGCATGCTGTCCCGACGCTCCTCAGGGGCCTCGACATCCGGAAATGGTCGGCGTGCTCCGGTCTTCTCCCTCCTCGGGGTTAAGGAGGCTTCCTGCTTTGGGGGAGGGGCATGCGATGGTCCTCCTGACAGGTTGCGAATGAGCCGCCACCCCCGGAGGGTGAAACGGCCTCCAGCAGTTTGCTGGGAGGCATCTCCACGTGGGGGGCTCTTCTGGGGGAGCTGCGACTTCTCCTCCCTGGCCGCTTGGGCCCTCATGAGATCCACGACGACATCCAATTTTACGTTGAGGGTTTGGAGGGCGTCGGCGCTCCCGCCGAGAAGCTGTTCCCCCGCCACTGATGGAGGTATCTCGTTGGCGTGGTTTTCCGACGGGGAATGCTCCGTGGGGAGAGAAGGTGCGCCTTCTTCTATCACCAGGGCCTTTCCCAAATCACCGATAGTCCTCCTGCCAGAACTTCTTCGCACCATAATGGCTCTTTGTTCGTTTCCCACAGACGGCGCCAGATGAAGAGGGGTGATCTCGCACTGCTCTTGAGCGGGGAAGATGATGACCACGTACACTTGAAGTGTGAACTGTAAGAAGGAAAACTAGTCAGAGGTGCCCAGGGATAGATCCCCGGGGAAGACCCTCCGATGCTTAAGTCAGCAAAGTAGTAGAGCTCGGATGCGAAGGGAAGAGCTAGGAGGAAGATGGGAGTGCGAGATCCCTCTCCACCAAAAGGTGAAGTGGTTCCTGCTCAAGGTTTTTGGCTCTTGCCTTGCTTACCTCTTGTAGTAGGGCTTTTCCAGTTCAAATAGTGGCCTGTTGTATGACTAATCCCTGTAAGCGGAGGGGTCTCAGGGGGGTTACGTCCTTTATGCGGGCTCCTTTATAGCACGCGGACTCTTGGTTTCCCCTATCCTCTTGAGCTTCCTACCATTAAGGGACTCGCAACGGTCGTAATCAATAAGCTTCCATTATTGAGCCCGAGCGATAGGCACTTGCCCAAGAGTGGTCTCCCGAGCGATGAGTGCATGGTCGGGACAGGGAATAGGGGGCTCCGAAGGAGCTTTCCCGATCGAACTGATGCTCGGACTTCCCAACCCGAAGGCCGCCTAGGAAGCGCTTGTTCCGAGTGAGTTTTTGGGCTTTATGCTAAGTGGGCCCGAGGGCTGCCACTTCGAGGAGTTGGGCCTCATTCGGTCTGGTTGGTCCTCTTTTGGCCTCTCCGTACGGGCGACGAGATTTCCCCTCTCCAGGTCCTAGTAAGTTTATGTTTTGAGATCTCCTTCCTTGCATGCACTAGGACGAAGAGAGAGAAGAGTTTTTTTTATACTTTGTTTATTTTTTTTAAAAATTCAAACAATGTGAAAACACTTACCCTATATAACCTAGATGTATCCTAGATTAAAGAAATGAGTTTTATCACAAGGTGCCTAAGGTTCACCTTAAGTCAACATCCGCCATTGGTCAGCGGCCAGGTAACAGGTGGGATAATGAGAGGCTCCCCTTGCTTTCGCAAGATCCTAATTAAGTAACCACTTGCCTGCCTAGGCATTACCTTTTAATAACTTAGACACCAGAGTCCAAGGTGAAAGCAAACTCAAAATGAAGTCCTTATCATGGTGTGAACACTAAGGTCACTTTCTACTCAATTTTAGAAGGCCTAGGATAATGCAAGATGTAGGAATTTATGATTTGTGGGCCAAGGAAAGATGATGAAATCTTCACCTTATGTGATTTTGGGTGTTACCCTTAAACATATTTTAAAAAAATGAAATGCACACCACAATTCAAATAAAGGATTCTATGCAAGCATGTATATGCATAGATATGCATGATTGGAAAGTTAGAATACTCACTTTGTCTCCCGCGATCTTCAACAAGAAAAGGAAATGACAAAACAAAATAAAGAGACTCCTATAATGATAAGTCTAATTGATGCATGTCCTACACATGGAAGGTTTATAAGCTTGACATGCAAATTTTTTATTTGATTCAAGTGATTTTTTATTGTACCTAACTAACCAACAATTTGTTGAGTTTTTTTAACAATTAACTAAATATGATAATTCACATAAAAAATAACTAAATACACAAGGTGTGAGATACGTACCTTAAAGCACAATCCCCCGTTCAAGAAAAAGTGCAAAATAAACGAAAGAGAGAAAAGGGGGAAGACTTACCTCACAAAAAAATAGATTTCATTTTTTTATTATTTTACTTTTTTACATTTTTTATTTTTAGGTCTAATTTTTCTCCTTTTTCTGTAAAACACATAAAAAAATAAAAGTTAGCAATAATATATACACAAGAAACATAAAGTTAACAACTTAAAACTCATAAACCTCCCAGTCAACGGCGCCAAAAATTGATGTTGCTCGATGCTCGTCGTTAAAAACACTACACACTCAATCTTAAAAATTTTGAACTCGCACAAAAATTAAAGACAAATAGTGTAGTGGCAAGTACGCGTCAATTCCACGGAGAGGTCAGAATTTTAGAGTTAAAAATCTTATATTTTTAAAGAAAAAAATGTTGAGTGTTGTATTGACTTTAAAATTTAAAAGTGCATGGAAATAAATCTGTCTAAAGAAGTATGGAGGGTTAAGAGAGATAAATAGAGAGATAGGAAGTAGAGATAGAGAGAGGGATGAGAGTGAAAGCAAGAGATAGAGAGAGAAAAGTAAATCAACTATTTTATTACTTGAAATAAAATTATTTACAATAGTGTTACAAAATAAAAATTACAATCCTCAAAATAAAATCTAAATTAAACTAAAAGTAGAGAGGTAAGGTGTAGCACACCTGGAATTTTCTAAGATTTTTTAAAAATTAAATAAAATTATTAAGTATTTAAAGGGTTTAATGGGCTATTTAATGAATTATGGGTTAAGTAAATTAATTTGAAGGTCAATTATTAACCTGATAAACAAGCCCACTTTAAACAGGCCCATAAACCCAATTCTAAGGCTTTTAGGCCCAAGCCCAACTCTAGAGATATAATTAGGGTAATTCCCTAATTTTATTAGATAAATAGGGGATAAATAGGATTAGAATTTGACCAAAATTTAAATTCTGGTGCGTAGGCAAGTGGCGGTCAGTTGCGCGACCGCATCTTGATGAAGGCGGTCCAGGGACGATCGCTACCTGGTTCCGTGAACGGGAATTCTAGAAGCATGCAAAACTTGGATTTTTATCATCCCTATCGCCATGGATCGAAGTGATCTGGCATGGGAACTTGTCTAGGACTCTTAGGGGATCGGATGGATATCCTATAGGACTCCTAATTCGATCTAAAACCATAGCCCTATGTCATTCCCTATAAATAGAGCCCAGATTCGATCTGCGCAAACCTTAATTTTGGCTCGCGTGGTTCGAAAGTAAGGTGTTGGTATTTTATGTTAGTCCTTTAGAAGTTTTTGTTTCCCTTAGTATCTTCTAACCCTCTGCAAGCTTTCGTGCTAGGAGGTCAAGAGGTTAAGGAGATAGAATGCCTGGAAGTTGATGGTTCCACGTAGTAGGACGCATAGGAACGAGGGTGTTCTTCCGGGGAAAAATTCAAAGTTTAGGGATCAACCCAGAGGTAGGTTATCTCATGTTGGCTTAAACATCAAGTTAGGAACAAAAGCCCTCTGTTACGTCTTGATTTCATGCACTATACATGGAGTATTTGACATTTTTCTATGACTGCGCATGCATGTCCTTCACTGCATATTATTCTTGCACCCGTTAATTAAAAGAGGATAATTTTAAAGTGTTTCATGCCTCTTTCATGCCATAAACTCATCCTAAGCATGTTGTAGTATTTTGTCTCTCAGTTCCATATAGTTTCCATGCATATCTGCCCTAGAATAGGCCCTGCACGTTGTTTTAGCATCTGTCTGTTGCAGGCAGAACGCGGTTCCATAGAGACCACCGTCTTCAAAAGGCAGCCCCCGACAGATCGCTACCCTCAAGCGGCGGTCCTTAACAGACCGCCATCTGGTTTCTGCAACCAGGCCAAAAATCTTATTTTATTCCTATTGTATTATTGATATTCTGCATGCCTTAGCGTAGTAATAGTGTATTTCTAAACATGGCATGATTCGTGTCGCATGTTAGCATGATTTTAATGCTTATTTTCATGTATGTTAATTTCATGCCAAACTTTATAGTTTTGTATTTAAATGAAATTTCCATGACTTGATTTCACTTTGATCTATGTTTTGGCACGTTCCCTTCTCACCTTATTTCTGTTTTATTAAGTTCACATATGGCGCATATTCTGGTACGTTGCTATTAGATCACTTGCACTTGATAGGAATACCTCTTGGATTTGAGATCCTCTCCGTCAGATATTCCTTCTGTCGGACTAAGTGATCATGTTTCAAGGCCTCCGTAAGTCTCCGCGAGCCTGGGATTCCCACTAGGACGCCGAGCTGGTTGTACCCTAAAAGCCCAAAAGTCTAGAAAGCACTTCGTGAAACTCGCGTTTTCTGTGAACTAACCTGAACGCGGCCCTTAGGCGACCGATACCTCATGATAGCAGTCCTGGCTCAACTGCATTATGCCAGTTATTTCTTTGCATCGACATGTTCCTTCTTTTGGCGTCGACCCTACCTGATAGCGGTCTTGACTTGACCGCTAACTCAAGAAAATGGTCCTCTTGAGACTGTGTTCTATCTAAATGCTATCCAACCCGTGGTTAGACCCAAGGGTTGGTTATACTCTGTTCCTAGATAGTCTTCTGATTATCTAGAGCCTAACACCTTGTTTAATAAGCTATTAATGGAATGAGGAACTATTGAAATGTACCGTTATGCTGCCGGAATTCCTCCGTGGCATAATGTCCAATTAATTCATCCTTGATCTCATGATTTCATCTCGGTACGTTCATACCTTGATTTTGCTATCATGAACTATTGTTGAACTTGACATTATTGGCCTATATTTATATTTCTCGTGGAAGTAGCTTGATTTATAACTTGAAGATGCAAGGGCGGGCACGGATAGTGTCCAAGGGCTCCACGCTAGCCCCCTCGACAGATGGCCGGAAACATATTGTAAACCATGGGATATGATGAACACTGGCGTCGCATTGCACTTGGAATACTTTTTTTATAAACGAGTGATATCCACGAGGCAATCTTATGAAAATCTCATGATTGATTATTACATGCTTGTTACATGACTTTCTAGTGCATAGCATTTATGGTTATGAAAAGTACTTTCTCGTTACATGCTAGTACATTCTCGTTAATGAAAGGCCATATTATAATCTTGCTTGATCATGTTCTCATATCATCTCATACCTCTACACTTATCTTGATATCTTATTGTTACTTTAGTTTTATCGCATGTTTTAATGCATCTTACATTATTGCC
The DNA here is from genome assembly GCA_022559845.1 of Amorphophallus konjac. Classification (NCBI taxonomy): domain Eukaryota; kingdom Viridiplantae; phylum Streptophyta; class Magnoliopsida; order Alismatales; family Araceae; genus Amorphophallus; species Amorphophallus konjac. The sequence continues at coordinate 196,575,423 of CM040126.1, read as the reverse complement.
TTTTTATAGAGCTAAAATACTAATTACTTTAACATTGCCTCCATGTTGATACGAAGATACCTACTGGGCGAGTGCGCTCATTCCCTACTTTTCCAATCTTTTCAGGAAATTCTAGCGGGTCGTATTCGAAGTACTCAAGTGGCGAGTCCGAGAGTGATTAAAGCCATAGATAGTACAAGTGTTATGAGTCATAATGTAATCTAGTACCTTCACTATAATAGACGGCGAAGTTGATCATGTTATGTCATCTTTTATTTTCTTGAGTCTAGTTGGATCAAGAGAGTCAAGAGTCATTGTAACTTTGATTATTATTCAATAAAGTTGACTTTTCAAGTATATATGATGGTGTTCACTCTTATGTGTGTGAATGTTGTGCTCTGATTGTCATTCTAGCTTGAGGCTCATTTGTCGGTTGTTCGCGTTTCTGACTTAATTCCGCTGCAAATCTCGGGGCGTGATAGTTAAGTTGGTATCAGAGCCTAGGCATAAGTAAGTCAGAGGAAACGGTCAAGTCCAAGGTTTAAGGACCCATACCTATGAACTAGGAGAAAATCTTCCGAACACATGTGAGATTGGGTAGAGCCTGAGATGAGATAGTTTATTTATAAATTAACCCATAGGTTAATCTCTATAACTTTAAGGAAAATAACTATCTATTTATTTTCTCAGGCACCTCATTTTCCCAATGGCCGCTAATCGTGCGAACTGGGAAGCTATGCAATAAACCATTGCGGGTCTTACCCAGGCCCTGAAAATGATGGCTCAAGCTGGCGCGCGGGCAGGCACCGGTGATCTACATCGTAATTTCCAGAGTATGAACCCTCTGCGGTTCTCTGGATCATCCAATCTTGATGAAGCTGATAATTGGATTAACGAAATTGACCGTATCTTCAATGTTATGCAATGCTCGGACCAGGAGAAGGTCCTGCTTGCTACCTTTCAATTAAACAAGGATGCCCAAACATGGTGGAAGGCCACCTATGCCCATCTCCATAACGTTCAAATTACCTGGGAGGAGTTCCTTGAGCTCTTTCAAGAGAAGTACTTTTCTAAACACGTTCGTGAGAGGAAGGCTGTAGAATTTGCTTCCCTTCGACAAGGGATGATGATCGTGGCGGAGTATGAACTCCAATTCTCAAGGCTAGCGTCGTATGCTCCGCATCTAGTAAGCACGAAATTGCTAAAAGCCAATCGCTTCATGGATGGCCTAAGACCCATCTTCGTCAAACAACTCCGCCCCCAAAACATCCAGACTTATACGGAGATGGTTCACCGAGCCCACTTATGTGAGAGGACCTTGGAAAAGGTCAAGAAGTTCACAGGCAAGGGCGAAGACTCGAGTCGCAAGCGTGAGAAGAGAGGAAGGAAAGAAGACAAGTTCAGCATCACTGGCACCTACAAATCTCGTGACAACAAGAAGAGGTCCCGTAACGGCAACGGGAATGGTAAGAACAAACGAGTAAAGGAGGAGGAAAAGCAAATCATGGCGGCTTGCACCTTTTGTAAGAAGTTCAGTCATTCGGCTGAAGAATGTTGGAAGCATCTTGGTGCTTGTCTGCGATGTGGAAGCCGAGAGAACCACATGCCCGATTGCCCCCTTATGAAAGATCAACCTTCTAATGGCGGGCGTAGGTGGCAGGCTCGTCTAAATGCCATGCTGGACGAGGAAGCACCCAAGGATGATTGGTTAATGGAAGGTACCATTCAAATTTACTCACATCTTGCCTTTGTGTTATTTGATACTGGTGCTTCTCATTCCTTTATATCTACTGCTTTTGCAAAAACTTTGCCAGTCTCACCTATTCCTTTACCTTCAGACCTAGCTATCACAACACCCTTAGGTCCTGGAACCAAACTTACAACCCACTACCCAAATAGTGAGGTAAGCATAGAAGGCCATAATCTCCTTGCAAACCTCGTATGCCTTGACATGGAAGGCAACGATGCCATCCTAGGTGTAGATTGGTTGTGCAGTCATTATGCTGACATTAATTATCACAATAGGAGGATTTCTTTCCATAAACTAGATCTTTCACGGTTTTCTTTCCTTGGCATTGAATATAGGAAGCATCATATCCTTATTTCTTCTCTTCACGCCTGCAAACTTATTTCTCAATGTTGTGAAGATTTTCTTGCTTCCGTAATCATTATTGAGTCTAAGGAAATCATCCTAGAAGAAATCCTCATTGTAAAAGAGTTCCCCGATATTTTTCCATCCGAATTACCCGGTTTACCGCCCGAAAGAGAAGTAAACTTCTCCATTGAACTTATCTCTGGAGCAACACCTGTTTCAAAAGCTCCTTATAGGATGTCCCCCACGGAACTTAAGGAGTTGAAAAAGTAATTTCAGGAGTTGTTGGAGAAAGGCTTTATTCGGCCTAGTACGTCCCCTTGGGATGCACCGGTTTTATTCATTAGGAAGAAGGATGGATCTCTCCGGCTATGTATCGACTATCGGTAGTTAAATCAACTCACCATCAAGAATAAATATCCACTGCCGCGTATCGACGAGTTGTTTGACTAGATTTCTGGAGCGGAATATTTCTTGAAGATTAACCTCACGTCTGGTTACCATCAACTAAGAATTAAAGATGAAGACATTCACAAGACTGCATTCCGTAGCAGATATGGGCACTATAAGTTCGTGGTAATGTCGTTCGGGTTAACCAATGCCCATGTAGCTTTCATGCAACTTATGAACAATGTCTTCAGGCCTTATCTCGCCCGGTTTGTGGTCGTATTTATTGATGATATTCTCATATATTCCAAGACCAAGGAGTAACATGAAGAGAATTTAAGAATAGCTTTGCAAACACTAAGAGAACATTGATAAGTGTCATATTTCACATCATAATTTGTATCACATTCATTACTTTTTGAGCATTTAATGAGCTGGTGGAATGTTTTTTATTATTATTTGTTTTATTTATTTGTTTATCGGTTTATTTGCTTAGGCGTGCTAGTCACTGAGTGAAAAGTTTATTATGCGCTCGCTCTGACTTGATCAATCGATTGTGAGATTCGTGTCGGGACCTAGAGTCCGTCATACCATAAAGGCTATGACGTTAATTATGTCCTCTAAGAAAGAGGACAACCCTTGATTAATAGACAAGATAGGGATGCCTCGAGGGATGATATGAAGGCATAAAGAATACAGACTAAATGCACCAATGGATATTGTGGAATGAGTTCATTTAGTTTGCCATTCATGCAAAATGCAACGAGTTTATTAATTGATTTATTCATGTAATTAAAGGTTCAATCATGCTCATTTAGATAGCAATGCATGCTAATGCAAGTGTATGTCCATGATTTCAAGATGAATGCTCAGCATAATTGAAGACGTTGAACCCCTTTTTGTTCATTTATTTGACTAGATTTATTGAATCAATTAGGGTTTTAACATTAACCAGCTATTATTAAAACAATTATTTATGCAAGTGCTCTCGGGCCACTGTTTATGAAAGTCAACGCACAAGAGTCAACACAGAGTCAACAATATGCACACAGGGTCAATGCATTATTTTTATTTTTTGGTCAAAACACTATTTTATTTCATACATTAAGTCACTGCCCTCCTTGGACTAAGGTCGACGTCAGTGCACTTCATGCACTGCCAAGAGTCGATGCTAGTATGAGGTTGATGCACGGATGGGTGAGGTCGATGCAGGGTGTGCATCAGAGCTAGAGCAGGTCGGTACAGGCTTGCTGGGGCCGATGCATGAAGAAGGGAGTGAAGTCGGTGCACAAACGGGTAAGGTCTATGCACAAACGGTTGGGGTTGGCCTTAAACGGCGTGGGGGTTAAGTTGAGGCTAAAACGGTGCGGGGTTAAGCTGAGGCTAAAATGGCGTGGGGGTTAATGGCGCGCCTAGGCCGCGTCGGATAGAGGCTAAAAGGGTTTAATGGAGTTATGAGTGTAAGGCTAAAGCGGCACGGGGGGTGCCGCACCAGAAAATGGCGCGCCTATTTAGGGCCGCGCCAGATTAGGGCAGGTTTGGTTTGTTTTGGGTTAAGATGAAAGGCCAGGCAATTTTCTTGGAACCTTGATGTTAATTAAGAAGATTAAAGAGTTTACTCAGGTCCCAATTGTCCTGCAGACATAGCCGGTCCAGACTTATGCGAGGTTCCTACTCGATCATAGTCCAACATAGACTTATGGCCTAAAGTCCATCATAATTCAGACTAAGTGCTCAATCAAAAATTGGGCAGCACCTCCACATGCCCAGCGGGTTGCGGGGGCAAAGTGGAGACAGTCCCACAGCATCTGGGGTACGCTCCTTAAAGCCGGGAGTGCCAAACGGTGACCAGCGGACTTCAATTGAGGGAAATCCCGAGGGCTAGCCTAAGAGGGGCACCAACACTCCATGAGTCGAAAATATCGATCATAGGGATGGCTGAGGTGGGAGGATACCTCGAGGGCTAGCCTACGAGAGGTACCTTACCCACAGCCACCACCATTCTTGAGGGAATGTGGATTTGATGTCGGGTCGGAGACCCATTTCTATGCACCTTCAGGGGCTCGTAGTGCTCCACACCTCAGAGGGATGGGATCCTACGGCCGTATGGTGATTAGAGGAAAAACAGTGGAGCGTTTGATGGGGAATGTCCCCCTCCCCAGTAGATGGGTCAATACTGCTGAAGAAAACATGGTATTCGAGTTAAAATCCCGATGTCACCCATACGACAGGGGTGGAAAGCAGGTCACATTGAGCAGACCTTCCCCCACCTATCTCTGGGAAAAGAGATCGCAGTAATCCGTTGTTGGTTTATTAAGCAATTGGCAGCAGATTAGATATGGAGAGGTGTTAGCTGATTAGCATTCAGAGGCCGGCCGTGAACATACAACCCGCGGAGATTGAAAGGGGCAATCGCTCGAACAACCGGCGGGTAGCATAAAAGGCGATGATCACGCCAAAAAAAACTTGCACCTAGGCTATGGGGACGACCCTCTTCTCCTCGGTTCATGACTGTGAACGAGGTGATAGTGAGGAGCCTATCCCGGTAGATGAAGGGAGGTGCATACACACGTAAGCCTCCGGCAGGGAAGAATGAGATAACCACACGGTATATTCGAAACATTCGACCCACTGAGGAAAGAAAGTCCCGGGGAGGGGATGATATTGATGTAGCCCACGGCTTAGGTAGGGCACGGAATCAAGCGATAGAGACGGGCAACACGGAAGCGGACACAACACAGAGGACATGCGAACCCAAGCATCCACCCACATTCTCATTCATACCCAAATGCCATCACATAGATAACGAAGGAAGAAGAGTAATAAAATCAAACTCCAACGCACGAGCGAATGATATTGGCATTATAACACGGGCGTGGCCCGATTACATCTCCTCCCTGGGGAGGAAGAATAGCTACAGGCAGCGTTGTAGAGAGCCAAGATGTTCAAGAGAAAAGCAAATGGGGAAAGGATTGCATGCTCATATCATCGCCCTCCTCATTACAAGATTCAGGATGTCGGCAGAAGGGAAGAGGACAGAAGAGGGAGATCCAGGCGACCTCGGCACCCACCTTGAATATCTGCCACCGGAGAACAGAGTATCAAAAATAGGCTCTCCGCTTCCCTTTCTTTCTTCTCAAGCTTCTCTTGTCTCTGTTATCTTCTTCTATCTCCTTTTCTTCTCGTCTTGCTCTCTCTTCGTTATCCCCCTTTTCTTCTATCTTTTCCGCCGCTTTTTTTTGTATTCGATAGAAGGTTGATTTATATAGCAAAATCCTTGGCCATGGCTTCACTCGGCGTGGGAGTAGCGCGCCGGATAAGGGGTTCACCTTTTGCGCACCGGGAATGTGGGCACCGGAAATAGGTAGCGTGCTGGATTAGGGGGCGCGCCGTATTAACTCCTCCTTCGTGTTCATTTAACACGGGCCAGACGATGGGCTCTGGAGTGGCTCTAGGAGTCACTATGATCTTTCATCTCATCATGGTCCTACCAAACCACGGTGGGAGGCATCGATAAAGCTTTCAGGTCACTGAACGGCCGCCTACAGAATCTCGTGCATCTTCAGCTCAGACACGCTGGTTTTCTGCTTATACGGGCCTCGGCACTGTAGCTTGTGTTGCCGGCTCGGCTTAACTTGCCTTCGTAGCTTTCTCGGGGAGTGAAATACCACCCGGGGTACTTTCATCTTGACTGGGGGATCATTTGATCACTAACGGACCCGATTTACTGAGAAGATGTACCCATATCGGGTTATCCGGGTCCTCTGCCGACGGAGCCTTCGATCCCTTGTTTTGAAAGGGGCGAGGATGTTTCATCACCTCGGGAGGACTTTTCTTTCAGGTGGCGAGCCACCAGGTATACCCTTGTCCTTGGTCGGACAGCGGATGTTGTTCGTGCGGCACGACCGAGTCGATGCCGGTTCATTGGGTAGGCTTGTCGACACTGTCGATTTGTTGTGGATTCTTCTCGATCCTCCTGAGGTGAAGTCCCCGGTGTTCGTAACGGGTGACCTGAGGCTCTGGCAGCTTGAGAAGGCTTCGGTGCATTGGTTTCTTTCAGCTTATTCGCTTCAGCAGGCCGCATCATTTCTATCATTTAGGCTCGGTCGCCATCGAGCATATTTTGAGTGCCCACAAATACCCCCCAGCCGCGGGTGTTGCGAGCAAGGCATGAGTGATGCAAGACCGGCGGATGAACTCCGACTGAGCAAATTATTCATCTGGCTGGCAGAGACCCAGAATGGCCCTTAAATCGGCGCGGTGGTTAATCTGGCACGGCCAGGGGTCTTGTTAATACGGCGCGCTATTTATCGACGTGCCATTTGAATGGAAAGGGGCTGATACGGTGCACTATTTAGCGTGTCGGATTAGCCCAAGGCTCTTGGGTTTCAAATTCAGGCGGGAGAGGCAAAAACGGCGTGCTATTTACCGCGCCGGATTAAGCACATCGAAGGCCCCCTATAACTTCCCTTCTTTCTTCTCTTTCTTTCCCACTTCAGCTCATTTGCAACTCAATTTTCTCTCTCTTCCTCCCCCTCTTGAGTGCGGCGGCGATAGTGGAGAGTGGTGAGTGAGGATTTGGGGTTAACCCCTTATTTTTCAGGCCCCGGGAGACTCCTTGTAGGCTTGTCCTCAGAGCTGCACCCCTGGGTGTCCTATTCGGCCCCAGCGTGACGCCCACGTCCTTTTTCAGGGACCGTCACCTAGTGGACGAGTTCCCGCTTCCTTCTGGCAAACTCCCAGGCTGGGGAGACTCTGCCGATTTTTGTCAGAAAGACTTTATCTTTAACAGCTACTTTCTGACTTTGTTTGCTTTCTTTTGTATTTGTTTTTGATGCAGATACCATGGCATCTGTCTCTTCTTCCTCCTCCCGTGCTGTGGTGACGTGGAGGGATGTTCATTCTCTGGACAGAGGCCATGGCAAGCTGGCCATAGTGGCAGAGTCCTCTGATTCGGAGATCGAGGCGGTGGACACTGATCGCCTGCTGGTTGTTGGGGGTGACTCTTTCAAGTGTGATCGCCCTAATGGCTGCATAGTAGATCATCCTTACTGACTTTGTTGTGAGGGGAAGGCCCATATATCTGCCCGACGAACCCAGAAAGTGGAGTGTTGTGCTTGGACTCCAAGAGCTGTCCCCACAGGACGGGCTGTTGACCAGAGCCCCTGAGTTTGTTCCTGCCAGGTGGAACGAGACTGCGGGTCGCGTAGACCGAGAGAAGCCATCTTTTGGTCTATTCTTGGCCCCGCTAAAGTGGGGGTACCGAGATGAGCCGTTCTTGTTAGACTGCTTAGCAGTTCGGTTCAAGCACCAGATTTCTGTGGGGTGGTTTGCCGATTTGAAGGCCACCGACGCCCACGCTTTCAGGCCAGGAGCAGTAGAATTTATAGATTTTGTCTTACAGCACTATGCACCCATCTTAATCAAGGCAGGTGTGTATCACAGTGTATATGCATCAAGATACCGCTATCCCATCTCAAAGGGTCTTTGTTGCGGTATGATTGAGGTGTTTTGTCCGGAGTACAACACCTTTTACACTTCAGAAGGAGAGATGTCACTAGACCTTTGGAGTCTCTCACAGTTAAGCGGCATCCCGATTGACGGCCAGCCGTATGAGGAAGTTTGCTGGCCGGATTGGCTGAAAGATCAGATGGACGGTGAAGGGCGATATTTGACAGGTTTCGCCTACCGCTATCTGATGAAGGCATATCGTAGCCTTTGCCGCTCCTCGTATGAGGCCAAGGGGGTGCGGAAGCCTGGAGATAAGAGGCGTGTGCGGATGGGCACATGGCTTCAACATTTCTTCAGAGGGGAACAGAAATACACATATTTCCCTTCGATAGTGCCGGCTCCTGTTCAACGGAAGAAAAAGGTTCGGCGACAGGCTTCTTTCCCCTCGACTTCGGAGGGAGGACAACTAGGAGGGCCCAACCCGAGGGGCGTTGACGCAACTACTCATTGCGTTGCGTTTCTGACTTATTGGATTTGCTCCTTCGCTCTCCCGCAAGGTGACGAGAGCGTGATCAGGGCAGAGGCTATCTATCCTGCCTGCTTGATGGCCTGGGGCATGAAGCTCTCGCTTTGCCCGGTCACGCTGTGTTTGATATATAAACTGCTGGGAGACTTGCATCGCTCACGCCTTCCCAGGAATCTTCGGGGGGTTGGCCCGCTGCATTTCTTTAATGCCTGGGTCGGCACTCTTTTCCCGGAGGCTGCTCCTCGGTCGCTTCAGTCGGCGCAGCTGGTTCCCAGGATGATAGAATTCGCCAGTGTTGAGCCGACCCGAGTGGCAGACTAGCTCTTTGCTATTCGTGGCAAACTGATAAAAGTTCCACTGGATTCCCCGGGGGTTCTGCACTTTTGGAGTCTGACTGCTCACTCTAGTCCATTGGTGAACAGGATGAGGGAGTGTCATCTCAGCGAGGTGGAGGAATATGTTCACCCCATTTATGACGCCAAGTGTACAAAGCCAATTTTGGAGTCAGAGCTGATTGATTGGGTGCTATCCATAAGGTCGAGCGTCCTGGTTTTCCGCAAGAGCAGCATTTTATGGCTAGAGCCTTATTACCCTTTCCGATTCAGTCGAAATTTCGGTTATGATCAGCATATTCCAGTTACCTCCACTCAATTCACGCTGTCGAACAGGGCTCGAGCTGGCCAAGTGTCGAACGACAAGGCCCGCATATGGTGGGACAATTTTCATCGCCGAGAGGCGACTTCATTCAGAGTTCCGGCCCCTGCACGCTTTCCCCGTGTAACTCCAGAATACATCAAATGGTGGAATGCACGCACGGGCTTCTATAGAAACTCGAGGAGAGAATGCTGGGCCGTTGCAGAGTGTAAATTTTTGGATTCCCAGTCGGTGCCTGCTCTAGACATCGACCTGGGTTACTTGAAGAGGTTGAAATCTCGGACGAACACTACAGTAGCGAGCTATGTGGAGGCGCGCAAAGCTGCCAAGCAACATTCATCCAAGATCGAACCGAAACTGCCGGAGATCAGCAAGGATGGTTTCTTGAAGACACTTCAAGGCCTATACCGCGTGAGCTGCAAGCGATTGATCCTCCAACATATTCCTTTGCCAGTGGAGGAGCCGATGCCTTCTACAGCTTCTTGGCGTCCTGAGAATGATCGGCTTTATCCCTACATGACTTTTATCAGGAAAGAAGACCGACAGCCGGCGCTTTACGAAGGCACTCCCTGGTTGTTCGCATTGCTGCGCTTTCATGGACTTTCAGTGGGTGGCCCTAGTGAAAGCAGATTGGGCCAACCCATTCTCCTTTATTCCAAGTACGCCGACGGATGGGGGCTAGACCACCTCAACCTATATTATCATATGTCTTCACGCGACCATGCGGACCTTGCGTTGCTGGCCAAACAGTGCGAGGTGATAGGGGACATATGCTGGTTGATTCGCGAAGCCGCCTCCAGGGACAAGAAGCCTTCGCTGTTCTACTGGCCACTTTCTCCCTTTTATACAGGACCAGCAGGTGTCTTTCTTTTTCTCATCTTCAGCTTTGGGTTTCCCTACTCGCTATTGTGTATGTCACCTCTTTTCTTTCGCCTTCGCATATGCGCAGTTCGACTCTCTTCGGAGGAGACCAGACATTTTAGGGAGCTGATAAAAAAAGCTCAGAAGCTGGCATATTTTGAAGCTCCAGAAGCTGCCCCGACCATGACACCGCTTCCTCCGGGTGGTTCACAAAAGCGGACGAGGTCCCAAGTCCGGGAAGCAATTACTCGAGCGAAGCGGGCCCGTCGGAAGAAGATTGTAGACCTAGCACCAGCGGTTATACTTCCGAGTGTGGTCTCATTTGAAGAATTCGAGGTCTCCCGTCCCTCAGCCCGTGTAACCCGAGGTATACCTCTCATCTTGTGCCCTGCCATCATCTTGTCAACATAGGCCAATTCTTATTCTTGTAAACGTAACTGCTTCGTCTGCAATGGCTACGCAAGCGGCTGCCACCTCTGCGGGAGCCGCAGAGAGAGAGGATGTGGTGCAGGCCGATCTACCCTCTCCCACGCCCAGCCATGAGACGGAAGGTAATTGATGGTCTATCCGGTTGCAGGTTTCTATAGCTTATTATCCCCCGGGCTCATATGGGTGCTCCCTTTTTTTCAGCTTCAGTCGAGATTCGACCACCTTCCCCCCTGTCGTGGAATCAACCGAGGGAGTTCTTGCGGAGCAAGAGGTAATTCTGGGAAGTCAATTTACTCCTGAAGTTCGCTCGCCTGTCATCCCCGTCACAGAGTTGGCTGAGCAGGCTCTCATTGAGCAAGAGGCTCCGGCGGGAGGCCTCTCAAATGAAGGACCATCTGCTTCGAGAGAGAAAGAACCGATGTTGGTTCAAAGCTCGTCCTCATTGGAGCAGGTGGACTATGGCAGCGGCTCGAGTGTTGAGGATTTCCCCTTGATGGGAACAAAGGCCGAGGATGCCGGGGTGTCTTCCGCCTATGAGAGCGACTTCATGACTTTTAGTCCTCCACGGCTAATGCGGAGTAGCTTCGGGCCACCGGATCCTTCGGTAGGAGAAGGGTCAAAGGCGACGGAGATAGTAGCTCCTATTGCCGCAGACTTGAGCTTAATGTCGGCTGAGGTAAAAGTTGCATTTTTAGTCTCATTCTTATTCTCGTCTGGCCATCATGCTGGCCTTCTGAGATTCTTATGTTCTCTTGCTCTTGCAGGCTTCTGCTAATCAGCCCGAGGTCACCTTGCCGGTGATGACCGTGAAGATGCCTCTGCCGCCTCTCTGTGCAGATCTGCCATTGTTCCCACCGGTTTTGAGGCCCATAGCCCTGCGGTATCCAAAGGATTATATCATGGTAGCGGGCTCGGAAGTGTCGGAGATGGTTACCGGGTCCAAGCCGTCAACTGTGATTTTGGAGCAGTAGCAACTTGTCATCACTGATAAGCCGCTTCAAAGTGGAGAAGGCTTCCCTGGGGCAGAGGAGGGTGAGATTGTGGAAGAAGTGACTGGGGACTCGACGACCCCAGCCCTTGCCATCGAATCATCGTTGGTGGCAGCTGGAGGGGCCGGAAATAGTGACCAACCGCTTCCTGCTATTGAGGGTCGAGACGCGGCGCTCTCGCCAGAGGTTGGGAGAGAAGTCACTATCATTGACAGTCCCCCCGTTGCATTGTCTGTTGGGGCCAGTCTTGATGCGGGCGCCTTGCAAGACATACCATCCTCGTGTTCTACGCCGAGCGATGATATTTAGGCTACGATTGACAGCCGTGAAGAGTTTCATCTCCCGGACACGCCATCACTTGGTTTGCAATCATCGAGTGACCTAGTGTGGCAGTATCTGGAGACATTGCGGGAGACTGTGACAATTCGCCCAGAGCTGACCTATGTGCAGTTGAGGGGCCTTGCGGAACACCTCTATCGCTCCTTGCTGGCTTTTGGCTGCCCCATGGAGGATTGGGTGCAGCGAGTAATTCTGCTCCTGAAGCACGTGAACAGGAGGGAATTCATCAGCCACAGCTTGATAGATCAAATGGCGGCCACAAAACTTGAAAGGGTAGAGTGTCAGACTGCCCTTCAGTCATCAAGATGAACTGCCCAGCAGATGCGGGATGTTGCCAATGATTCTAGCCAACGCCGGTCTTCTCTGAAGACTCGGATAATTGAGCTCCGTGCCGAACTTGACCGAGCTGAAGCAGAACTGGCACTATCCGACCAGCAGCGGGTCCAACATACAGAGGCGGCTGAACTGGAAGAAGGGCAGGCCGCATCGCTTGAGGAGAAATTGGTGTGACTGCAGGCCGAGGAAACCCGTCTACAGGAGCTGGCCCGTTACCCATCCTTAGGGCTGTTGGAGTTTGAGGACATCTTCCGCCGCTCTTTGCAATAGCTTTATCACCTTCTCTCCTTTTTGTGAACCTTCACATATTCCGGGGGGTGTGCCCTGGGTAACATGTATCTTTCCCTTTATGTTTGAATGGAAAACTTTTGTTGTCTCATTTTGCACATCTACTTGCCGAGCCAATTTACTTAGTCCGAGGTATATCAGTTGCTAACGCAGGAGAGCGCTCACACCTTCAGGGAAGGGGCGAGGGGTTCGCTCCATCACGGCGCAACTTCTCCTTGGGACCATTGATCCGCCTAGGCCGCGCGCCAGGGGACAAGGGGAGAGTTTTGCGGGCCATCAATGGTCAGAGGGTAGAACCAAATGTTTATTTGTAGACTTCGCCGTAGGCGACAAAGGTTGACGGCAGGTTTGTTCATCGGTACAAGCTTAATGCCGAGGCAAAGGGAGGCTTGTCCATTAATACGGACATAAGGTCCGGGTTAAGGGAAGCGCTGACCGGTCTTATCGATGATGACAAGGGTCAATGATAGCTTGTTCATCAGTATTGGATAAATGCCGAAGTAAAGATAGGTTTATTCATTAACAAGGATAAAAGGTCCAGGTTAAGGGGATATTGATCGGTCTCGCCGATGATGACAAGGGTCAATGGGAGTTTGTTCATCGACATTGGCTAAATGTCGAGGCAAGGGTTTGTTCATTAACGAGGACGAAAGGTCCAAGTTAAGGGAGTACTGATCGGTTTTGCCGATGGTGACAAGGGTCAATGGTAGTTTATTCATCGACATTTAGCTAAATGTCGAACCAAAGGTATATTCATTAACAAGGACAAAAGGTCCAAGTTAAGGGAGTACTAATCGGTCTTGCCAATGGTGACAAGGGTCAATAGTAGCTTGTTCATTGGCATTGGATGAATGCCGAAGCAAAGATATGTTTATTCATTAACAAGGACGAAAGGTCCAAGTTAAGGGAGTACTGACCGGTCTTGCTGATGGTGATAAGGGTCAATAGTAGCTTGTTCATCGGCATTGGATGAATGCCGAAGCAAAGATAGGTTTATTCATTAACAAGGACGGAAGGTCCAAGCTAAGGGAGTACTGATCGATCTTGACGATGGTGATAAGGGTCAATAGTAGCTTGTTCGTCAGCATTGGATAAATGCCGAAGCAAAGATAGGTTTATTCATTAACATGGACGGAAGGTCCGGGTTAAGGGGAGGGAAGATCTCCAGTGGGGCTGCATGGTGATTACCTTTTTCGGAGTTTTATGAGGATAAGGCTGAGAGGATCTTCAAATTACCACATTACTGACTTAAGCGCCCTTTCGGGTTTTCGCCGAAGCCAGCCCCCTCTTGCTTTTGCCCACGTGCCCTTTCGGGTTTTCACGTGGCGGGGTACCCGATTTTGCCTGCAACGCCCTTTCGGGTTTTTGCCACAGTCGGGTTATAGCCATTTTTGCCCTTGCCCTAGTGTAGGAGCAAGTCTAGCGAGGCACCTCTATTTTAAGTCTAATTTTTATTTCTTCCTTTTTTTTCTTCTTTTTTTTATTTGATTCGTGGAACGAATCCAGAATGGATGAGGGCTAATGAGATGTTGACCAGCCTTGCCAATGATGACAATGGTCAAATGCAGGTTTGTTCATCGACACTGGCTAAATGTCGAAGGCAAGGTATATTCACTAACAAGGACGGAAGGTCCAAGTTAAGGGGAACGTCGACCGATCTTGTCGATGATGACAAGGGTCGAACACGGTTTGTTCATCGACATTGGTTAAATGACGAAGCAAAGGAGGTTTGTTCATTAACGAGGACGAAGGGTCCAAGTTAAGGAAAACATCGACCGATCTTGCCAATGATAACAAGGGTCGAACACTGTTTGTTCATCGACATTGGTTAAATGCCGAAGCAAAGGAGGTTTATTCATTAACAAGGATGGAGGGTCCAAGTTAAGGAAAACGTCGACCAATCTTGCCGATGATGACAAGGGTCGAACACAGTTTGCTCATCGACATTGGTTAAATGCCGAAGCAAAGGAGGTTTGTTCATTAACGAGGACGAAGGGTCCAAGTTAAGGAAAACGTCGACTGATCTTGCCGATGATGACAAGGGTCGAACACGGTTTGTTCATCGACATTGGTTAAATGCCGAAGTAAAGGAGGTTTATTCATTAACAAGGACGGAGGGTCCAAGTTAAGGAAAACGTCGACCGATCTTGCCGATGATGACAAGGGTCGAACACGGTTTGTTCATCGACATTGGTTAAATGCCAAAGCAAGGGAGGTTTATTCATTAACGAGGACGAAGGGTCCACGTTAAGGAAAACGTCGACCGATCTTGCCGACGATGACAAGGGTCGAACACGGTTTGTTCATCGACATTGGTTAAATGCCGAAGCAAAGGAGGTTTATTTATTAACGAGGACGAAGGGTCCAAGTTAAGGAAAACGTCGACCGATCTTGCCGATGATGACAAGGGTCGAACACGGTTTGTAGAGGGAAAAGATCTCCGACGGGACTTCTGGTGATCATCCTTTTCAGAGTTTCATTAGGACGAGGGTGAAAAAGAACTTTAAATTACCACATTACTGGCTTAAGCGCCCTTTCGAGTTTTCGCCGAAGCCAGCCCCCTCTTTTTTTTGCCCACGCGCCCTTTCGGGTTTTCACATGGAGGGGTACCCAATTTTGCCTGCAGTGCCCTTTCGAGTTTTCACTACAGCTGGATTAGAGCCATGTTTACCCTCGCCCTAGTGTAGGAACGAGGCTGGTGCGGCACCTCTATTTTAAGCCCCATTTTTCTTTCTCATATATTTTTTATCATTTCATTCATCATTTTTCAAACATAGAGTGAGAAAATGAGGATGGATCAATCATGCGATGTTTGACCCTACGTAGTAGCATATGACAGTTGGCTACGACACGCAGCCTTGCGTCGAAAAAGGGGTTTATTCGTTGGTAAGGACAAATACCAACGCAAGGGATGAGTTTCTGCGCCGATTCGGGCGTAAGGTCTGTAATGGTGATAACGTGCAGAAGTCGGCTAGGGCACGCAGCCTTGCACCGAAAAGGAGGTTTATTCATCGGTAAGGATAAATACCAACACCAAAGAAGAGCATTCGTCGATTCAGACGTAAGGTCCATAATGGCAGTATTGTAGGAAAACTGGCTAGGACACGAAGTCTTTTGCCGAAAATGAGTTTATTCGTTAGGAAGAAGGTAATGCTAACGCAAGTGAAGGATTTCCGCCGATTCAGACGTAAGGTCCATAATGGCAGTATTGTAAGAGAGTCGGCTGGGACACGAAGTCTTTTACCGGAAACGGGTTTATTCGTTGGTAAGGATAAATACCAACGCAAAGGAAGAGCATTCGCCGATTCGGATGTAAGGTCCTTAGAGGCAGTTCCATTATGGTGGGACTTATGTCTTGCTGCGTGATGCCTTCAGTCTTGTTCATTCTTCAGGTGCCGGTTCAGCCACCCGATATAACTTCAAGTGCCTCCCATTGAGAGGAGAGAATTGGATTGCGCCCTTGTGGTCGACCAGAACAAAAGCACCCCCTTCATAGACTCGATGCACGACTTACGGGCCTACCCAATTTTCGACCAACTTCCCTTTAGGGTTGGAGGCCATTACTTCTCTTCTTTTGACCATTACTAGGTCTCCTTTCTTGAATTCCCGCCCCTTGACCAGCTTGTCGAAAGCACGGGTCATGCGAGCCTGATATAATTGGATATTTTGTTGCGCGTGGAGACGCTCTTCTTCGAGCTCAGTGATCTCTTCCAGTCTTCTTTCTATGTTATTCTGCTCGCTGCTAACCAGCCCATGCTGGATGGCGACTCGCAACGAGGGAACCTCCAATTCAATTGGCACCACAACCTCCGACCTGTACATGAGGGAGTAAGGTGAGCAGCCCGTTGGGGTTTTGTAAACTGTACGATAAGCCCAGAGTGCTTCGTCCATCCTTTCTTCCCAATCTCTTTTATTAGCCTTAACAGTCTTCGCTAGCAAGGTGCATAGCATTTTAGTGGAGGCTTCTACAAGTCCGTTGGCTTGAGGGTAGTAGGGAGATGACGTTCTCCAATCAATCTTGTATTTGTCGGCCAGTCGGTACACCTTCTGGTTCCTGAAGTGACTGTCATTGTCGGAGATAATTTGGCTAGGGATCCCAAACTGGAATATTATATTTTATCGGAAGAATCTGGCGACCAATTTCCCCACCACTTCTCTTAGTGTTATTGCTTCTGCCCATCTGGAGAAGTAATCTATTGCTGCTAAGATATATTTGCATCCTGATGAAGATGCTGGTAGCGGCCCTACCACGTCTGTACCCCATTGAGCAAACGGCCAACTTGGTACGGCAGGATGCAGCGGCGCCGATGGTCTCCTTGACACAGTGGCAAGTTCCTGACACTTCTGGCTGGCTTTAGCGAACTTGCAACAGTCGTCAAACATAGAGGGCCAGTAGTAGCCCAATTTCTTTATTTCAATTTTCATTTTCGGGCCGGCCTGGTGTGCCCCGACTGATCCGGCGTGGACTTCCTGCATTACTTGCCTAACCTCTGCTGAAGACAAGCACCGGAGTAAGACTCTCTTTTGGGCATCTGCCATTATTCGGAACAGGGTTCCGTTCCTCATCTCGTAGGAGTCCTTGACCCGTAGGAGCTTCATTCTTTGTTCTTTTTCTTTCGGGAGCTGCTGGTGTTGAAACCAACGTAGGAGATGCTCTCGCCAGTCGGGTTGTTGGCTTTCTTCTACAACTACCGCTTCATTTTCTTGTTCATCAGTCAGGACCTCTGTCATACTGGGGACCTGCCGCCGGTTAATTACTGTTATATTCAGGCTTGTGTCTGGCAGGATTGTCAAAGAAATGGCCAGCTTTGTGAGGGCATCCGCTTGAGCATTCTGTTCTCGTTTGATGTGTTTGATGCTGATGAAATAGAATCTTGTCATCATGCGGAGTGCCAGCTGGTAATAAAGAAGGAGTTCTTGCTTCCGCACATCGAACTCTCCTTCCAACTGTTTTATAACTAGCATGGAATCCCCGAATGCTTCCAGCATCTGAATTCCCATGGACAGAGCAATCTGCAGCCCGATTATTAGGGCTTCATATTCGGCTTCATTATTTGTGTAGGGCTTATTTATTGAACAGGATGTATATATGACTTCTCCTTCTGGAGATTTCAGGACTATGCCAGCCCCTGCCCTGACTCTGGCTGACCCAGTTGCCGGGGTATCAATTCTGGATGCGCCGTCAAAGTATAACTGCCACAATGTGGGTTGTACTTGGTCGACCTCTGGGGTCACATCTTTAAGAAGCTCTGGCTCCAACGGACAATCTTCTAGTACTGGGTGCTCAACGAAGAAGTCTCGATGGCTTGGCCTTTGACGGCCCTTTGTGGCACGTAGGAGATATCAAACTCCATAAGAATCACTGTCCATTTGCCTAGGTGGCCTTTGAGTGCCGGTTGGGACATGATATATTTAAGCAGATCTGCCTTGGAAATCAGCTCAATTTCATGTGACAGCATATAGTGTCGAAGCTTCTTGACCACGAAGACCAGTGCCGGGCAGATCTTCTCGATAAAGGTGTATTTCTTCTCAGTTCTGACTAATCTCCGACTGAGATAGTAGAGGGCTTGTTCCTTCCCTTCTTCATTACTCTGGCCTAGCATTGCCCCCAGGGAGTTGTGCGTGGCTGCTATGTAGAGGATTAGCAGCCGTCCTTTCACCGGTGCACCCAACACTGGAGGAGTCTTCAGATAATCCTTCAGCTTGTCAAGGGCTATCTGGCATTCTTCGTCCCAATAAAAAGGAACATCTTTCATCATTAGCTTGTGAAAGGGATGGCATCGCCCTGACAAGTTAGATATAAATCGCCTGATGTATGCCAGGCAGCCTTGTAGAGATCTCAGCTCAGAGAGGTTCCTTGGTGAGGGTAACTCCTGGATTGCCTTGATCTTTGCGGGGTCTATCTCAATTCCCCGATATCTGATAATGAATCCCAAGAATTTTTCCCTCGATACCCCGAACGCACACTTCATGAGGTTCATCTTTAATTCATACTGCCTGAGCCTCTGAAATACAACTCGGAGGTCCTACAGATGATCTTCTCTCTTTCTGGTCTTGACTACCAGGTCATCTATATAGCACTCGACCTTGTGGTAGAGCAATTCATCAAATATTCTGGTCATCACCCGCTGGTAAGTTACGCCGGCGTTTTTCAGTCCGAACGGCATCCCCTTGTAGTGATAAATGCCCTTGGGAGTTCGAAAGGCAGTGTGGACCCGGTCATGTCCCGCGATCCATATCTGGTTGTAGTCGGACGACCCGTCCATAAATGACAGAGCTTCATGAAAAAGTCGTGGAATTAATCATAACCTCCGTTATCGGTACTATAAAGTCATCCTTGGGGCAGGCCTTGTTCAGATCTCAGAAATCAATGCATATTCGGATCTGCCCATTTTTCTTCTTCACGGGCACGATATTAGCCAGTCACGTGGTGTATTGATTTTCTTCGACGAAACCCACCTCAATGAGCTTGTCAAGTTCTTCGCATATTTGAGTGATGAGCTCTGGCCTCATGCCCCACGGTGGATGTTTCACCGGCTTAGCCTCGGGGCTTATGGCTAGCTCATGCTGTGAGACTGCGGGGCTCAATCCTGGCATTTCTTTATATGTCCAGGCGAAGCAATCACGGTATTCTCGTAGTAGCTGGATGTACAGTGTAATATCCCAGACCTTTCAGATCCTTCTTCGTGGGTCCCGGATCTGGTTTCTCGGAGTGTCTGGCTCCGTTGTGTCTGAAATTTCGTTTCGGACATCTTTCGTGTTTGGATCGGCGCGATCCGGAGTTGTTTCGGAGGCCCGGAAGCGTTCCGCGACCTTTCCACGCGTGTTTTCCGATTACCGGTGTGTGTTTCGGTAATTCCTTTGGAACCTCGCTGCAGGTGAACCGGGTCGTTCACCGGGGCACGAGTGGTACCGTTGCGATCGGTGCGTTCCGAGGATTTCGAAAATGTAATTTTCTATTTTTTGATATTTTCCAGAATTTTTGGATTTTCTATAAATATCTCACTTTTCTCTCTCTCCCCTCACCCTCTTCTTCTTCTTCTTCCTTCTCTTCTCCCCACCGTGACCACCGCCCATCCCTCTCTCTCTCTCGTTTGGCCGCGGCGACGTCCCCTTCTGGCTGCAAACGGTGTGGGGCGACGGCGTGACGACATGGGCGACGGCGAGGCGATCGTGGCGGCGTAAAGCTTGTGGGGAACCGTGAAGGGACGAGGGTTTTCAAAGCATTCTTCGTGATCTCGGCATCGATTCGGTGGAGCATTCGCTCCATTGAGGTAGGGTGACGTTCCCTAGCTCCCTGCCGTTCATTTCCGTGATTTATAGGCCGAGGGGAGGCCGAGAGGGGCTTGATTAAGCGGGTTTGGGGTTTTCCATGATTTGGGGAGAGCTCGCCTGATCTATGGATTTAGCCCACGATTTCACGTTTTGGTGGCCCAGTATCGTGCTAGGGGTCCCCAGGGGTCTTCCCCTTTGATTTCCCCCTCTCCGGTGGAGGCATGGGGGCGTGGTTGGGTTTTTTGGGTTTTCCCCGCCGTTTCGCCGTCGGGCAAGTGTGGCGGTCCTTCCAGTGACCGTCACACCGTGTGACGCGCCTGGGCAGGTGCGTCACAGCCCTTGTTTAGCCAACTGGGGCCTGGGAGTGTGACGCTCCCACGATAGACCACCACAGGCGTGTGACGCGCCTGGGGTGGGCCATAAGAGCGTCCCGACCGTTGGTGTAACGACCCGAGAATCCGATTACCGGGAAGGCCCGATAACCCGAGACTCGCACCGTCGCCCACGAGCCGGGAGGGCTCGGAAGGGCTAAAAGGAGTGTGGAGGCACAAAGAAATAGAAAATAAAGCAGGACAACCAACAACAACAAGCTGAAAGAAAGAACAACTACAGCTACAACAGAGTCCAGTCCAACAGAAAGTACAGTCTAAAGCAGTAAAACGTACCACATGCCAAGTGAACACTCGGCCCGGCAAGCTGGCAACTAAGAACCTCCGCTCCGCACCCTCGAACCGCGAGGAAGAACCGCTACCCCTGAAAAGCAGGGAATGAGTCTCCAAAACAGAGACTCAGCAGGGATCCCGCGGAATCCCAACCGGAAACAACGGCGGTAGCGGAAAGGAGGGCTACGAGAGCAACCGCAACAGTAGGAACAGCAAACCCGGTGGCCGGTCGAAACTCGGCACTACAACTACTCCTACTATACCAAAAACATACCCCGAACTCACAGTCGAGGCTACCGGACTACACTAGTACCGTTTACCGAAGTAAAAACACACGGCAACCATGCCGTAGAGGCCTGTCCCCCGGACACAGCCGACCTGGACACGCTGTCCAAGGTGCAACCCCGACCATCCGATAGAGGGTACCGCACAACAAGACGCAACCTCGGTAGAGCCACTAGCACTAGTCCCACGGCGCGAAAACCAACACACGCGCCGCGGCGAAACAACCGAAAACACAACGGTCGAAACGACCGAAAACCCGAAGGTCGAAGTCACGGAAACTGACAATCTGTCACTCCCAACTCGACAGGAGTACCTCCCACTAGAAGCACAGTCGGTAGCGTCCCCTGACGACTTACACCGCACCGCAGGTGAACTACCTGACGTGGTAGCGCCTACCAAAGGCACGAACACCGTACAAGTAACCACAAACAAGTGACTAGCTGGGGTCACGCCCGTTGACGTGGGTCCAACCGCCCCCAACCACGTGTGCACACACAGACCGCGCGTCCCTGGTCTGGCCCTCTGACCGGTTTTCCCCTCAGCCGGATTCTGGCTGCAAGACGTGGGGTCCGATGGCAACCGGTCCACAAACCGCCTCTAAGGGTGAGCCCGTACATCACTCCCTGGTGCGACCAGCACCGCGTACTGGTAGGCTACGACTAGTGGAGGGTCACTGAAGGAGTAGACTCTCAAGTCACGGAAAACAACGTCCGCATCCGCCGACGTACGGGGACCACCCCACGTACCGGCCCCGTCGCACGGTGACCACAGTCGGAGAAGAGACAAGACTCGCAGTCCACGGCCACGCACGCACCCTGCGCGGGAGTCGAGAAAACTCAAGTGGCGCTAAGCCACTGGACTCTGGACAGTCCTCTAGACGCATTACACCCAACGGTCCTTGAGTCACAAGACTCGGGGTCAAGACCGTTGTACGCAACAGCACAAGGCCGTCAATCCAGTCCAATCTCTAGGTCTAAAACCACGGTAGCACGAGTACCGAGACAACTCACGAACCATCAAGACCACTCTCTCGGGAAGGGAACACAAGAGACTAAGGCCACCCACACGGGCCACAGGGAAAACACAGAAGCACGATTCCCAAGGTAGCACACAAGCCGCCATGACGATTTCCCATCTTGTAGCAAGCGGGAAACCTCCAGCCCAAGGCCGGATGACTGGACTCGCAGTCCAAGGCCAAACACGTGGCCCACATGGGAATCGCCTTCCAAAGAAACCCACAACATGTGGGGGAGACCCCACCGCACGCACACCGGTACACGGTGACTCGATCATGCGTAACACGAAAGCCCGGAACACGTGGGGTCACCCGGACCCACCACACCTACGGGCATGCTAATCGAGGCAACACGGTCCCTCCCGACACCCTAAAAACACAGACACAGAACCCATGGGGTGTCCGGGATACTCACAAGCCCGGAGGTCGACCACTGGGTCACAACCGGGTCGACCGGAGACCAAAATAACACAATCGGAGCGCTAAAAGGTCACCTGGACCCTTAAACTCACGGCACGCAAAACGATGTAAGTGGGACAACCTCTAGACACCCAAAGACACGGTCACGGAACTCCACGGGGTGTCGGAGACCCTCACGAGAGCTAAAGTCAACCACTAGGTCGCAACCGGGTTGACCGGAGGTCAAAACAGCGCAAACAGGAACCAGAACGTGGTAGTGGTCACCTGGTGACCGCGACCAGATAGTGGTCAACCGGGGACCGCGACCAGATGGTAGCGGTCGACCGGAGACCGCGACCATGCTGTCACGGTCACCTCACGACCACAACTAGCCACGCGCAACCCCGCTGGTAGCGGTCGCCTGAGGACCGCGACCAGATAGTAGCGGTCATCCCATGACCGCGACTAGACCAAAGCGGTCTATCGCATGACCGCGACACTCGAAGGCCTCCTCGACCAAAACACAAAGGATGAACGCGGTTCTCCCAAGACCGCGACCAATGAACGCGGTTTCTGGTGGACCGCGACCATTTCGGAAAAGCGAGAACGGCGGGAAAAACCCCAAAAATCCACGCCACGCCCCCAAACATCCACGGATGAGGGGGAAAACATAGGGGAAGCCCCCAAATAACCCCTAGCATGCATCTACGGCCTCGGATCGGCCAGAAACGCAATGAAACGGGAGATCGGCCCACAAGCCCTAAAACATGGATTTTGCCCAAATCACCCCGTTTGGCCCGCTCGGCTCACCGTAGCCTACAAAACTTGCGGGAAAGGAAGTGCACGAGCTGGGGGTCTATCACCCTACCTCCACCGAAGATTTCATGCACCGTGGACGCCGATCCACGAAGAAAATGCCGTTGAAGCCTCGCCGCTCCACGAACTCACGGCCGAGCTTCACCGCGCCCTCGAGCCTCGATCCTCGACCCGTTCCCCGTTCCTCGCCTCCCGCCATCGCCGCCTCGCCCTCCTCCGCCACCGTCGGCCGCCCGGGGAGAGGGGGAGAGAAAGAGATGAGAGAGAGTGAGAAAGAGAGAATGAGAGGGGAAAGAGAAAAGGGTCAGTATATATAGGAAAACCCAAAAATTTGATAAATTCAGAAAATTACGAAAAATTACCTCCGCGATCCTCGGAAGGAACATAATGCAGTGGTACTGTCCCGGAGTCGAAGAACGCCACGGTTTGCCCTGCACAGAGTTCCGAAGGCACATCAGGGAAAAACATGTGTAAAGCATAAAATACACTCCGAGACCCACAAAAGATCCGGAAAAAAAAACCTGGGCCATTACAGCCCTCCCCCCTTAAAGGAATTTCGTCCTCGAAATTCAGGACCAAGCACAAAGTCACAGGGGAAGAACACTGAACGAACTGACAACACTGTCAGAGCCCCAGCACAGAAAATCTCGGTTCTCATGAAAACACCAATCCTGAGGGACACAGCCAGGCTTCCAATCACACACAACACCTCGCTCCTCGCGCCGAGCACACTGGCCAATAGAGCAGGCATATACCAAAGGGCACAGTCCGGCATCACCTCAGACAACGCGAGAACCAACATGGCACTGCAGCCACAATCTTGCTCACCGAGGAATCACAAACCTCGACACGAGCAACAGCTACCTATTCATCCAATGGTCGGCAGACAAATCGCACATCAGCTTCGTAGCCAGCTGACAGGTCGCACACCCTCCTCAAGGGAGCAACCAAAACAGATCCTCCACCAGCTCAAGCAGTCCTCTCCGCAGACCGCAACCAGAACATCGGCTCAGCACCAAGAAACACCCCACACATGGCAAGCCGAAAGCCAGACATAACACTGTGCCAACTCTTGTCAGAAGACAAACTTCGACAAAGTCCAGATCCCATCCGAAAAGGCACATCACAGAAACGACCACCAAAGGTCTCGCTGGCACACGGCTCTCGCCACGCTCGAGCCCCAACAACCAGCATCTTCTGTCTCTGAAAAGACCATCCACTGGTCACCAACTGCTCGTCAACGGGAAACCTCCGCTTGCTCAGCTTCTTCCTTCTTTCCTGGTCCTCGACCGGGTCCAAAGGAAACATTCCAAACCTCAACAAGCCATCCATCGACTCACACACAGACTCATGCCGCATCTCGAGCTGCACTCCTCTCGGACACTGCATCCGAGCTTGAACATCGCTCCAACTCGACCCTCTCGGGGAGCACAACGAAACCAAATGATGGATCCTGGTGTCTTCAGTCATCACCTCACTAGACTCAGACTTACAGGGGAATCATCCCATGCTGGTCACCAAACCAGGGATAACCATTGCGACACCAACGTCCTATCAAGGACCATCCTCCGATGTCACGCCCCGGGCCGATAGCAGCAGAACGTGTCGTTTGCTCGGAACGTGGCAGTAAAACAGTCGTGAATGATCAAGAGCAATCGCATAAGACCAAGATAATTTTGAACAACAATAGAAATTTTATTTCTAATATGAATCTCTTACAAGAACTTGTTGTCCATCTTGGAGACTTCAACATAATGGAAAAGAAGATAACGACATACTAACAGACTTAGACAAGATAACTGAATAAGAGACGATAAGCTAACTTAGCTAGACAATACTATCTAGACTCAAGAAAAATAAAAGACTCGGGTTCAGTAGTTTCCACAGCTCGCTTGCACACTTGTCCCGCCCGTGTGGGTCTCGGTCTTGCTAGCTACCTGCTTACCTGAAAATGTTGGAATAAAACGGAGTGAGCGAACGCTCAGTAGGAAATTATATCTCAAGTACTAGCAAGGGGTTTAAGTAATTACATCTTTCATGAATGCAATAAAGCTATGCATGCTCGCATAAAACGACAAGATAGAGAGAATGTAATATCAAGGAATTAAGATGAACTAATCATGAACTTTCAACAAGATACTCAAGATATTCAAGCAAGTACATTTAACAAGTCATGTCAAGAGCTTTGGCTATCATGTAGCAAGCAAGTAAATTACCCTTTTTCGGGCCACGCATTTCATGTCAAGTCAAGTACGATTCAAGTACAAGATTTATGTGGAATGTCCAATCTAGAAAGTAAAGTACTCGGTATAATGCCAGATACCTTATCATTTTAACTCCCATGGGCACAAGTACTTTCGGGTGCTCCCCCCCAGGACCAGATCGGGCCCTATATGCGCAGGCATTTATCATGTGTTTTGACATCCACTTTTGTTTACATGGCCAATTTTTGAATTTCAATAATCAAGCTTGTAGATATGTATGACAACTTTGACAGAATGGAGTCCAAAAATATGACAAAGGACATAGAATGGCGATAATAACGGTATAATCACGATATCGATAAAACTAGGTAGAATATGGTTCCCTTAACTGGGGTACCATGACAAATCAATATGGACATTCTATATATAGAATTTAGGTCCACATGAACAGTATATCAAAGGTAAGATACCCTCATTCTTATCATAGAAATGAGGTTTACAAGAATGGCATGATATCATCATTCCATTAAGAATTTCTTATGATATACTCTTTGTATAGCATAAGGGCCGGTATACCATGTTTCTTTAGAGTGACATGGCATCAATGGTGTAATGGGTTTTTAGGGTACAACCAGCTCAGTCGGCCTTGAGGGAATCCAAGGCTACGAGGAGTCTTACGGAGGTCTCTATGACTAACTCGCTAGTCCAAAGGAACGGAATGTCCAATGGAGAGCTTGTATGTCAATGAGAGTTGAGTGTGATCGATAAAATAATCGTGAAACGTGGGACTATACTCACGGAATGGAGAATAGTGCCGATATATATATTATATAACATATGAAACCATCGGTTAACAGAACCAGGATAGAAAATCAGTTTACAGAAAATAACGACTTAAGTATAGTCGTTTCTCAAGTAATTAACGCCTAACAGAAGGGCGTTCATCTATTTTTCATATTTTCAGAATTTCATTATTTCAATAATTTGTCAAAAACGCGCCCTGATCAGGGGTGTTTCTTTAAGTTTTGACGACTACACCAGAAGGCGTCCTTTTCTTGTCACTGTTTGACAGAATATCAATAATTTCGGGAATTATCAAAAACGCGCCCTAGGAAGGGGCGTTACTCTTTAATTCTTTATTTTTACAGAATATATTTTTCGAGATTTTAACAGAAACGCGCCCTATGAAGGGGCGTTACTTTTAAATTCACGCCCTAGTATCGGGCGTTAGTCCAGTGAAAGACGACCTAGCCACGGTCGTGAATTCAAGAAATACCATGAATTTTCATGGGCAGTAATAATTTCTGGATAATAGAATTCATGGAGAACGAATGTATGGTCATGACAATAAAATTAACAGGTTTGAAGACATATGATCATGCATTATTGTAGAATCATGATTTCATAGATAATCAATTCTTAACGTGGGTGATTAATGATTAAATGAAATTAACGCCTGTGTACAGGGCGTCAAATATAAAATTGACGACCTTGGCAGGGTCGTGACTTGTAAAATAGCGCCCTAGTATGGGGTGTGTATTTCATAATCACGCCCTTGCTAAGGACGTTTCTTTCAAGAAATTAACAGAAAATCGTTCAGAAACTATAGTAAACCAAACCATGTATATGCATGATGATTATTGTACTGTATCAATTTAGTTTGGGCTACAGTGACTTGAGAAAACCTACCTTAGTATGGTCTGGATGAAGGACACGTGAAGAACTTGATAGGGAACAATACTCTGTTTGTAACAGAGTCTTCTCGGAAGAAGAAAAGTTGATGCTGATGAAGGCTTCCCTAACCTGTATAGAAGAGAAAGAGATGAAGAGTCAGTAACTCTTCATATGATAGAAAGAAAAGAACGTTCAGTTCTTTACTCACCGTAGCAGACGATCGATCAAATAGGTTTAGGGTTTGACTGTCAAGGGTATTTATAGGATCTAGGGAAATCCTAATGGGCTAGAGTTATATTGGGAGTAATATATCCCTATTAGAGTCCTTGCCCTAGTAAACACTTACTAGATTAACATAATCCTTCCCTGGATAAGCTCCCGTGTCGAACGGAACTCGAATGGAATTAACGACTTTGGTCAGGGCGTCGATTCTTGAATTGACGACCTGGTTCAGGTCGTTTATTAAGAAGCGCCTTTAGTTAGGGCGTTCCTTTTTTTTAAAACACGCCCAGGATAGGGGCGTTTCTTGGCCTTACCGTTTTTGACGTTGGAATTTGACGCCGTGTGGTGAGGGCGTCACTTCTTGAGTCACGCCTTAACTAGAGGCGTTTATAATTTAAATAGTGCCTTTATCCGAGGCGTTATTTCCATTTCACTCTTTTATTTGTTCATTCGTATATAATATATACTTTCCTTCTATTTCTAGGTATATATACATATATACAGGTTTATGTTATGTACTTATGTATATATATATATATTGCCTATATGGGAGAAGATAATAAAACGTGTTAAAAAGCCCATTAAGCGTAAAATGCTTGGGTTGAGTTTGGGCCAATGGAGCTTAGCATTAAAAATGTTAATCCTTTATCAAGGCCTAATAATTATATTTGTAACTAGTTATTTCTATTTGTTCCTTTACACAAGTTTACTTTGTTTGGAAGTCTTACTTGTTTATTTGTCAAGACCTTACACATACGACTTATATCTTTTAATAACTTGCATGTATTTCCGTCTATGCATAAATAAGGCTCTTAAGACTATCTCTAAGGTTCTATACCTCATTGATTTGGTGTGGCTAGTTCTCACTTACATTGAGATCTTAGTAATCTTCTATTTAGAGATTTTATTGCTCATAAGTTCTTTAACTTTTATTAGTCTTTGTCCTAGGTATCAGAGGCAGGTTCGATCTGAGCAACCCCTTGGGAATATCACTTGACCATTTATTTATTTGAATAAATTTTTAATTAACATTTTATACTTATAAGAGTAGGTATATCATTATGTATATTTTTATTCCTGTTCCAAAAATTACCGGGCGTTACACCCTCCCCCACTTAAAAGAATTTGGTCCCCAAATTCACATCACCTTTCATTCCTAATAGAGAACTTATTATGAGCTTATACAGAAGAAATCTTCAGAATGAAAAAGGGCTAGTTTAGGATTACGGGTGAGGGATACCTTTCGCATCTTTCCCCTTGGCAAGTAGGGTTAAATCTTGAACTCCTCTTGGAGGCTTCTTGGGACATTCTGCTATCTTGTGATTTAAGTTCCCGCAACGCAGACATGCACCCGAACACCACCAACACTCTTTCGATTGGTGACCATATCTCTCACAAGATCTACACTTATCTTTCGAGTGATCCACCGAAGCTTCTTTCTTATTACACTTCTTACACTTCTGACATTTCTTACACCTTTGTGAAATATCATCCTCATTTATTCTTTTCTTGGTAACGGCGAAACTTTCGGAGTTATTTGTTTGATCTTTCCCTTCAACTCTTTCTTTTTCTTCCACTACTTTCTCTAGTTCTTGAACTCTCCTGACAAGGCTCGCGTAAACTTGGACATCCACCAAGATCATTTCATGAACAAGGCTCGGCTTAGAGACTTCCATTTTATCTAGGTTCCTGCAAGGATGATTGGGGAGATAATTTATTTACTCAAGATTTAGTGTTAATGAAATGTAAATACTTTATCTTTCTTTTATAACTTTAACCCCAAGTTCTACCCATCTCTCACGGAATTCCTATAGGATGACTGACAAGGATACTCGACCTATAACCTGGATTTAACAATCTAAGGATTTTGAAAGTTGAATCCAAACATGACCGACCGGGATACCGGACCTATCACGGAAACTTAACGATTGCGACAACCAAAGCCATGATATGACTAACAAGGATATCTGACCTATCACTGAAACCTAATAACTTGAGGATGTAAAAGCTGAAGCTCTAATATGGTTGATAAGGATGACCTATCCTTGGGACTTAACAACCAGAGGATATAACAACTGGAGGATAGGAAAACCAAAGCTCTGATATGGCTTGATAACTGGAGGATATGAAAGCCGATGCTCTGATATGACAGACAAGGATTCTTAATCTGGAGGATATGAAAGCCGAAGCTCTGATATGACAGACAAGGATTCTTAATCTGGAGGATATGAAAGCCGAAGCTCTGATATGACAGACAAGGATTCTTAATCTGGAGGATATGAAAGCCGAAGCTCTGATACCACCTCTGTCACGCCCCGGGCCGATAGCAGCGGAACGTGTCGTTTGCTCGGAACGTGGCAGTAAAACAGTCGTGAATGATCAAGAGCAATCGCATAAGACCAAGATAATTTTGAACAACAATAGAAATTTTATTTCTAATATGAATCTCTTACAAGAACTTGTTGTCCATCTTGGAGACTTCAACATAATGGAAAAGAAGATAACGACATACTAACAGACTTAGACAAGATAACTGAATAAGAGACGATAAGCTAACTTAGCTAGACAATACTATCTAGACTCAAGAAAAATAAAAGACTCGGGTTCAGTAGTTTCCACAGCTCGCTTGCACACTTGTCCCGCCCGTGTGGGTCTCGGTCTTGCTAGCTACCTGCTTACCTGAAAATGTTGGAATAAAACGGAGTGAGCGAACGCTCAGTAGGAAATTATATCTCAAGTACTAGCAAGGGGTTTAAGTAATTACATCTTTCATGAATGCAATAAAGCTATGCATGCTCGCATAAAACGACAAGATAGAGAGAATGTAATATCAAGGAATTAAGATGAACTAATCATGAACTTTCAACAAGATACTCAAGATATTCAAGCAAGTACATTTAACAAGTCATGTCAAGAGCTTTGGCTATCATGTAGCAAGCAAGTAAATTACCCTTTTTCGGGCCACGCATTTCATGTCAAGTCAAGTACGATTCAAGTACAAGATTTATGTGGAATGTCCAATCTAGAAAGTAAAGTACTCGGTATAATGCTAGATACCTTATCATTTTAACTCCCATGGGCACAAGTACTTTCGGGTGCTCCCCCCCAGGACCAGATCGGGCCCTATATGCGCAGGCATTTATCATGTGTTTTGACATCCACTTTTGTTTACATGGCCAATTTTTGAATTTCAATAATCAAGCTTGTAGATATGTATGACAACTTTGACAGAATGGAGTCCAAAAATATGACAAAGGACATAGAATGGCGATAATAACGGTATAATCACGATATCGATAAAACTAGGTAGAATATGGTTCCCTTAACTGGGGTACCATGACAAATCAATATGGACATTCTATATATAGAATTTAGGTCCACATGAACAGTATATCAAAGGTAAGATACCCTCATTCTTATCATAGAAATGAGGTTTACAAGAATGGCATGATATCATCATTCCATTAAGAATTTCTTATGATATACTCTTTGTATAGCATAAGGGCCGGTATACCATGTTTCTTTAGAGTGACATGGCATCAATGGTGTAATGGGTTTTTAGGGTACAACCAGCTCAGTCGGCCTTGAGGGAATCCAAGGCTACGAGGAGTCTTACGGAGGTCTCTATGACTAACTCGCTAGTCCAAAGGAACGGAATGTCCAATGGAGAGCTTGTATGTCAATGAGAGTTGAGTGTGATCGATAAAACAATCGTGAAACGTGGGACTATACTCACGGAATGGAGAATAGTGCCGATATATATATTATATAACATATGAAACCATCGGTTAACAGAACCAGGATAGAAAATCAGTTTACAGAAAATAACGACTTAAGTATAGTCGTTTCTCAAGTAATTAACGCCTAACAGAAGGGCGTTCATCTATTTTTCATATTTGCAGAATTTCATTATTTCAATAATTTGTCAAAAACGCGCCCTGATCAGGGGCGTTTCTTTAAGTTTTGACGACTACACCAGAAGGCGTCCTTTTCTTGTCACTGTTTGACAGAATATCAATAATTTCGGGAATTATCAAAAACGCGCCCTAGGAAGGGGCGTTACTCTTTAATTCTTTATTTTTACAGAATATATTTTTTAGGATTTTAACAGAAACGCGCCCTATGAAGGGGCGTTACTTTTAAATTCACGCCCTAGTATCGGGCGTTAGTCCAGTGAAAGACGACCTAGCTACGGTCGTGAATTCAAGAAATACCATGAATTTTCATGGGCAGTAATAATTTCTGGATAATAGAATTCATGGAGAACGAATGTATGGTCATGACAATAAAATTAACAGGTTTGAAGACATATGATCATGCATTATTGTAGAATCATGATTTCATAGATAATCAATTCTTAACGTGGGTGATTAATGATTAAATGAAATTAACGCCTATGTACAGGGCGTCAAATATAAAATTGACGACCTTGGCAGGGTCGTGACTTGTAAAATAGCGCCCTAGTATGGGGTGTGTATTTCATAATCACGCCCTTGCTAAGGACGTTTCTTTCAAGAAATTAACAGAAAATCGTTCAGAAACTATAGTAAACCAAACCATGTATATGCATGATGATTATTGTACTGTATCAATTTAGTTTGGGCTACAGTGACTTGAGAAAACCTACCTTAGTATGGTCTGGATGAAGGACACGTGAAGAACTTGATAGGGAACAATACTCTGTTTGTAACAGAGTCTTCTCGGAAGAAGAAAAGTTGATGCTGATGAAGGCTTCCCTAACCTGTATAGAAGAGAAAGAGATGAAGAGTCAGTAACTCTTCATATGATAGAAAGAAAAGAACGTTCAGTTCTTTACTCACCGTAGCAGACGATCGATCAAATAGGTTTAGGGTTTGACTGTCAAGGGTATTTATAGGATCTAGGGAAATCCTAATGGGCTAGAGTTATATTGGGAGTAATATATCCCTATTAGAGTCCTTGCCCTAGTAAACACTTACTAGATTAACATAATCCTTCCCTGGATAAGCTCCCGTGTCGAACGGAACTCGAATGGAATTAACGACTTTGGTCAGGGCGTCGATTCTTGAATTGACGACCTGGTTCAGGTCGTTTATTAAGAAGCGCCTTTAGTTAGGGCGTTCCTTTTTTTTTAAAACACGCCCAGGATAGGGGCGTTTCTTGGCCTTACCATTTTTGACGTTGGAATTTGACGCCGTGTGGTGAGGGCGTCACTTCTTGAGTCACGCCTTAACTAGAGGCGTTTATAATTTAAATAGCGCCTTTATCCGAGGCGTTATTTCCATTTCACTCTTTTATTTGTTCATTCGTATATAATATATACTTTCCTTCTATTTCTAGGTATATATACATATATACAGGTTTATGTTATGTACTTATGTATATATATATATATATTGCCTATATGGGAGAAGATAATAAAACGTGTTAAAAAGCCCATTAAGCGTAAAATGCTTGGGTTAAGTTTGGGCCAATGGAGCTTAGCATTAAAAATGTTAATCCTTTATCAAGGCCTAATAATTATATTTGTAACTAGTTATTTCTATTTGTTCCTTTACACAAGTTTACTTTGTTTGGAAGTCTTACTTGTTTATTTGTCAAGACCTTACACATACGACTTATATCTTTTAATAACTTGCATGTATTTCCGTCTATGCATAAATAAGGCTCTTAAGACTATCTCTAAGGTTCTATACCTCATTGATTTGGTGTGGCTAGTTCTCACTTACATTGAGATCTTAGTAATCTTCTATTTAGAGATTTTATTGCTCATAAGTTCTTTAACTTTTATTAGTCTTTGTCCTAGGTATCAGAGGCAGGTTCGATCTGAGCAACCCCTTGGGAATATCACTTGACCATTTATTTATTTGAATAAATTTTTAATTAACATTTTATACTTATAAGAGTAGGTATATCATTATGTATATTTTTATTCCTGTTCCAAAAATTACCGGGCGTTACATCCGACGCCCATCTCACAAAAGGCCTCCGCCCACAGGCATCACTCATCCATCTGGTCCCATCAAATCCTTCGATCAATGCAAGTGGACACTTGCCAATCCCGATTCCGCCCTTACCACAGAGCCACGGGACACCACCTGAACAGTGCTCACGGGTCCCTAAGCAATAAACATCTCACCGTCACAATCCGACAAGACCGTAGAACCAACAGACACTGCTGTGGTCGGTCACACGGTTAGGCTCACCAGCCACTCATAGCCGTCAACCGGGACCCATAGTCTGCCAGAGACCACTTCCCCAAAAACGATCTCATCCGAGGACACGACTGGGAACAAAAGTCGGGCGCCAAGCCACCGACTCTGACCAACACGTCCTCGACCATCGTCAGGTGACATCCTCAATAACCTCATCCAGGTCCAATACCGACGCCGGACACGGCTTCCATCACAGGAACATGGTACTCATGCGGCGCACTAGTCAGCACTTTTCCCAACACTCCATCCTGCCAGTGCCAAGAACCATAATACCTCGAGCAACGGCACGGCAACAACACGTTTCACACCGAGGAACCCATCCTCCGATGCTCAACGCAAAATCAGGAATCCGCCCGTAGCAACCAACGCTACGATCCTGAACCAGTGGGTTATGGGCCCACCACGCTTCCGCTGCGCACTCAAATCCGCGCGCACAGTCGAGAAAGCAAACACCGCCCAACCAGCACTCGTCCTTCCGGAACAGCGCCAGCACCCTCACACGACAAGGGAATGGGCACGACTTCTCATAGGCAACCGCCTTGCCAAGACAAGGAGCACGTCTCGCACGGACTTCATGGCATATAAGGCCAACCAATCCGAACACGCAATGCAAGACGACGAACCTTAACCCAACACAATCTCTCCAACCAAAGGGGAGACCAAATGCACTTCCGACCAACGGAAGGACTCCACGCTCGACCTGACCTCGAACCTCGTGCATGCTGAAAACAGCACCATCCAGCACCAAGGAAAACCATCGCTTCCATCAGGTCAGCGCCTCCGACACACTCGACGAGTGTCACGTCGGACCATGATCACAACATCTCTCGATGCATCACCGCTGCAATTCCTTGAACTGCAACACGGCATGCCAAGAGCCGCAACACGAGCCATAACAATAACCGCCGACGCTCATCCTCGAGTCCCGAAACTCACCGCGGAACCTTCACACCTCAGACCAAATCCAAGGCGAACACACCCCTTCGCATACGAGAGCGCATGAGCAAGACTTGCTGGGACACCACAGCCCAATCCTGCCTCGAAATCCATAAAACAATCGGGACCGACACGTCATTTCTGACGCCACAGAGCACGACAAGGACATCAGGCTCTACAAAATAGCAGCTCACCGAGAAGATCCTCCGCTCACCCGAGCACACTTCTCGATCAAAACACCCGCTCTGCCATCTTAAACCACGACCTGAACATCTCAGGGGCTGGATAAACCTCAAGCTGGAGTGGCCAAAACCGACAGCAGCTCCCTCAGAGCACACTCACGGCCACTTAACCACGAAAAACCCTCTCCAGCCACCTGACCACGCTGCAGGTTCCTCGAACGCAGCACCGCGAGCTTGCGCCTGCCAGCAACCTCTGCCCAACGCAGCACAACCAGGGCCACCACCGATGAGGGAGAAGGCTCTCAACCTCGATCCTTAGACCCCATGCTGGCACGAAAGCCACGGACAACAACCACCTTCACAGCGCCGCACAGCGCACTCAAGCTCTCAAGCGAGAAACTAGGCGAAAAGCGAACACAAAACCCTAAGCCAACTGCCGACTGTACTGGACCTTACGGACTCTGATCACTGCAACATTTCAAATTCCTATGTACGTCCACAACCACCGCTCTGATACTAGCTGTAACGACCCGAGAATCCGATTACCGGGAAGGCCCGATAACCCGAGACTCGCACCACCGCCCACGAGCCGGGAGGGCTCGGAAGGGCTAAAAGGAGTGTGGAGGCACAAAGAAATAGGAAATAAAGCAGGACAACCAATAACAACAAGCTGAAAGAAAGAACAACTACAGCTACAACAGATTCCAGTCCAACAGAAAGTACAGTCTAAAGCAGTAAAACGTACCACATGTCAAGTGAACACTCGGCCCGGCAAGCTGGCAACTGAGAACCTCCGCTCCGCACCCTCGAACCGCGAGGAAGAACCGCTACCCCTGAAAAGCAGGGAATGAGTCTCCAAAACAGAGACTCAGCAGGGATCCCGCGGAATCCCAACCGGAAACAACGGTGATAGCGAAAGGAGGGCTACGAGAGCAACCGCAACAGCAGGAACAGCAAACCCGGTGGCCGGTCGAAACTCGGCACTACAACTAATCCTACTGTACCAAAAACACACCCCGAACTCACAGTCGAGGCTACCGGACTACACTAGTACCGTTTACCGAAGTAAAAACACACGGCAACCATGCCGTAGAGGCCTGTCCCCCGGACACAGCCGACCTGAACACGCTGTCCAAGGTGCAACCCCGACCATCCGATCGCGGGTATCGCACAACAAGACGCAACCACGGTAGAGCCACTAGCACTAGTCCCATGGCGCGAAAACCAACACACGCGCCGCGGCGAAACAACCGAAAACACAAGGGTCGACACGACCGAAAACCCGAAGGTCGAAGTCACATAAACTGACAATCTGTCACTCCCAACTCGATAGGAGTACCTCCCACTAGAAGCACAGTCGGTAGCGTCCCCTGACGACTTACACCGCACCGCAGGTGAACTGCCTGACGTGGTAGCGCCTACCAAAGGCACGAACACCGTACAAGTAACCACAAACAAGTGACTAGCTGGGGTCACGCCCGTCGACGTGGGTCCAACCGCCCCCAACCACGTGTGCACACACAGACCCCGCGTCCCTGGTCTGGCCCTCTGACCGATTTTCCCCTCAGCCGGACTCTGGCTGCAAGACGTGGGGTCCGATGGCAACCGGTCCACAAACCGCCTCTAAGGGTGAGCCCGTACACCACTCCCTGGTGTGACCAGCACCGCGTACTGGTAGGATACGACTAGTGGAGGGTCACTGAAGGAGTAGACTCTCAAGTCACGGAAAACAACGTCCACATCCGACGACGTACGGGGACCACCCCACGTACCAGCCCCGTCGCACGGTGACCACAGTCGGAGAAGAGACAAGACTCGCAGTCCACGGCCACGCACGCACCCTGCGCGGGAGTCGAGAAAACTCAAGTGGCGCTAAGCCACTGGACTCTGGACAGTCCTCTAGACGCATTACACCCAACGGTCCTTGAGTCACAAGACTCGGGGTCAAGACCGTTGTACGCAACAGCACAAGGCCGTCAATCCAGTCCAATCTCTAGGTCTAAAACCACGGTAGCACGAGTATCGAGACAACTCACGAACCGTCAAGACCACTCCCTCGGGAAGGGAACACAAGGGACTAAGGCCACCCACACGGGCCACACGGAAAATACAGAAGCACGATTCCCAAGGCAGCACACAAGCCGCCATGACGATTTCCCATCTTGTAGCAAGCGGGAAACCTCCAGCCCCAGGCCGGATAACTGGACTCGCAGTCCAAGGCCAAACACGTGGCCCACACAGGAATCGCCTTCCAAAGAAACCCACAACATGCGGGGGAGACCCCACCGTACGCACACCGGTACACGGTGACTCGATCATGCGTAACACGAAAGCCCGGAACACGTGGGGTCATCCGGACCCACCACACCTATGGGCACGCTAATCGAGGCAACACGGTCCCTCCCGACACCCTAAAAACATAGACACAGAACCCATGGGGTGTCCAGGATACTCACAAGGCCAGAGGTCGACCACTGGGTCACAACCGGGTCGACTGGAGACCAAAACAACACAATCGGAGCGCTAAAAGGTCACCTGGACCCTTAAGCTCGTGGCATGCAAAACGAGGTAAGTGGGACAACCTCTGGACACCCAAAGACACGGTCACGGAACTCCACGGGGTGTCGGAGACACTCACGAGACCTAAAGTCAACCACTGGGTCGCAACCGGGTTGACCGGAGGTCAAAACAGCGCAAACAGGAAGCAGAACGTGGTAGTGGTCACCTGGTGACCGCGACCAGATAGTGGTCGACCGGGGACCGCGACCAGATGGTAGCGGTCTACCGGAGACCGCGACCATGCTGTCACGGTCACCTCACGGCCGCAACTAGACATGCGTAACCCCGCTGGTAGCGGTCGCCCGAGGACCGCGACCAGATAGTAGCGGTCATCCCACGACCGCGACTAGACCAAAGCGGTCTATCGCACGACCGCGACGCTCGAAGGCCTCCTCGACCAAAACACAAAGGATGAACGCGGTTCTCCCAAGACCGCGACCAATGAACGCAGTTTCTGGTGGACCTCGACCATTTCAAAAAACCGAGAACGGCGGGAAAAACCCCAAAAATCCACGCCACGTCCCCAAACATCCACGGATGAGGGGGAAAACATAGGGGAAGCCCCCAAATAACCCCTAGCATGCATCTATGGCCTCGGATCGGCCAGAAATGCAATGAAACGGGAGATCGGCCCACAAGCCCTAAAACATGGATTTTGCCCAAATCACCCCGTTTGGCCCGCTCGGCTCACCGTAGCCTATGAAACTTGCGGGAAAGGAAGTGCACGAGCTGGGGGTCCATCACCCTACCTCCACCGAAGATTTCGTGCACCGTGGACGTCGATCCACGAAGAAAACGTCGTTGAAGCCTCGCCGCTCCACGAACTCACGGCCGAGCTTCACCGCGCCCTCGAGCCTCGATCCTCGACCCGTTCCCCGTTCCTCGCCTC
Source organism: Amorphophallus konjac (assembly GCA_022559845.1). Lineage (NCBI taxonomy): Eukaryota > Viridiplantae > Streptophyta > Magnoliopsida > Alismatales > Araceae > Amorphophallus > Amorphophallus konjac. The sequence goes on along the minus strand of CM040126.1, from coordinate 196,537,780 downwards.
CCGCCATCGCCGCCTCGCCCTCCTCCGCCACCGTCGGCCGCCCGGGGAGAGGGGGAGAGAAAGAGATGAGAGAGAGTGAGAATGAGAGAATGAGAGGGGAAAGAGAAAAGGGTCAGTATATATAGGAAAACCTAAAAATTTGATAAATTCAAAAAATTACGAAAAATTACCTCCGCGATCCTCGGAAGGAACATAACGCAGTGGTACTGTCCCGGAGTCGAAGAACGCCACGGTTTACCCTGCACAGAGTTCCGAAGGCACATCAGGGAAAAACATGTGTAAAGCACAAAATACACTCCAAGACCCACAAAAGATCTGGAAAAAAAACCTGGGGCATTACAGTTGGTTTGACCATGGGGGTCAAGGCGTGTGACGCACCAGCACTGGCGCGTTACAGCCTTGTGACGGCCCAGCGTGGGTGCGTCAGAAGTTGTTTTACCCCCAGGCCATGTGACGCTCCAGGGCTAGACCGTTACATGCGTGTGACGCTCTAGGAATGGACCGTCACATGTTGTGACGCACCGAGTGGCACGCGTCACGGCTTGCCCTTATTTTCCGCTGTGATGCACCTGCATAGGCGCGTCACAGTCTGTAACGCACCAGGGCTGGTGCGTTACACTCCGTGTTACACTCTGTTTTACACTGGGAGTGTGACGGCCTGCGTTGGACCGTCAGGGTCCTGTGACGGTCCAGCCTAAGACCGTTAGGCGTCTATGACGGTCCCGCCTAGACCGTGAGAGTCCTGTGATGCGTCTAGGGTAGACCGTCAGGCACCGAGTTGCCCCGGGTGGCTTGCAACCCCGTGTCTGTTCCGACCGTGGTCACCGTGCGACGGTTCCGGTATGTGGGGTGGTCCCCGTACGTCATCGGATGCAGACATGGTTTTTTGTTGACTTGAGAGTCTACTCCTTCAGTGACCCTCCACTAGTCGTAGCCCACTAGTATGCGGTGCTGGTCTCACCAGGGAGTGGTGTACGGGCCGACCCTTAGAGACGGTTTTTAGACTGGTTTTCGTCGGGCCCCACGTCTGTAGCCAGAGTCCGGCTAAGGGGAAAACCAGTAAGAGGGCCAGACCAGGGACGCGAGGTCTGTGTGTGTGCACGTGGTTGGGGGCAGTTGGACACACGCTGACAAGTGTGACCCCAGCTAGTCACTTATTTGTGGTACTTGTTCGGTGTCCGTGCCTTGGGTAGGCACTACCATGTCAGGCAGTTCACCTACGGTGCGGTGTAAGTCGTCAGGGGACGCTACCGGCTGTGCTTCTAGTGGGAGGTACTCCTGTCGAGTCGGGAGTGTCAGGCTGTCAGTCGTTACGGCTTCGACCTTTGGGTTTCTGCCGTGTTGACCGTTGCATTTCGGCCTTCCCGCCGTGGTGCGTGTGTCAGCTTGCGTGCCGTGAGACCGGTGCTTTGTAGATGGCAGGGCTTCCTTTTCGAGGTACTCGCTTACTGCTAGCGTAGCGATTTCTCCGTTTGCGAGGTAGGGTTCGAGTGATCCCTACTGAGTCTTGTTCTGGACTCATTCTCTGCATGTTTTCACCGTGTTTTAGGCGAGGCAAGGCTTCAGGGGAGTTCGTCTGAGGCTCAGCGCGGTTCAGGCCCCAGCGTTAGTGCCAGAGGTCAGAGCCGGGGTATACCCCGTGTAGCTATACTTTCTTTTCTTGTCTCTGTACTAGTTGTGGACTACTGTTGTTAATTTATTGTTATATTGTGGACCATGTAAAACGTTAATTCATTTCCTGCTTATTTATATAACTGTTCATTTCTGTAATTATTTATGATACTTGTGTAGTTTCCACACCATCCTTCTAACCCTTCCGAGTCTTCGGACTCGTGGGTGGCGGTACGAGTCTCGGGTTATCGGGCCTTCCCGATAATCGGATTCTCGGGTCGTTACAGCTGGTATCAGAGCGCGGTTGTGGAATTATACGAGAATCATAAGTGATTGTAGTGGTCCACTAATCCACAGCGATGATGTACGGTTGACGCTGGCATCGGGCATCGGGCATCATGCATTTTTCTTGACCTTGTTGTTTCCATGTTTTCTGTCTTTTGCTTCAGGAGCGAGCATGGCGCCGAGGCGGGCGACTCACTCTCAGCAGGGGCAGTCGGCTGGAGGTCAGGAGATCCAGCAGGAGGTTCAGCAGGAGTAGGAGGAGCAGAGTAGAGTGCCACCTACGGCCACTGAGGCAGTGGATACTGCGAGGTTTTCGGGGGTCGAGGATTTCTTCAGTGGCATGTACCAGCTTATGTCTCAGCAGTTCGGCGGAGAGGTTGGTGAGGGCTCATCGACCAGGGGTGGGCCAAGCCGAGCAGTGAGGGATTTCTTGCAGTTTCATCCACCTTACTACGGCGGTCAGCCAGACCCTGATTTGGCTCGGAGTTGGCTCAACGAGATGGAGCGGGTGTTCAGTTCTGCGCGGAGTACTGCGGAGGATAGAGTGATGTTGGCCTCCAACCAGTTGCAGGGTACGGCTCGGGAGTGGTGGTCTTCCGAGTGGAAGACGTCTTTCCAGCTTTGTCCACTTGAGCAGATTGTGTGGGGTGACTTTGTCAGTGCTTTCGAGCGTACCTACTGTCCAGAGTTTATTGCTACGCAGCGGATGCGTCAGTTTTTGGAGCTGGTTCAGGGCGACATGTCCGTGTTGTAGTATAGGGCCCGGTTTGTCGAGCTGGGTCGGTATGCACCTCATATCATGGAGAATGAGAGGGTGAAGACCGCACAGTTCGTTCAGGGCTTGAGACAGGAGCTGAGGTACCATTTGATCGCGAATGCTGCCACCGATTTGGAGACAGTGTCTCACGTTGCGGTTTCTTTGGAGATGGATATGTAGAGGACTCGAGGACCGATTAGCCAGGGGTAGTCTTTGTCAAGTCGCAGCCAGCAGTCGGCTACCCAACAGCATGTTTCCTTCTAGCATGCGTCGGGTGGTCTAGGAGCGCCGGCAGCGTCAGTGACAGGATCCGTGTCTTTCGGCTCGAAGGTCAAGAAGTTTCTCAAGAAGGGTTTATCTAAGAAGAAGTCCAAGGGTCAGGGGTAGGCTTCATCAGGCAGTGTACAGCAGCCGGTTCCGTTTCAGCGTCAGGGATCAGTGGGTGGATCGCGAGGACCGTGTCCACGGTGTAGCGAGTTCCATCCGGGCAGGTAGTGCACGGCGCTGATTATCTATTTTCGATGTGACCAGCCAGGGCATATGGCGCGTGACTGTCCTCAGAGGCAGCAGCAGCAGTTTCCTCAGCAGCAGCAGGTTCCCCAGCAGCAGAGGCCGCAGCAGTAGCAGGGACAGTATCTGCTGCTACCCAGGTCAGCTAGTGTGGGAGGTAGGCAGAGAGCTCGAGGCCAGATCACACACATGACCAGGGCAGAGGCAGTGGCGTCGCAGCTTGTGGAAGGTACCATTCAGATTTTGGGTCGTGCGGCTCGGGTTTTGTTTGATTCTGGCGCGTCTCATTCGTTTATTTCAGAAGATTTCACGCTGAGCATCGAGGAGCCGGTGACCCAGTTGTCCTGCGATTTGGCAGTGGAGTTGCCTTCGGGTGATTTTATGATCACTCTGTATTGCTTCGATGAGGTTCCCGTGTGGGTGGAAGGGCGGAGTTTGCCGGTTAGGCTCTATGCGTTGCCGCTTCAGGACTTTGATGTGATTTTGGGCATGGATTGGCTCGAGGCACATCATGCGTTGGTGGATTGTGGTTCAAAGAGAGTTTATTTTCGGCGACTTCGTGGACCCACCTTCTATTTCCAAGGTATCAGGTCTTCCTCTTCCCGATTCCTTATTTCGGCGATTCGAGCTCGTCGTTTGCTTGATGCGGGTTGTTAGGGTTTTCTCGCTTCTGTGGTCTTGGTAGACCAGCCGCGTCCGAATGTCGAGGACATTCCGGTGGTGTGCGAGTTTCCCGATGTTTTACCGGAGGACTTACCTGGATTGCTTCCCCAGCGGGAGATCGATATTGTGATCGAGGTTGTGCCGGGTACGGGACCATTGGCGAAGGCTCCCTACCGTATGGCTCCCGCTGAGTTGAGGGAGTTGCGGGCACAGTTGCAAGAGATGCTGGCCAAGGGGTACATTCATCCTAGCTTTTCCCCTTGGAGTGTGCCAGTGTTGTTCGTGAAGAAGAAGGACGGTAGTTTGCAGCTGTGCATTGACTACCGGCAGCTGAATGAGGTGACCATTAAGAACAAGTATCCGTTGCCACGGATCGATGATTTTTTCAACCAGCTTCAGTCTGCTCGAGTGTTCTCGCGGATTGATTTGCAATCTGGTTACTATCAGCTGAGAATTCGCGAGTCCGATGTGGAGAAGACTGCGTTCAGTTCGAGGTACGGGCATTATGAGTTCCTGGTGATGCCGTTTGGGCTCACCAATGCCCCCGCAGCCTTCATGGACTTGATGTAGAGGGTGTTTCATCCGTATCTGGACCAGTTCATGGTCGTATTTGTGGACGACATCCTTGTCTATTCACGGTCTTCCGAGGAGCATGCGTACCATTTGGGTGTGGTGCTGCAGACGTTGCGAGATCACCAGTTGTATACGAAGCTCAGTAAGTGCAAGTTCTGGCTTCGTGAGGTGCACTTTTTGGGGCACGTGATTTCTGGTGATGGCATTTCCGTGGACCCCGCCAAGGTCGAGGCAGTAATGCGATTGCCGAGGCCGAGGTCTGTGACCGAGATCCGGAGTTTCTTGGGGCTTGCGGGTTATTATCGTCAGTTTATCCAAGATTTTTCTCGCATTGCAACCCCGATGACTAGACTCACACAGAAGGATGTGCCTTTCGTCTGGTCTGAGGAGTGTGAACAGAGTTTCAGGGAGCTAAAGAGATTGCTCACCTCAGCTCCGGTGTTGGTTTTACCTTCTGGGTCGGGAGGTTTTGTGGTGTGTACATATGCTTCCGGAGTCAGACTGGGTGTTGTGTTGATGCAGCATGGTAGAGTGGTGGCTTATGCATCTCGGCAGTTGAAGCCCCAAGAGGAGAACTACCCTACCCATGACCTTGAGTTGGCAGCTGTGATCTTCGCATTGAAGATCTGGAGGCATTATCTGTACGGTGAGAAGTTCGAGGTGTTCACTGACCATCAGAGTTTGAGGTATGTGTTCACGCAGAGGGACCTTAACCTCAGGCAGAGGCGTTGGATGGAGTTTATGAAGGATTATGACTTCACCCTGTCTTATCAGCCGGGCAGGATGAATGTCGTCGCCGATGCTTTGAGTCAGAAGGTCGCGGTCAGTGTCTTGATGTTAAGGAAGTGGAGGCTCTGGGAACAAGTGCCTGAAGTTTCATTCAGGCTCAAGATTCTCCAAGAGCCAGGGTTAGCAGTGCTTGCGAGTCTGACTGTCACGCCAGCTATCCGCCGTCAGGTGACAGAGGCTCAGCATGTGGACCCTGAGTTGCCCCAAATTTTGGCCTTAGCTGATGTGGAACTCGGCGAGGACGGTGCTGCGAGGTTTCATGGCAGGCTGTACGTCCCAGCCGAGGAGTGGGTTCGGCGTGCGGTGTTGCGCGAGGTTCATGGGAGCAGGTACACCGTACACCCGGGTGCGACGAAGATGTATCAGAACTTACGGAGGCAGTTCTGGTGGCCTGGCATGAAGAGAGATGTTGCCGAATTTGTGGTCAGGTGCCTGACCTGTCAGCGGGTGAAGGCGGAGCATCAGCGACCAGGAGGTACTCTTCAGCCCTTGGATGTTCCCGCGTGGAAGTGGGACCACGTGACCACGGATTTTGTGGTGGGTTTGCCGAGGACTCCGAGTGGGCAGGATAGTATTTGGTTGCTGGTAGATCGGCTGACGAAGGTGACTCGGTTGTTACCGGTCAAGGTCAGCTGGAGTGTGCCCAAGTTAGCTCGTCTTTATGTGGAGCGGATCGTTCTGTTGCATGGGATTCCCATCTCCATCGTGTCGGATCGGGATCCGCACTTCACGTCTGGATTCTGGAGGAGTTTTCAGCGAGCTCTTGACACGGAGTTGGCTTTTAGCTCGACGTATCACCCTCAGTCAGATGGACAGTCTGAGAGGACTATCCAGACTTTGGAGGATATGCTGAGATCCTGCTGCCTGGAGTGGCAGGGGAGTTGGATTCACCACTTACCGTTGGTGGAGTTAGTCTACAACAACAGCTATCATTCGAGCATTGGCATGGCTCCTTATGAGGTGTTGTATGGGCATCCGTGTCGAACTCCACTTGACTGGTTTGAGGTTGGTGAGCGTGTTTTGACGGGACCGAAGTTGGTGCAGCAGTGTGTGGATGTTGTGCACGTGGTTCGTCATAACATGTTGGCGGCCCAGAGTCGGCAGAAGAGCTATGCTGACCGGAGGCGGCAACCCCTCGCGTTCGCCGTGGGCGATCAGGTATTCTTGAGAGTTTCTTCGATGAAGGGGGTGATGCGCTTTGGACGGCGTAGGAAGCTGAGTCCCCACTATGTTGGTCCCTTTGTGATTATGGAGCGCATCGGTGAGGTAGCTTATCGGTTGCAGTTACCCCCTGAGTTGGCGTCGGTGCATGACGTGTTCCACGTCTAGATGTTGCGGAAGTATATGCCCGATGACTCTCATGTGCTTGAGGATTCTGTGTGGCCCGAGGTGACTCCAGATCTTTCTCTTCCAGAGTTTCCCGTCCGCGTTGTGGATAGGCGAGAGCAGCGCCAGCGGATCAAGGTCATCCCTTTGGTAAAGGTGGTGTGGCAGCGGCACTCTGGTGGTGAGGCTTCTTGGGAACGTGAGGACGAGATGCGTCAGCAGTTCCCTTATCTGTTCGAGTGAGTCTTCCTCTTCTTTCCCCTTGGGTTGTTCTCAATTTCGAGGATGAAATTCCTTTAAGGGGGGAGGGCTGTAATATCCTGGACCTTTCGGATCCTTTTTCGTGGGTCCTAGATCTAATTTCTCGGAGTGTCTGGCTCCGTTGTGTCTGAAATTTCGTTTCGGACATCTTTTGTGTTCGGATCGGCGCGATCCGGAGTTGTTTCGGAGGCCTGGAAGCGTTCCACGACCTTTCCGCGCGTGTTTTCCGATTACCGGTGTGTGTTTCGGTAATTCCTTCGGAACCTCGCTGCGGGTGAACCGGGTCATTCACCGGGGCACTAGTGGTACCGTTGCGATCGGTGCGTTCCGAGGATTCCGGAAATGTAATTTTCTATTTTTTGATATTTTCTGGAATTTCTGGATTTTCTATAAATATCTCACTTTTCTCTCTCTCCCCTCACCCTCTTCTTCTTCTTCCTTCTCTTCTCCCCACCGTGACCACCGCCCCTCCCTCTCTCTCTCTCTCTCGTTCGGCCGTGGCGACGTCCCCTTCCGGCTGCAGACGGTGCGGGGCGACGGCGTGACGACGTGGGCGACGGCGAGGCGATCGTGGCGGCGTAAAGCTTGTGGGGAACCGTGAAGGGATGAGGGTTTTCAAAGCGTTCTTCATGATCTCGGCATCGATTCGGCGGAGCATTCGCTCCATTGAGGTAGGGTGACGTTCCCTAGCTCCCTGCCGTTCATCTTCATGATTTATAGGCCGAGGGGAGGCCAAGAGGGGCTTGATTAAGCGGGTTTGGGGTTTTCCATGATTTGGGGAGAGCTCCCCCGATCTATGGATTTAGCCCGCGATTTCACGTTTTGGTGGCCTAGTATCGTGCTAAGGGTCCCCAGGGGTCTTCCCCTTTGATTTCCCCCTCTCCGGTGGAGGCATGGGGGCGTGGTTGGGTTTTTTGGGCTTTCCCCGCCGTTTCACCGTCGGGCGGGTGTGGCAGTCCTTCTAGTGACCGTCACACCGTGTGACGCGCCTAGGCGGGTACGTCACAGCCCTTGTTTAGCCAATTGGGGTCTGGGAGTGTGACGGTCCCACGATAGACCGCCACAGGCATGTGACTCGCCTGGGGTGGGCCGTCATAGCATCCCGACCGTTGGCATCCGACCGTTGGTTTGACCATGGGGGTCAAGGCGTGTGACGCACCAGCGCTAGCGCATCACAGCCTTGTGACGGCCCAGCGTGGGTGCGTCAGAAGTTGTTTTACCCCCAGGCCATGTGACGCTCCAGGGCTGGACCGTTACATGCGTGTGACGCTCCAGGAATGGACTGTCACATGCTGTGACGCACCGAGTGGCACGCGTCACGACTTGCCCTTGTTTTTCGCTGTGACGCACCTGCATAGGCACGTCACAGTCTGTAACGCACCAGGGCAGGTGCGTTACACTCCGTGTTACACTCTATTTTACACTGGGAGTGTGACGGCCTGCGTTGGACCGTTAGGGTCCTGTGACGGTCCAGCCTAAGACTGTCAGGCGTCTGTGACGGTCCCGCCTAGACCATCAGAGTCCTGTGACGCGTCTAGGGTAGACCGTCAGGCACCGGGTTGCCCCGGGTGGCTTGCAACCCCATGTCTGTTCCGACCGTGGTCGCCGTGCGACGGTGCCGGTACGTGGGGTGGTCCCCCGACGTCGTCGGATGCGGACGTGGTTTTTCGTTGACTTGAGAGTCTACTCCTTCAGTGACCCTCCACTAGTCGTAGCCCACCAGTACGCGGTGCTGGTCTCACCAGGGAGTGGTGTACGAGCCGACCCTTAGAGACGGTTTTTAGACTGGTTTCCGTCGGGCCCCACGTCTGTAGCCAGAGTCCGGCTAAGGGGAAAACCAGTAAGAGGGCCAGACCAGGGACGCGAGGTCTGTGTGTGCACACGTGGTTGGGGGCAGTTGGACACACGCTGACGAGCGTGACCCCAGCTAGTCACTTATTTGTGGTACTTGTTCGGTGTCCGTGCCTCGGGTAGGCACTACCATGTCAGGCAGTTCACCTGCGGTGCGGTGTAAGTCGTCAGGGGACGCTAACGGCTGTGCTTCTAGTGGGAGGTACTCCTGTCGAGTCGGGAGTGTCAGGCTGTCAGTCGTTACGGCTTCGACCTTCGGGTTTCTGCCGTGTTGACCGTTGCGTTTCGATCTTCCCGCCGTGGTGCGTGTGTCGGCTTACGTGCCGTGAGACCGGTGCTTTGTAGATGGCAGGGCTTCCTTTTCGAGGTACTCGCTTACTGCTAGCGTAGCGATTTCTCCGTTTGTGAGGTAGGGTTCGAGTGATCCCTACTGAGTCTTGTTCGAGACTCATTCCCTGCGTGTTTTCACCGTGTTTCAGGCGAGGCGAGGCTTCAGGGGAGTTCGTCTGAGGCTCAGTGCGGTTCAAGTCCCCAGCGTTAGTGCTAGAGGTCAGAGCCGGGGATGCCCTGTGTAGCTGTACTTTCTTTTCTTGTCTCTGTACTAGTTGTGGACTACTGTTGTTATTTTATTGTTATATTATGGACCATGTAAAACATTAATTCATTTCCTACGTATTTATATAACTGTTCATTTCTGTAATTATTTATGATACTTGTGTAGTTTCCACACCATCCTTCTAACCCTTCCGAGTCTTCGGACTCGTGGGTGGCGGTGCGAGTCTCGGGTTATCGGGCCTTCCCGGTAATCAGATTCTCGGGTCGTTACATACAGCCTCTGTTCTTTAGCAGATAACTGGGCACTAAGAAAGGTCGGCCTAGGGTCGTCCTCGTCTCCCAAGTTGACTTCTATCAGTTCATCGACTGTGGCTTGGCCTACGTCTTCTATCTCCGGGGGCGCCGGCTGGAGGTTGATAAAATCTGGAATATCATCTTCAAGCTCGAGTACCTCGGCCTCTTCATTCTGTTCCACCTCGGCCCTTGGAGACGTGTTTGCAGCCCTGAAGGGCTGGTGGCTGTTTGTTGTCGTGCTAGAGTAGCATTGCGACTTCACAGCAGAAGACAAGAGCGCCCCGCCTCCCTGGATTGCCATATCTTCAGTGGAGGTAGCCTTTTCTTTTCTTGCAGCATTCATCCCTTGATCAGGCTTGGAAGAAGCTTCCCTGATCGGTTCGAGAGGTGCTGACATCATCATCAGAGGAGGGTCACTGGAGGGAGGCAGCCCTGCTTCTTCAGTATCTTCAGCTTCGCTCCTGCTAGCCGTGTCGAATTTGGCCTGAAGAGCTACTTCCTCAAGATAGACCTACTCCCAACACCGACAGGGGAATATGGTTTCTGATTCCAAGTCTCTTGGTCGAGCTGGTTCAGTATGCTCAGCCTCTGTTGGGTGTTCATCGAAAGTTACCCCCAGTGAGTTATCTTCAGTCAGGTAGAAAGTAGAGATGGTGTCCACTTCATAGCGCCCGCTATAATAGTATTCCTCGAGGGTGAAGCCCAACCTTGGGTGTTGAGAGACACGTCTCAGCTCTTTGTCCAGGCTTGTGGGATACCACAGCTTCTGGAATGCTTCTTTCTTCTTGCGAGGCTGGCCAGATGGGATGTGATGTTTCTGGGACATCTTGGCCATCCGATTTGTTATAAATGCCAACCCCTCAACGGGAACTGATGGGTCTTCTATATCTTCAGGCAGATGACAATCAGTATTCTCCCGTGTAGGGTGTTCCTCAGCTCTGTAAAAAAAGTTACAGGGGCCATCTATCTGCGCCACCTCCCAGGCTTTGAAAGGTTCTACAGTGATATTATCGAGGCCAAAAATTGGATTGGTAAGGCCTTCCGGGATCCCGATATGGTCGTGCTGCTGGTCGACCTTGGCTTCATTAGCTTCGAGGTAGATAGCAGGCGGTGCTACCCTGCCCACGTCCCTGGTGACGGTGATGTGTGAGACCGTCTTGGGATTAACATACCCGCGCGGCGGCGGAGGGAACCTGTAGAAACCCGATAATTTAAAATGAGAAATATTTTTTTCAAATAAATTATACAATTAAATTTTTCATGAAATAATTAAATTACATTTTTCTAAACTAGAATAGTGAATTTACTTGAATTTACTTAAGGTAAATTAAAAAATAAATGCTTCAACCCTTAGATAAATCATTGCAAGCCCAATAAAAGTCCATATGATAGATTAGGATTACAATTGGCCCATTGGATAATCCATAATGGGCTGGATTAAATGGATTAAAGGATTTATTAAATGATATTTAACCTTAAATTCGTAACACATGTTAAATGCCTTTTGAAAAGGATTATAAGAACCTCATTTCTAGAAGATTGACTAAAGAATCAACCCTTACCTAATAGCCCACCTTGGACTAGCCGTTTTTACATTAGTTTCACACCAAATGGAGGGTAGATTAAGAAGAAAAATTGAAATTTTCTACCAATTCGGAGTTGAAAAGTTTGGCATTGTTAGGCAAGGAATCTTGACAAATTTGGCCAAGTTTTGGCTATAAATAGAACCCCATTCGACCCTCAAATCATCCCTAGAGGCCAAGGCTATGCTACTCTGAAGATTGAAGGCGAATTGAAGGGAAGATTTGGAGATCAAAGGGTTTCATATTATTTGGGGCATTTTTCTTACCTCTCATTAGATCCGCCAAAAGGTAGGTGTCTCTCAGGCTAAATTCTAATTAAAGCATGTCGTCTTGTTCATTTTTCGGTCCTCTTTCCATTGATAGCTCACTTATTAAATTTCGTTATGAAATGAGCAAGTTATGGTCATTTTATTGGAGGGGTATTCCCATTTTTCGTTAGAACCAGAACGTGCTATACCTCAGGAGCGCGTTCTGAACGCGCTAGCCCGACATAGCGCGTTCATACATAGTATTTTCCCGCCCTCAGGGGGGTCAAAAACATAATTTCAAAATATATATATATTTAATACATCGCGGTCTTCAATATCGCGCTAGCTTAAGCTAGCGGGGTCAAAATAAATATTTTGAAAATGTATATCTATAGCTATAGTGCCAACCAACCAACATCGGCTCGGCTCAGCATAAACAAACAAACAAACAAATAAATAAATATATTACTAGTTTTGTACTATATCCACACACAACTCGAGCCCACATCCTATGCCTCTTGGGTCCTGAACTAAGGGTGAGCTCTCCAACATATAAAGCCAATGAAGTTTTTCTAACTTCCAATATGGGACTAAACTTTAGCCACCATACAATGGGATTATAGTACTTGGAATCCACCTTAATTGTAAAGCATTAGCATGTTAAAATTACTTTCAGCATCTTAAATATTAAAGTCAGCATGTTAAATTTATTTTTATAGAATAAAAGTATTTTTAGTGTGTTAAATACTATTTACAACATGATAAGTCTATATTACTAGAAAATTTAGGTATAAAACTCATTTGAAGCATGTAAAAGTATGGTTATAAGTAAATTGATGTTTCAAAAATTATTATCAGCATGATAACATTTATTTCTATCATATTATCAGAAATTGAGTTATGAAAATTACTTTTAACATGATTAAACATATTTTCTTATCGAATAAGTACGAAATTAATGCATGAAAAATATTCACAACATGTTAAAAATACTGCCAACATGATAAAATTAATTACAACATGTTAGAATTATTTTTAGCTTGGTAGGACTATTTTTCAGCATATTAAAGTTATTTAAAACTATTTTTCAGCATGTAAAAATCTATTTTTATCATGTTATTAGTAAAGTAATGTATAAAATTAGTTTCAGCAGGTTAAAAAAATTTATTTCAAGTATGATAAATTTACCTCCTGCATATTGAGATAGGAAATTATTTTTCAGCATGATAAATTTATTTAAAACAAATGTTTGCATATTTTCCTATCAAGAAATTAGTAAATAAATGTATAAAAAATATTTTAAACATGCTAAAAATTACTTTCAGTAAAATAAAATTATTTACAGTATGCCAGGATTATCTTAACATGTTAGAATTAATTTCAGCAAGCTAAAGCTATTTAAAAACTATTTTCAGCATGATAAACCTATTTTCTCACCAAATAATTAGCAAATAAATGTCGAAAAATTATTTTTCAGCATGAAAAATTTATTTTATTATCCAAAAATTTAGTAAAATTGTATGGTAAACTTATGTTTATCACATCATCAGTAAGTTAGTGTACGAGGATTATTTAGCATGTTAAGTATTCATATTAATATGTTAAATAAAAATTTTCAACATGATAAAAAGTTAATTCCAGCATGAAAAGTCTAGCTTATCATCTCAGCAGTAAAGTGACACATGAAAATTATTTCCAGCAAGTAAAACTTATTTTTAGTACATAAGCTCTATTTTCTTATCAAATAACTAATACATTGATGAATAAATAGTAAATACCAAAAATCAGGATTTTAAAATTCAAAAATTATACTTCCCACCTAAAATACTTAATTATGAAAAATATACATCAGATTAGACTATGAAATTTACAATAATTCTATTTACTTGACTTCCTTCCTAGTTTACTGTCATTCTTGAATTCTACGACTTAATGTCGTTAAATATGATGCCTAAAATGAGTTTTCCACTCCCCTTTGCAATTATCACAATTTTTGCCAGATCTATACTTATTTACAAATGAGCTTGTTCTTGAAATTCTTTGGCCATATTGTGGAATTATATAGAAAAATGTCAGGGGCTATGGGTCCCAATGAAATGACATTTAAATGCTAGTGTATAAAGGGGTTCTGATCTGATCCCACGGGCGAGGCAAAGTCCAAATATAAACCGGTATTATAATGATCAGGTGCTGGCATTCACCAATATATGGTCTATTACAGTTAGGGACAATCATACTGTCGTGAGAATCCCTAAGTGTGTAGCCAAATAGTGATATTCCATGAGGGGCTGTCATATCGTCGTGATCTCCCCTTAGTACTTTGGCCAATCCTATTGAGTGTTGGTAGAAGTGATTGCTCTACTTCTATATTGTTATTAGTTAAAGATTCATCATAAATATCCTTGTAGAAGTGATTGTTCTACTACTATATTGTTTAAAGTTCAAGTGATTACTCTACTTCTATATTGTTATTGCTTAAAGGTTCATCATAAATATCCTTGTAGAAGTGATTGTTCTACTTCTATATTATTTAAAGTTCAAGTGATTGCTCTACTTCGATATTACTTAAAAGTTCATCATGAAAGTTCTTGAATTGTCTTAATGATAGTACCCATCATCTCATCATGAAAGTTCTTGATATATTTCTGGAAATGACCATCGTCTTGTCTACTATCATGATCTTGAAATTATTTTGTTATCTTAAAATTACTTGGAATTTCCTTATACAAAATTTCCTACTTGAAATTCATGATCAACTACTTCCTGACACAAATTGTTTAAATTGTTGAATACTTAAAGATTGACTAACTTTAGAGATATAAAATCCTACTGAGCTTTTTGCTCACCCTACGTTTTGGTTAATTATTGCAGGAAAGGAAAATGAACAAGAGAATGGACAAGAGTGAAAGAGTGATTTACCTAAGTTTATGTAGATCAATAGTTACTCTTACAAGAATTATGAAATTTGGAAGATTGTATCATGCCTTTATGGCTTCTAAATTAGTGATGTAAACCTCTATTTTGATGGAATAAAATTATCAATTTCTTCTTATCTCTTGTCTTAGAATTAAATTTGTACATGCTCTGATCGACAAGAGTGCCTCGTAACTGCTTGCGCCCTCGATTTTCCGCATCGGGGCATGACAGAACCAGTCAGCGCCGGAGGTGCTTTTTGATGCGCCAACAAAGGTCTTGGCTTCAGAGGTCTTCTGTGACCATTCTGCATATAGAGGGGTGTCCGCCAGGTGACATTCGAACACTTTGAACAGGTGGAGATCAGCAAATACTCTTTCCTCCTTCCCTTCCAGATTGTATTTGATGCACTGGTGGAGCGTGGAGGGCACCACCATGTTCTCATGTAGCCAAGGACGGCCAAGCAACGCCTTATACGAGGTGTGGGAATCGATGACATGAAACTGCACCCTCGTAACAAAGTCTGCCAGAGTGAGTGTGAATTCTGCTACTCCTAGCGACACTTCACACTTCTGGTTGAAGCTGGCAATACGCATATCTCTGACTTTTTCGAGACGCACGTTGAAGTAGTGCCTTGTTGACGCCTGGAAAATGAGCAATGGCGGAGACAAAAATTGAAAAGAGGAGCAGACCAGCAATGAAAGATTACTGATGAAACTCGTCGACCATCTACCCGGCTGAAGCCCTTTCCGGCCAAGCTGATGTCCGGTGTCGTCGTCAGCCAGACGGCAGCACTGATGAAATAGCAGTCACCCGGCTGATGAGACCTCCTAGCACACCTCAATAAGAGCTGCATTACTACCACGTCCGAGAATCCACAGATAATATGTCGGAGCAAGTCAGATGTCGACTTATTGACAAATGAGATGGAAGCAAAGATAAAGAGAAAGCCGAAACTGGCAAATGAAGATGGTAAAGATTCCTGCAAAGTCAGAACCACAGAAGAGCTACCAATGAAACTATTACCCGGCTAAAGCCTCCTCGGGCTAAAGCTGATGCCCGGTGTTATCGTCATTCAAATGGCAGCACTGATGAAATCCCAGTCTACAAGACTGATGAGAAGTTATGAATAACCCTAATAGAAAGTATATCACTAATAGAGGACCCTCTCAAGATTCAAATATACCCCAGGGTCTAATCTAGACCATGAATCGTGTATGAAGTTTACAGAGCCTTAAATGGGCCTGGCCAGTGGGCCTCTGAGAGCTGCGCCGGGAACTGCCATCGACACCACCTACCGTGCCGGGAGCCCCGTCAAGGGCGCGCCGGTTGCTGTCGGCCGAGAAGTCAGTCAAGGGGCCTATAAAACCCACTCATTCGAAGAAAGGGAGGGGGAGGATCGAAAAGAAAGAAAAAGAAAAGGATAGCCAGATAAAGAGACCAACAGAGAGAGAGAGCCTCCTCCGCTGAGAAAAGAGAGAAGGGATCAATCAGAAGAGAAAGAGAAGGAGAAGAAGCTCCAGGTGGGCAGCTGGGGAGGGAGAGGAGTCAATGATCCGCCCTCCCCCATGTTTTCTTTTCTTCTTCATGTAATTATACGAGTTTTATCTCGATGCATCGGATGTAACTGGGATATCCCGGCCTCTATTTTATCTCCTTTCCCTCACTCCCTCCTTGTAATTGGTCTGAGTCTTGGAATGATATTATAAAATGAAACGCTCCAATGGCCCGTTTGGGCGCTGGGTGATTGAAGTATCTGCCAGCTATCTCTCCGTCTGCTGCTATGTCTTTCCTTTATATGTTTTCATCTTTATCTCAACCGAAGCTCTGCCCTCTGTCTTTCTATGCATATATCTTTTATCTAAATGTCCAATAGTCCAGACGCTTCAGCTTTCAGAGTCATTTCTATGAGTCTGTTCTTCGAAGAGGAATGAAGATAGGGCCCCTACCCCCATCTAATGGGTTATTGGGTTCTGTTTCCTTCTCCCCTCCTGTCTCGATGGCAGATCCCCTACATACATTCGAGTTTTCCTTCGAGGCCCCCCCTTATGCCGTTCAGGAACCAGATACATCAATCTCTCGGTTCCCTGAACTGCTGGTTATGAGATATATGCTTAATCTGCAGATGAATGCAACCCCATGAGGTTCTCATAAGTGATGACCTCGACCCCTGGGCCCTCCATTCTAACTCTTGAATGATTAGGGCCTAGAATTCCAGTGCCGAGGGTTGTGTCGTTCCTCCATCGCTAGTTTGTTTCCTCGATGCCATTGGGCTCGTCCAGGTGATCAGAGGTAGTCATCCCTTGATCTCCTCGGATGGCTGGCGGCAAACAGATAAAAATTTCCACAGGACATTGTGAGAGGGTCTTATTTCATCTACTGACTTCGCCTTCCAATTCCCTTGGCATCCCTCCAGTAGAAATCTTCATGTAATCTCAGAAATCTCTAGAACATAGTATCGTAATCAAGCCATAAACCCTTTCTGGCCTTGAGCCCTTCCACCTTCCAGGCGCGAGCGTTGGGTAAATGGTTCCCGGCGCGGCCGTTGCCACGCCGAGAGCTATGCCGCCGAGTAGGCTTCCCCCTTTTGCCTTCAGCATGTTGATAGAACCCTCGATCCTGTTCACTGCCCAAGAAGACCCCTTTGCAATGCACCCTTCCCGGCCCGGGGGCTTCCAGGCGCTAGGTTCCCGGCGCGGTGACGAGCGCGCCGAGAACCCCCCCTTGGCCAATAAAAGCCACGCCGAGAGCTCCCCCCTGGCCAATAAAACCCACGCCGAGGCTCCTTCTTTGGCCAATAAAACCCAGGCCAAGATCCACCTTCGCACCATCACCCTCCAATCCCTTTAATCTCTCCACACATCTGTCTAGAGGATGTTCAGAGACCATCACATACGCCCCGAGGAGATACAGTAATGGGGAGGATCTCCCCCACATTCCTATGTCCCGAATTGGATTCACATGCGACCCCGCGGGTTCGGTGGACCTTATCTTTACAAGGGTTTCGTCGGTCTCCGAGAAGGGGAATAGTGACCGATGCTAGAGACATGTACAGTCTCCTTGAGCCTTAGTGCTCCCTCACCTTCCGGCTTTCATCCCGGCACTCCGTGGATGTCAGCCTATATCATTCCCTGGCAAATGCTAAGTCCAGGGGAGGTGCTGCCAGAATTCTCCCGGGATCATGAAAGACAATATTGAACTGTCCCCGGGACTCTGCACATCAATGGTGAAAGAGGTCCTCTATGCTGGATTGGTCTTCCTCAGTTCCTCTCAGCCTCTGGCCTTCTTTTGAAACACAAACCAAAATCAGTTGAAGCCCGATGAATAGATGCATTTTGATCACCCAGGGCCCATCTACTTTGACCTGGATCTCTAGGAAATCCTCTGACCCGCCAGCAAACCCCAGAACAGAGTATCGTCAAACCTTGCCGGCACCATAGCTCCCGGCGCGGCCGGCACCGGGAACCCCACGCCGAGAAGCCCACCTCCTTGGCCTCCTGCCGAGAGCCTTGCTATTAGCGCGCCAGGAACCCCAGGCCGTTTGGCCCCTGCGCCGAAAACCCCCCCCCCTTGGCTTCCCTATGCGCCGAGAACCATCTCTTGGGCGCGCTAAGAACCCCATCTCTTGGGCGCGCCGGGAACCCCATCTCCTGGGCGCGCCGGGAACCCCCCTTCCTGTGCCGGGAACCTTGGCCATTTTGCCTGCGCGCCGGCAATCCCCTGGCCATCTTGCCTTTGCGCCGGGAACCTATGCACGGTTGAACTGCACCGATAACCTACCCAAATTGTATTACTGAGTCTTCAATCCAAATTTTGTTCCGGGGGCTCCGCCCCCGGAAACCCCCGCAAGGGGCGCTGCCCCCTTGACCCCCGCGACCTGACCGGGCAGGTCGATCCCTGCGACCTGACCGCGCAGGTCGATCCGCGTGTGAGGGTGCAACATTGAGTGTTCACTTACATTCCGTCGTCCTGCATCAGATTTATGAGTAACCCCTTTAGCTCGGGAGGGCTATGCCACTGCATGAGTTCCGCCGGCTTCCCTAAGGGAAAATCAAACATTGCCCCATGGCATATATATATAGGTAGGGAGGTTTGGCCTCTCTCTTTCTCTCGGCTTTCATCCCGGCACTCCGTGGGTGATAGCCTATTTCCCCCTGGGCATAATCCAGATAAAGGGGAAATGCTGTCGAAATACTGATCGATGCTTTAAACCTCCATCATGGCCACGGCTCAGTCTTTGAACCGCTGACTTAACGATATCGTCTCTGAGCCGCTGACTTAACGATACCGTCTGCTTCTACAGCTGATGTTGTTATCTTGCCCGCCTTCCTGGCTCTGGTATGAAGTTCTATTTTGCGCACATGAATACATGTTTGCCTCTCGAGGCCTCCTATTTTGGCGTTTAATCAAGGGTTGTCCTTCCTTGGAAGGACGTAATTAACGTCATAGCCTTTATGGTATGACGGACTTCTGGTCCCGACTCGGACCTCACAATCGGCTGACCAAGTCAAGTCGAGCGCATAATAAAATTGTCACCCCGGTGACTGGCACGCCTAATAAATAAAAAAAATCCAAATAAAATATAAATAAATAATATAATGAAATAAAATAAAATCCGCGTTCCACATGCCTCTGATATATCCTGTACGGCAGGATGTTGACAGCTGCCTCGGGATCCACCAGGATTCTATTCAGCTCCTGGTCATTCAGATGTCCTTTCATATACAACGGTCTGTTGTGGCTGGTAGTGGGGAGTAGCATGTCCTCCTGAGTGAAGGTCACGTTGGCCTCCGGCAGTGCTTCAACCAAGCATGCTTCATATTGGGTAGGCATCTACATAGCAGTAATGATCGCCTGTCGGGTCTCTTCACTCAGAGAGAGGATTTTCTAAATAGTGAATCTCGTTGGGAGCTTCTTCAACAACTTGACTACCCGGCTTCCTGCTCGGACATTGGATAGCTTCATTTCTCTGCCCACCTGGGTCTGGGAGAGTCTTGAGCTGCGGCCCCTGATGGACCTGCTTCATCGGGCTCTGAGGCCGCACCCTTCTGCTTGGTGTCGTCTTCCTGCTGTCCCTCATTGGCTGCCGTTTGGCGAGCTTCATCTTCATCTGGAACTCCAGAAGACTATTGGAGCTGCGGGCGAGTATTCCCGACTGCGGGGTCGGCATCCTGACAAGGCTGCTTTCCCTTTAACATTCTCAAGAATTCCATAAAGGAAGGAGCGGTAGTGTTGCCCCCACTCTGACCGTATAAACCTGAAGGAGGAGGGATTTGGACTCCCCTGACCTCCGGAGGTGGTATCTTATAGGGTTGCTCCCCCCTGAAGATGATATTGTGGTTGGCGGGCGGCTGACGCCCCCATCTTTGGCCCGATCGGGTTGCATGCGCAGCGGTCATTGCTTCAGCCTGACTTGCCCCGGTGGCGGGTGTAAAGCATATTTCCTCCTCATCCTCTGCACCGGGCAGATTGAAGAGGGCAAATAGGGTATTGCAAGAAAGGACCGTACCCTTTGTGGCCTTGCTGGCTTTTCTTTTCTTTCTTCGTCTCTTCTTCTTTTTTTCGGTCGGCACTTGCCCCCAGAATAGGCTACCGTCCTTGTCTGGTGCTTTGTCAGCCTCCTGCTCCTGCTTTAATGAGAGCTATTCTAATTCCTGCCACGGGACATAATCCTGTACCAGTAAAGGTTCTAGTTCGGGCTGTACATATTCATCTAACCCGTTTATATAGTCTTGCAGCCGTCGGGCTTCTGGACTAATTTCCTTGACCATTGGCAGTGGAGTCTCTCTTCTCCGATTATGTGTAGGTATTCTGATGACTGTAGGTGGATTGGCCCACACAGGTGTTGCCATTGGCAGAGTGGGTCGCGGTGTGACGCCACGGATCTGCACTCCCACTCTCGGGTGAGATGTGCCTTTCTTCTTGGTTTCTACAGGGACCTGTTGCCATCCCTCTTGTTCTTTTATTGGGGATAGAAAGCAGGCCTCATAAGTATGCTGGGTGCTGACCTCTGCGATCTCTTCAGGCAATGCCTGATATAGAGAGACCATGTTGACCGCGGCTCTTCTCAGAGGCTCTTAATGCGGTTGTGGAGGGTCAACCTTGTACTCCCCCAGGTCTATCTCTTCCTTCTTCACCATGCCTTCGATAATATCCTTGAAAACATAACAGTCTTCAATTGGATGTCCCAGCATCTGGGCTCTCTCTTCTTTTCAGGTCTTCCGGCCTCTTCGGCTCGAGCAAGGCGACCTTGTCATACTAGGTTACCCAGTCAAATAAAACTTTGGTCTTTTCCTTTGGGAAAGAGTAGGCCTTCTTCATCTTATCCCTGAGTGAGGGACCCTCGTTGCCATCTTCGGTTTTAGCAGGCTGAGGGGCAGCTGACTTCTTGCCTTTGTCTTTTTGCTGTTCAAACGCCTTGATATCAAGGGCGTTCACTTCTTTAGGTGCTTGGCGCCGTTCTGCTGCCTTGCCTTTCTATGTAGTGGCAGTAGCTGATGTCAGGGCAGGTCTTGCCAGGAAGGCCTCTACCTCGGCCACAACATTATTCAAGCGATCGAATGATCGGATTTCCATCCCAATCATCTTTTCTAGTACCTCTCTCCTGACGTTCTGCTTGCAGATTTGTACAGCATCCTCCTAGTTCGGGGGCCGCTTGCATCTCATTCCGAGGTTTCTCCACCTCTTGATATATTCAAGGGCCGTCTAATCCATCCTTTGCCTTGTCGAGTAGAGCTCAGCCACCGTGACCTCCCGTTCAGTGACGTGAAATCTTTCTCTGAATTTCTTCTGCATATCCGACCAGTCGCTGATCGACCCGGCCGGAAGGCTGGAGTACCATTCAAATGAGAGCCCTTTTAGCAAGGACCCAAAAATTTTCAGCAGATACGACTCGTCGGCGGCCAGATCGCCCATGACGATCATATAGTAAGCGACATGCTCCTTCGGGGATCCCTTCCCGTTGAACTTGTCGAATTTTGGCGGTTTACTGATCCCAGGAGGGAGCCGCTTGGCAGCATAATGTGGCAGGTATGGCACCCTATAGGCATCGAACGCGACGTAGTCACCTTCACTTCGTTCAGTGAGCTTCAGCTCGATCATCCTCTCCACCATCATCTTATTCATGACGGTTGGATCAACCGGTTCTGGATAGAAATGTGCTGGCTGCAGATAGGGAGTGACCAAGGTGGTCGCCTGCGGAGGAGGGCGCAGCAGCGGAGGCGTGTGGTGCACATGTGGTAGCACTGGCGGCATCAGCGGCTATGATGGGCATTGCTGAGTTGTCGCCAAGCTTGGTTCTGCCGGCTGGGGCGGGGTATAAAGTGGTGGGAAGTCACTCTGGTTGATGGCTCCCCGTGATGATTCGGCCTGCATCTTAGGCTGCTTGGAGGCTGAGGTTTGCTCCGTCTTCTCCACAAGCTGCTTCTTCAGGAACTCTATCTCCTGTCGGTATTTTTGGAGTAACATCAATACTGATGGATCCATAGTTGCAGTGCTGGGAATGGCTTCTGTGGTTTCCCCTGACGCACCTTCAGGGAGGATGTCGAGCAAGACATCTTCTTCTTCCGCCGTCACCACATTGGCGGTTAGAATAATAGCTTTGTCACGTTGCAGGTGGTGGACCAGGATTTGCTTTCCCTTGGCCGCTTCCAGCTTTTCTCTTGCGGCTTCCACCCTTCGAGTATTCGGCCCCGGCCTTCCGGCCAACCGAGCCAGCTCCTGAGGTTCCTCAGGTAATCTTCCATAGTGGCCAGACACCCCAGCCATGTTGCAGGTGAAAATCTACATCCTTCTTCTTTGTCTGCAAACCCTCCTTTTTGCATTCTCTGGGAAGGTGAGCCTCTCGAAAATGGAGACTCTTTTTCTTTCCTCCCGGCGGGGAGTAACTTCATTGGCTTCAATGTCCAAACCGTCTTCATATCCATTGTCGTCGACTGACGACGTCATCCTTCTTTCTTCTTCTTCTTCTTCTTCCACTGCCATTGGTGGGCAGTGATCTTCTTCAGCCACGGCTGCTTGCAATAGCCGTTGTTGGCCCAATGAGGGGTTGCCTAGTCCCCTAAAATAACTTCTGACCATATTGGTCATCTCTTCTTGCCCCCGTCCCTGATGTAGGATCGGGGACAATTGTCGACCTCCCATCAGAGGGATGTAAGCAAGCCGGGCTCTTTCGGTAGGTTGTTGAAATCTTCTTCCCACAGTGGGGATGTTGGCCTGTCGGGCGCAGGCCCTAAAACTTTCACGGCGTGGAGGATCCACGACCGTTTCTTATTTCCTTGGGGCAAGGCCCCTTTCCTTGTTCTTTTCTGCTCCAGCAAATCGGGAGTGGTGGTGGACTGGTGCGTCCTGGTGAGTAGGTTGGATCCTCTTAAGGACCCAAACTTGCTTAAATATTCTTGGCTTGGGAGCCAATTCTCTTCGGCCATGATAGCCAGCTTCTTCTTTCTCGGCTCTCCTTCCGGAGAGGGCTTGGTAGGAGTTGTAGATAGGTACTGTGGGGATCACCCGATCTGGGCTCACTCGAGCATCGCGTCCATCCAGGAAGACGCGAACTCCCCCGATCAGCATGGATTTGTCGGACACGGAGAGTCGTCCGGTAACAGCAGCAGCTTTCTTCCGGAAGCTCCTTTGTTGGCGCCTCCCGGAGTTCTTGGCAGGGATAGGGCGGGCCCCATGAGTGATATGGTGCACCATGCAGTTGGCGACTTGAATTGGGCCCGTGAGTGGGCCAGCATAGCGTCGAGCCTTCGGGACCTCGACCTCTTTCTCAATCTTCTCCTCGGCGGGCTCCGAAGATTCTACTTGCAGCAGATCGGCAAAGGCTAACCCCAAAAAGTTAGGGAAGCCTACAGCTAGTGGGAAAGACCCGAAGATAGTGGGCACCGCTAGGTACCCGTGTTCAGCATGGCCGGCGATGATCGCGGGGCCAAAGGTGAGAGCGGTGAGTCCCGATGACGTCATCGTTCACCTGAGATAAACAAACAAACAGTCAGTATTCTTAGGGGGAGCCTCCGGAGGCATCCTCTCTTGGCAAAGAGATGAAGGGAGACTCCAGTCCCACCGAGCGTGCCAATCTGGTGGAACATTTTTTATTATTATTTATTTTATTTATTTATTTATCGGTTATTTGCGTAGGCGTGCCAGTCACTGAGTGACAAGTTTATTATGCGCTCGATCTGACTTGGTCAGTCGATTGTGAGGTTCGTGTCGGGACCTAGAGTCTGTCATACCATAAAGGTTATAACGTTAATTACGTCCTCTAAGAAAGAGGACAACCCTTAATTAATTGCCAAGATGGGGATGCCTCGAGGGATGATACGAAGGCATAAAGAATACAGACTAAATGCACCAATGGATATTGTGGAATGAGTTCATTTAGTTGGCCATTCATGCAAAATGCAACGAGTTTATTAATTGATTTATTCATGTAATTAAAGGTTCAGTCATGCTCATTTAGATAGCAGTGCATGTTAATGCAAGTGTATGTCCATGATTTCAAGATGAATGCTCAGCATAATTGAAGACGTTGAACCCCTTTTTGTTCATTTATTTGACTAGATTTATTGAATCAATTAGGGTTTTAACATTAACCATCTATTATTAAAATAATTATTTATGCAGGTGCTCTCGTGCCACTGTTTATGAAAGTCAACGCATCAAGAGTCAACACAGAGTCAAAAATATGCACATAGGGTCAATGCATTATTTTTATTTTTGGTCAAAACACAATTTTATTTCATACATTAAGTCACTGCCCTCCTTGGACTAAGGTCGACGTCAGTGCACCTCATGCAATGCCAAGAGTCGATGCTAGTATGAGGTTGATGCACGGATGGGTGAGGTCGATGCAGGGTGTGCATCGGTGCTAGGGCAGGTCGGTGCAGGCTTGCTGGGGTCGATGCATGAAGAAGGGAGTGAAATCGGTGCACAAACAGGTGAGGTCTATGCACAAACGGTTGGGGTTGGCCTTAAACGGCGTGGGGGTTAAGTTGAGGCTAAAACGGCACGGGGTTAAGCTGAGGCTAAAACGACGCGCCCTAGCCGCGCCGGATAGAGGCTAAAAGGGTTGGATGGAGTTATGAGTGTAAGGCTAAAGCGGCGCGGGGGGTGCCGCATCAGAAAATGGCACGCCGGTTTAGGGCCGCATCAGATTAGGGCAGGTTTGGTTTGTTTTGGGTTAAGATGAAAGGCCATGCGATTTTCTTGGAACCTTGATGTTAATTAAGAAGATTAAAGAGTTTATTCAGGTCCCAATTGTCCTACAGACATAGCCGATCCAAACTTATGCGAGGTTCCTACTCGAGCATAGTCCAACATAGACTTATGGCCTAAAGTTCATCATAATTCAGACTAAGTGCTCAATCAAAAATTGGGCAGCACCTCCCCATGCCCAGCGGGTTACGGGGGTGAAGTGGAGACAGTCCCACAGCATCTGGGGTATGCTCCTTAAAGCCGGGAGTGCCAAACGGTGACCGGCGGACTTCAATGGAGGGAAACCCCGAGGGCTAGCCTACGAGGGGCACCAACACTCCATGAGTCAAAAATATCGATCAGAGGGGCGGCCGAGATGGGAGGATACCTCGAGGGCTAGCCTACGAGAGGTATCTTACCCACAACCACCACCATTCCTGAGGGAATGTGGATTTGATGTCGGGTCGGAGACCCATTTCTATGCACCTTCAGGGGCTCGTAGTGCTCCACACCTCAGAGAGATGGGATCCTACGGCCGTATGGTGATTAGAGGAAAAACAGTGGAGCGTTTGATGGGAAATGTCCCCCTCCCCGGTAGATGGGTCAATACTACTGAGGAAAACATGGTATTCGAGTTAAAATCCTGATGTCACACATACGACAGGGGTGGAAAGCAGGTCACATTGAGCAGACCTTCCCCCACCTATCTCTGGGAAAAGAGATCGCAGTAATCCGTTGTTGGTTTATTAAGCCATTGGCAGCAGATTAGATATGGAGAGGGGTTAGCTGATTAGCATTCAGAGGCCGGCCGTGAATATACGACCCGCGGAGATTGAAAGGGGCAATCACTCGAACAACCGGAGGGTAGCATAAAAGGGGAAGATCACACCAAAAAAACTTGCACCCAGGCTATGGCTACGACCCTCTTCTCCCCGGTTCATGACTGTGAACGCGGTGATAGTGAGGAGCCTATCCCGGTAGATGAAGGGAGGTGCATACACACGTAAGCCTTCGGCAGGGAAGAATGCAATAACCACACGGTATATTCGAAACATTCGACCCACTGAGGAAAGAAAGTCCCGGGGAGGGGGATGATATTGATGTAGCCCACGGCTTAGCCAGGGCACGGAATCAAGCGATAGAGACGGGCAACACGGAAGCGGACACAACACAGAGGACATGTGAACCCAAGCATCCACCCACATTCTCAGTCATACCCAAATGCCATCACACAGATAACGAAGGAAGAAGAGTAATAAAATCAAACTCCAGCGCACGAGTGAATGATATTGCCATTATAACACGGGCGTGGCCCGATTACATCTCCTCCCTGGGGAGGAAGAATAGCTACAGACAGTGCTGCAGAGAGCCAAGATGTTCAAGAGAAAAGCAAATGGGGAAAGGATTGCGGGCTCATATCATCGCCCTCCTCATTACAAGATTCAGGACGTCGGCAGAAGGGAAGAGGACAGAAGAGGGAGATCCAGGTGACCTCGGCACCCACCTTGAATATTTGCCGCCGGAGAACAGAGTATCAAAAACAGGCTCTCCTCTTCCCTTTCTTTCTTCTCAAGCTTCTCTTCTCTCTGTTATCTTCTTCTATCTCCTTTTCTTCTCGTCTTGCTCTCTCTTCGTTATCCCCCTTTTCTTCTATCTTTTCCGCCGCTTTTTTTTGTATTCGACAGAAGGTTGATTTATATAGCAAAACCCTTGGCCATGGCTTCACCCAGCGTGGGAGTAGCGCATCGGATAAGGGGTTCACCTTTTGCGAGCCGGGAATGTGGGCGCCGGAAATAGGTAGCGCGTCGGATTTGGGGGCGCGCCTTATTAACCCCTCCTTCGTGTTCATTTAACACGGGCTAGACGATGGGCTCTGGAGTGGCTCTGGGAGTCACTGTGATCTTTCATCTCATCATGGTCCTACCAAACCACGGTGGGAGGTATCCATAAAGCTTTCAGGTCGTTGAACGGCCGCCTGCGGAATCTCATGCACCTTCAGCTCAGACACGCGGGTTTTTCACTGATACGGGCCTCGGCACTGTAGCTTGTGCTGCCGGCTCGGCTTAACTTGCCTTCGTAGCTTTCTCAGGGAGTGAAATACGACCTGGGGTACTTTCACTTTGACTGGGCGATCATTTGATCACTAACGGACCCAATTTACTAAGAAGATGTACCCATACCGGGTTATCCAGGTCCTCTGCTGACGAAGCCTTCGGTCCCTTGTTCTGAAAGGGGTGAGGACGTTTCATCACCTCGGGAGGACTTTTCTTTCAGGTGGCGAGCCACCAGGTATACCCTTATCCTTGGTCAGACAGCAGATATTTTTCGTGAGGCACGACCGAGTCGATGCCGGTTCATTGGGTAGGCTTGTCGACACTGCCGATTTTTTGTGGATTCTTCTCGATCCTCCTGAGGTGAAGTCCCCGGTGTTCGTAACGGGTGACCTGAGGCTCTGGCAGCTTGAGAAGGCTTCGATGCATTGGTTTCTTTCAGCTTCTTCACTTCAGTGGGCCGCATCATTTCTATCATTTAGGCTCGGTCGCCATCGAGCATATTTTGAGTGCCCACATGAGCATAGTTGTGTATTAATATGGTCAAACCTCATTCTCACCATTAATT
Organism: Amorphophallus konjac; assembly: GCA_022559845.1. Lineage (NCBI taxonomy): Eukaryota > Viridiplantae > Streptophyta > Magnoliopsida > Alismatales > Araceae > Amorphophallus > Amorphophallus konjac. Next base: position 196,510,751 of record CM040126.1, on the reverse strand, counting down.
TGAGTTTACATGATTTTATCATCATTTTGAGTCAAAATAGCAATGTGAGAAATATTTAAAAAAATGTACAATTGTCATAATACATTTTTGATAAAGGATAGTTATTATTTTGAATTTTCTAAATTTTCAAGAATGAGCGACCAAGCTCCTGGCGCCAATTAATAAACGCCCTTCTGAAAGGGTGCCCATTCAAGAAACTGGGACACTTTGAGAAGTCGCACATTCCTTTGATTGGAAATTGAAAAGAAAAAATGCTGGAAAAGAAAGAAGAATGAACGACTACTCACTCAGACGTCAATTCCTTGGAAAAGAATGAACAATCATATAAAGGGGCGCTCATTCTCTGTACGAAAATATCAGAAGAAAAATCAAGAAAAAAAGAAAAAAGGAATGAGCGCCCGTCCAGAAAGTCATCTACTCAATTATATGGAAAAGTCAGAAAAAAGAAATTGTGCCCATGTGAAAAGTCGCTATTTTATGAAGTAATGGCACTACGGTGGTCGCCATTTACAGTTTGAAGCAGAAACGGAACCAAGTTGCTCTTATGGAAGTTTTCTTTCCAAGTTTTGATTTAAGGAGGACTCTTTGATGGCAAGAGGCCAAGTTTGAGCAAGATTTGATGCTAAAAAGTCAGATTTTGACTTGATCCCAAAGCCTCCAATCATGGAAAGCCCATGCACTCTATAAAAAGTCGCCCAGAGCAAACTGAAAAAAAGATCTTAGCCCTTTCTTAGCCTCTTTACATGCTCTTCAGTTCGCCGTTTCAATTTACTTTCTTCTACAATGTTGCTCCCAAGATTATGATGTGTGGCTCAAAGAGTTTTTATGATGACCAATGCAATGTGACTGAATGATTTAATGATTTACTCTCTAGATCCTCTTGATGAATGAATCGATGAGTTCATGGTTTATGAAATGGGAATGTTCTTGATTGATTGTTGGGTTGTGATTTGAAGTCCTAAATCAATTGTATGTTAAAATGATGATATTTGTATGAAGTTCAAGGATTCATTGTCATGCTGATTTGAGAAAATCTCTGCTGAACTGTTTATAACTTCGCAGCACTTGGACTTGCAAATTCAAGGCAAGCTCATTGAAGTGATTCTATTCTCTTATGAAACATTTGTCAATGGATTTTGGAAATCCTTGGTTTGAGAAAAATTGTCACTTCTGTGAGTTTATCACAGGGTCAAAATCAAAGCGGTTCGGATGGATAAAGGTATGCATTCAAATATATGTGCTAATTTGTGCATGATAAATGGAATGCAATGCTAAACTCTTCATGAATGGTCAATGGAGATCATATAGATATAAGCCTTTCTATCTCACAGGTTAGAACATGGTAAATGACACAGGGGTAAGCTTCTTTAATCATTCATAGGTTCATGACATAATGTGGAATGCATGAGCGGATTTGTACTATGAATGCCAATACAAATCTAATTTTCTTGTGGTGTTCTTGCAGGTTGGAAGGTTTTCTAATACTCAATTTATAATGGCAAAACCCCGGTGAGGTTGTATGTTTTGATTCTAGCAGATTGGGTGTTTTTGGATTCATAAAGGCTTGGTGTCGACACCTGGTGTCGACACCAAAATCCTATTGTTCTGCCAGTCTTAAATTCCATCAGTCAGGGAGCTGGTGTCGACACCTGGTGTCGACACCCCTTCCCCAGCTCTTTCATTTCATTTGTTCTGGGAGGTAGGTGTCGACACCAGGTGTTGACACCGACCTTGAACTAGTCTGGCCGGCTATTTTCTGCTATGGGCTTGGCCCCGGTGTCGACACCTCTGCAGCGCCGCAAAATGTGACCTTTGTGATCCAAGCTCGAAACCCTACCCACTCCGTTCCAAATGCTCTCAGTTGATTGGTTTATGGTCCTAAAGTCTTCCACAAGGGTGGAAACTTGTTTTCGTTATAAATAAAACCTCCTAGGGCATCCAGACCTAAGCTTTGGAAAGTAATACATTATTTTGTTCTTCCTTTTGTGCAGGGCAGCGGCAGCAGCTTCCACACCTTCTCCATATCGATTTGGGTGCGAATGTTGGAGGAGAAGGGTTATATTTTATCTTCGTAACAAGGCTATGTTGAATGCTGCATGGTTAATCAAGTGGTATGCAAGTAGAAGCCAAGAATCGACCGCCATCTCCGAAAGAACATTCTTCATCCTACAGAAAAGCTCTAGCACGTTCGATCAATTGAAAGGGGGAGCTCTATCCATGGAAAACTCAGTTTCCCTTTGCTTCTCCAGTTGTTCTTAATTCTATCTTGAATATTTGCTGTAACCATTATCTCCTTGAACTCGGTTTTTGTGTGTTTGCTTGTGAACTGTGACACAAGTATGTGTGTGTGTTTTGGTGGCCCAGATCGGCTGTCGTGTGTGTTGTTGCTGTTGAGTACAGCGTGTGTGGCTCACATCTTAGTGGAGCATTAATCCTCACTCGGTGAGGGGTGGACGTAGGAGACACGGTTGTGAACCCGAACCACCTAAAAATCATGAGTTTCATTGTGGTTTGCTATATCGCATATTTGTACGAGTGGGCCCAACGCTGAGTCGAGTGATTTTTCCCTCTATTAGAGTTCCACTGTATTCTCCCATTCGTGTTCACGAGAGAGATCATGTTCGTGTTAGAATGAGTGCTTGTATGCTTTAGAATTCCCTTTAATACAGCAGTTAACTTTTTTAACAAGCATCTCGTCTTGTGAAGTTTTTTTTTGGAGCAATCAATTCACCCCTCCCCTCTTGATTGCCGCTAGTCAGGGCACAACAATTGATATCAGAGCCCTGGTCTCTGATTGACTCGACCACACGGTCGCAGAGCTAGATCCTAGATCATGGCAAACAGAGGGATGATGCCCGAAGGGCATTCGGTACATAGGCCTCCATTTTTCGATGGAACAAATTACACATATTGGAAAAACAGAATGTATGTTTTCCTGCGTGCTCAAGAGTATGATGTGTGGAATGTGATCAATAAAGGTCCTTATAAGTTGCCTGACAATGAAGATGATTGGGATGATGAACATATCAATAATTGTGCACCTAACTTTAAGGCCATGAATATAATTCAGTGTGCCATACATCCAAACGAATATTCACGAATCTCTATGTGTGCCCCTGCGCAGGAAATGTGGGACAAGCTACGCTTGATCTATGAAGGAACTTCTGAAGTCAAGAAGACCAAAGTAAATCTATTGATCCGTGATTATGAGTTGTTTATGATGAAGCCAGAAGAATCTATTTCTGAAATATCCGCGATGCTGATGGAGATTACAAATGGTTTGAAGGCTCTTGGCAAGGAGTATTCAAACCGAGATCATGTAAGGAAGGTACTAAGATCTCTATCACCACAGTGGCACACAAAGGCCACTGTAATTGAAGATTCAAAGGATCTCAGCACCTTGACTTTGGATGAATTAGTTGGCTCCTTGATGACATACAAAATTAACATCAAAAGGAGCGAGGAGGATCACAAAAAGAAGAAGGTAGCCACAACATTGGCGTTGAAGGTAAACCCACAAGAATCTGAAGAAAGTGAGGAAGGTTCCACGGGCAATACTGAAGATGATGAGCTTGTTGCTATGATCACCAGAAGGGTGAGAAAATTTGTCAAGAATACTAGGAAGTTCGGTGGTCTGTTCAGAAAAGGACCAAGAAGGCAAGGTCCTAAGAAAAATGAAAGTAGCAAGAAGGATGAAGTAATCTGCTACGAATGCAAGAAACCTGGTCACATGCGGGGTGAGTGCCTGGATTTGATGAAGAGATTCAAGAAAGGAAAATTCAAAAGGCCAAAGGCCATGGTCATCACATGGAGCGACGAGGATGAGGAAGGATCCGGAAATGAAGATGACTTGGATGAGCTCGTTCAGAATCTGTGCTTCATGGCAGATGAGGACAACTCAAATGAGGTAGATTCTAAATCTGAATCTCTTACATGTGAACAATGGCAGATTACATATGAATCATTATATGGAAAATGCAAAAAAATTAAATCTGAAAATAAACTTCTAAAAAAAAAATGGAGCATCTTGTGCATGCTGAAAATTCTTGTGAAAGTTGCAATGCTTTGAAATCTGAAATTGAAAATCTCAAACATGAAAATGAAATTATTATATCTAAAAATGAATTGTTTCAAGAAGAGAGCTCATGCATGCGAGAAGACCAACTACCTTTATCAAAATGCATGAAGACTTGCAGAGGGAACTAGAACAAGAAAGGTTGGAAAGAATTGCATGTAATCAAACCAAAGAAACGGCTGAAAAGAAAATTGAAACTTTGATGCATGAGATAAATGAGTTGAAGAATGCTCTTGCTACCATGGAAAAAGGGAAACAGTTGATGTATACTTGTGTGGATCCTCATGAAGAAAGTTTTCAACATAACTTTGAAAAGAGAAAAATATCACAATCCAAAACACACATGACTCCTTGGGTTCCAAGAAATTCGTTTCCCTCCTCATCAAACACACATGTGCATAACTCGTCTATGAATGTGAATAGGAGGAGAAACTGTGAAAATAGATTCACTACATGTTTCTATTGTGTAAGGTTGGGCCATGATATGTATGATTGCAGAACCATGAGATTTGATGATGAACAGTTTGCTAGAATGGTGAATAGGTCACAAAGGCCGTTTGTGTCTAACCATCGTGGACCCAAGCTTGCTTGGGTACCAAAAACCCCATAAGTATTCTCTTTGAATTTGCAGGTCTGCCTTGGAGCTCAAAAGAACAAATGGTACATGGACAGTGGATGTTCAAGACATATGACGGGAAACAAGGAAATGTTCGCAGACCTACAAGAAAAGGATGGTGGAGTGGTAGCTTTGGGGAGAAAAGATAAAGGAAAAATTATCATAGAAGGTAAGATAGGTAAGAACCAAACTCACGCCATTGAAAATATTTTGCTTGTGAAAGGCTTGCATCACAATCTCCTGAGCATAAGTCAACTTTGTGACAAAGGTTGCAATGTGTCTTTTGATTCTACTCACTGCACTGTGGTAGATAGAAACTCTCATGAAATAAAGTTCATTGGGTTTAGACACAATAATGTATATATGATTGATCTTGATGATGTCTCACATGACAATTTGTGTTTAGTTGCTAAAAACACTGATGATGCATGGCTTTGGCATCGCCGTCTTGGGCATGTCAGTTTTAATGTGATGTTGAAATTGTTCAGAAATAACCTGGTTGTTGGTTTACGCAAGTTGAAGCTTGTTGATGAATGAATCTGTGGGGCATGCAGTAAGGGAAAGCAGACATGAACATCTTTCAAATGTAAGAGTGATGTAACCACCTCTAGGCCCCTTGAATTGATCCATATTGATCTGTTTGGACCAAGTAGAACACATAGCTTGGGTGGTAAGCTATATGGGTTTGTGATTGTGGATGACTTTTCAAGATATAGCTGGGTACATTTTCTCACCCATAAAAGTGATGCCTTGATGGAATTTGAAGTATTTTGCAGGTTAGTTCAGAATGAAAGAGGATGTTGCATCAAGGCCGTGCGGAGTGATCATGGTAAGGAATTTGATAATCATGAGTTCAGCAATTTCTGCAGGGCTCAAGGTTATATGCACAATTTCTTCGCACCAAGGACCCCCGAGCAAAATGGGGTCGTTGAGAGGAAGAACATGACACTAGTTGAAATGGCCATGACTATGCTAAATGAGAACAACTTGCCGAGGTATTTCTGGGCTGAAGCCGTGAACACTGCGTGCTACATAATCAACCGAGTCATGGAAAGGCCATTGTTAAAGAAAACATCTTATGAGTTATATCGAGGTAAGAAACCAAATATTTCTTACTTCAAATCTTTTGGCTACATTTGTTACATCCATAACAACGGTAAGGTGGACTTGGCAAAGTTTGACCCCAAGAGTGACAAGGGGATATTTCTTGGATACTCCCTTAACTCAAGAGCCTATCGAGTGTATAACTTGAGAACTCTTGTAGTTGAGGAAAGTCTCCATGTCATTATTGATGAATCATCATCCAAGGATACTAATGAAAAGTCTATCTTGCAGGAAGAAGAATCAGAAGATGATGATACTAAAAAATTGTTAAAGAAAGTTGATAAACCAGAAGTTGAAGAACAACAAGAAGTTGGTGGAAATCAGGAAAATCAAATTGAACAACAGATACCAGGGCAATGGACTTTTGCAAAGAACCATCCGCCAGAGGTTGTCATTGGCAATGTAGAAGAAGGAACAAGGACGCGATCCTCATTCAGGGAAGTTGAAAATCTGGATTACATAGCTTTACTTTCACAATTTGAACCTCACTCCATAGAAGATGCCTTAAAAGATGATTCCTGGATCATGGCTATGCAAGAAGAACTACACTAGTTTCAAAGGAACAAAGTGTGATTTCTCGTGCCACGTCCTAGAAACCACTCAGTGATCGGAACAAAGTGGATCTTTCGAAACAAAACAAACGATCAAGGGGTGGTAACTAGGAACAAGGCGAGGCTTGTAGCCAAAGGTTATAGCCAGGAGCTAGGAATTGATTTTGATGAGTCATTTGCTCCAGTAGCAAGACTCGAGATAGTGAGGATTCTTTTGGCATTTGCATGTTGTAATAACATTAAATTGTTTCAAATGGATGCTAAAAGTGTATTTTTAAATGGCTATATCCAGGAGGACGTGTATGTGGAGCAACCGCCGGGGTTTGAAGATACAGAGCATCCAGATCACGTATACAAGCTAGACAAAGCTCTTTATGGTCTGAAACAAGCACCCCGTGCATGGTATGAACGGTTAAGTGAATTCCTCATTCAAAATGGATTCAAGCGACGTAATGTCGATCAGACCCTTTTTACACAATTGAATGGTAAGGAAATTCTAATCGTTCAAGTGTATGTAGATGATATCATCTTTGGCTCCACAAAGGATACACAAAGTGAAGACTTTACAAAATTAATGCAAAGTGAGTTTGAAATGAGCCTAACGGGAATGTTAACATTCTTCTTGGGATTGCAGGTGACACAGACAACTAATGGTTTATTCGTAAACCAAAAGAAATATGCTATGGAGCTGCTCAAGAAATTCAAATTAACTGAAACAAAGCCACAACCAACTCCAATGTCCACATCATTAAAGCTTGACCAAGAGGAGAAATGTAAGGCCGTCAATCAAACCCTTTTCAGGAGCATGATAGGATCCTTGTTGTATCTGACTGTCAGCAGGCCCGACATTTAATATGCAGTATGCTTATGTGCAAGATTTCAATCAAATCCTAAAGAATCTCATATGTCGGCCGTGAAACGCATCTTTAGATATATTGCTGGCACTTGTGAACTAGGACCATGGTTTCCGTGTAGTTCATGTCACGTCCCGAACCGATAGCAGCGGGAAGCGATGCTCGGAACGTGACAGCGAAATAGTCATGATAATTATGATAAAAAATAAATAAATACAATAAATAATATTCAAACACATGGAGGCCATTGATTTGAGAAAAATATAGTTTCATTGATATTTGAAAATTGAATTACAAGTTTGACTCAATTTACAATAATAGACTCAATGAAAGAAATAATGAGGAGAAAATAGCAAGACCACTATACCAACTAGACTCAAGAAAATAAAAAGACTCGGTCTCAAGGTTTCAGGTTCACTCGATCACGCTGACTCGATCCCAATTGTAAGCATTCCACCTACCACGTTACCTGAAAAGGATGGAAATAAGGGGGGTGAGCAAGAAGCTCAGTAGGAATTACTCTCTATCATCAGGTAAAATTTAAGTAATTAATCATTTTCAAGAATGTATAATTGATGCGAGAAACTCAATTAAAGCAAACTAAGTAACCAACACGATCAGAAGATAATCGATAGATAAATGGAAAGGAATATTACAAGTCTAGATATCAAGCACTATTAACAAGAACTTTTCCATGAATGGCCATTTCAAGTCAAGTCAAGTCATGTCACGCAAGTAAGCACTTCATGCTTTCAAGCAAGTATAGCAAGTATCACAAGTGTGTGGAATGTCGTAGACTAAACACGCTAGATAGTACTCGGTGCCAAATGTCCCACCTAGTCATTCAACTCCCCGAGGCACAACTACATTTCGGGTGCTCCTCCCAGGACCAGATTGGGCCCTTAAATATGATTGCCTTGGCATTGATTTGTTTGGATCATAGATCCCACGAAACCTAGACATCCATGAATAATATGGCCAAGAGTTCCAAGATCAAGCTCATGTAATCAAGGTAGAATGTGTAAGAACATTGATTTTCTTAAGATTCCAACAACAAGCTCATTAATCGAGAGGAATTAGTCAATTAAAGAAATGACTCTTGAATGGACAATGTCGGCAATAGACCTAACAATAGGTCAAAACTCGAGGTTCAATAGCCTAGTTAGGCTAGAGTAGCTCACACGTATCAAAACCATGAAATTCTTAATTTCCAAAAAACTGGAAGGTGAAACGGTCAGCAAAGGACCGCTAAGATAGGAACACTGTCTGATCAGGATCGCCAAAAGTCAAGCTGGGTCAAAGATCCAACCCAGAGCGAACGAGTAGAAAACGGTCCAAGGTGAGCCGTGATCAGGACCAGATGGTCCTGGTTGGGCCACTTGAAAAGATAAACGGTTTAATATCAACCATGGACTTACAGAGTCCAAGGGGCTAAAGTCGACGCACAGTCAGTTATACACGGTCACAGGAGGGCCGTTCAAGCAGTCTGGCGGTCATGACTGGACCGCTTACTGACAAAAACGGTCTCAGAAAGGTCGCCATCAACAGGACAGTCCCGATTCTGGGGTTTAGCAAAAATACGCTATTCGCTTGAGTCAAAAAGGTTCGGGCTTGTAGGTACAACCCGACCAGCGTCCTAGTGGGAATCCCAGGCTCGCGGGGGCTTACGGAGGCCTCGGAACATGAACACCTTGTCCGGCGGAAGGAATATTCGATGGAGAGGTAGTTCGATGCCCAAGAATTTAATAGCTCACAATCAACGAAAAATGATGTATTCGGTCCATTCGCCACCACCGGAGTGGCACGACCTTAAAATAGAACTAATAAGATAGCAAGGTGATAATGAAATAATGAGAACCAACATTAATTACTCTACTCATTTTCAATCATAAGATATCAAGAATGATGATCATGAAGGAATAATCATGAACAAGGTTAACTTAGATCATAAAATTTCATTTTCATAGTTAACAGGGTGATATTTATCATAAAAGTCCTACCAGCAAGTTATATAACATGGATTAACAATGCATAACATGCCGTAATCAAATGAACAACATAGGTTAGCAAACGGTCACAGAGCAGACCGCCAGAAGACTAAACGGTCAAGGGTAAGGCCGCTTAGCCAAGATAGCGGTCAAACTTACGGCCGCTAGAGAAACAGTGCAAACACCGGATCCATGCGGTCTATCAGGCGACCGCTAGACATATAAGCGGTCTATTGGGAGACCGTAAAGCCCAGCGTAGCCCTAACAAGAAGCAAACGGTCCGTCGTGGGGCCGCTAGACCATGCAAACGGTCTATCGTGCGATCGCTTGAGGCCTGGCGGTTCCTGGAACGACCGTTTAGGTTCATCCGAACCCAGAACTTAAAAACGCAAGACATCGGTTGATGGGGCATCAGAGGTGATTTCTTTACACGGGTGGAGTGTATTTATGTGTTATGGCTTGTATGAGATTGTAATTGTGTCATTTCTTTCATTTGGGCTCCTTGTAAGGTTTATATCAAGCCAATGGGCCATTTGTAATGTAGAGTCCATGGCTAGGTTGCCATTAGTAGAGTCCATTAGGAGCTTATTTCATATTGGGTCTTAAGGCCATCATTATGGACCTTAATAGCCACTTAGGCCCAAATAGGCTTCTCTCTCTCATGGGCCACCAAGGGTGGAAGAGTCTAGCATGGTTAGTGGGCTTGTAACATGGCATTTGACCACACTTGGCCCAAGGGAGGCCCATGAAGGGGGCGCCCCCTTCTTTGGCTCTATTAGGCTAGTTAGGTGTGATTTAGGTGAGGTTGGAATGGAATTAGTCCAAGTTTGAATTGGAATGGTCAAGATAGATTAAAAAATTATATTTGGTGTGTTATTCACACTTCATCTCAGCCATTCAATCCCCAACCCTTGATCCAAGGGTCCATATTAGATTTGATTGGAGTCATATATAACCATGTATTTTCATGAGAAAATAAAGGAAAAATCAGAATTTTGTTGAATGCCTTGAGTGAATTTCGACCTCCTCCCTCTCTCCCTCTGGTTTCTTCATCCCAACCTCCATTTCTAGAGTGTTTCTATCTCCCTTCATCTCCTCTCAACCTCCGGTGATCGTCTGTGCCGCCGCCGCCACCGTTCGTGCCGCCTTCGAGCCGCCACGGGATCATCTTCGGTTTTCTGTCCTGCTGGACAGAGGTGTAGTTCGTGAATTCCTGAAGCCAGCCACGAGTTCATATCGATTTTAAATTTTGAGGGTCGGTTCATATCTTCTAGCCCCTTCTCCACAAAAAAATTGTGGTTTAAAACCCACCGTTTCATATCCTTACCATTTCGTTCAACTCTCAATCTCAGATCTGTTCTGTCACTATCTATAGTGACAGTAGTCCTGAGTTTTCCACCTTCGACCACCCTTTGGATTTATGTTAGACCTCCCAATTTAACTGGGAGTTCTGTCTATCGTCCCCTACCACCACAATTGTTTTTAAATTTTTATCATCCTTCTACCTATTTTTAATAATTCATGTTCTACCAGAGCTACAGTACTTTTAGTCAGATCCCAGATCCGACCTTAGTCCAGTAAACAAATCACAGAAAATCATAGACACATCCAAACGTGTCCAAACCAATTTTTCTATCTTCCTAACTCCATTTCCAACAACTGCTATGAATAACACAACCCCAGATTCGGACGTCTACCTCGCGGTCAAAGGTAATCCATAGTCAAGTTCTCTACAGGTCTGAGTCTTCGGTTACTGTACAATAGGAGATTGAAAATTCCATAAGTCAAGATCTGAGCAGATCCAGGCCAGATCTTTGGGCCTAGGTTGAAGAGCTTCAAGCTAGCTTTCCAATGGCGCCAGTCTCGTGTCGATCCGATATCGGGGCTGATCGCAGCGCCCATTCTCGCCGGAGCGCGCGCCGAAATATAGAACCGGCAGATTTCCGATCGGGTACCGACCAGTGCCGAACGGAGCCGCCGGGCCTCCGACCGGCGAACCAGCGTGCCGCCATCCCAAGGAGCGACCCTCCGGGCATCCACCACTACAGCGGTGCCACCGGGTCCCACGCGGCCCCTCCGGACAGCACATGGACCCCACCGTCACGTGTTCGGGTGTTGCCGAATCAACGCAAGAAGCCGCCCGTCAACCCGAATTCGGTCCTCCCGGACCCCATTGTGTAGCCCTTTACCTCCCTGCGTGGAGTGGGCAGCGGCTTGCATTTCTGTAATATTGTGTAATATTGTTCCGGGAGTACGATTTTCGGCCGGGCCCGTCTTCCCCACGCCGAGCGCGTGGAGATATCGTTCTCGCTCCCTACACTCGGCATTTGCTTATTTTCATATATACTTGTTTATGCCGCTGCTAGAGAGCATGCTTTAGGTCCGTTAGCTCGCTATATTATCATTCACCGCTGCTGCGAGAGAGAGCGAGACCCTCCCCGTGACCCGATCCGGGCACGAGAGTGCAAATCGACCACCCTAGCTCTTGCCGGTTTCTCAACCGTGCACGTCCGACGCTTCCCTCATCAAGGGACGATCGCGAGCTTGTCGTGTCCGTGGTCCCGTCCCGCATCATCGGTCAAATGAAAGCATGATTACCACATGAATATAGCATGAAAATTGGGCTATTTACTATCAAAATGTAGGTAGCTTAAAAACGCATGTCATGGGATGCTCAATTTAAAGATCACACTAAGATTCCTTGCTGTAATCTAAACAAAAGCGAACAGGAGCAAAACCCTAATTTCATGCTCTACATAAAACTAGGAATACGCATGATATAGATAGCCAAAATTGGGTAAAATAGGTTCAAGAGAAAGCTAAGGATGAGATCTACCTATCCATGTTATTTAATTAGATTGGGCCTGAGAGAAACCTACCTTAATCAAAGAGAAAGGAAGAAGAAAACAGTGCTGGAACCCTAATCTCATGTCGCCCTAGAACGCCCAAATTCGCTCGACTCCGGCCACGAAAGCCCGCGCCACCTGTTGGAAAAATAAAAAGAGACCTAGGACTGCTAAAGCCTTCAATTTATTGTATACAAGGAGGCTTCTAGAGGTCGAATTCGACCCAAGAGTCCTAATAGAAGAAATCGGCGAAAAATTTGGGATGAAGCCTAATCTGCCGTCGCCAATCTACAGGTCTAGGGTTAGGGTTTTCGAAGGGGAAATGGTCTTCTAAGATGGGCCTATCATTTGGGCTTGGTTTGGGCTCAAATGGTTAAGAATCGGGCTCTAATTTGGTCGTTTAAGGTTGACCTATTAAAACAACGAATTTAGCCATTAATTCCTTAATCCAGCCTAATCAAATTTTTATTAGGGGTCGGCCCAGTTGACATTATTGTTAAACACTTCGTTCTCTACAAGAATATAATTTTTTCATATTTTTAGAAATTAGTCAAAACTTTGGCCTACAGGTGAAATTCAATTAATTTAATTTATACTTATTAAATTCAAACCATCGTAGAAAAATTCGATTGCATCTTGGAATATGAAAGTTTATTTATGTTGATTGCAGAAAAATAATTATTTCTTTTTATTGATATAATTTGGTCACTTTCAAAATAAATAATATTCTTTAATTAAGAAAATCATTGAAGTCATTAAATAGCAAGTTAATAACTTTAATTCTAATACATATTTTAAAATTTTACTTTTATATTTTATTATTTAACCGGGGTGTTACATCCTCCCCCACTTCAAGGAATTTGGTCCCCAAATTCGTCGATCGCCATTAGCTATTCAAATAGTTAAATTAAGATGATCTATTCAAAATAATATGGTAATCATACAACTAATGGAATGTAAAAGAATTTAATTATAATTAAGAATGAGGAAGAACGATACCTTATATAATTCTTCATTTGATAGAAATCAGTTCCAATTTGCTTGTGGAAGTAGCTTAGGGCAATTAGCCATTATACGATCTTTATTTTCGCAACGAAGACACGCTCCGTTCCTTCGCCAGCACTCCTTGATTAGATGAACAAATTTGTGATAGTGAAAACATTTTATTTGCAAAAGGTTATTCATTTTCTTCTTATTACTCTGAATTTCTTTACGATGGGCTCGCCACCTTTTAATGGAACTAGATTTTAGCTTACGCGTGGACCTTCTCGCTTTCATGTTAAAAGGAACTTAGATACCTACAAAAACAATTATAAGGTTAAAAATTTATTACCCTTACACGTCGCCCTACGCAATCTTATACATATTTTATTACTTAACCTGAAGTACTACCCAATCTCAACGGTGACATGAGAGAATGACATGGGTTACACGACCTATTACTTAGGGTAACATATACTTATGGGCAAGAACCTAGGACTCAAACAACTGAGGCTCTGATACCACTTCTGTCACGTCCCGAACCGATAGCAACGGGAAGCGATGCTCGGAACGTGGCAGTGAAACAGTCATGATAATTAGAGTAGAAAATAAATAAACATAATAAATAATATTCAAACACATGGAGGCCATTGATTTGAGAACAATATAGTTTCATTGATATTTGAAAATTGAATTACAAGTTTGACTCGGTTTACAATAATAGACTCAATGAAAGAAATAAAGAGGAGAAAATAGCAAGACCACTATACCAACTAGACTCAAGAAAATAAAAAGACTCGGTCTCAAGGTTCCAGGTTCACTCGATCACGCTGACCCGATCCTAATTGTAAGCGTTCCACCTACCGCGTTACCTGAAAAGGATGGAAATAAGGGGGGTGAGCAAGCTCAGTAGGAATTACTCTCTATCATGAGGTAAAATTTAAGTAATTAATCGTTTTCAAGAATGTATAATTGATGCGAGAAACTCAATTAAAGCAAACTAAGTAACCAACACGATCAAAAGATAATCGATAGATAAATGGAAAGGAATATTACAAGTCTAGATATCAAGCACTGTTAACAAGAACTTTTCCATGAATGGCCATTTCAAGTCAAGTCAAGTCACGTCGTGTCACGCAAGTAAGCACTTCATGCTTTCAAGCAAGTATAGCAAGTATCACGAGAGTGTGGAATGTCGTAGACTAAACACGCTAGATAGTACTCGGTGCCAAATGCCACACCTAGTCATTCAACTCCCCGGGGCACAAGTACATTTCGGGTGCTCCTCTCAAGACCAGACTGGGCCCTTAAATATGATTGCCTTGGCATTGATTTGTTTGGATCATAGATCCCACGAAATCTAGACATCCACGAATAACATGGTCAAGAGTTCCAAGATCAAGCTCATGTAATCAAGGTAGAATGTGTAAGAACATTGATTTTCTTGAGATTCCAACAACAAGCTCATTAATCGAGAGGAATTAGTCATTTAAAGAAATGACTCTTGAATGGACAATGTTGGCAATAGACCTAACAATAGGTCAAAACTCGAGGTTCAATAGCCTAGTTAGGCTAGAGTAGCTCACACGCATCAAAACCATGAAATTCTCAATTTCCAGAAAACTGGAAGGTGAAATGGTCAGCAAAGGACCGCTAAGATAGGAACACGGTCTAATCAGGACCGCCAAAAGGCTAGCTGGGTCAAAGATCCAACCCAGAGCGAACGAGTAGAAAACGGCCCAAGGTGGGCTGTGATCAGGACCAGACGGTCCTGGTTGGGCCACTTGAAAAGGTAAATGGTTTAATATCAACCGTGGACTTACAGAGTCCAAGGGACTAAAGTCGACGCACAGCCGGTTATACACGGTCACAGGAGGGCCGTTCAAGCAGTTTGGCAGTCATGACTGGATCGCTTACTGACAAAAACGATCTCAGAAAGGTCGTCGTCAACAGGACAGTCCCGATTGCGGGGTTTAGCAAAAATACGCTATTCGATTGAGTCAAAAAGGTTCACGCTTGTAGGTATAACCCGCCCGGCGTCCTAGTGGGAATCTCAGGCTCGTAGGGGCTTACGGAGGCCTCGGAACATGAACACCTAGTCCGGCGGAAGGAATATTCGATGGAGAGGTAATTTGATGCCCAAGAATTTAATAGCTCACAATCAACGGAAAATGATGTATTCGGTCCAGTCGCCACCACCAGAGTGGCACGACCTTAAAACAGAACTAATAAGATAGCAAGGTGATAATGGAATAATGAGAACCAACATTAATTACTCTACTCATTTTCAATCATAAGATATCAAGAATGATGATCATGAAGGAATAATCATGAACAAGGTTAACTTAGATCATAAAATTTCATTTTCCTAGTTAACAGGGTGATATTTATCATAAAAGTCCTACCAGCAAGTTATATAACATGGATTAACAATGCATAACATGCCGTAATCAAATGAACAACACAGGTTAGCAAACGGTCACAGAGCAGACCGCCAGAAGACTAAACGGTGAAGGGTAAGGCCGCTTAGCCAAATAGCGGTCAAACTTACGGCCGCTAGAGAAACAGTGCAAACACCGGATCCATGCGGTCTATCAGGCGACCGCTAGACATATAAGCGGTCTATTGGGAGACCGTAAAGCCCAGCGTAGCCCTAACAAGAAGCAAACGGTCTGTCGCGGGGCCGCTAGACCATGCAAACGGTCTATCGTGCGACCGCTTGAGGCCTGGTGGTTCCTGGAACGACCGTTTTGGTTCATCCGAACCCAGAACTTAAAAACGCAAGACATCGGTCCAATGAAAGCATGATTACAACATGAATATAGCATGAAAATTAGGCTATTTACTATCAAAATGTAGGTAGCTTAAAAACGCATGTCATGGGATGCTCAATTTAAAGATCACACTAAGATTCCTTGCTGTAATCTAAACAAAAGCGAACGGGAGCAAAACCCTAATTTCATGCTCTACATAAAATTAGGAATACGCATGATATAGATAGCCAAAATTGGGTAAAATAGGTTCAAGAGAAAGCTAAGGATGAGATCTACATATCCATGCTATTTAATTAGATTGGGCCTGAGAGAAACCTACCTTAATCGAAGAGAAAGGAAGAAGAAAATAGTGCCAGAACCCTAATCTCACGTCGCCCTAGAACGCCCAAATTCGCTCGACTCCGGCCACGAAAGCCCGCGCCACCTGTTGGTAAAATAAAAAGAGACCTAGGGCTGCTAAAGCCTTCAATTTATTGTGTACAAGGAGGCTTCTAGAGGTCGAATTCGACCCAAGAGTCCTAATAGAAGAAATCGGCGAAAAATTCGGGATGAAGCCTAATCCGCCGTCGCCGTCGCCAATCTACGGGTCTAGGGTTAGGGTTTTCGAAGGGGAAATGGTCTTCTAAGATGGGCCTATCATTTGGGCTTGGTTTGGGCTCAAATGGTTAAGAATCGGGCTCTAATTTGGTCGTTTAAGGTTGACCTATTAAAACAACGAATTTAGCCATTAATTCCTTAATCTAGCCTAATCAAATTTTTATTAGGGGTCGGCCCAGTTGACATTATTGTTAAACACTTCGTTCTCTACAAGAATATAATTTTTTCATATTTTTAGAAATTAGTCAAAACTTTGACCTACAGGTGAAATTCAATTAATTTAATTTATACTTATTAAATTCAAACCATCGTAGAAAAATTCAATTGCATCTTGGAATATGAAAGTCTTTTTATGTTGATTGCAGAAAAATAATTATTTCTTCTTATTGATATAATTTGGCCACTTTCAAAATAAATAATATTCTTTAATTAAGAAAATCATTGAAGTCATTAAATAGCAAGTTAATAACTTTAATTCTAATACATATTTAAAATTTTACTTTTATATTTTATTATTTAACTGAGGTGTTACATCCTCCCCCACTTCAAGGAATTTGGTCCCCAAATTCGTCGATCACCATTAACTATTCAAATAGTTAAATTAAGATGATCTATTCAAAATAATACGGTAATCATACAACTAATGGAATGTAAAAGAATTTAATTATAGTTAAGGATGAGGGAGAACGATACCTTATATAATTCTTCATTTGATTGAAATCAGTTCCAATTTGCTTGTGGAAGTAGCTTAGGCCAATTAGCCATTATATGATCTTTATTTTCGCAACGAAGACACGCTCCGCTCCTTCGCCAGCACTCCTTGATTAGATGAACAAATTTGTGACAGTGAAAATATTTTATTTGCGAAAGGTTATTCATTTTCTTCTTATTACTCTGAATTTCTTTACGATGGGCTCGCCACCTTTTAACGGAACTAGATTTTAGCTTACGCGTGGACCTTCTCGCTTTCATGTTAAAAGGAACTTAGATACCTACAAAAACAATTATAAGGTTAAAAATTTATTACCCTTACACGTCGCCCTACGCAATCTTATACATATTTTATTACTTAACTCGAAGTACTACCCAATCTCAACGGTGACATGAGAGAATGACATGGGTTACACGACCTATTACTTAGGGTAACATATACTTATGGGCAAGAACCTAGGACTCAAACAACTGAGGCTCTGATACCACTTCTGTCACGCCCCGAACCGATAGCAGCGGGAAGTGATGCTCGGAACGTGGCAGCGAAACAGTCATGATAATTAGAGCAGAAAATAAATAAACACAATAAATAATATTCAAACACATGGAGGCCATTGATTTGAGAAAAATATAGTTTCATTGATATTTGAAAATTGAATTACAAGTTTGACTCAGTTTATAATAATAGACTCAATGAAAGAAATAAAGAGGAGAAAATAGCAAGACCACTATACCAACTAGACTCAAGAAAATAAAAAGACTCGGTCTCAAGGTTCCAGGTTCACTCGATCACGCTGACCCGATCCCAATTGTAAGCTTTCCACCTACCGCGTTACCTGAAAAGGATGGAAATAAGGGGGGTGAGCAAGCTCAGTAGGAATTACTCTCTATCATGAGGTAAATTTAAGTAATTAATCATTTTCAAGAATGTATAATTGATGCGAGAAACTCATTTAAAGCAAACTAAGTAACCAACACGATCAGAAGATAATCGATAGATAAATGGAAAGGAATATTACAAGTCTAGATATCAAGCACTGTTAACAAGAACTTTTCCATGAATGGCCATTTCAAGTCAAGTCAAGTCACGTTGTGTCATGCAAGTAAGCACTTCATGCTTTCAAGCAAGTATAGCAAGTATCACAAGAGTGTGGAATGTCGTAGACTCAACACGCTAGATAGTACTCGGTGCCAAATGCCACACCTAGTCATTCAACTCCCCGGGGCACAAGTACATTTCGAGTGCTCCTCTCAAGACCAGACTGGGCCCTTAAATATGATTGCCTTGGCATTGATTTGTTTGGATCATAGATCCCACGAAATCTAGACATCCACGAATAACATGGCCAAGAGTTCCAAGATCAAGCTCATGTAATCAAGGTAGAATGTGTAAGAACATTGATTTTCTTGAGATTCCAACAACAAGC
The DNA here is from genome assembly GCA_022559845.1 of Amorphophallus konjac. NCBI lineage: Eukaryota > Viridiplantae > Streptophyta > Magnoliopsida > Alismatales > Araceae > Amorphophallus > Amorphophallus konjac. The sequence goes on along the minus strand of CM040126.1, from coordinate 196,492,227 downwards.
TCATTAATCGAGAGGAATTAGTCATTTAAAGAAATGACTCTTGAATGGACAATGTTGGCAATAGACCTAACAATAGGTCAAAACTCGAGGTTCAATAGCCTAGTTAGGCTAGAGTAGCTCACACGCATCAAAACCATGAAATTCTCAATTTCTGAAAAACTGGAAGGTGAAATGGTCAGCAAAGGACCGCTAAGATAGGAAATCGGTCTAATCAGGACCGCAAAAAGGCTAGCTGGGTCAAAGATCCAACCCAGAGCGAACGAGTAGAAAACGGCCCAAGGTGGGCTGTGATCAGGACCAGACGGTCCTGGTTGGGCCACTTGAAAAGATAAACGGTTTAATATCAACCATGGACTTACAGAGTCCAAGGGACTAAAGTCGACGCACAGCCGGTTATACACGGTCACAGGAGGGCCGTTCAAGCAGTCTGGCGGTCATGACTGGATAGCTTACTGACAAAAATGGCCTCAGAAAGGTCGCCATCAACAGGACAGTCCCGATTGCGGGGTTTAGCAAAAATTCGCTATTCGATTGAGTCAAAAAGGTTCAGGCTTGTAGGTACAACCCGCCCGGCGTCCTAGTGGGAATCTCAGGCTCGCAGGGGCTTACAGAGGCCTCGGAACATGAACACCTAGTCTGGCGGAAGGAATATTCGATGGAGAGGTAATTCGATGCCTAAGAATTTAATAGCTCACAATCAACAGAAAATGATGTATTCGGTCCAGTCGCCACCACCGGAGTGGCACGACCTTAAAATAGAACTAATAAGATAGCAAGGTGATAATGGAATAATGAGAACCAACATTAATTACTCTACTCATTTTCAATCATAAGATATCAAGAATGATGATCATGGAGGAATAATCATGAAGAAGGTTAACTTAGATCATAAAATTTCATTTTCCTAGTTAACAGGGTGATATTTATCATAAAAGTCCTACCAGCAAGTTATATAACATGGATTAACAATGCATAACATGCCGTAATCAAATGAACAACACAGGTTAGCAAACGGTCACAGAGCAGACCGCCAGAAGACTAAATGGTCAAGGGTAAGGCCGCTTAGCCAAGATAGTGGTCAAACTTACGGCCGCTAGAGAAATAGTGCAAACACCGGATCCATGCGGTCTATCGGGCGACCGCTAGACATATAAGTGGTCTATTGGGAGACCGTTAAGCCCAGGGTAACCCTAACAAGAAACAAACAGTCTGTCGCGGGGCCGCTAGACCATGCAAACGGTCTATCGTGCGACCACTTGAAGCCTGGCGGTTCCTGGAACGACCGTTTAGGTTCATCCGAACCCAGAACTTAAAAATGCAAGACACCGGTCCAATGAAAGCATGATTACAACATGAATATAGCATGAAAATTGGGCTATTTACTATCAAAATGTAGGTAGCTTAAAAACGCATGTCATGGCATGCTCAATTTAAAGATCACATTAAGATTCCTTGTTGTAATCTAAACAAAAGCGAACGAGAGCAAAACCCTAATTTTATGCTCTACATAAAACTAGAAATACGCATAATATAGATAGCCAAAATTGGGCAAAATAGGTTCAAGAGAAAGCTAAGGACGAGATCTACCTATCCATGTTATTTAATTAGATTGGGCCTGAGAGAAACCTACCTTAATCGAATAGAATGGAAGAAGAAAATAGCGCCGGAACCCTAATCTCGCGCCGCCCTAGAACGCCCAAATTCGCTCGACTCCGGCCACAAAAGCCCGCGCCACCTGTTGGAAAAACAAAAAGAGGCCTAGGGCTGCTAAAGCCCTCAATTTATTTTGTATAAGGAGGCTTCTAGAGGTTGAATTCGACCCAAGAGTCCTAATAGAAGAAATCGGCGAAACATTCAGGATGAATCCTAATCCGCCGCCGCCAATCTACGGGTCTAGGGTTAGGGTTTTCGAAGGGGAAATGGGATTCTAAGATGGGACTGTCATTTGGGCTTGGTTTGGGCTCAAATGGTTAAGAATTGTGCTCTAATTTGGTCAGGTAAGGTTGACCTATTAAAACAACGAATTTAGCCATTAATTCCTTAATCCAACATAATCAAATTTTTATTAGGGTCGGCCCAGTTGACATTATTGTTAAATACTTCGTTCTCTACAAGAATATAATTTTTCCATTTTTTTAGAAATTAATCAAAACTTTGGCCTACGGGTGAAATTTAATTAATTTAATTTATACTTATTAAATTCAAACCATCGTAGAAAAATTCGATTGCATCTTGGAATATGAAAGTCTTTTTATGTTGATTGCAGAAAAATAATTATTTCTTTTTATTGATATAATTTGGCCACTTTTAAAATAAATAATATTCTTTAATTAAGAAAATCATTGAAGTCATTAAATAGCGAGTTAATAACTTTAATTCCAATACATATTTTAAAATTTTACTTTTATATTTTATTATTTAACTGGTGTGTTACAGTTCATGTCTTGAATTGGTTGGTTATTCTGATGCTGATTACGCAGGTTGCAAAATAGACTGGAAGAGCACAAGTGGGTACTGCCAGTTCCTTGGAGGTTGCTTGGTTTCATGGGCCTCCAAGAAACAAACTTCTGTGACATTATCAACCGCCGAGGCCGAATACGTGGCCGTAGGTAGTTGTGTTGCCCAAGTGCTCTGGATACAACAACAGTTGATTGACTTTGGCATCACACTCAAGAATACAGCCATTCTATGTGATAACACCTCTGCTATAAATCTATCAAAAAATCATGTGCATCATTCTCGCACTAAGCATATTGAAGTTAGGCACCATTTCCTGCGTGATCATATTAGCAAGGGTGATGTCGAAATACATTTTGTTGATACAAATAACCAAATTGCAGATATTTTCACTAAACCTCTTAATGAAGATAAATTTACTTCATTTAGGAGAGAATTGGGCATTTGTCGCTTAGAAGGTTAGTGTATGTCTTGCATTGGTTTTATCTCATCTCATGCACTTGCATTTTCTTTCACCTCATTAGTAGATCCTTGCATTGTAATTTCCTTTGGTCATGCATATGCATCATGTTAATATATGTATTCTGTTTTGAATGCTTGAATGTGAAATGTCCATGTATGGTGTGTGCCTTGTTATAAAAACCTAAATATACACTCCTTGGCTTCCTATGACTTCATACTCCTTGTTAAACAAAGCACAGCCACATGAAGGAACGGGTTGACACAAGGTCCGGGAAGGTTGGAATTACAAATTGGTGTGTGTGATTGATTATGCTTTTGAACTTCCCCAAAATTGACTAATCCAAGCATTCCATCATTTAAGTTGCTCAAATTTATTCCTAAGTCAATTGGGTTTCAAGCCTTATTCCTTGGAGTTCAAAAATCCTTCTTAAACTCGCTGCTGAAACCTTCATTATATGAAGACAGGGCGGTGTCGACACCTGGTGTCGACACCCATCCCTGAGCTCTTTTTTTCTTGGCGGGCAGAACAAGGCGAAACCGGTGTCGACACCATCCGGTCGCGACCCTTTCTGCGAACCGGCCCGTGGGGTTCGAACCCCATTTGAACCCGATCGAACCCTCTCTCTTTCATGCCCTAAGGCCCCTCCATAACCCGTGCCGCCCTGCTTTCTTCCCCACGCCCCTTCTTGCAAGCACACAAGCTCCTTCCAGCCCTAGAACGAGCGGACATCACTGCGGCACCCGCGACCTCCCCTTGCCGAGCATCCGCGACTGCTTCCTTCGGCCATTATTCCCTAGAACGTGGGTGCCTTGTGGAGAAACCGTCCATCCAAGGTAAGGGCTCCCTCGTTGAACAGAGCAACCTATTTCTTGCCTCCTTCATCTCCATTCAAAGTGGTTTCCAATGGCTCCAAAGAGGCATGCGTCCGGGAAGGAAAAGGTTGAGGAATCCCGTAGAAAGAAGAAAGTCAGGGCTAAGACTGATGAACATCGTGCCCTCCAGCAGAAGCCCACGCCCTCATAGTTTAAAATGATGGATAGAAAAGTTCTTCGACCACGGGCTGTCGATTTTCAAGATCTACACAGAGCTCTTCCCGAACTGCTACCGTTGATAGAGGCTCAGCCGAATTTGGGTACGTTTATGTCCAGTCACAGAAAAATCTACCATTCACTTGTCCTCCAATTTTATGGTAATATGGTTGTTAGAAAGAGCAAGTATACTACTATCGTCAATGGCCAAATTATCACTCTGACAAGAAAGTTTCTCGCATGTGCATTTGATTTGCCTGATGATGGTGACACCTATGAGAATGCCATGCATGCAGAACATGAGGTTTATGAGATAATGACAGGGGAAGCAATGGGGGACTGGTCCGTTAGAGACATAAATGCCAACCACTTCCCCCCTCTACAGCGCATTCTCCATCACATGCTAACCACCATATTGCTTCCCAAGGCTGGAGGTAGAGAAAAAGTAACAGATCAACAAATGTTTCTTCTCTATGGTCTACTGCAGCAAGAGCCAATTAATTTCCCTTCTGTTATACTTGATCACATCACAAGTTGTACCCAAAACTGCAGTAGAACTCTCCCGTATGTAGTAGGCTTAACTGTTGTCTTTCGTGTGGCCAGCATTTCACTGAAAGATAAGCCTTGTCAATCACTACGGGAAGCTGACATTTATATTGTTAACTCGGTCTGCAAGAACATGGGTTACATAAGGAATGCTCAAGGACACTTAGTTCGGACACTCAAAACTATGCCAGAAAAGGATCTCGATGATGCTTCTGATGTTGAAGAGGCTGATGCTCAACATGAACAAGGTGGCACCTCCGGAACTCATGCAGCCTCCACGGATATATCTGGATTACAACTCTCGATGGAGACTGGGTGGTGAGGTGGGTCACCTCAGGGAGACGGTGGATGTTCTTACTCAGGATGTGGCAGAATTGAAGCTTCATCACACCACGTATCTCCAGGCATTTCAGTTTATCAATACTTCCCTTGATGCTCTTAAAACTGCCATGGATGCTCAAACCGCCCAGTTCACTACCATAGCTGATCACATTCGCCATCCACCACCTCCACCTTCCTCTGGGTCGGACTGAATCCTGTTGTGACATGCTGGCAATGCTACTTGTGTCCCGGTTCCCCCTTATTTTCATTGATGTCAAAGGGGGAGATCTATGTATCTCTATGTTGCTACTACTATGTTGCTTATTATGTGTGTTGCATGCTTGCATGCTTGCTTGTTCACATGCATTTAGTTTGCAATCGAGTCTTTGTATCGAGTCTATGAGTCTTGTTTAGTCTTGTTTAGTTATTTCATGGCATAGCATGGCATGTTCAGTTTGTTGGTCAAGTTGAGTCTTGTTTCACAAAACTTCTAATGAAATTGCTAATTATGGATGTGGAAATGTTTTGTTATTGTTGCCATTCTGATCAACTTATATAAAAGCTTGTGGTTCATTGCATGAATGTTCAATCAATTTCTTGATAAGGCTAACATGGTTGCTTGATGCACTGTCACTTGGATTGCACATTGGTCTTTATATCCCTTTCATGCTGATCAATCTCATCTTTTGGTATAGTAGCACATAGCATTTTTGTCAACATCAAAAAGGGGGAGATTGTTGCTCCCAAGATTATGATGTGTGGCTCAAAGAGTTTTGATGATGACCAATGCAATGTGACTGAATGGTTTAATGATTTACTCTCTAAATCCTCTTGATGAATGAATCGATGAGTTCATGGTTTATGAAATGGGATTGTTCTTGATTGATTGTTGGGTTGTGATTTGAAGTCCTAAATCAACTATGTGTTAAAATGATGATATCTGTATGAAGTTTAATGATTCATTGTCATGCAGATTTGAGAAAATCTCTGCTGAACTGTTTATAACTTCGCAGCACTTGGACTTGTAAATTCAAGGCAAGCTCATTGAAGTGATGCTATTCTCTTATAAAACATTTGTCAATGGATTTTGGAAATCCTTGGTTTGAGAAAAATTGCCACTTGTGTGACTTTATCATTGGGTCAAATTCAAAGCGGTTCGGATGGGTAAAGGTATGCATTCAAATATATGTGCTACTTTGTGCATGATAAATGGAATGCGACGCTAAACTCTTCATGAATGGTCAATGGAGATCAGATAGATATAAGCCTTTCTATCTCACAGGTTAGAACATGGTAAAAGTCACAGGGGTAAGCTTCTTTAATCATTCATAGGTTCATGACATAATGTGGAGTGCATGAGCATATTTGTACTATGAATGCCAATAAAAATCTAATTTTCTTGTGGTGTTCTTGTAGGTTGGAAGGTTTTCTAATACCCAATTTATAATGGCAAAATCTCGGTGAGGTTGTATGTTTTGATTCTAGCAGATTGGGTGTTTTGGATTCATAAAGGCTTGGTGTCGACACCTGGTGTCGACACCAAAATCCTATTGTTCTGCCAGTCTTAAATTCCATCAGTCAGGGAGCTGGTGTCGACACCTGGTGTCGACACCCCTTCCCCAGCTCTTTCATTTCATTTGTTTTGGGAGGTAGGTGTCGACACCAGGTGTCTACACCGACCTTGAACTAGTCTGGCCGGCTGTTTTCTACTATGGGCATGGCCCCGGTGTCAACATCAGGTGTCGACACCTCCGCGGCGCCGTAAAATGCGATCTTTGTGATCCAAGCTCGAAACCCTACCCACTCTGTTCCAAATGCTCTCAGTTGATTGGTTTGTGGTCCTAAAGTCTTCCACATGGGTGGAAACTTGTTTTGGTTATAAATAGAACCTCCTAGGGCGTCCAGATCTAAGCTTTGAAAGGTAATACACTGTTTTGTTCTTCCTTTTGTGCAGGGCAGCGGCAGCAGCTTCCACACCTTCTCTAGATCAATTTGGGTGCAAATATTGGAGGAGAAGGGTTGTATTTCATCTTCCTAACAAGGCTCTGTTGAATGTTGCGTGGTTAATCAAGTGATACGCAAGTAGAAGCCAAGAATCGACCGCCATCTCCGAAGAACATTCTTCATCCTACAGAAAAGCTCTAGCACGTTCGATCAATTGAAAGGGGGAGCTCTATCCACTGAAAACTCAGTTTCCCTTTGCTTCTCCAGCTGTTCTTAATTCTATCTTGAATATTTGCTGTAACCATTATCTCCTTGAACTCAGTTTTTGTGTGTTTGCTTGTGAACTGTGACACAAGCGTGTGTGTGTGTGTGTTTTGGTGGCCCAGATCGACTGCCGTGTGTGTTGTTGCTGCTGAGTACAGCGTGTGTGGCTCACATCTTAGTGGAGCATTAATCCTCACTCGGTGAGGGGTGGACGTAGGGGACATAGTTGTGAACCTGAACCACCTAAAAATCCTAAGTTTCATTGTGGTTTGCTATATCGCATATTTGTACGAGTGGGCCCAGTGCTGAGTCGAGTGATTTTTCCCTCTATTAGAGTTCCACTGTATTCTCCCATTCGTGTTCACGAGAGAGATTATGTTCGTGTTAGAATGAGTGCTTGTATGCTTTAGAATTCCCTTTCAAACAGTAGTTAACTTTCTTAACAAGCATCTCGTCATGTGAAGTTTTTTTTGGAGCAATCAATTCACCCCTCCCCTCTTGATTGCCGCTAGTCAGGGCACAACATACAACGTTCTTCATTTTTAAGTGCTCTTTAACTTCTTATTCTTCCTCTTCTTCTAATTCACTCCCATTTTTAAATTATTTCAAGTTTTTCAAGGTTCTATCCTGCGTTTTTACTGTTCATCCGTGGTTCTGCATTTTATTCTTCTCAAGTTTTCTTCCCCTTCTACTCTTCTTTTCATCTTAATCTCTTCATAGAAGTTATTCGTTTTTCCTAGATCTAGATTTTCTTCTTCTTCATCGTCCTCCAATTCTTTCTAGTTTTCAAGTTACAATCTCTTTTTCAAAGTTCAATTTTTTTTTGATTTACTGTTCATCCGCGCAAACACCACCCTTTTCTTCCATAGTTTTCACAATCTTCCTCATGTTTTCTCCTACTGCACTTTTCATCAAACTTCTTCCTCTCATCTTGATCTCCAACTTTCTCTTCTACCACATCTTCGAATTCTCTCTGATTTCAAAGCTATTTTACTATCAATCTTACTCTATTTTTATTTCTGTTTTCAAGTTTTTAACTTCCTTCCTCATCTTCTATCTATCTTTCCCTCCTCTATTTTCTTCACACATCCTAAGGCGGAGATTCTTCTTTTGGTATTCTAAAGGCGATGTCTACTTCCAAGACGGGGCGATCTTCCTCCAAGGCTCGGCAAGGAGACGGCGACACTATTCTTCAAATTTCTTGGCTCTATTTCTTCCATTTCTCCTTAGTTTACTCAAGTTGTAATTTTTATCTTTCATAGACATTGTAATCTTTTCTTAGCCATAAAATTTTATCTTTTGTAATTGTGTTTTGTTAGTTCTTTCTCTCTCTATCTCCTTCCAAATTCTCTTCTCAACCCTCTCAAATTCTTTAGATAGATTTATTTTTAGTCTCAAGTTTATGCACTTTTACTTTCCTTTAGTTTAAACTCACTCAAAATTCAATTTTCAAAACATAAGGATTTTCCAACTTGCTTAAAAGAAAAACTTTTCTTCTCCGTGAGATCGACCCGTTCTTACCACTCTACTTAGATTTTACATCTTTTTAGTGAGTGAGTGCAGTTATTTTTAAAATTGTGACACGACTTTTGACGATGAGTATTAGTGCACATCAATTTTTGGCGCAGTTATCGGGGAATGAAAATAAATTTTTATAGTTGGATATTCTTGTGTTTGATTTGTATATTTCCATATTAATTTTTCTATTTTTATTTTACAGAAAAAAGAAAAAAATTAAAAAATTAAAAAAAAATCCAGACATGAAATTCACAGGAAATAAACTATTGCAGAAAATAGGAAGCGTCGTTAAAGGTCTGTATCTGTCATAACAGGAAGCAGAAAGTAGAAAATCTGAAAATCCTAGAAATTCAAGCGTCGCTAAAGGTTATTAAACGTAGGAACATGTCCTGCTTTAAAAATTCTTAAAAAAATCTCAAAAAATTAAAAAAATCCTAAAATTTTAAAAAAAATCTGAAAACCAGAAACATCAAAAAAAACATGAGTTTAGGCTTTATGTTTCAATAGATTTGCATATTGTTTGATATTTTTAGTTGTTAGTTGTCCTTTATTCACCTTTCTTTGAAAAAAAATAGAAAAAATCTCTAAAAAAAATCAAAAAATAGAAAAGAAACTTTTTCATCATCGTCATGATATCATGTCTGCATGCCAGTTCCATCTCTCACATGCATAGTTATATTTAGTTGACTTTGTGTTTATTTATTTGCATCATGTGAAAAAAAACTCTCTTCTTCTCTTTCTCCCTTCTTAAGGGTAATTTAGGCACACCCCTCTTGGAATTGGAAGGACCCTCCATTGAGCATTCCGTCTCTTTGGATTGGAATCTCCTTTTCTAAGACCTCGATAAGTCCCCGCACCCGTGCATTCCCTCATGGATGCCGGGCAGGTTGTACCAAGAAGGATCCTAGAGTTAGCTTGCCCTTAGAAGTTTTTTTTTAAAAAAAGGAGTTATGGGATTTACTGCTACTTTAGACAAATCGGTGTCTAGGCTAGAGGTTGAGTGGTAAACGCCTATGCGGGCTTGTGGTTAATTAATTAGGACCCTATGAAAGTAGGGGGAGCCTCCCACAACCACACCTCTTACCTGGCCGGTGGACCAATTTGGTAGTGAGTACCAATTTCTCTTTTGTTTAAAAAAAACCATCATTTTTCATGTATCATTCATATAGTTGTTGATTCATTGATTGCATTGATTTGAAAAAAAAACTCAAAAAAAAAATCAAAAGAAAAAATGTATACAACACAAAGAAAATTTAAAAAAAAGAGAAGTTTGAAAAAAAATCCTTTGGGTCTTATTTATTTTGATCAGCATCAATGGCCATCCATCAAGGAGGAAAATCCACGCCTATGAAAGAACACTTTATTCCTTCTACTTATAAACCCTCAACTTGCATTGAACTACCTGATATTCATGTGGATCATTATGAGATTGACCCTAATATCATCCAGATGCTCCCATCTTTTTATGAGAATCCCGATAAAAATCCCTATAGGCATCTTGATGATTTTTTAGAAATTTGCTCCTTGGTCAAAATCCAAAACTTTAGTGATGATGCCCTTCGGTTGATCTTATTTCCGTTCTCATTGAAAGATAAAGTAAAATGTTGGTTAAGGAGTTTTGGAAAGACCATTAGGACTTGAGAAGTTATACAATTAGAATTTTTAAAAAAAAATTACCCCATAGTCTTGACTAACATCATGAGAAGGGCGATTGTAGGCTTTACTCAACTTCTATGAGAGCAAATTCATGAATCTTAGGAAAGGTTGAAGGATTTGTTACATCAATGTCCACATAATGGGTTGTCTAAATGGCAAGTTATGTATGTATTTTATGAGGGGTTATTTGATTATAATAGATAAATGGTGGACATATATTGTGGAGTGGTATTCATGAACAAGAGTGAAGATGAGACTTATGATCTGTTTGAAATTTTGAGTGAAAATTTGATGAATCTTACCTCAATCTCATCGCATAAACAATATGTAGGACCTTTCATGCAGTCTAAGCGTCGTGAGATAGAAAAATGGGTAGGGCTTGACTCTAAGATAGACGATAATGTCATTGTCCAACCCTCATCAAGACTATATGAAAGTCCATCCCAAACTTCTAAGGAAACCTACGATTTTTGTACCAGTCTTACTCACCATGTGAGTGAGTGTCATACTATAGCCCGACTCCCACCAGTCATCCAAGCCCAAGTCCAATATGTTGTAGGGTTCTCTCAGCTCGAGTATGGTACCTTTTCTGATGATTATAATCTAGGCGGGAGGAATCACCCCATTTTTCCTTGGATGGATCAAACAATTCAAGTCTATTCATCTAAAACTTTCATCCCAAGAAGTCCATGAGCAACCCATGTGTAATCAACTTAAGCCCAACTCATCTCACCCTAACTTCAACAACAATATCAATTCTAGGGGAGATTCACTAGGCCACTACTCCGAACCTCAGATTCTGTATTCTCAGTTTACTTACTATGACCCTCCTTCAATATTACACCAACATCCTCAACACGTGAATGATGATGATGATGATGATCTTATGCCTGTCATTTTGGCTCAAGATGTCAATAGTGAGAGTGAGAGGGAGTGCACTAGCAACACCATGATGAAGGAAGGAAATGCATTAAGGGGTGGATTGAAGGATAATGATGATTATATTGATATCATCACTCCATCCTATGAATGTTTTGAGATGGAGAATACCATTGTGAAGAATAGTGGCCCAGATAACTCATTTAAGGATATACAAGAAGAGGAGGATTACTTTGTGATTAATAATGTTGATGATTTAATGGAGACGAATTTTAAATATCCACCCCTTTTTGAAGAATATGATGAAGGGGCTTGGTTAGAAAAGTTTACATTTAATCTACCTGTAGACACGCCAAAAATGACGCTATGTTGATCAAATCTCATGTCACTATGATGACGCCCCAAGTGAACTTCAATATATTCATAATATGAAGTTTTTCTATTTTCTTGTGTGTGGTTTTGATTTATTTTTGCACTTTATGATTCGCGACCTGAAGAGCGGCGTTATTTAAATGGCGACCTTATCTAGGGCGTTTTCTCAAGAAAGGACGACTAAATGTCAGGGCGTCAATTCCTGGTATTATCCGATTTTAAAGTAAATTCACAATCAATTTAATTATTGGTTAACGTCCTTCCTCAGGGCGTGTTTTAAATTAACGCCTCAATCATAGGCGTGTTCTCATAATTTTCAAATAAAGTAAGTTTTATTGCCAAAATTAAATCCAAGAAGTGACGCCCTTGGTAGAGGTCGTGTTTTGAGTAACGTCTTGATGTAGGTCGTCAATTCTTGATTTGACGCCCTTCGCAAGGTCGTGTTTCACCTTTCGTATCCTGCTTTAACTCCTCTTTCCTGTATAGAGTCCTGCCTCCAATAGTCTCCTTGCTCGAATTGGAGGTAGAGTCCTGCCTTCTTTGAACATTGCCTATCCTTATCTTACCAAACTCGAGCTTATCTCCCACTGAAATCCTATAAAATCATGATCTGGTCGATCGAGGCAGAGGTTGACGACTCCAGAGGTTGAAGAGATTAGAAAAGCTCCAGACGTTCCAGAGGTTCAAGGTTCAGAGCCTCTGCTTCCTTACTGTCGTGTGCTTGATAGGAAGACTTCGGCTTCCTCTGCTTCCTCATCCGGTCAACCACGTCCATCCTTGGTTCCCTTTACTGTCAACAGGGACAGCAGGGTTCTCTTTTATTTCGTTTGTTTTGTTTTGTCTTCATCAACCGATCATCCACTGTGCTCCTTTTTACGTTTTGCATTAATCAATTCCATCATCAGTCCTGTTCCTTTTTCTCCTTTTCACGTTTGCATTAGATTTATCACATATCTCCTCTCTCCCTAATTCCTCTTAGGGGTTTTAAAACCAAAATAATAAGGTGCGCATGATTGGTCTTTTTCTCATCTTAACTTCATCTTCGGATTGATACTACTTGCATCGGCTGATCCCATCTTTTGCTTTGTTTCATTGTCTTTTTTGCAAGGTAATCAAAAGAATAACCCTTCTCATCGGCCGGCCGATTGAAGAAGGAGGAAGGAACTTCACATCATCCCGCGTTTCAATCTTCACCAGGTATTCGCGATCTCCCTTTTATTATTATTGAGGTAACCCCTCTGGCGAACACATCTCCATATTTGCACCACGTGCAAGCTTTTTCTTCCCCTTATTTATGCATTAATCATCATTATCCTCCATGTTTTTCACATCATTATTCCCTTGTGATTGTGTGGGATTTATGCCCATCCACAAATTGGCGATCACGGTGGGACTTCCACTGTTTTCTTTTTGATTACCATCTCCATTGGCACCCCCGCGTGCCCTTTCCCCTTGGCACCCTCGTGTGCCCTTTCCCCTTTGGCACCCACGCGTGCCCTTTCCCCCTTGGTACCCTCGGTACCCTTTCCTTTGTGTCCCTCGGGCACCCTCCACTGTGCACACTGCACACTCCGGGATCAGCCAGCTTGCGTTTGCATATTTCTCTGAATTGACGCCTTCCACGAGGGCGCTTTTTAGTTTTAACGCCCTTCACAGGGGCGTGTTTATTTTACTAACGCCTTCATCCAGGGCGTCCAATTTTTATGTTACGTCTGCCATCAAGACGTCTTTACATCATCTTACTGCTTTAATCATTCGCCTGTGAATTCACGCCCTGCCCCAGGGCGTTCTTTTATTACATAGCGCCTCACCACAAGGCGCTTCCTCAGATTTGACGCCCTCACGCAGAGGCGTCCCTGTCAGATTTCGCGCCTCTACCAGAGGCGTGTTTCTGTTTCTCGCTGCTGGCTCATAGCCTCTCGCAGTGATTCACGACAGTGACCCTGTCGTTGCTTTGGTTGATAGCGACCTGCCCCAGGTCGTCTCTTTCCTGCGTTTTACAGAACCCTGCTTCCTGCTGATGTCTGTGATAGTTTGTTTGGTTGTCATATTGCTTGCCTATATTGCTTTGATTTGATCATATTACTTTGCATATTGTGGCATTTGGTTGAGAGACCTCCTCTCTCTACACTAGGATTCCACACACCTCTCTTGGAATCGGGACAACCCTCCATTGAGCACTCCGTCTCTTTGGACCGGAAATCCCTTTTCTAAGACCTCCATAAGTCCCCGCACCCGTGGATTCCCTCACGGATGCCGGGCTGGTTGTACCCTCGAAGTACCCGAAGTTTAGAGAACCTATCGTTGGTGAGGAGAGAGAAAGAATCTAGTTGACCCGGAGGTTACACTTGGATCAAATAGGTTTCACATTGCAAACATAAGTGAACTATTCAACAATTCAATCTACTCTAATCTCAAGCGGAACACTAAAACCTTGCGTTCATCTCAACTTGGCTGCATACACTTGCTTGGGTGATTTGGCTTGTTTGGATTGAGTGGTTGTTTGTTTAATAGTGCCTTTATAAAATCGTCTCTCCCCTTAAAAAAAAATGAAACTCCGTTCAGGTAAGATCATCAACATGGCAGGCTATGGGTATTCTTATGATGATGAGGACGAGAATGTCTTTGGTCAATATGAGACCCCTCTCCAGGATTCCATCTATTATGAGGGAAATTACCCTCACCCTCAGTCTCATCATCCTCAAATCCATGTGGTTGATACCACTCCTCAAGAGGTTGTGCCCTCTTCTCAGACTTTGCCCTCCAACACTTCGGGGAACCCTTCCCCATCCTTCAATGTCACGGACTTAATTAATGCACTATCTCAGTTGGATGATTCCCAGCGGCAGGCTGTCCAGGCCGCCTTGAAAGGGAAGTTTGTTCCCTCTTCATCTTCCAACCCCCCTCCGGCCGAGAGTGGCCATCACCCCGTTAACGACCAGGCGGTCTTGCATAAACCCCCCTCTCGTCCACCAACGCCTGTCACGGCCATACCGGCCCAGCAGGCGAGTTATTCTGCAGTTAGGCACCAATTCCCCCAACCTCCTCAGATTCTACGGTCGCCTATACCACATTCTTTTGTTCAGGCCCCAGTTGAGTCCGACTCTAATGCTTTGCTACTTCAGAAGATGGCCCACATGGAAGAACAGCTTAAGAAAGTCACTGCGGCCAAGAATGCACCAGAAATCTCGCTCCCCACTCTGCCAATTTTCCATCTTCCTCCGTCTGAGATGCCGAACTTTCGGCGGTACAATGGAACTGGCAATCCGGTCATTCATTTGAAGGATTTTATGTACGAGACCTCCTTCTGGCAAGGCAACAAGGCTTCTCTGGCCTATTTATTCAGAAGATCTCTGGAGGGGCCAGCCCTCGAATGGTTTTATTCCTTGGAGCCAGCTGATGCCAGTGACTTCGATGTTGTCCAAAGGAAATTCTTGCAAAAGTATAGAGACCGTGTTGGACCCTCTCTGTCCGTTACAGATTTAGTTGCAGAGAAAATGAAGTCTGAGGAGGACTTCATCATATTTGCTGACAGATGGCGGTCGATGGCCGAGAAGCTGAAAGACACATTGTCGGAACAGGAGCAAGTAAAGATGATTATTTCTAATGCAACTCCTCAATTCCGCCATATTTTGGCCATGAACCGGCTGACTACTATGGAAGAGCTCTATGAGAGGGCTCGTTACATCCAGACACAGATGAAGGATTCGCCCATTATGGGTATGTTTGAGCCGAAGCCTCGGCTGTTTAAGAAAACCACCAATGTTAACAGCGGGCCCACAACTGAGGGCACCGTCACAAATGAGCAAGTCGGCGCAGTTGGCAACCCCCACCATCAAGCTAACCCACGTCCACCACCGCCTCTACGACAGAACTCTCATTTTAACCCTACTCCACAACCCCAATTCGCACCTCAACACTCCTTCGCTCCACCGCAAAACCAAGCCCCCCGCGTAGACCTCCAGCTCCACCACAATACCATCAAATGCCCCCACCTGCCAACTACGGCCAACAACAACAATGGAGACCACCACTTGGCCCCAAAAGGGACCACTATCCTCCACTTCCCGAAAGTCTCCCCGATATTTTTAATGCTCTGATGGCCGCCAACTTGCTCACCTTGCCAAGGGAAAGAACCGTGTGGCCCGCTAATGTTGACACATCCTGTTATTATGCTTTTCATCGCGGCCCTGGTCACAACCTTGATCGTTGCTTCCACTTCAGATATTACATCTACGATCTAAATGACCAGGGTGACATCAATTGGGATGAGATGAGACAATTCATAGCCGCTATGAAAGAAAGAAGGGCTTCTCGGTAACAGCAAAATCAACAACTTCAGCAGCCCGCTCCACAACAAGTTCAACCACAGCAAGCTCCAGCACCCCAGCAGGATATGGGGATTGTCCGTAATCCATTGCCAGAGCACGCCCCTAATCAGCATGTGAACCCTGTCACATCCCTCTACGAAGTGCAGAGAGGACAGGGATGGCACGAAGAAAACGCCTCTGTCGGGGCATTTCATCATGATCCGAATCAAAATCAACCTCCGCGCCTTTTGCGCACCCTTCCTTCTTCTTCTACTCTCCTATCGGGACGTCCTCTTCTACGCCCCGTCAACCCATCTACCTCCACCAGTTCTACGGCCTTGTCGGCCCGCTCTCTTCTTACCCATTTGCCACCTCCACAACCTACCGCACGACGAACCCCACCTTCCACCACCAACTCTATACCTCCGCCGTCCAGGCCACTCCTACTTCGCTCACCGCTAGCACCCGCTACACCCTCTACCACTCCTACACCAGCAAGGGTTCCTCCGCCATCAGTTCCCCCACCTCTCATACCCAGATCTCTTCTTGTTAGACCACCCGCCAATGCTCCTCGCATTCGGGTATCCCTTTCTACTTCCACGCCCCCTGAGGGGGCATCTTCGTCAAATCACTCTCCTGCGCCTCCCACGGGGGCATCTTTGCTAAACATTACTCCCACGCCTCCTACGGGGGCACCCCTGTTGTTGAACACTGCCACCGGCATT
Organism: Amorphophallus konjac; assembly: GCA_022559845.1. NCBI lineage: Eukaryota > Viridiplantae > Streptophyta > Magnoliopsida > Alismatales > Araceae > Amorphophallus > Amorphophallus konjac. The sequence continues at coordinate 196,475,744 of CM040126.1, read as the reverse complement.
CCCTCTTCTTCTTCTTCTAATTCTCCTCCCACACTTGCCCCGACAGAGGCTCTACAAGGCGTGGCGCCGCTCCGCAGCGGACGGATTTTCCACCGTATTTTTCCACAAAGAGAGCTAGAGCCCGTGCAGGGGCCGCAAGAGCAAGAACAAGAACAAGGGTCTATACCGGGCACTGAATATGATTTGTTAAAACATTTGGACCGGACCCCGGTAAGAATTTCGATCCTGAAATTGATCAAACGGTCCACCACTCATCAGCTGGCTCTAAAGGAATATCTGCAGAAGGTAATGGTTAATGAAGACATTCCAGTTGAGCAGATAGTCACGGTGTTAACACCTGCTAGCAGTCAGCCGGCAATTACTTTTCATGAGCACGAACTGGCACCAATCTCAGCAAGGAAGTATGCCTTATGCATCACAGTCGACATCAATAAGGTGGCTGTTAAGCAATGTCTGGTGGATACTGGGGCATCCATCAATGTTTTGCCACCGAGCACCTTGAAGTTATGTGGCATACCAGAAAGCCAGATTCGGCCGTCCACCATAACGGTCACTGCATATGACAACACAAAGAAGCCTCCTCTAGGCATGATCACATTGAAAGTTAGCTTGGGTCCTGCCACCATCACAGCAGATTTTCACATCTTGGACATGGATCCAACATTTAATGGCATTCTTGGCCGCCCGTATATCCAGCAACTTGATGCGGTGCCCTCTACAAATCACCAGTGTCTCAAATTCCCACACAAGGGCCGTATTATCAAGGTGACCAGCATGCCGATTCTGCCAGAGGAAGATATTCATGCGGCTTCATCAGTCCCTTCTATTTGGCCTGCCAATAAGCCACTGTTATCTGTGCTGGACGTCCCCCGTCCACGGCCAATGCCATCTGAAACTGTTACCACGGTTGCTATGACACCCCTGCCTTCTAAGGGGAAGAAGAAAAAGAACATGATTAATACCCCTGGCTGGAACATTCTGTTAAAAATGGGGTATCAAGATGGCAAAGGCCTGGGTGCCAACTGTCAGGGCAGGATTAGGCCCATTAAGCCGCAAAAATTGCTTGTACGAGGCAGTTTAGGCTATAAAGGGCCGAGCAAAAATGAAGAAGAGCCATGGGCATTTATGACTTCTACTTTGAAGACTGATCGCCAGCCACTCTCCTGGACACTGAAGACACATTTTGTTACTGGTGGCGTTCAGAATAATGAGCAGACTACCATAATTACTTCATTGCTTGACTATCAAGATGTTCACGCCAGACAGTTTGCTCGTCACATTGCCCCACTGGTTACCTACAAAGCCCTGGAGTCTTTAAGGCCGGACAAAAGAAGGAAAATGGGTGATCCAGAATGTGACTGGTACAGGTGGTTCGACATGAATGACATTACTATTTCTTTGAGCCGCCTCTTCATGCCGACAGATCCGGAATGGCCGCCGCTCATACAGGAATTGATTGAAATGCCAGCAGTGATCACAGACAAGAGGCAGCTGCTGAGTGACTATACGGATACTGGGGAGTCAGATGTCCCCTTTGAAGAAGGTTTCACTGTGGATAGGCTGTGGGCCGGCCTCTTTTCTCTCACTTCGCTACATCCATCTGTGCTTGCTTCTCTACATTCTCATTGGTTTGGTCGTGTGCCAAGACCGCCTCCGATTACAATCAGTTTTGCTCCAAATTCAATCCGAGTTTCTCTCCCGATTCCTTCCTCGCTCCTCGAGCAATTTTCTAAAATCTCCATCTCGCCCCCCCATGGGCCATCATTGATTAAATCTTTCTCTAATCTTGCAATTTCCACTCCTCCTGCTATTCTCCCATCACACTGCTTTCTCCTTGAAAAAGAAAATAAAAATGAAGAAAAAGATAAAAATGAAAAAAAAACGCTGATTTTTCAACTTTCCAATCCTCCATCTCCGTTGAGGAGACTTCTTATCTCTTTCCCGAGTGTGTCCCAACCCAGGGGCCGCTCTTTCAAGATTCCTTGATAGATCTCTTTTCCCCCTCCGGCGAGGGGTCTTCTTCTGTATCACCTTTTGTATCCACTTTTTCACCCCCTTCTTTTCTTTCTGATCAGGCTAGTTGCTCCTCCTCTTCTTCCTCTTCTTCTAATAAAATTCATGGGGTAGATTCACATAAGAAATCCAAGGGTAAAGAGATTCCTCGCAAATTTTTATTAGAAATGGCTATCATATGCCAAGCTTGTTTAGCAATCCCTGAGTTTGTGGAAAGACCAATTATCCTGCCAGAGTTAGAATATGAAGATGCTGTTACTTCTTATGAGGGTTTGGGCGTTTATGAAATTATGAATGATGGAGACCATATTGAAGAGGGGGATGAAAGTTATGAAGAATATGAGGACGAGGCTGATGCTTTTGATAGTGGTATGAGAAGATTCGACGAACCATCAGCCTCCGTAGAAGAACCTACCAAAGAAATTAATCTGGGTACCGAGGAAGACCCTAGGATTGTCCTCATCAGCAAGAACTTGCCGCCCTTCGAGGAGGAGGCGCTCATTTTAGTTCTTCAAGAATACAAGGACACGTTTGCTTGGAATTATGAGGATATGCCGGGATTAGACCCTGCGCTCGTTGAACATCGTCTTACACTTAAGCCAGGGTCTGTTCCGGTCAAACAACGGTTGAGGCGTTTCCACCCTAACATGGCTTTAAAAATGAAAGAAGATGTCGATAAGCTCCACAAGGCTAGATTTGTTAGAGTTGTCCTTTACCCCAATTGGGTGGCTAACATTGTCCCGGTTATGAAGAAAGATGGGAAAGTTCGGATTTGCATAGACTTCCGGGACCTTAACCGGGCGTGTCCTAAAGATGACTTCCCCCTCCCTCATATTGATATTCTAATTGATAACACGGCAGGATTTGAGACTCTTTCATTTATGGATGGCTTTTCAGGTTACAATCAAATTCGTTTGTCTGAAGAGGATCAAGAGAAAACATCATTCACTACACCATGGGGTACTTATTGCTATGTGGTCATGCCTTTTGGACTTAAGAATGCTGGAGCCACCTACCAGAGGGCTATGATGGTAATTTTTCATGACATGATTCATATTTATATTGAGGTGTATGTGGATGATCTGGTTGTAAAATCAAGGACAAGGATTGAGCATCCTGGGGTTCTGGCTAAGGTTTTACAGAGATCACGAGAATATCAACTGAAAATGAACCCCAAAAAGTGCGTATTTGGCGTTTCTTCAGGGAAGTTGCTTGGATTTATTGTTAGCAAGAGGGGAATTGAAGTTGATCCCAACAAGGCGAAGGCCATTAGAGATATGCCTCCTCCCAAGAATTTAAAGGAAGTTCGAGGATTAATCGGGAGGTTGCAATTCATTCGCCGCTTCGTCTCCCAGCATTCACAAAGATGTAGGCCGTTCTACGAGCTTACTAAGCCGGGAGTCAAGTTTAATTGGGATGACAAGTGTCAGGCAGCCTTTGACGGGTTGAAGGATTATTTGGCCAATCCTCCTGTCCTGAGGCCGCCAATTCCAGGCAAGCCACTTATTCTTTATGTTTCGGTCCTGGATGACTCCGTAGGTGCTGTCTTGGCTCAAGTGGATGAAGAAGGTAAGGAGAGGGCAGCATACTACTTGTCTAAGCTTCTTAACCCCTGTGAGCAGAGGTACTCAGCCATGGAGAAGACTTGTGCAGCTTTGGTTTGGGTAGTTCAGAAGTTAAAATATTATTTTCTAGCTCATGAGGTTCACCTCATTGCTCGCATGAATCCAATTAAATTCCTCCTTGAAAAATCTGTCCTCACTGATCGATTAGCACGCTGGCAAAGCTTCCTCTCTCAATTTGACATCACTTACATTCAGCAAAAAGCTATCAAAGGTTATGCCATTGCCGAGCATCTTGCTCACCACCCTCTTCCCCGATTTGATCCTGTCAATTCGGAGTTTCCAGATGAAGAACTAATGTCCATCAATCAACCCCATGATCCTATGTGGACATTACATTTTGATGGAGCTCTAAATTCTCAAGGAAGAGGGATCGGCATGGTTCTTTTAACACCAGAAGGGGTCACCATTCCATTTGCTGCTCGGCTCACTTTCCCCGTCACCAACAATATAGCTGAGTATGAAGCTCTTTTGGCCGGTCTTCAAACTGCTCATCGATATGGTGTCACCCATTTGAGGATTGTGGGTGATAGTCAGCTCATTCTGCGCCAGGTGTTGGTCAAGTGCCGCACCATCAATCCTAAGCTCAAGCCCTACCAGGAACTCGCTTCAGCTTATGCCAAACTCTTCACTAAATTGATCTTCGTTCATGTCCCTCGCAGCCAGAACATCTTGGCTGACGCTCTCGCCTCTTTGGCTTCCGCTTTAGTTTTCTTTCCTGAGCGTGATTTTCATGTTCCCCTGATTCATCAGCGTGACACCCCAGCTATTAAGGATCGTGCATTCCTTGATATTAGGGATCAAGTGCTTGAGAAGGTTAAGCAGAAAGAAGCTCTTTAAGGTAAAGAGGTCATGCTTTTAGACTGGGAGGAGAATTTGGCTGACGAAGAGAAGCCTTGGTATTATGAGATTGCCAGGTACTGTAATGATCAGTCCTATCCCGAGGAAGCCACTGCAGAAGAGAAGAAAGCAATTAGAAGAGTGGCTCAACGTTATGTTCTGGTTGGAGGTGTGCTCTACAGAAGAGGGCTCACCGGTGTTCTGTTAAGATGCCTCGATGATGATGAATCTTGGAAAGTTGTGGAAGAGGCGCATTCTAGAGTGTGTGGTGGTCATGTGAATAGCCAGATGCTAGCTAAGAAGATTCTTAGGCTAGGTTTCTATTGGCCCACTCTAGAAGAGGATTGTTCCATCTATGTTCGAAGGTGTGTTAAGTGCCAACTGTACGCCGACAAGATTCATTCTCCTGCTTCTTCACTCCATCCTACGTCCTCCCCATGGCCTTTTTCCATGTGGGCTTTTGATATCATTGGACCTCTTGGTGATTCGAACCTCCTGACCAAGCAAAAATCATTCATCCTCACGGCAACGGAGTACTTCACCAAGTGGGCAGAAGCAGAAGCTTACGTGGAGATCAAAGCGTCAACCGTCTGCAAGTTTATAATGAAGAACATCATCACGAGGTTCGGCATCCCGAGCACCATCGTCACCGACAATGGACCTCAATTTATCTCTCAAGAAATCAAGGATCTCTGCAACAGGTATAACATTGCATTGCATCATTCTTCTCCCTATTATCCGCAGGGCAATGGCCAAGCAGAGGCAACTAATAAAACTTTGATAAAAATTGTTAAAAAGACGTGTGAGGCTAATAAATTTTCGGATTGGCCAGATAAGCTAGTTGAAGCTCTCTGGGCCTATCGCACTTCCATTCGCACACCCACTGGGCAAACTCCTTTCGCCCTTACTTATGGAATGGAGGCGGTAGTCCCTTATTAGATTCTTATTCCCTCTCTGCGAGTACAATTGGATAAGGAATTTTCTATTGATGAACGTCGTGATTCACTCCTCGTCCAATTGGAACTCCTAGATGAGAAACGTCTGGTCGCCGCTGAGCATGCGTGCGTTTATCAAAATAGGCTCTCACGTTTTTATCAAAAGAAAGTAATTGAGAGAAAATTTAAAACCGGTGAGATGGTAATCAAGAGAATTTTTGTAAAGCCGGGTGGCCCCCGCTCAAAACTCCAACCCAATTGGGAAGGACCATTTATCATAAAAAAAGTTTATCCTGGTAATGCTTATAAACTGGTTAATGCTGAAGGGGAAGAGTTAACTCACCCTTGGAATGATCTATATCTTAAGAAATACTACCCTTGATTCAACAAAACAAATATATATATATATATATATATATATATATTCCAAAAAAATAAAAAAAATAGAAATTCTTCAAAATCAAAAAAAAAGAGATTCTCCAAAATTGGTGCCATGGCACACGAAGGATCAAGGTCCGAAAGGTCAAAATTCAGAATTCATTCATCAGTCTTGTTAATTTAAAAGGGGGGTCGATTCACGCACACACTACACGCTTTATTCTTGAGCTCAAGCAGTGCAAAATCCGAGGGAAAGTCAAAAACCTGACTAAAAGTGAAAGACAATACCCGTTCTTTTCTTCTTCGGCCCATAAGGGAGGAAGGGAGACCTCGAGGTAGACACGCCAAGCCTATCCGCCGCCCTAGTAGGTGGAAGTCAAGGCCCAAAAGGGAGCAAATGCCACAAAAGCCCCAAGTACAATTAGGTTTTTATTCATCAATACAAATCAATTCCAAAGTGAAAGTCAAGTTATGAAAAGAAAAGCATGTCAAGAGGGCAAAGTCCCCGTAAGGAAAACCTTGGGCGTATGCGTGCAATATAAATGGGCAAAAAGGCAACAAATATCCGTACGCCAAAGACCGAACCCCAACAGGCACGGGGTAGGGGACGTAACTTTGCCTTGAGCATCTCAGCATCCCTTATGGGCTTCCCTTATATTTTCTTCCATCCTTTCTATGCGGTAAAGTCACGAACTGGCAGGATGGTCAAGACGGACTTAAGAAATTGCATTGTGCGAAATCTCGAATGCAGGTCAACTATGAGCACGTCAACTCCCTTTTAATTACTCAAGAAAGGTTAATGAATTTTAGATGGTGACTATGTAAGACTCATGGTCTTGATAGCCTTGAAGCCCTTTTCGCAGAATAATTCAATTAACGCCTTCGGCTAAGGTGCTTTTTATGGAATTAACGTCCTAGATTAGGTCGTCTTCTTCAGAATAACGTCTTTAAGCAGGTCGTTTCGTTTTCAAAAAATCAAATTCTTTTTCGAATTCACGCCATCCTTTAGGGCGTCTTTATAAGAATCACGACCCACTCTAAGGCACGTTTTTCAAAAAAATAATAAAAAAATATAAGTGAAAAAAAATGCATTTCTTCACGATGTATGCTTGCATTCTTGTGCATGGGCATCTTTTATTTAGGGTTTGCATGATGCATCTACCGCTATCAGATATTTCATTTTTGCCTTATTTAATTAAAGGCTTGGCCCCTTGACCCGTCATTAAGGTCAAAATATTGCCACCCCTTGCTTATTGGGCAAGGGGCCAAGTCGAACAGATGAATTAACCTGTTTTGTTCAAGTGAAAACCGCAGCTGCAGATACAGGGCAAAAGTAAAGCAAACACGAAGAACATGGAAAGAGGAAAGTACACAAACACAAGGCCACAGCCACACAAAGTGCTCAGGTAATAAAGGAATCTCAATATCATATATATATATACATCATGAATGTCTAAGTACAGGTGTGAGGGTGGAGGAGTACAAGTAAGTCTCTCAGCTCTCGCCTCCACCCTCCTCTCTCCTACTCTCAACCTCCTCCTCGCCGTCCCGAGCTGGCACTGGTGGAGGAGGCATGGGCCCCCACGAAGAAGCAGGAACCCGAACGTGTCCCCCTGCCTCGCTCCTCTCTCGGAGGGAAGAGCCCGCCACGAAGGTGGAGCTGGTGAAGGAGTACCCCGCAGCCCGTGCTCGCTCACGTCCCCGCTGAAGACGCTCCTCGGACACTCGTAGCCGCTCCTGGGAAAGGATCAACTGAGTCCTCGAGTCTGCCAGCTCTCGCTCGGGTGCTGCTACCTGCTCCTAGTACCGGGCACGCTCCGCCTGGTACTCCTCCCGCTCACGAGCACGCTCCTCGCGCTCCCGGGCACGCTCCCGTCGCTCCAGCTCAAGAGCCACTCGCAGCTCGGCCACGTCCTGAGGAAGCTCCTCTCGTCGTCTCAGGGACCTCTCAAGCTCTGAGATCCGTTGATCATGGATCGCCAACTCGGTACGTACCGCCTGAAGCTGAGTCGTCTGTAAACAGGTAAGCAAATCATCAATTCCATAATTAATGCAATGATTCAATTCGAGCAATATATGATTGAACTATTTACCTGTGCGCTCGTCGCGCGGAAGCCCTCGTCTACGCAGGTAAGAGCGGCTCGAAGCTCCTCAGTCTGTAAAATGAATATTTCATCAGTGCACAATTATAATCAATATTTGAATGGATTTGTGTTTTGGAATTTACCCGTGAAGCGAGGTCGCGCTCTGCTGCCTCGGCTCGTGCAATCGCTCCGGCTAGCTGCTCTGCCAGTGCAGTCACCTCTGCACTGGGCCCTCTCGAGCTGGAGGCCTCCCCTGGGTCTCTCCTCACTGCTCCCTGCTGGGCACGCTGCATTCATTGAGATCGTCAGTGGCTAATCATCAATAATTCAACAAAAATATATACATTTGCATAAAGAAATAATTTAAACACTCACCAGGGTCTCTAGGTCTGCCCGTGTGGCAGCTAGCTGGTCCTCCAGGCTGTGTAGGTGGGCCTGGGCATCTATTGCCGCTATGTCCCGCGCATCCTGCATCCATCACATGTTAGTCGCATGATAGTCACATAAGCATTTGCATTTAATTTAGAAATAAGTGCATTCATACATACCCCTAAGACCCTCATCTGGGGTCGGCCGGCGTATACCTCCCAATAGCGCCGGAGGTACTCGGAGCTGTCAGTCGCCCTGGAGGTGACTCTGGTCCCGCCTCGCTGCCAGTCGGCGTGCTGCTCCTCGAACCGCACCCTCCAGTCGGTCGCCTTTGTACGACCGCGAGTCTTCTTCCCGATGCCCCGCGGCTCGCCTACCTCCACCCACTCCTGGTGGAGGCCCAGCGTCCTCATCACCAACCTAAGCCGTAACGGCTCGATTTCGCTCAAGCAGTGAACCCAAAGCTCACGCTGAAAGCGAGGTCGGCCCGCTACGACCCAAGGCTGGCCCTCGTCTGTCATCCCCTCATAGGGTCTCCACTGCACCTGCATTCATAAACATACATGTCATCATTTCATCTTAATCAAAATAATAAATTCAAAAAGAAAGATGCATAACCTTCATACATACCAACGAGGGAGGGAAGTCGCGGAACTCTCTCCGTAGAACCCACAACTCGTAGCCGAGTGGGGCGCCGAAGACGACCGGCACCCAGCGCCGTGCTAGAGGGAAAGCTCCCTCATTCCCAGGCCGTGGGTCAACGCTCCCCATCGGCATGTAGAGGTGACTCCAAACCTACATCCATGCATTGCATTTGTTAGGCATTCATACGCATATAAAAATATACATAAAAGAAAAAAAATGAAAAAAATGCATACCTGAAGAAAAGGTGAGAAGCCACTGACGGTCGTCTCTCGCCCTGTCCCCGTGGACAGGTCGGCCATCATGTGCGCCAGCAGAGCCGCTCCCCAGGCGTAGCTGCCAACTGCCTCCAGGTCCTCGAGTATCCCTAGAAATCGGCAGTTGATGACGTCGCCCTTTGTCCCAAGCAACAGCCTCCCTAGTAGCAGTAGCAAGAACCTCCTCAAGTCTAGGTCAGCTCTCTCTCTGTCGGCTGGGTCCTGGCAGTACACTGTCCTAGCCCCGTCTATCAACCTCTGTGAGAACTGCTCTAGGGTCTCCCCTGACCTGTGCCTAGCATTCCCTAAGCCCATCACTGTAGTGAGGTCGGTGCGGAAGATCGTCCTACACTCGCTGGGCGTCTCATAAACCATCTCCAGCCCTAGCAATCTCTGGGCATGCTCAGTGTAGTCTGGATAGATAATCCCACTCACAGCCTCTCCATCTACCCTCAACCCTGTAATCCTGGCCACGTCCTCCAGGGTAGGAATCATGTGTCCCCAAGGCATCAGGAATGCCCGGCTAGTCCTATCCCATCTCTCCCGTAGAACCTGAATGAGTGGTAGGTCTGGTCTAACTGGCTCTATGCTGAGGAAGGCCCCGAACCCCATCGCGTCTACCCTCTCTCTCTGGAACTCGGGGAGGCCGTAGTAAGCTGCCCGGACCATGACCCATGAGATGCGCGTCCTCATCAGCCCCTGCATGCATAAAATAAGAATTTTTGGCTTAATTGTTGTGAATATTCATGCTTATTTCATTTTGATTGCCCCAAGTTGAATGTTGCTGTTGTTGAAATTAACGACCTTCCTCAGGTCGTTTTTCGTTGAAGTGGCGCCCTTAATGGGGGCGTGGTTCTGTTTGTGCTTCAAGATAATGACCTACCCTAGGTCGTTTTTCATCTATGAAACGCCTCTGTGTTGGGCGTGTGTTTGTGGTTAATTTCTAAAATCCTAAAGGTTTTATCAATTCACGCCCTTGGGTAGGGCGTTTTCTAATTAGGTTCGTTAATTAATCAAAGAATTAATGAATGGGCGACCGCTGGTTTGGTCGTCTGTTTTGAATTGACGCCCTGGTGGGGGGCGTGGTTTTGAGTTTTTCAGAAAATGGAATAAAAATAACAGCATACGATAATTAACAGCATTATATGTAAATTTAATTGGGCGACATGCTTTAGGGCGTGTTCTCATGAGGTTAATTGTTTTTCATGAAAATAATGTAATTAACGCCCTTGGGTTGGGCGTGTTTTTTTGAAATCGCGACGCCCGTGAGGGCGCCTTCTTCCTGGGTTGCAGTGTTTATACCCCGAGGGCTATGGAAAATCAGTAAAAATGGAATTAAAAGAAATAAAAATAGATTTTGGGTTTGGGGGCTTACCTTCTTGTGCTTCGGTTCCTGGGGTCGAGGGCGTGGCTGCCGTGGTCGTCGTAGCTGGCCTGCACGAGGAGGGGCCGCCGCCATGGGCGGTGGTTCATCATCACCGTGTTCTTCTCCACCTTCTTCCTCACCGCCTTCATCTTCTTCCCCCCTTTCCTCATTTTCTTGACCTTCTCTGTCTCCTTCGTCTTCCTCGTGGGTCTCTGGGCCTTCGTCGGCCTCGCCGCCGGCCGTCGCCGTCGGTTCCTCTTCAACCGCTACGGGAGGGGCTTCCTCCATGGCGTGGTCTTCTTCTCCGAGATCAACGACCTCCGGTGCGGCCACCCTCTGCCGCTTGACTGATCCTCCTCTGGCCATGGCTAGGGCTAGGGTGAGAGTGTGAGAGAGAGATAGAGGAAGAGAAGAGGGGAGGGCTTCGGTTAGGGTTGCAGAGAAAGAGAGAGGGGGCAAATGGAACGGAGGAAGAAGAAGAAAGGGGAAAAGCCCTTTTAGCATTCGAAAAGAGGTAACGCCCTGAGGAAGGGCGTGTCTTGTTGAAATAACGACGTATCTTGAGGCGTTTTTATAAGGTACACGACGTAGCTCGAGGCGTCCATTTATTTTGCATGGGGAATGATAACCGTCGTCAGACGCATTCAATGGGCGTTGATTGATTTAAGAGAAGTAATTATTACGATTTTTGATTAACGCCTATGATTGAGACGTTACCTGATTGAAACGTGGCTTCGCTAAGGGCGTTACTTTTGGAATTTCAACGAATATATTTTAGGAATTTGAATCAATTAACGCCCTGTTCTAAGTCGTTATTTAAGTAACGCCTATTGGTGAAGGCGTCAAATGTATGAACATGAATGTTGAAAACGTCGTTGTCTGAGGCGTCCTTTTGAAAAATCACGGCCGTCCTAGAGGCGTTATTTGCAACAGAAGCAGAACGTTGGAAGATTTGATCAGAAAAGCAGTAAGATGGCTCAGTAAGGAAATATCATTGATTTATTTGGAAAGAAACATTACAATGTTTAATGAGCCACCTTGGGCCTAAGTTTTCTCAAGGCTATTACATATGCCTTCCACTGTTCTTTGTCCTCTTCTAAATTCTCTACAGGTTGATAAGTCTTGCAGATTTTCCAGAGAGCTTGAACTGTTGTGGTTTCTTCACCATCTTCATTGCCGCCTAGATCCCGTGTCTTGATTGGAGGAAGATGAGAGGGATCTTCGAGGATTTGTCGTGGAAGCCCGAGTTGAGGAAGGCACCGGTGTGAATTATATAGCACGAAGTCCGAAGCACCTATGAGACGAAGGTCCGTCCCGGGAGAGAATCTTGCACGGATATCTTGGGTCTTGAGTATTCCCGGGGCGCAAGTGAAGAGGTTCTTTGGCATCACTTTGAGGTGCTCTCTCCATTCCACTCACTTTTTGATTTGAGGAATCCGGTTCATCACTCTATTGCTCATTCCTAACGAGCCGATCATGTAAGAGAGTGGGCTTTTTGAAAAGATTCTTGAGGGTTGTTGGGCCTCACCACATGGATCGAACTTGAAGTGTAGATCAACCCAACTAGAGAGTGCTAGCATGCACCCGTAGATGGGCCTTCCCATCACCGCCGAGGTAAGCCCACTATAGAGATAGGCTAGAATAGCCGGTCCAACTCTTTCCTCTTCCCATAAGCTCACCACCGCGCTCAATTGGGCCTCCTCTAGAAAGTCCTCCGTGGATGGAAACAAGAGTGCGCCTACTAAGCACACCACGAAGGCCTTTGCTATCTTTTCTATCTCCTCCTCTTCCTTAGCTTGATCCGCTCTCTTGAACACCCATGAGGCGAGCTTCAAGAGGTTGATTCCTTTAGTGACCTTGATTTGGTTCACTATGTTTGGGCTAGATATCAATGAGGTTAGCAATTCATGAGAAGAGATTGGCCTTGGCATGATGGCCATCTTTTGTTCTTCTCCTTGTTTCATCCTTTTCAAGCCTAACATCAACTCTAGTTCTTCCAATAGGATGGTGGCTTCAAATGTTGAGAAGAGAAAGGTGTGAGTGGAAGGGTGCCATATTTCAACTAGAGCTCCTATGGCTGCCCAATCTAAATGAATTTGGTCATGGTGTTTGGCATGGGTGACTAGGCCCAAAAGGTGCCATCTTGCAAGATAAACCCTCATATCAGAAGAAAATTTGGAAAGGATAAGGGGAAGCCACTTATTTTTTGTAAATCTCCTAGCTCCTGGCACTAATGGATAGTCCTGTGGAAAACAAAGAACAGAGAAGAATGCACGATTGAGCATGCAGGTGAACAGCAGAACAGTTGAATGTCTTTTGGTTCGGATATGAGCAGAAGAAGAATAGAAGAATTCACTAACCTGATTTAGAGCAATTCGGCTGTAGATATGTCCTTGGATTTTAGTCAACCTGGGGGTAGAAGACCTGGGTCTCTTGATCATCCTCTCCATCCTTTTGCTTTGTAGAAAGAGCTCGGGCAAGTGCCTGCAGGAGAAGAACGAATAGCAAGACAGAGCCGACTGCAGAGGTTTAGAAGAGTTTGCTTTGATTAAATCTAAGGAAGTGCCTGCCTTTTATAATGATTAGGTTGTTCGGAGTTAGAAGGTTGATGGGTATTAGGATTTGGTTTGGCTTCCGGTTCGGAAACGGAAGTTAACGCCGTTTGTTAGGGCGTCAATTGTTGAATTGACGACCTTACTGAGGTCATGTTTTGTTTAACGCCCTTGAGGGGGTCGTTCCCTTCTTGAACTATCGATGAATTTCACGCCTTGATGAAGGGCGTGTTTCTATTTTTGACGCCCTCATGTTAAGGCGTTTTTCATAATTTTGACGCCATGACTTAAGGCGTGTTTTATGAGCTTGATGAACTTAAGTGCTATTATTTCATTGGAATTCTATTTTATTTAGCACTTATGATCATGTTATACGATTATTTGATATTGAAATTGTGGAGACTAATGAATTCCAAGTGCAGGAAAGTACAGGTTTCAAGACGCTTGGGTTGCTCATCGTTGCACATCGCGCTTGTCATCTTGTATTTGTTCGTTGAAAGCATTGGTACTATATGATATTTACGCTATTATAGCATATCAAGGACCTTGTGGTTCTGATGAACCTGGAATTTGAGTTCCCCTTCATTAAAAACTATGATAATTCCAGGAGAGTCTTGATCACACGGATAGGCCGTTGAGTCGTTGAAGGTCTGGGACGATGGTTCCACTTTCTGAGTTGATACGCGGACAAACGGGCTTCGGCTTAGTGTTAGCTCAGAGATCTGGATTCTTGACCAAATCTGGATGGCTTAGCAATATTATCCTTGATTATTTTCTATTTTTAATTTGTTTTATTCTTTTCTTTCAGCCCAGCATGCATCATGTAGGACTTTGAGATTCATGATGAAAATCTTCATATTATGGCAATAATGAAGGTCACTCGCTCTTTATTGAGTTGACATGAGACATTCCATTCCAAATCCAGTACTTTGTTCTATCTGAAGCCGCTCAGGCTGATTCCTTGAAAATGTCCCTTTGTTGGATCTCCATCTCAATTCTCTTTATTTTTCTACAAATCTACCTTGGTTGTAGCACGTCCACGTTGGCTGGTAACCGCTCTCCAATGGTCTTTCCCTATCGTGCCCGCGCGCACACCTTTTGCCTTACATTTTACTTGTTTAGCTTAGTCTCCTTTATCCAGCAAATTGATGCCTTCTTGGGATCACTCGGAGTTGTTTCACTTTGAATCTTGGAAAGATTTCCATTGCTTAGTGTCTGAGGCGTGTCACATCACACCTTGGCATCTACTTATCAGTTCGCTCCACTTCATTCCGTTTGTTGCACTTTCCTCCATTTCGTCTCACTCCCTTCCAAAGCAGACGCCAAGGCGGGGCAGCTGTAGACACGCCAAAAATGATGCTATGTTGATCAAATCTCATGTCACTATGATGACGCCCCAAGTGAACTTCAATATATTCATAATATGAAGTTTTTCTGTTTTCTTGTGTGTGGTTTTGATTTATTTTTGCACTTTATGATTCGCGACCTGAAGAGGGGCGTTATTTAAATGGCGACCTTATCTAGGGCATTTTCTCAAGAAAGGACGACTAAATGTCAGGGCGTCAATTCCTGGTATTATCTGGTTTTAAAGTAAATTCATAATCAATTTAATTATTGGTTAACGTCCTTCCTCAGGGCGTGTTTTAAAATTAACGCCTCAATCATAGGCGTGTTCTCATAATTTTCAAATAAAGTAAGTTTTATTGCCAAAATTAAATCCAAGAAGTGACGCCCTTGGTAGAGGTCGTGTTTTGAGTAACGTCTTGATGTAGGTCGTCAATTCTTGATTTGACGCCCTTCGCAAGGTCGTGTTTCACCTTTCGTATCCTGCTTTAACTCCTCTTTCCTGTATAGAGTCCTGCCTCCAATAGTCTCCTTGCTCGAATTGGAGGTAGAGTCCTGCCTTCTTTGAACATTGCCTATCCTTATCTTACCAAACTCGAGCTTATCTCCCACTGAAATCCTATAAAATCATGATCTGGTCGATCGAGCCAGAGGTTGACGACTCCAGAGGTTGAAGAGATTAGAAAAGCTCCAGACGTTCCAGAGGTTCAAGGTTCAGAGCCTCTGCTTCCTTACTGTCGTGTGCTTGATAGGAAGGCTTCGGCTTCCTCTGCTTCCTCATCCGGTCAACCACGTCCATCCTTGGTTCCCTTTACTGTCAACAGGGACAGCAGGGTTCTCTTTTATTTCGTTTGTTTTATTTTGTCTTCATCAACCGATCATCCACTGTGCTCCTTTTTACGTTTTGCATTAATTAATTCCATCATCAGTCCTGTTCCTTTTTCTCCTTTTCACGTTTGCATTAGATTTATCACATATCTCCTCTCTCCCTAATTCCTCTTAGGGGTTTTAAAACCAAAATAATAAGGTGCGCATGATTGGTCTTTTTCTCATCTTAACTTCATCTTCGGATTGATACTACTTGCATCGGCTGATCCCATCTTTTGCTTTGTTTCATTGTCTTTTTTTGCAAGGTAATCAAAAGAATAACCCTTCTCATCGGCCGGCCGATTGAAGAAGGAGAAAGGAACTTCACATCATCCCGCGTTTCAATCTTCACCAGGTATTCGCGATCTCCCTTTTATTATTATTGAGGTAACCCCTCTGGCGATCACATCTCCATATTTGCACCACGTGCAAGCTTTTTCTTCCCCTTATTTATGCATTAATCATCATTATCCTCCATGTTTTTCACATCATTATTCCCTTGTGATTGTGTGGGATTTATGCCCATCCACACTACCCACCCGATTATTGGATAAGTTGTTTGATAATCTTCATTCGATTGATGAATTTGATGAAGGGGCCTTATTAGAGAATTTCACATTTGATCTGACCCTTGAGCCCAGCCGAATAAAGTCTGAATCATTCGATGAATTAGATTATGGGCTCATGCTTCCTTCCAATTTGATTCTCCTGAAAGTTAAGCCTCTTCAGAATGACATTCTAGGACCTGAGGGGGATATGCCAGCTATATTCACCTTTGATTTGACTCCCCATCAGGAAGACCAGTTGATTAGTGCTCTTAATGCACCAGAGGCTATCATTAAGGGGAGTGTGGCAGATTTGAAAGATATTAGTTCGTCGGCTTGCATGCATCATAGTTTAAGTAAATGCCAATCTCATTCCAAAGCCACCGGTACATGAGCGGGCTGACATGGAGGGAGTAGTCAATAAAAGGGACCGATGGGTAGATACTGGGCAAAGGTTCCACCCATATCTTACTAGGTTAATGGCCATTGATTTGCATATGTCCCCCAAGGAAGAGAATTGGTTCACTTATGCTCCTAATGTTCAAATCAAGAATGAGTGGAACTAAATTACTTTCAGCCCATGTATGTACATGCAAAATCTTATCTTCTCGTGGCACAAATGCTGAAAATTAAAGGCTGATAAGATAATATGGTGGCTCATTCTCAAATCCACATGTTAGTTATGAAGCTTGCACCTTCTATGCATGCGTCTGACTGAAGACGAAAAACTTAGCGCTGTTGGGAGGCAACCTAATATTTTTGTTATTTGATGTTTTAGCTTGTTTTCAGTAGTCATGTCAAGTCCAGAAGATGGAGCTATCGTCGTCCATAACATTGATGGAGTTTCACCCCGCATATCAGGTTGTCTCTTTCCTACTCAGCGATCTTTATTGTTATATTGTTCTATTACTTTTATTGCTTATGCCATTGAGGACAATGTCATTCAAGTTGGGGGAGAGAGAAAAATTTTATTTCATGATGCATATAGTACAATCTGACATAAGTTCCTGCATATTATTGATGTGACACGACCTAGGGGGTTCTTCACATGATCAAATGACCCTTGGACCTAGCAAGCAACCAACGCACGAACCGGTGACTTTACTCGGGCGGACTCACCCGCTAAGCGCACTCTTGTGCCCGTAGGCAAACCGGTGATAGTGGTGAGGGTCCGGGACGGGCCCTTGCTGCTCCGAGGGTTGGCTAGCTTAGGATTGGACCTCTCAAGGGTCCTAGGATGTCCACTCTCATAGACGGCCAGCACGCCGAGGGTGTGGGTATTAACGGTTCACTCACAACTCACCCGCGGTAATCATTCATTCACAAGCAAATTTGAGTTCGGGCACTCCACTTACCACCGACGGCACTAAGATACAATACTACTCAAGCAAGGAAATTTCAGCAAAGAGGAGTGTGCAGTGGCTCACCTAGTCGGTGTGAAGACACCGATCCCGGTCGGAGACGAGGGCGAGCGAGGAAGCGTGGGCTTACCCGCACACCGCGCCGGAGAAGCTTCAACCTGAAATTGTAAATTACATGCACTACACCCCATGCAGGGGGGGGGGGGTTCTTGGGGTGGGGATTAAGGTGTTACAATCAAAACTACCACCACGCAGGGTGGGGCCTTCAGCCGGCCAAGCGGGGTGGGGAAAATAAGGTAAAGAATGTCGATTGAGTGTGGATGCCGAATCTGCCGGTTATCTGCGAACAGGGACAGTGGGGAGGTGTAATGACCGTAGATCCTTCTTACGAATTTTGCCGATAGCGAGACTGGCGGCAAAAGCTTCGTAACAGGTACAGGAACGCTTCAGATTTTTGTGAATTTCTTCTGAGACCATGGCTGACCGGAGCAGAGGTTGGAACAGGACATGAGGTTTTCTGATCCACAGTTGCAGACTTCTGGCAGCAGGTTACAGAGGACGCCACGCACTCTCCCGAACTCCGATCAGCACGAAACTGGCGGTGACGTCTTCGTGGTCAAAGTAGCTTTCAGCCAAAGGTAACGGGGCTGCAATCAGAGGTCGAGGGCGGTCGGTGTACCCTGAAGAGTTGGCACTGGTCGGAGTAGACAGCAGGAGACAGAACTGGAGAGCTCGGGGGAGAAAATTCGTAACTCCTTCCTCCGGCAGCCGAATGAGGTTCTGTTTCTTGATCTTGGAAGAAGACTAGCAGAGGAAGAACTTTGATGAAGGGGCTTCAGCCTGAATCCGCTAGGGTTCGTCGTGGCAGAGTGATCTCTCAGGTTCTGATGCTTGGCAGGGAGGGTTCCGCGCAGTCGTGGGAGAACGGAGTTCCTGGACAGCCCCGAGCTCCGATGAAGACGAAACCACTTTGGTGTCGAAGAGGACAGGCAGACGCTTCCACGGATGTATCTTGGGCCTTCAGAATCGCCTGGAGGAAGCCGTGGTCACCTCTGCAAGTCGGTACTCTTCTTCTGATCTGCAACTAAAACTGTAGGTTGAAGATGACGGGGGGGAATGGGGTATGTGGGAGGGGAAATGGGGGTGGATGAGTGTAGGAGTGACCCCTGGTTGTAAGGGGGTCTTGGAGGGGGTGTTCCAAGGTGTGTATGAGGGAGAATGGGGTCTAGAAGGTGGTGTTTGCAGTGGGTGAGAGGGGAGCTACGAATTTGGGATGGGTGGGGAAGAGAGAAGGAGAGATCTTTCTCCAAAATTTAAAAATGGACTAATGTGGTTAGTGGGGCTTTGGGAATGGGAAGAGTTGTGTTGGGGAAGGGAATGGGTGCTTGGGGTAGTGGGAAGGGTGCTTGGGGAAGTGGGTGGGGTAGTTGGGGGTTGGGAGGTGGAGCTAGGATTGGTGGAAGCTCCCTTGGGAGTAGGGGGTGGAGTAATGGTGGCTTGGGGAAGTGGAGGGTCTTAAATGAGGTGGGTAGCTAGTGGAGGTGGTTGGGGAAGGGAGGAGAGAGAAGCAAATTCGGAATTGGGTGTTGAGGAGAGATAAAGTGGAGTGAAAAAGAGAGATTAAGAGAGGGAAGGGTGGGGAATCTCTCCCCTAGGGCATCTCACCCAAGAAATGTTGGAATCACTCCACTAAACTAAGCTTTGGACTCTCAAATGGCATTTTTCATTGATTGATTCATTGATTGATTAAGTTCAAATGGAGGAAATGGGGTCCTATATATAGGAAACCCACATTTCTACAAAAGACCCTGACAAAAGCCTCATTGACAAATAACCGAAGGGGTAGGAGAGCTCATTGGGCCAAGCCCAAAGAAATGGGCCCAATTAGCACATTACACAATCTAATGACACTCAAACATAGGAAAATAAATGCTAGACCTAGGGAAATGACTCAAATAAAATGAAAATTACATCCATGACTCAAATAAAAATTACATAGGACTCAAAATTAAATGACTAGACCATGCCTGATGAAATAGGAGGTGATGTTCTCATCATACTCCTGGGGTGCAAAGAACTCGACTCCGTCGAGTATGAGTCCACCGGGGGGAGAAGAGGTCCTCCGACGCAACTCCGAGCAAGCTTCAACCTCCAAACTCAACCTCACGTTCGCGACGCTTCAACTCCTCAAGGTGGCTTGGACACACCCTCTTGCCGATGATAGTACCTTGCTTGCCCAGTATTGCCTCCGTGTGCACACGTCGGGCTCTCAAGTTGTTATGTGGAAGCTCTCTGAGGGTGTCGCTCACAAAGATGGGGGTAGGCTCAAGGTGCTCACTAGGATCTACCGCGGTGCCCTTAGAGGGTGCTAGATCCGTTACATGAAAAGTGAGGTATATCCCAAAATCCCATGAGTAAATCCAACCCATAAGCCAGGTTGCCAAAGCCACTTGGAACATGGAAGGTCCAAGTCCTCGTGCCCTCGATTTGGAGGTGGCCCTAAGGTAGAGCCATTCCAAAACCACCATCGTGAGGTTGCCTTCTTGGAATTCGAAGTGCCACTCGTGAGTTTTTGCCCACTTATTACGACCCTCACCGCCCATTGCTAGATGCTTGCTTGAATGAGTATGCCTTGAGCTACGGTGCGGTGTGAGTGGGAAGTGTGTGGTATGCAAAGGGGGACCGGGGCAACCAAAAGTAGACCTATCATGTAATGATGCAGTGTAGACTTCGGTCAACCTAGGTGAGCCGGGGCACCCGTAGGTGGCCCTATCATGCAAAGTGGTGATAAATATCGGGGGACCCGGACATCCGTAGATGCCTTTGACATGTGTATGACTAATGTGAAGTGAGGGAGGGCCGGGGCATCCATATGTGTCCCTTTCATGTATGGGTGTGATGAGTGCCGGGGGACCCGGACATCCGTGAATGCTCCTATCATGTTTAAGACTTATGATGAATGACGGTGGCCCATTACATCCGAATATGGAACTCTCATGCTTAAGACTCATGATGAATGGTGGTGGACCATTACATCCAAAAATGGTCCATTCATGCTTCCTACTTGACATGTGGGTGTTGTGAATGAATGGACCCGTCTTATGAATCATGCCAAGTGATGTGTTATGCCAAGACTTATGCATTCCTTTCCCAAAGATGACTTCCATGTGTATGGGTGTGGGATGGCCTTTGAACTTCCATGTGAAAGGGTCAAAAGGATCTAGGAAGGTGGGCATTATGGAGAGGGGGTCTTCTTTGCTTCCTAGGCATATGTTGTCTATGGTGATGGTTCCCTTTGTGTGGCCCAAGTCTTGGAAGAGGTGTTCTTGGTCCAACATGGTTGGTTGGGGTAGGGAAAGGGGAGTTGTGGGTAAGGTGGGTGTATTACATGGGTACCTAGACTCCCATTGGAAGGGATCAAAGGGGTCATGGACTGGGCTTCCTAGAGGGAGGAACTCTATGTCCACATAGTCCACGCATGGTGGGTCATCCTTCCCCAAGGTAACTGGACCAAGATCTTTAGTGGGCCAGTCGGTCAAGGTACTTGGGATCTTAATGGTAGTGGAGTGGACCATGATGGGTTCTTCATCCATGGGGAGAATGAGAAGGAGGTCACTAGTGTAGCAACCAATGGTGTAGACTGAGGTGATAGAACCAACACATGGGTGGATGAGACTAAGTCTTCTTGGGTGGGCCTCTCCTATGGTCAATAAGCAAGTCAACTTTAGTTGCCATTCTAAACCCTTGATGAGATCATCCCAACTATTTACCTCATAGTAGGATTGGAATGTGGTGTGATAGGAGTTAATGGGTGCTAATTGGAAAGGATGCTCCATGGTTGGGTTTTGAAAGTACAAGGTATGAGGGATGGGATTTTGCTTGAGCCATTTGATGATGAGTTCTCCTAGGGTCACCACCTTTTGCATGAGATTGAGTGGTTTGGGGAGGTATGTGTTTGTTTGGACGGGGATGAGTTGATGTCCTTCTTCCTTATTGATAGGAGTATGAATTTCCTTGAATGTGGGGAAGGGATTTGGATTGGTGTCCAATCTCGGGGATTTGGTCTTGTGGGCCGGGTTTTCCTCATGTTCACTCATGACCTTGTTCATTCTTCGAAGTGGGTTGAGAGGGCATGGTGGCCGGGTATGGGGCCCCGGTGGGTGAGGGAACAAAAGGTTGTTGAAACCATAGGCTCCCGGGAGATGTGGGGGATGAAGTAGGCAAGACCAACGCAATGGGTGGAAGGTGGTATTCCGTTCATCAAGCCATTGTTTCCCTAGGATTATGCAAGGGCCTTCCAAAGTTCCAATTTGACACCAAGCTCCATCAAAGTATTTGGTCTCTCCAAACCTTTTATGGAATTCAATGAAGACTAGGTCTCCATTGTGCACAATTTGTCCGGTCGTAGAGAGGGTGGCTACAATGTCGGGGGATACCCAATTATCTTCTACCATGTAGATGAAGTCAATTTCTGTGGGGCTCCCATTAGGTAGGTATGCTTGGGATATGATGGGAATTGGGACTTTTTGGCCTGTAGACTCAATGACAATGGGAGGTGGATAATGCATGGAACGATCCGATGAGAACTCTAATGCAAGCGTGCCCATGGACTTGACTTGATAGAGACAAGTCAATGACTTGCTCTGATACCACTTGATGTGACACGACCTAGGGGGTTCTTCACATGATCAAATGACCCTTGGACCTAGCAAGCAACCAACGCACGAACCGGTGACTTTACTCGGGCGGACTCACCCGCTAAGCGCACTCTTGTGCCCGTAGGCAAACCGGTGATAGTGGTGAGGGTCCGGGACGGGCCCTTGCTGCTCCGAGGGTTGGCTAGCTTAGGATTGGACCTCTCAAGGGTCCTAGGATGTCCACTCTCATAGACGGCCAGCACGCCGAGGGCGTGGGTATTAACGGTTCACTCACAACTCACCCGCGGTAATCATTCATTCACAAGCAAATTTGAGTTCGGGCACTCCACTTACCACCGACGGCACTAAGATACAATACTACTCAAGCAAGGAAATTTCAGCAAAGAGGAGTGTGCAGTGGCTCACCTAGTCGGTGTGAAGACACCGATCCCGGTCGGAGACGAGGGCGAGCGAGGAAGCGTGGGCTTACCCGCACGCCGCGCCGGAGAAGCTTCAACCTGAAATTGTAAATTACATGCACTACACCCCATGCAGGGGGGGGGGGTTCTTGGGGTGGGGATTAAGGTGTTACAATCAAAACTACCACCACGCAGGGTGGGGCCTTCAGCCAGCCAAGCGGGGTGGGGAAAATAAGGTAAAGAATGTCGGTTGAGTGTGGATGCCGAATCTGCCGGTTATCTGCGAACAGGGACAGTGGGGAGGTGTAATGACCGTAGATCCTTCTTACGAATTTTGCCGATAGCGAGACTGGCGGCAAAAGCTTCGTAACAGGTACAGGAACGCTTCAGATTTTTGTAAATTTCTTCTGAGACCATGGCTGACCGGAGCAGAGGTTGGAACAGGACATGAGGTTTTCTGATCCACAGTTGCAGACTTCTGGCAGCAGGTTACAGAGGACGCCACGCACTCTCCCGAACTCCGATCAGCACGAAACTGGCGGTGACGTCTTCGTGGTCAAAGTAGCTTTCAGCCAAAGGTAACGGGTCTGCAATCAGAGGTCGAGGGCGGTCGGTGTACCCTGAAGAGTTGGCACTGGTCGGAGTAGACAGCAGGAGACAGAACTGGAGAGCTCGGGGGAGAAAATTCGTAACTCCTTCCTCCGGCAGCCGAATGAGGTTCTGTTTCTTGATCTTGGAAGAAGACTAGCAGAGGAAGAACTTTGATGAAGGGGCTTCAGCCTGAATCCGCTAGGGTTCGTCGTGGCAGAGTGATCTCTCAGGTTCTGATGCTTGGCAGGGAGGGTTCCGCGCAGTCGTGGGAGAACGGAGTTCCTGGACAGCCCCGAGCTCCGATGAAGACGAAACCACTTTGGTGTCGAAGAGGACAGGCAGACGCTTCCACGGATGTATCTTGGGCCTTCAGAATCGCCCGGAGGAAGCCGTGGTCACCTCTGCAAGTCGGTACTCTTCTTCTGATCTGCAACGTAAACTGTAGGTTGAAGATGACGGGGGGGAATGGGGTATGTGGGAGGGGAAATGGGGGTGGATGAGTGTAGGAGTGACCCCTGGTTGTAAGGGGGTCTTGGAGGGGGTGTTCCAAGGTGTGTATGAGGGAGAATGGGGTCTAGAAGGTGGTGTTTGCAGTGGGTGAGAGGGGAGCTACGAATTTGGGATGGGTGGGGAAGAGAGAAGGAGAGATCTTTCTCCAAAATTTGAAAATGGACTAATGTGGTTAGTGGGGCTTTGGGAATGGGAAGAGTTGTGTTGGGGAAGGGAATGGGTGCTTGGGGTAGTGGGAAGGGTGCTTGGGGAAGTGGGTGGGGTAGTTGGGGGTTGGGAGGTGGAGCTAGGATTGGTGGAAGCTCCCTTGGGACTAGGGGGTGGAGTAATGGTGGCTTGGGGAAGTGGAGGGTCTTAAATGAGGTGGGTAGCTAGTGGAGGTGGTTGGGGAAGGGAGGAGAGAGAAGCAAATTCGGAATTGGGTGTTGAGGAGAGAGAAAGTGGAGTGAAAAAGAGAGATTAAGAGAGGGAAGGGTGGGGAATCTCTCCCCTAGGGCATCTCACCCAAGAAATGTTGGAATCACTCCACTAAACTAAGCTTTGGACTCTCAAATGGCATTTTTTATTGATTGATTCATTGATTGATTAAGTTCAAATGGAGGAAATGGGGTCCTATATATAGGAAACCCACATTTCTACAAAAGACCCTGACAAAAGCCTCATTGACAAATAACCGAAGGGGTAGGAGAGCTCATTGGGTCAAGCCCAAAGAAATGGGCCCAATTAGCACATTACACAATCTAATGACACTCAAACATAGGAAAATAAATGCTAGACCTAGGGAAATGACTCAAATAAAATGAAAATTACATCCATGACTCAAATAAAAATTACATAGGACTCAAAATTAAATGACTAGACCATGCCTGATGAAATAGGAGGTGATGTTCTCATCAATTATCTTGCATATCTTTTAAGTTGTCTTACATTGAACATGAAAATGAAAAGATGAAATCTCCAATTGAGTTTTCTTGATTCATGCTTGAATTGAAAGTAATTCTTAAATAGAAAAGACTAGAGAAAAGGATGATGAAAAATTTATTTGATCTGACCATGGAAAATTGATGTAAGAATCTCTTTAAAGTCATTTAGCACTTCAAAAGAAAAGAAATCACATTGCACGCTAATGAAATAAGCAGGACAAGCCTTCTGTTGTTTTGGATATGGTGTCTGATACTCTACACTTCTTAGGATATCTTTTTTAAGCTTTCTACCAGGTTATTTATCAAATAAGTGCAAAAGCACAATGAGAAAAAAAAGAGAAAAATACCATGAAAAATATCCCGAATCTTAGTAACCGGGCCTACTTCACCTAACAAGTGTTGAGGTTCACGTCAAACAGAAAAAGGGAACCTTGATCTGCGTAACCGGGCTTACTTCTCCTAAGGCAAGAGTCGAGGTTCGTGTTAAACAGTGAAGGGTAGTGCAGCATCATGTGTGTAGAAAAAAAAATCCCAAAAGGGGACAAATAAACAAAGTAGACAAAAAGCTAGTATACTTAATACTCTGATTAAGAGGTGCAGGGTTGAAAGGTACTTGCTTGGAGTAGCAAATGAGAGACGTAATTGTCTACGATGTGGATTTGGTAGTTACACATACACAAGTGCTATTGAACTTTGATTTGTATTCTTGATCATATATCTTAATTTCCAATCTAAGGCTAGTGTGTATTAATGCTTCCGGATTCCTAATCTTTGGTTGATTCTGTGAAGGGAGAGCTCGATATGAAGGTATGAACTTTACAAACTCTTGTTGGTCATGAATTTTAATTTATTTACATTACTAGGGACTAGCAATGAGTAAGTTGGGGGGTGTGATAAGTGTCATATTTTATATCATAATTTGCATCACATTCATCACTTTTTGAGCATTTAATAAGCATAGTTGTGCATTGATATGGCCAAACCTCATTCTCACCATTAATTTGAGTTTATATGATTTTATCATCATTTTGAGTCAAAATAGCAATGTGAGAAATAATTAAGAAAATACACAATTGTCATAATTCATTTTGGATAAAAGACATTGGTTTTTTTGAATTTTTTGAATTTTTAGGAATGAGCAACCAAGCTCCAGCCGCCAATTAATAAACGCCCTTCTGAAAGGGCGCCCATTCAAGAAACTGCGACACTTTGAGAAGCCGCCCATTCCTTTGATTGGAAATAGAAAAGAAAAAATGCTAGAAAAGAAAGAAGAATGAACGACTGCTTACTCAAGGGTCAATTCCTTGGAAAAGAATGAACGACCATATAAAGGGGCGCTCATTCTCTGAACGAAAATATCGGAAGAAAAATCAATAAAAATAGAAAAAAGGAATGAGCGCCCGTCCAGAAAGTCATCTATTAAATTAAATGGAAAAGCCATAAAAAAAAATTGTGCCCATGTGAAAAGCCGCTATTTTATGAATTAATGGCACTACGGTGGTCGCCATTTATAGTTTGAAGCAGAAACGGAACCAAGTTGCTCTTATGGAAGTTATCTTTCCAAGTTTTGATGTAAGGAGGACTCTTTGATGGCAAGAGGCCTACTTTAAGCAAGATTTGATGCTAAAAAGTTAGATTTTGACTTGGTCCCAAAGCCTCCAATCATGGAAAGCCCTTGCACTCTATAAAAAGTTGCCCAGAGCAAATCAAAAAAAAGTTCTTAGCCCTTTCTTAACCTCTTTACATGCTCTTCTGTTCATCTTTTCAATTTACTTTCTTCTACAAAGTTCTTCGTTTTTACGTTCTCTTTAATTTCTTCTTCTTCTTCTTCTAATTCACTCCCGTTTTTAAGTTATTTCAAGTTTTTCAAGGTTCCATCTTACATTTTTACTGTTTATCCACGGTTCTGCACTTTGTTCTTCTCAAGTTTCCTTCACCTTCTGCTCTTCTTTTCATCTTAGTCTCTTCATAGAAGTTCTTCATTTTCCCTAGATCTAGATTTTCTCATTCTTCATCATCCTCCAATTCTTTCTAGTTTTCAAGTTACAATCTCTTTTTTAAAGTGCAGTTTTTTTTATTTACTGTTCATCCGCGCAGACACCACCCTGTTCTTCCTCAGTTTTCGCCCTCTTCCTCATGTTTTCTCCTTCTGAACTCTTCATCAAACTTATTCCTCGCATCTAGATATCCAACTTTCTCTTCTACCACATCTTCTAATTCTCTCTGGTTTCAAAGCTATTTTACTTTCAATCTTGCTATGTTTTTATTTCTGTTTTCAAGTTTTTAACTTCCTTCCTCATCTTCTATCTATCTTTCCCTCCTCTATTTTCTTCACACATACCAAGGCGGAGATTCTTCTTTTGATGCTCTAAAGGTGATGTCTACTTCCAAGGTGGGGCGATCTTCCTCCAAGGCTCGGCAAGGAGATGGCGGCACTATTCTTCAAATTTCTTGGCTCTATTTATTCCTTTTTCCCTTAGTTTACTCAAGTTGTAATTTTTGACTTTCATAGACATTGTAATCTTTTCTTATCAATAAAAATGCATCTTTTGCAATTATGTTTTGCTAGTTTTTTCTCTCTCTCTCTATCTCCTTCCAAATTCTCTTCTCAACCCTCTCAAATTCTTTAGATAGGTTTATTTTTAGTCTCAAGTTCATGTACTTTTACTTTCCTTTAGTTTAAACTCACTCAAAATTTGATTTTCAAAACATAAGGATTTTCCAACTTGCTTAAAAGAAAAACTTTTCTTCTCCGTGGGATCGACCCATTCTTACCACTCTACTTGGATTTTACATCTTTTTAGTGAGTGAGTGTGGTTATTTTTAAAATTATGGCACGACTTTTGACGACGAGTATTAGTGCACATAAAACACCAACTCTATGTGAAGATCAATAAATGCAAGTTCTGGCTAAAGGAGGTCTTATTCCTTGGTCACATCATATCAAAGGAAGGTATCACGGTGGATCCTTCTAAGGTCGAAGCTGTCAAGAATTGGATCCGACCGACGACTGTATCTGAAATCAGGAGTTTTCTTCATCTGGCTGGCTATTACCGGTGATTCATCAAGTCAAGGATTTCTCAAAGATCGCCGTTCCACTGACCAAGCATACAAGGAAGGAAAATCCTTTTGTATGGTCGAGGGATTGTGAAGAGAGTTTCTTGACTCTCAAAGAACATCTCACTACGGCACCTGTGTTAGCACTACCCGTGGGAGGTGGTGGCTTTGAACTCTATACGGATGCATCAGGCATTGGTCTTGGTTGTGTCCTTATGTAGCATGATAAGGTGATTTGTTATGCTTCGAGACAATTGAAGCATCGTGAGGAGAACTATCTCGTGCACAATCTGAAATTAGCTGTTGTTATCTTTGCCTTGAAGATATGGCGACATTATCTATATAGGAAAAAATTCACTATATTTTTAGACCATAAAAATCTGAAGTACCTTTTCACCCAAAAGGAGTTAAACATGAGGCAACGAAGATGGCAAGAATATCTCAAGAACTTTGATTTCTCTATACAATACCATCCTGGCAAGGCGAATGCTGTAGCCGATGCGCTCAACAGGAAACCACCGGCAACCTTATCAAGCCTCAAGAAAGGTATGACCAATCTTATAAAAGATTTTGCACATTTGAACCTAGATATTGATACAGAAGAAGAAGGGTGTATGATTGCCAATATCTGGTCGCAACCTACATTCATAGAAGGTCTAGTTAAATTGCAAGAGAATGACCCCATGCTGGTAGAAATCAAAACCAATCTTGACCAACGGCCAGATTTTTTCGTCACGACCGATGGAAGATTTATATTTAAAGGTCGGATCTGTGTATCAGATCATGCTGACACTAAAAAGCTGATTATAGAAGAAGCTCACAAGTCAAGGTATGTCATTCACCCTGGTGCTATCAAAATGTACCAAGATTTAAAGAAGATTTTCTGGTGGCCCAACATGAAGAGAGAAGTAACAGACTATGTATCTAGCTGCCTCACTTGTCAGCAAGTTAAGGCGGAACATTTAAAGCCCGCTGAAAAGCTACATCCCTTAGAAATTCCCGAGTGGAAGTGGGAGAGCATAGGGATGGATTTTATCATGGGTCTGCCAAAAACAAGAGGTGGACATGATGGTATATGGGTGATCATAGACCAATTGATGAAATCTGCACATTTCTTGCCTATCAAAAGTCGATGGTCAGTGGATATATTAGCAGCTTTGTATATGAAGGAAATAGTTAAGCTACATGGTGTCCCTGTCACTATTATTTCTGATCGAGACCCTCGCTTTACATCACAATTCTGGAAGGGTCTACAACATTCTTTGGGGACCCGACTCAACTTTAGCACTGCTTTTTTTTAGGCCAATCCCTGTCAGTGAGGCAGGAGAGCGCTCACCCCTTCAAAGAAGGGATGAGTGGGTTGCTCCACCATGACACATTGATCTAAAGATTTTATTATGAAAATGCAGACGAAAAGAGAGTACATCGAGAAACTAGGGCCTAATGGAAGGACTATCTATCTTATCAAGACGATAGAAACCTTTTACAAGAGTGGGGAGGTCATCCCAAAAAAGATAAATAGAGTGAGACAAAGACAAGGTACAACCATGACCAGCAAGGCTATCAGCAACCTGATTCGCCTCTCTAAAGACATGAGAGATGAGACCCGCATCAACCGGCATTTAAGAGCCACATCCTTTATAATATGCATGAGGCGCCAAGGACACATGAAGGAGCCCTTCCAGATCTGCACCAGCACTAGGGAATCAGACTCCACAGCAATCGCCAAAATGCCCATGTCATAGCACATAGAAAGGCCATCAAGGAGAGCCAAAGCCTCAGCTTCAATGATGGAGCAGACACCGGGGTAGACAGTAGCAAAGGCTGATACTATATCACCATTGGAGTCCCTGAGTATACCCCCTCCACCAGCAGCACCAGTGCTGCGTTTGTAGGCGCCGTCGACATTCAATTTCAGTCTACCCGAAGGGGGAGCTAACCATCGGATCAGCCTCGCAGCAGAGGCGCCTGGTATCAAACGCTTCGGAGGTGCGCTTCTATATCGCACCTTCTTTTTGCGGACGACACTCTGATATTCTGAGAGACAGAGACTGTTGTTCTTTTCTCATATTCTGTCTAAAACTGCAGCGAAGCTCCAATCCTGGATGTCCGATTTTCTCTCATCTGGCGGTCGCCTCATTCTCATTCGGCATGTGCTTTCAACTTTGCCAATTTATACTATGTCTGTTTTGACCATCCCATCTTCTATTATGAGGGCATTTCACATATTATTGGCGAATTTCTTTTAGGGATCTTATGAGGGATCGCCCAAGAAGCATTGGTTATCATGGGATGTTATTTCGCGTCCCAATGAGTGTGGTGGTCTTGGGGCTTTAAACCTGCAGTTTATGCAGATTGCTATGAGAACCAAAATGTTGTGGGCGGCCATTACCACTCAATCCCTTTGGGCTAGGTTCTTCAAGGCTAAGCACCTATACAATGCCCATTACTCGAAAGCGACCTTCCCTCACATGCTCGTTGTGGACATGCGGCTTTGGCAGTGGGCGGCACATCTGGTGCACGCGAATCATAGGGTGCTGGTTTCGGATAATGCTTCTAGAGTTAGTTTTTGGATGGATGTCTGGGCTAGTTTTGTGCCCCTCTGTGACTTCCTACCTGCTCATATCTGGTCTAACGTGGCGGATAAACACTGCTCTGTCCAGCATGCTCTTTATGACCCTAATAGCTTGCATTTGCAGATTATTCGGGATCACTGCCCCCCTGGATGTCTGAATCGTGTTCTATCAGTTAATGGTAATGAGGATAGATGATTTGGTGCCCATCCTCTGATGGGAAATTCTCTTCAAAGTCTATCTGAAATCTTCTCCAAGGTGTTGCTTCTATTAGATGGTCTATTCTGTAGAGCCATCACATCCCTCTTAAGTGGTCTATCCTGGCTTGGCGCATGCTCCGGGGTTGCCTTCCGACTGATGATGCTATCACTGCATGTGGTGTTTCCATGTGCTCTAAATGCTCCTGTTGTCAACACTCTCAAGTTGAGACTAGTGTGCACTTGTTTTTCCATGGGGATCTTGCTAATGACGTGTGGACTGCCTTGTATGGCTTCCTGCGATTTAGCAAGTCGTCCATCATCACGATTGCTAATGGTGTCACTGATTACCTACTAATCTTCATATTTCTACATTGGCTGGAAGTATATCCAGATGCATCTGCTTGGCTCCTCTAGGAGATTTGGACCTACCGCAACTTGTCTAGATATGATGGCCAGAGGTCATCTTCTCAGCATGTTCTAAACAGGGCCATGCAGGTTGTGGGATCCATTGTCCGTGCTCATCGATTCAAGGGGAGGGCCCTTTCCCCTCAACAACATCAGATGCTTGCCTTTTGGGGCATTCATGTTCCTGGTCTTCAGTCAGAACCTCTGTAGAAATGGCGAGATGACAAGAATGTAGGCAATAATTCAGAAATAAGTTGAACAGAATTTTAACATGTTCCAAGATTTGGCCGATCAAGCATGCAAGTATAGCAAGCTGGAGAGGGGGGAAATCCACCGCCCAAGAGCACGGCCTAACTAGGTCCAAGTTGACCAAACCAGGCCCAGCTCCCCAAAGTGATAGCCCCATTTTGGGCCCACTTACTTTAAGTCCAAAACTCACTCGAACCAGCACTTCCTAGGCGACCCCCGGGTCCGGAAGTCCTAGCGACAGATCGGTCGAGAAGGCCCTTACAGGGACCCAGTGCAACCTATCCGAGCTACGCACCCATCGCTCGAGATAAAACTCCGAGCAAGCGTCCCAAGCTCAGACCGACTATCGTAAGCTAATCCAAGCATCCGTTACGCATCCTTCAGGAGCAGGGAACTCCAAGGGATAAGGGAGAGCAAGAGTCCTTGTGCCATAAAGAGCCCATGACGAGGACGTAACCCCCCTGAATCCCCTCGACTCCCTGGACTCCTACATTAAACAGATAACTATATAAACCCCAGGGAGACTCTCCAAGAAGGTAAGCAACGATCCTAAGTGAGAACCACCACATCTCTTGGTGGAGAACAATCTCGCGCCCCCTTCTCCTCCTACCACCTCCCCTCGCACCAGTGCTCTATCATATTGGCTGAGATAAGCATCGGAGGGTTTTTCCCAGGGTTCCATCCCTGGGCACCCCTGATATGTTTCCTGCCTTGCAGTTCATATATGCGTGGTGGGTGTGATCAAGGATTCCTCCAGGATCTCACGACTTAGGATCAGCGTGAGATTACGCCTCTTCATCTGGCGCCGTCTGTGGGAAACGAGCGAAGAGCCATCATGGTGCGAAGGAATTCTGGTAGGAGAACCGTCGGCGGCAAGGGAAGGACCATGGTGGCAGAGGAAGGAGAACCTATGCCTTCCCATCCCACGGAAAACCTCCCCCCTAAAGACAACAACCAAGCCAAAGAGCTGCCTCCACCAGCCACGGAGGTGCAACACCCCAACGGGAGTTCTGAC
Organism: Amorphophallus konjac; assembly: GCA_022559845.1. NCBI lineage: Eukaryota > Viridiplantae > Streptophyta > Magnoliopsida > Alismatales > Araceae > Amorphophallus > Amorphophallus konjac. Next base: position 196,443,990 of record CM040126.1, on the reverse strand, counting down.
ACTCTCCAAACCCTCAACGCAAAATTGGATATCCTCGTAGAATTAATGAGGACCCAGGCGGCTAGGGAGGAGAAGTCACGACTTCCCCGGGAAAGCCCCCCCCCCCCCCCCCCCCCCCCCGTTGAGAAGCTTCCCAGCAAATGGCCGGAGGCCGCTTCACCCTCCGGGGACGACGGCTTATACGCAACAGGTCGGGAGGACCTTCGTACGCCCCTCCTCCAGAGCAAGAAGCCTCCTCCACCCTGAGGAGAGAAAGGCCCAGGATGCGCCAGCAGCTCTCGGAGACTGATGCCCCTGAGGGACGACGAGGCAGCCAGCAAGGACGCCATCATAGCCCCTCGGCCCAGTGGCAACCGGAGTTATCCCTCCGATTGCGAGACTTCGAGCGACGTTTCACGGAACAAGAGTGCGCCCTCTGCGCCTTACAGAAGACTTCCACCAAGGAGGATGAGGAGAAATCCCCATTCTCCGACTAAATCTTGAAGGTCGAGATCTCCCCCAGACTCTCTCTGCCAACCTTCAAGTCATATGACGGCCAGGGAGACCCGGCCGACCACTACGACAGCTTCGACGCCCTGATGACCCTGCACGGGGCTTCCGACGCTATCAAGTGCCGAGCGTTCATGACCACCTTGGTCCAGGGCGCTCAAGCCTGGTTCCGAGCACTTGCCCCCGACAGTATTCATGACTTCAGGCAGTTTGGGTGAGTATTTAAGTAAAGTTTCACCAACAGCGGCCCTCCAAGGTCGGTAGCAGGGCTGTTGGCGCTAAAGCAGGCACAGGGGGAAAAGCTTCGGGCTTATATCAACCGATTTAAATCGGAAGCCCTGCGTATCCCTCGCCTGGATGTCGCCTCAGCCATCACCACATTGACCGGAGGCACCGGCGATGAGAATCTCTGGCGAGAACTAGTCCTCCATCCCCCCACCTCTCTCGCCGATCTGGTAACCCTAGCCCTACATCACGCGGAGTGCGAGGAAGTCCTCAGCGCTTGCCGCTGCACAACGGGCTCGGGTCGAGAAGGGGATAAGAAGTGACCAGCCGAGCAAGGCTCGGGCCAGGGGAAAAGGCGGAATCGAGATGGAGACCACAGGGAGCCCCCTCGAAATACCAGCGGTACACTCCTCTATCCGCCCCCGTCTATGAGATATACGAAGATATCAAGGGCTCAGGCCTTCTCCGCCAACCCGAGCCTATGAAGGCCAAGCACCGCAGCCGCCGCAAGCATTGCCAGTTTCACAATGACCATGGGCACCATACTGGAGATTGTCACCAACTCAAGGATGAGATCGAGCGTCTCGTCCGCTAGGGGCACTTATCTCGATACATGTCCGAGCGCCAGAAGGAGGATCATGGCATCCCAGAAGAAATTGACAATCACCCCCATGGAGTCCATATCAATGTTATTTCTGGTGGCACGGTGTCAGGAGGAGACAGTAGCCGAGGAAGGAAGCGTCATGCTAAACGAGCGAGCAGGGCCTCCGAGCCCCCCAAAGCCCCGCCGACGAGCGAGCAGCAAGCCCTGGTGTTCTCCGACCAAGACCTGGAAGGGATAGCTACCCCGCACGATGACGCTCTTATAGTATCGGCTACTATAAACAATTGTAACGTAGATAGGATATTGGTTGACAATGGTAGCGCCCCTGATGTACTCTCGTACGAATGTTTCCTTAAAATGGGTGAAAACCCATCCAAGCTCCGCCCAATTCGAACCCCCCTCTGCGGGTTCAACGGCCAGGCAACCTATCCCGAGGGAGCCCTAAGCCTGCCGGTCACTATTGGTACCCCTCCTAAGACCGTCACGATTATGGTGGACTTCATAGTGATTAAGGGGATGTCGGCCTATAATGCCATCTTCGGCCGAGGTATCCTCAGCCAAACAAAGGCAGTGCCCTCCACCTATCACCAAAAAATAAAGTTTCCCACCAAATACGGCATCGAGGAAGTCCGAGGTAACCAGGCAATGGCTAGAAGGTGCTATATAATCTCAGTTGAAGCCATAAAGCTAGAGGGGAAAAAGAAAAGGGTCGGGGAGCCGAGGATGAACCGACAACATTCGAGCCCGATGGCGAATTGCTGACGGTCTTCCTCAAAGATGACCCAGCCCTAGAGTAAAGATTGGAGCTGATTTACCACCTGATGTACAAGAGCAATATAAAGATTTTCTTTCAGAGTATATCCAAGTCTTCACGTGGTCTGATGAGCATCTTCCCGGGATCCCTGGGGAGATGGTGGTACACAAGCTCAACCTTGACCCGTCGGTGAAACCCATCTAGCAACGCAGAAGAAAGTATGCCCCGGAGAAGCAGACGATCATCAAAGAGCAGATTATTAAGGGGAAGAAAACCTGCCTATTTCGTCTGGTCCTTTACTCGACGTGGCTCGCCAATGTCATCTTAGTACCAAAAGCTTCGGGCAAATGGCGATTGTGTGTGGACTTCACCGACCTCAATAAAGCCACTCCGAAAGACTGTTACCCACTGCCGAACATTGACCAGCTAGTCGACTTGACCTCCGGTAATGAATTGCTCAATTTTCTAGATGCCTACTCCGGCTACCATCAGATCCGAATGGATCCTGAAGACATCGAGAAGACAGCCTTTATCACTGACTTCGGCGTACACTGCTACACCCGAATGTCTTTTGGGCTAAACAATGCCAGAGCAACGTCCCAGAGGCTGATCAACCACATTTTTGAAGGACAAATCGGTCGGAACATCGAAGCCTACATCGACGACATGCCCGTCAAGACACCTAAGGCCGAGGACCACTTCGCCGACCTAGCTGAAACCTTCACCACCCTCCTAAGGTGCAACATGAAGCTCAACCCAGCTAAATGCACCTTTGGGGTTCCATCCGGGAAATTCCTGTGTTTCCTAGTGACTCAACGCGGGATCGAGGCCAACCCCGACAAGGTTCAGGCCATATTGAACATGCAGCCGCCCGTTTGCGTCAAGGACGTCCAGCGCTTGACTGGGTGAATTGCTGCGCTCAACCATTTTTTGTCCCGAGCGGCCGAACGATGCCTACCTTTCTTCAAATTGTTGAGAGGGCCCAAATTGGCATCCGCCACGTTCACCTGGGACGAGGAATGCCAGAAGGCTTTTACTGAGCTAAAGGAGTTTCTGGCCTCACCCCCCGATATTATCGAAACCGGTCCCGGGCGAAACACTGCACCTTTACCTCTCATCGACTCCTTCCACAGTGAGCTCAATCCTAGTTCGAGACGACGCAGGAGTGCAGAGACCAACCAGTATACTACACTAGCAAGGTGCTCAACGAGGCCGAAAGACGGTATCCCGCAACCGAGAAACTCGTGCTAGCGTTGGTGACCTCGACCAAGCGCCTTCGGCCCTACTTCCAAGGGCACTCCATCGTCGTATTGACCAACGAACCCGTGAAGAGAGGATCCTCGCTCATCCTGAAGCTTTGGTCGTCTCGTCAAGTGGGCCATAATGCTCGGGGCTTACGATATCTCCTATCGACCCCGCTCGGCCTTCAAGTGATAGGCACTCGCAAACTTCATCGCAGAGAGCACCATCCCTACCGAGGAAGCCCTTCCGCTGGCGCCCGGGCCCACCTGGGATCTTTTCGTTGACGGGTCCTCCAACTCGGCCGGCAGCGGCGCCGGCGTCCTTTTCAGATCCCCAGAAGGGGCAGAATTGTAGTACGCCTTGAAGTTCAACTTTTCGGCATCCAACAATGTCTCCGAGTATGAGGCTCTCATCTCGGGAGACAGGATGGCACGACGATTGGGGGCTGAACGAGTCAAGATTCATACTGACTCCCAGTTGGTCTCCAGCCAAGTCAATGGTGACTATGAAGCTCGGGAAACACCGATGATCAAATAGCTTCAACTGGTAAGAGGAATAGCCTGTGGATGCGCTTTTCGTTTGATTTTTATTCTTTTATTTCTGTTGTTTATTTATTGGTGTGCCAGTCACATATGTGACGATTTCATTGTGCGCTCGATCTGACTTCTAATCAGTCGATTGTGAGTGATCGTGTCTGGACCAAAAGTCCGTCATACCATAAAGGTTATGACGTTAATTACGTCCTCCCTAAGAAGGACAACCCTTGATTAAACGCCAAAGTAAGAGGAGACCGGCGGCAAAAGCCCAAATGAGAGCATGCTAATTTATCTGCAAGACATTGAGTAGACCGGATAAAGCGAGGGTATATCAGGTGCGGAGCAAATCCGGCAGCATGTCCCCATTATCTTGGACTATGTCAAGTGGGAATAGGAAACCATCCATGCAGCGGCAGGATGGAATCCGTGAAAGATCGGGTATATTTGACCCAGAATCCGAAGAGGGACCGATGTACCATGATACACCATATGCCGGTGCGATGTTTTGTTGATATCCCCCTTCAAGGGACCATCAGAGGACATGCAATGGCGGAACTCCGTGGGCCAGCGGGGTTATGAGAAAATACCGTAGTCACTCGGTGTGATGTGGGCGAATTTCGGCAGCATATCCCCTTATCTTGGATCATGCCAAGGAGAGATAGACCATCATCCACGGGATGCCGGGACGAAGGCCGAAAGAGAAGGGCACTAGGCCCGGGAACACTGTTTGCATTCATAGCACCGGTTGATATTCCCTTGGAAACCATCGGAGCACATGCAGTGGCAGAGCTCCTTAGGTTCATAGGGTTACAGAGGAATCCGGATCGGGACCGAGTAATGTAGGGGAGGTCATTCCCCCGTTAATTTATTTCCCACGGTGTGCATGATGACCTCTGGATATCCCCTGGACGGGCACAATGGAGGTTCTCAGAGCAGCTTATCATGTAGATAAGGGTTCTCGGCGCAAGGGGTTCCCGGCGAGCAAAGTGCCGCGCCGGGAACTATTCACCGTGCCGGGAAGGTCTCGCGCCGGGAAGGTAGTGTAGAAGGGGTTCTCGGCATGGAGGCAGGTGGGTTCTCGGCGCGCCTTTTAGCATGTTCTCGGCATAGCTGGAGTGAGCTTCTCGGCAAGCTAGAAGGTGGTGGCTTCTCGGCGTGCACCAGGTTCTCGGCACGCCAGGTTCTCGGTGCGCAAAGTGTCGCGCCGGGAACTATTCACCGCGTCGGGAAGGTTCCACGCCGGGAAGGTAGGGGCGCCGGGAAGTTTTCATGGTTTTTCAAGGTTTCTACGGAGCTCTGTTCTAAGGGTTTTTGGGGTTCAGGCTTCGATTGAGGCAGGATTTGGGATGCAAAAGGGGACTGGACCAAGGCCTATGCTGGGGCAATGCCGGGGGATCAAAGAGGGGTAGAGTTTAGTGAGGGATCGAGGTCATCATCAGTTTACAACCCTCTGAAGATATGTTTTCTTTTTATGTCACCAGTCGTCCAGGAGATCAAGAGATGGCTGTCTTTGATTCCTGTGATGACCTAGTGGCTTGAGAAACTCAAAAGAAAACAGAAGAACCTCACAGCGTCAATGCCATCGACGTCATCGAGGTGGGGAAGGAGGACAAAGCCCAAAGATCCACAGAGGTGAGGATTGGGGCTCTTCTGCCTCCGCCTGTGGACGCACTTTCCGTTAAGCGGTTGTTCCCGGTTCGTCTGTTGGTTTTATTAAGTGCGTGGGCGTGCCAGTCACCGGAGTGACAATTTATTCGGGCTCCGGAGAGCCCATGGTGCGCTCGATCTGACTTCGTCAGACGATTGTGTGGTTCGTGTCGGGACCGAATCCCGTCGCGCCATGAAGGTCACGACGTCATTTACATCCCTCATACGAGGGAATACCCTTGATTAATTGCCGAAATTAGAGGCCCCGCGGCCGAAAGGAGTAACACTAATTATACGAGAGAGATAGGGATGGGTCACACTGAAAGTTGTATTAAGGCCATAAACTGTCGGCCGTGTCGGCCACTCGTAGACTTTTCGTATTCGGACACAAGTCCGTGACAGCGCCACAATGAGAAAATCGAGGTAGATCCCTTCAAATGTCTGCCGAGCATGCGGCAATTTTAAATGAGGGTTCGGAAGGTATCCGGAACGAGAAAACAAATCCGGTCCGATTAGGATGTCGGCCCGAGGTTAGATCAAAGCCCGGCCATATCGGGGAATTCCCGAGACTCGGGCTCGACCTAAAGGGGCAGCGTTGTTGTTCCTTTTGCCCCGGATCCCGGGGAGAGAGCGGGCTGCGGCGTGGGCATTAGTATCTTTTATCTAGAGCTTTCTAGGTTATACCTTCTGGGATTTCTGATTTGATGTTTACTATTTATTCGTGCCTTTGTCCGGGATTATTTCTCTTCTTCTGTGCATGATTATTCGTATTATTATCATTGGTTTATTATTTATTTTTCTATTACCCCTCCCGCCTCTTTTATTGTGATTAATATTACGCATTCGGAGTCCTTTAATTAGCGTAATTTTTATTAATTTATTTGCTATTATTAATGCCCTTGTCAAGTTGTGTATGTGTATATGTATAGTGTGCCGGCGAAGGGGAAAACGGGAGTGTACCGCCGAGGGCTGGGGCGTACCGCTGAGGGCTACAGGGGGGCGTACCGCTGAGGGCTGTAGAGAGTGTACCGCTGGAGGCTGCAAAGGGCGTACCGCTGAGGGCTGCAGGGGCGTACCGCTGGAGGCTGCAGGGGCGTACCGCTGAAGGCTCAAGAGAGGGTACCGCTGAAGGCTGGGTGTGTGTGTGCCGGTGGGAGTTGGGCAGGGAGTGATGGAGGTTAACTCAGTTTCGATTACCTGCTTTAAGGCTTTTCTTTTCTTCTTGTCTTAACCCTTGTGTAAGTTCATATAAAATTCCTCCCGTGTTTGTTCTCTTGGTTCGGTTCGGTCTCTTTTCTTGCGGGTCGGGTTTTCGGGCGGCCAGGTGGTTAATTAGCCCGATTCAGTCCTCGTCATGATGCCGGCAGTGGTTTGATGAGTTGGAAGGTTTCGTCAGTTATCTTACTTGTTTGTTGCCTCCTTTTGCCTCTTTTAATTGTTTATTAGTTTCTCACAAAAATTCGGCAGCATCTCCCCTTAACCCGGGGCGTAAGGGAGATACAGGGAACGCGCCCACATGATGTGGCGGAACCCGGCAACTGGAGGTGGGCCCCCGGGGGGCAACACCTTTATAGAGACTCGGAAAACGCGAAGGAGAACGACAGATCGAAGACATCTAGGGACCTGGACTGGGACTGGACAAAGGGGTAAGCTGAGTGACTGAAGGGCGTGCCGCTGAGGGCTGAACAGGGTGTGTGCCGCTGAAGGCTGAACAGGGGGTGTGCCGCTGAAGGCTGAACAGGGTGTGCCGTTGGAGGCTGAACAGGGTGTGCCGTTGAAGGCTGAACAAAGTGTGCCGCTGAAGGCCAAGGGTGGGCGCACCGCTGAAGGCTGATCTGGGCGTGCCGCTGAGGGCTGATCTGGGCGTGCCGCTGAGGGCCGGAAAGGTGTACCGGCCAAAGGCCGGAAAGGTGCACCGCTGAGAGGCTTGAAAAGGGTATTAGCAACTGGGGGGGTACTTGGTGGCTGTTCAGGGAAAGAGGAAGAAAGACAGGGGATTTCAAGGCCAAGGGTGGCCTATTAGTAACTGAGCGGTTGGGAAGAAAGAAGGGTAGCTCCCCTTCTCCTCAAGCCCGGGAACACGGTATATGGCCATGGAAGGGAGTGAGGAGCTCACGGAGCCAAGGCTAACAAAAGGGGGAAACCTACATCGACGTGGAGGACCCTAAAGACGCCAGAAGAATGAAGACATAGAGGGAGTAACGGATCGTCCGTCGAAAAGCCCGCAAAGCCTAGCATAAAACATCGAAGATCGAATAGGAAACCGGAGAGGGTGGTTTTCATTCATGAGAATCAAGAGGGCGTGGCCCTACATATATATTACAAAAGCAAACCCCCAGATGGGGCCATGGACAAAAGGGAGAAGGAGAAAGAATCCCCAGGAGGAATGGGATACAAGAGAGACGAAAACATCCGGGCCTAAGACATTGGCCACTATCCCCAACCCTTTCCCCCCCATACACCAAGCTCTCTCTCTCTTACTCTTGTTTCTTCCCGGTGGCCGTCGGACGGAGCACAGGCCGGGAGGGCCTCTTCTTCTCTTCTTTCTTCTCCTCTTCCAACTCCCCTCTCCGTCCCTGTCTGTCTGTCCTCCTTCTGTTCGTCTCCTCCTTTTTTCTTACCAGGAGGCTTTTATACTCCCAGCCACCGACGACTTCGAGCGCGACCGTCGAAGGCGGGAAGCCGGCTGTGATGATGGGTTTGACCTGCCCCTGTACTGGCTGTCAGTGGGGTAGGCTACGTGGCCCAACGACCAGCTGCCACCTCAGACGGCTCCACTGCGCGCCAAGGATGTGTAGGGCATGGGCCTCACGTCGCCCGTTGAAAGAGCTTCACCGCTGTGCCGTTGAAGGGCTGAACAAGCGTGCCGCTGTAGTGCCAAAAGAGCGTACCGCTGGAGCCCCGGATGGGCGTGCCGCTGAACGGCCTGAAGGGCGTGCCGCTGAAGACTGCTGAGGGCGTGCCGCTGAAGCCCCAAAGGGCCGTGCCGCTGAACGGCCTGAAGGGTGTGCCGCCGGGGACCCTACAGGGTGTGTCGCTGAAGACCCCCAGGGGGCGTGCCGTTGAACCCCAAAGGGGGTGTGCCGCTGAAGACCCCCCCCATGGGGGGTGTGCCGGTGAAGACCCCCCCATGGGGGTGTACCGGTGAAGACCCCCCCATGGGGGTGTGCCGGTGAAGACCCCCCCATGGGGTGTGCCGGTGAACCCCCTTGGGGGTGTGCCGGTGAACCCCCATAGGGGTGTGCCGGCGAGGGCCGCGGCAGGGTGTGCCGCTGAAGGGAGCGTGCCGCTGGGGCCTCAACTGGGCGTGCCGCTGAAGGGCTAAATGGGCGATTTTGAGCCCATTGTGAGCATGAGTTGTGGCCCATTTGATTTTCTTCGAGGCCCACGGGCTGTGGAGCCTTTTGTGCTTGATTTTCCCCGGGGGTTTCTTCACTCGGCGCCGTTGTTGATGCTGGGCTGAGCATGACATTTTGGATGTGCAATTTTCGGTGTCCACAAATGCCCCCCACCCACGGGTAGCGTAGGCGAAGGATGAACCGGGCGGTGCCCGTGGGTGTCTTCGTCTCTTCTCTCTTTGTCGATGCCGACGATGCATCGAGAGCTGACCTGGTTTGTTGTTTGTTGGTCTCTTTGTTAGTGCCGACGGAGCGTCGGGAACTAAAGTAGTATGTTGGTCTCTTGGTCTCCTCATCAGTGCCGACAGTGTGCCGGGAACCGAAGCAGTTTGTTGTCTCTTTGTCTCTTCATCAGTGCCGACAGGATGTCGGGAGCTGACCTGGTTTGTTGTCTCTTAGTCTCTTTATCAGTGCCGACGGGATGTCGGGGGCTGACCTGGTTTGTTGTCTCTTAGTCTCTTTATCAGTGCCGACGGGATGTCGGGGGCTGACCTGGTTTGTTGTCTCTTAGTCTCTTCATCAGTGCCGACGGAATGCCGGGAACTGAAGCAACACGTTGGTCTCTTCATCAGTGCCGACGTAGCGTCGGGAACTGAAGCAGTATGTTGGTCTCTTTGTCTCTTGGCCTCTTTGCCAGTGCTGGCAGGGTGTCGGGGGCTGGCCTAGTTTATCGATCTCTTGGTCTCTTCGTCAGTGCCGACATGAGTCGGGAGCTGGCCTGGTCTGTTGTCTCTTGGTCTTTTCGCCAGTGCCGACGGGGTATCGGGAACTGACATGTTTTGTTGGTCTCTTTATCTCTTCGTCAGTGCCGACAGGATGCCGGGAACTGACCTGATTTTGTTGATCTCTTAGTCTCTTGGTCTCTTCGTCAGTGCCGACAAGATGTCGGGAACTGACTTGCTTTGTTGATCTCTTAGTCTCTTCGCCAGTGCCGACAGGATGCCGGGAACTGACATGCTTTGTTGTCTCTTAGTCTCTTGGTCTCTTCGTCAGTGCCGACAAGATGTCGGGGACTGACTTGGTTTATTGTCTCTTGGTCTCTTCGCCAGTGCCGACAGGATGCCGGGAGCTGACTTGGTTTGTTGATCTCTTTTGTCTCTTTTCTTTCTCTCTTCTTTTTGAACCACATTACCGATACAAGCGCCCTTTCGGGTTTTCGCCGGTACCGGCCCCCTCTTGCTTTTGCCCACGCGCCCTTTCGGGTTTTCACGTGGCGGGGTACCCAATTTTGCCCGTAGCGCCCTTTCGGGTTTTCGCCACAGCCGGGTTATTGCCATTTTACCCTTGTCCCGGTGTAGGGACAAGTCCGGCGGGGTATCTCTATTTTTAACCCCATTTTATTTTATTATATATTTTTTTTGACGAGTGATATGCAAGTGTCGGCTGGGGCACGAAGCCTTGCGCCGGAAGGTAAGGTTCACTCGTTGGCAAGAATAGAATGCCAGCGCAACGGGAGAATCTGTGCCGATTCGGACGTAAGGTCCGTAATGGCAATATTGTGCGGAGTGGGTGGCTAGGGCACGGGGCCTTGCGCCGGAAAGGGACTTATTCGTTGGCAAGGGGCTAATGCCAACGCAAAGGTAGAGATTCTGCCAATCCAGGCGTAAGGCCCGTGATGGCGATATTGTATGGTGGGTGGTGGCTGAGGCCCGAGGCGATAAGCCAGGGACGGGCTTATTATTATTTTTTTGCAGGGGAACGGCACCATTGCAGAGGTGGCTGTGTACAGGGGTAAAGTCGTCTTTGCTGGTGCGGATGCGTATCTGCCCGAGATCGTGGGGATGGGACGTTCTCCGGAGACACCTACTATTGCACGACATTGACCCACACATTGATACGTGCGAGTAGATGCGTAAGAGGATACCAGTATGTATGCGCATACATGTGTATGTATATATATATATATATTTTTAATATCATATATATATTTATTTCTCTCCTTTTTTTTTATTCCCCTTTTTTTTATCCCTCCCTTTCCTTTCTTCTTATTTTTTTTCCTTTTTATCTCCTTCTCTTTTATTTTATTTTCCCCATTCTGTTCATTCCCCCCCTTTCCCTCTTCTCTTCTTTTTTCACTTTTTTTTTCTTCTTTTTTTTATCTTCTCTCTTCTCCTTTTTTTTTCTCTTTTTTTTTTATTTCCCCGTCCGCTTTTTCGTGTCCTCTCTCCTTCTCTTTTTTTTTTATCTCCCTTCTTTTTTCTTTCTATTTCTTTGCCATATAAAAGGGGCGGGGGCGGTTCATTCGAACCACCCCCGTTCAAATTCCCCCTCCCTCTTCTCTCTCTTCATCGGGCGCCCCCCCCCTCCCTCTTTCGTCTTCCTTCCCCATCTTCTCCGTCGTCGAGCACCGCGACCGCCGCCGTCGCCGTCATCACCGTGGTGAGGGCCCGCCGTGGAGGCGTTCCCCCTCCGTCTCTCTCTTCCTCTTCCCTTCTCTCCCTTCTCCTCTCTTTTCTCTTTCCTTTCCCCCCCTTTCTCTTTGTTCGGGAACGGCAGAGCTCTCCCCCCTTCTCTCTCTCTTACTCCCTTCCCCTTCCCTCTCGCTTCTCTTCTCGGCGTGGGAGGGCGTCGGCAAGCGCGGCCGGTGCCGTCGTGGTGAGCGCCGTAGCGCGCCGGGGAGGCTGCTTCAGGGCGTGCCGGCGAGGGCCGCTTAGGGCGCATCGGGGAAGGATTCCCCAGGGTGTGCCGGGGGAACGGGCAGAAGGGCGTACCGGCGAGGGCCTCATGCAGTGGTGTGTCGGGGAAGCGACGTTGGAAGCGTGCCGGTGAGGAGGCCTTAGGCCGTGTCGAGGAAGCAGGCACCAAGCGTGCCGGTGAGGAGGCCTTAGGCCGTGTCGGTGAGGGCACGGGGAGCGTGCCGGGGAAGGTGTCGCGGAGCGTGCCGGGGAGGAGGCCTTAGGCCGTGTCGGTGAGGGCACGGGGAGCGTGCCGGGGAAGGTGTCGCCCAGCGTGCCGGGGAAGGCAGTTGTGGGCGTACCGGGGAACAAACCTGGCGAGCGTGCCGGGGAAGGCCGAGAGGTGTACCGGCGAAGCCCTCGGGGGCGTGCCGGTGAGGGCCGCTGCAGGGCGTGCCGGCGAAGGCACTAGCAGGGGCGTGCCGAGGAAGGCACCTGGAGGGTGTGCCGGCGAGGCCACCAGCAGGGGCGTGCCGGGGAAGGCACCTGGGGGCGTGCGGGCGAAGGCACTAGCAGGGGCGTGCCGGCCGAGGGGCTTTAGGCGGTATGTGGGGACTTTTAGTTTTTTAGGGGAGAAGACTCTTTTGACCGGCGGACTTCTGGTGTTGCCTCTCGAGGCCCACCATGCTTTGTTGGGGCCGTCACTCCTTGTGGACGCGCACCCGTGTTTTCCCTTACGCCTCTGGCCTAGGGGAAACTCTGCCGAAATTTCGTCAGAAATTGGCAATATTTTGTTCATTTGACTTGTAGTAAAGTTTCTTTGCAGTCCTTTTGCTTGTGATTTATTCTGATCTTCTTATTTGCATATCTTTGCAGACACATGGCTGCTCCAAGTGGTTCTCCCGCCCCCGCTGCTGCTGTCGGTGCCGACCTCATTCCGCGGGGTCCAGTGCCGGCAGTCACATGGCTCAATGTGGAGGAGCTAGACCGAGAGCACGCAGAAATAGCCGCTTTGGCAGAGTCATCTGAGTCCGACGGGGAGACCATGGATTTCCAGAGGCTTGCCCGAGTTGACAGTGGCTTCACATTTGACCGGGTCACCGGGGAGTACAGGAAGGACTTCCCGAAGGATAGGCACCTTGTTCGATTCCTGAAGCACCTGCGCTCCCGAGAGGGGCGAGACTTTCGCACTATAAAAGCCGTCGAGCGGGCCATCCTACATGCCCGGGACAGTCTATTATACAGCGTCCCCAGGAGCATTCCGATGTATCTGGTGGGAGAAGCCCGGGAATGGAAGCCGGTCCTGGGGATCGAAGGGGTGCTGCCGGCCGAAGATAAATTGGTGCGGGCCCCTCAATTCACGCCAGCAAGGTGGGACATGTCTGCGGGGAAAGTGCATGGCGAGTCGCCCCGATTTGGTTTATTCTTGGCTCCCCTGAAATGGGGTTATAGGGAGGAGCCGTTCATATTGGACTGTTTGGCCATCAGGTTCAAGTACGAACTATCACTGGGCTGGTTCGGGGAGCTGAAGCTTCAAGACGCCCACAGCTTCCGAGAAGGGGCGGTGGAGTTCACGGAATACGTACTGTTCAACTACGCCCCGTTGCTGGTCCGAGTTGGCATCTATCACAGCGTGTACGCTTCCCGGTATGGTTATCCCATCTCCAAGGGTCTCTGTTGCGGCATGATAGAAGTATTCAGTGCGGAGACCAATACCTTCTACACGGCAGAGGGAGAGACTTCTCTTGATTTGTGGAGCCTAAGCCAGCTGAGCGGCTTGCCCATTGACGGGGAGCCTTATGAAGAAGTATGCCTCCCGGACTTGATCAAAGACGAGACTAATGGGGACGGCTATTATTCTCTGGGGTATTCATACCGGTACCTGATGAAGGCATACCGGGAGCTGTACCAGCTGTCGCACAAGGGGAAGCAGCCCGCCCGTGGGGATAGGAAACGGGTGCGTATGGCGGTATGGCTGGAATATTTCTATGATGGGCTGAAGTAGTATGAAGATTTTCCCTGCGTTGGCACCGCTGTTGCTCGCAAGAAACGTGCGAAGCCCAAGCATGACGTGAAGATCCCCTCCAGGGGACGTCGGAGCGGGGCCAATCCGACGGGGGTCGACCCACAAACTCACTGTGCCGCCTATCTGACGTACTGGCTGTGTTCATTTGCCATGCCGTACGGGGACGAGACCGTGATCCGGCCAGATGCCATCTACCCGGCGTGCCAGATGGCGTGGGGTGTCAAACTTTCTCTGTGCCCGGCGGCGCTCTGTTTGATTTATAAGGCCCTGGGAGACCTCAGCACGCACCAATTCCCGAGGCAGGCCCGGTACGTGTGCCCACTGCATTTCTTCAACGCATGGGTTTGTTCACTGTTTCCGGAGTTCGCCCCGCGAGTCCTTCAGGATTGGGGGCTGGTGCCGAGGATGCTGGAGTTCGCGAGTGCAGAGCCGGCTTCCACTTCCATGCGGATGTATGATATTCGGGGCCGGTTGACCACGGTTCCCCGGGACGCAGCCGGTACCATTCATTTCTGGACGCTGGCCGCACATTCAAGCCCGCTCGTGAATAATAAGAGGGAATGCAAGGATGACCAGGTGGAGAGGTATGTCCACCCTATCAGCCAGGAAAACGTGGTGCGCCCGTTGCTGGAGCCCGAGCTGAGGGATTGGGCGCTGGCTATCCGCCCGAGCGTGTTGGTGTTCCGGAAGGGAGACAACGTACTGCTGGAGCCGTATTACCCTTTCCGATTTGGCCGCAACTTCGGGTATGACCAGCATATCCCTGCTTATCATGCGCAATTCGGCTTGCCTTCGCGGAACGTCCGGGGAGGTGCGGTCGCCGAGCACGCTAGAAGCTGGTGGGACTTCTTCCACCGGGCGGACTCTGCCTCCTTCAGGGTGCCAGCCCCGGGTCGCGTGCCCCGAGTGACTGAAGACTATATAAAGTGGTGGAATGCCCGGACGGCTTTCTATCGGTTGCACAAGACCGATTGTTGGGATGGCGCCGAAAGGAGATTCCTTAGCCGGCAACCGGTGCCAGTACTTGACATTGAGCCAGATCATCTTCTTCGGCTCAAGAACAGGCAAGAGAAGGAGGTGGCGACATATCTGATAGCTCGTCGGGAAGCCCGGGATAGGAGGCCGACGCCGAAAGTGGAGCTGCCTCCAGTGGCGAAGGACAGCTATCAGAAGACACTGAGGGACCTGTGCCGGGTAGGGAGCGACCGTCTGGACCTCATCAATTATCCATTCCCCATAGAGGAAGAGGGGACTCCTGCCAAGAGCTGGCGTCCGGAGAGAGACTTGGCCTGCCTGTATCGCACGTTCATGAGGCGGGAGGAGAGGAAGCCTGAGAATTACAAGGATACCACGTGGCTATATATCCTCCTCCGGGTGAATGGGGTGAAGATTGAAGATGTGACGGCCTCCATCCTGGGCAAGCGCCTGCACATCCCTTATTATTATGCTGATGGGTGGGGCATGGACCACTTCAATCTTTTCTGTCACCTTTCTTCCAAGCAACATGCGGATCTGGCCAACCTCACGGACCGGTGTCAAACTATTGAGGACGTTTGTTGGCTAGTCCGGGAGGCGGCACGTCGGGACAAGGAGATATCCCTGAGCTACTGGCCGATCACGCTGCGGCTGTACACTGGCCCTCATGGTATTCAGTTCCCTCTTGCTCTTCGGTTTTGTCCCTCAGCGCTGCGGCTTTCGCGGTGAGTTAGGTACTAATGGTGTATGCATGTTCGTTCTTTCCCCTCTTTTCTTTGCAGACCATCCCGACAGCACGCAGATGGCCACGTACCGGAACCTCCTCCGGCTGGTGAAGAAGCCTGCGCATTTTGAAGCCGTGCCGCTGGCCCCGACCACGGCTCCTTTGCCTAAGGCTGCGAAGAGGCCCCGGGCCAAATCGCCTGTGAAAAAGGCGGTGGACGCCGCCAAGGCGGCTAAGCAGCGGGATACAAAGCGGAGGAAGATAGAAACGGCTAAGGCTTCGACGGCTGCTCCTCTGGCACCACTAGCCCCGTCTTTCGAGGAATTCGAGGCTGCCCGTCCCGAGCCAGGTCAACCTGCCGGTCAGTGTTCCCGATCATTAGCGTGTCTCTTGAATCTTCCCCCCCCCGTTTTATTTTGGAGTGGAGTCTTGACACCTGGATACTTCTTTTGTCTTAGCTTCTACGGGAGAGCCCGTGCCCTCGCCTGACATGGGTGAAGTTGCGGTCCCGGCAGAGGCGACCCCGGCGGCGGCTCCGGCTCCCTTGCCGCAGGCAACGGGAAGGCCCCGGGCACAGTCGCCCGTTAAGAAGGCACTGGCTGCTGCCAAGGTGGCCGGGCGACAGACGGTAAAACGGCGGCGAACCGAGGCATCCCCGGCTCCGACGGCAGCCCTGCCGATGGCCCCCGTCTTGTCCTTCGAAGAATTCGAAGCCACGCGGACCGAACCGAGCCACGAAGCTGGTGAGATTCATCGGCCACCCGTGTCGTCTGTGGTCGACCGGCCTCCCGAGTTGGCCTCGGCTTCGCGCATGGCGATGATGCGCTTCTATCTCACGGGCGAGGGTACGGTCGGGACTCCCGAGAAGGCGTTGCCTGTTGAGGAAGCCCGCGGGTCATCTCGTGTCGCAGGAACTGAAGGGGGTAAATATTTTCGACTACACGGTTAGCTCCCCCCCCTTTTTGTCCTAGGGGCCAGTAGATTCACCCTGGCTTATCCTCTTTTGCATGACAGGCGTTGCTGCGGTGGCCACCGAGTCATTGGGGCCTGATCCCGACCTCCCGACGACGTTGATATATGTGAGGAGGAAGAAGATCGGAGCGCGAGCCTCGCCTAGCCCGAGGGAGGACGTGCTGGGCAGAGACTCTGAGGTGGAAGCTCCTCTGCCGGTCCAGGCCGGGCCGACGGCGGTCGAGTCTCCGTCTGGGGAAGAGGTAGATTACAATTATTCATCCGATGAAGCGGCTCCTGACGAGGGCGTGTCCGGGACATCGGAGCCGCCCGAGCCGGCCTTCGGGGCCCCCTTACTTGCTGGCTCCTCGAGCCTCGTGGGGAAGACCGCTGTGAGTGTGAGCTTGTTTGGGCCGGCTCTTCCTTTCCCCCTTTTTTTTTTGTGATTGACTGACGACCTTATCCCCCCTTTTTTCTTTAGGATTTTCGAGGACCGGCCGACCTTGAGATCACAGAGGAGGCTGCCCCGGCTGCGCTGATCGACCGTCCAACGGGAGCCGACGCCGTCATGGGCAAATTGGCTCTTTTGCTCGACGCCCTTCGAGAGGAAATGCCCGCGGAGCCCTCCGGTACTACCAGAGCGGTGGGCGAGCCTCTGGAGGAGGGGGAGATCGCGCCTGAAGGTAGCATCATCCCAGCGGCCAAGGTGAGTATGCGGGCTCCACGGTCTCCCTTTTGCATGGTTCATTTTAGATGGCGAATCGCTGATTCCCATTCCCATGGTCAGGCGATGCCGATATCGGGGAAGGCGCCTGGTCGTATCCGGAAGGCAGTGGCCAAGCGGAGACCGAGCATTGGCCCGATAGCGGTGAAGGGGCCGGCTCCAGTCTTGGGTTTGGAGAGAGAGAGACTGGCTGCGCTCGTGGAAGCGGGACGTTTACCCCAGCTGGTGGTTCCGCTTCCGCCCTTCCCGAAACTCCCGGCTCAGATGGAGGACCCGCTCTTGCAGCAGATATTTGCGGGGCTCCGTGCGCATCTGGAGGGATCTCAGCCGCGAGCGAGGAGTTCATGGGTGACGGCTTCGGGCCTGGCCTTACTCGAAGCTCCTCCTCTAGCCGAGGTAACGGCCCCTGCACCCCTGCCCCTTGGAGGAGTGGCAGAGTCGGGCCAGACGGAGGCAAAGGGGGCAGGTGACCTCCAAACGATGGGGGTACCGGAGGCTTCGGCAATGGTCCTTTCCCTTCCCCAGGCAATGGTCGGCCAAGAGTCTCTCGTCAAGCTACGCCGGCCGGGCGACTTGACCCTCGCCCTTCCTTCATCTTCAGTGGCGGCAGATACCGACCTGTGGGCAGAGGTGGACAGCACCGTAGAATTCACCCCTCCGGTCGTGCCCTCAGTTAGTCACACGTCCTCAGAAGCGCCAGTCCGTCAGATGCTGATCACTTTACGGACGATGCTTCTCGGCGATGCTTCTCTGTCGTATCGGGAGGTGCATACCATCGTAACGCAATTAACGGGGGCGCTGCAAGTGCTTGGCTGTCCGCTGGGGGAATGGTCACGGCGGGTCTTGCTATTATTGAAATATGTCAAGCGCCGCGAGTTCCTGGAGACCCAGGCTCCTGACGAACGCGCCGCCCTTGATGCTCAGGCAGACGAATATCTGCAGGCCCTAAAGGCCCGACGCGACAGTAGAGAACGCCACGGAAAGGCCCTAGAGGAAGGCGAAGGCAGCGTTCGTTCCTTCAAGAACCGGATCGAGAAGCTGGAGGGCTATCTTGCTGCGGCCAAACTTGGCCTCGCCGAGGCGGAAGGGGCGGTGGCAGAGGAGAGGGAAGCTCTTGCCGTTGCCGACGTTGAAATGGCGTCCGTCGAAGCGGAGCTCGCCCGTCTTGAGGGATTGAGGGGCCGACTGCGCGATATGACGAACTTCCCTTGCGTCGGGATCCTCCCCCCCGAGGACATCTTCAGGGACATCGACTGAGCGTTACATCCCTTAATTTCTCTTTCCTTTTTTTGAATGTAACACAGGGGTATGCCCCGCAGCACATGTAGTTTGATCCTCTTTTGAATAGAGCAAAGCATTTATGACTTCACGCGTTCCTGGTGTGTGCATTTATCCCGGAGGGAGCTTTCCCACCCCTCTTCCTCTTCCGTGCATGTTGTTTTTTTTCCTTCCTCTTCCCTCGCTCTTGTATCTTTCCCCCCTTTTCGTGTAGGGGCCCATTGGCAGGGTATGAGTCTTTGCGGGGATTCACTTTGGAAGGACCAGGCAGGGACCCATATCAGGGTACAGGAGAGCGCTCGCCTTCCCAGGGGGAGGACGAGGGGACCACTCCACCATATCGAACGGGCAACTCCCTGGTTTTGCCGCAATATTGGGAGCGCGTGCTGGTCTCGAGTGAGGGGTACTTGGCCAGAGACCCCTTTTGCCGTTCAGAGGTGGCGGATAGAAAGGTCCGTTTAGTCAGTGACTTAGACGAGAGGTCTGATCCAAAGGGGTGCTCGCCCCCCCCCCCCCCCCCGGGGGGGATGGAGAGAAGAGTTCGTCTAGTCAATGACCCGGACGTGAGGTCCGAGCCAAAGGGGTACTCACCGCCCGGGAAGGACGGAGAGAAGAGTTTGTCTAGTCAATGACCCGGACATGAGGCCCGAGCCAAAGGGGTACTCACCGCCCGGGAAGGACGGAGAGAAGAGTTTGTCTCTTTCTTTTTAAATCAATTTTGGTACCCCCGCTGATGTGGGGCGGTGACTGGAAATGGGGGCGTCCCCCTTTCTGGCTTCTCTTTTTTTTCTCTTTTCTTTTCTTTTTTTTTCTCTTTTTTTTTCTTCTTTTTTTTTCCTTTTTTTCGCTTCTTCCTTCTTTCTCTTTCCATTTTTTTTCTTTTTTTTTTGCTTCTTCTCTCTTCCTCTTTCCATTTTTTTTGCTTCTTCTTTTTTTTCTTTCTCTTTTTTTTTTTTGCTTCTTCTTTTTTTGTCTTTCTCTTTTTTTTTTTGCTTCTTCTTTCTTTCTCTTTCTATTCCTTTCTTCCCTTTTTCGGGAACCCGGCTGGTGGCCAAATCATTCGGACATTAATCACGCACATCCGCCCCAAAATGGGGCGAAGAGTAATATTATTACCTGAATGGGGGCGCTGGGGCGTGGTACAGCCTCAAGTGCCTTCCATTAAGAGGCGGGAATTGAACTTCCCCGCGGTGGTTGACAATTACATAGGCCCCGCCTTCGTAGACTTTCTGGACTACGTAGGGTCCGAGCCAGTTCTCGTTTAGCTTACCTTTGGGGTTGGCCGCCATGAGATCTCTTCTCTTGACCATGACAAGGTCACCCTTCTTGAATTCGCGTTCCTTGACGAGCTTGTCAAAGGCGCGTGCAATCCGGGCCTGATAGACCTGGATATTCTGTTGGGCTTGAAGCCGCTTTCCTTCCAGACTGGAGAGTTCATCGAGCCTTCGCTCGGTGTTGGTCTGCCCTTCGGGGACAAGCCCATGCTGAATGGCGACCCTGAGGGACGGTATCTCCAGTTCGACGGGGATGATTGCTTCCGAGCCATATACAAGAGAGAAAGGCGAGCAGCCCGTTGGGGTCTTGTATACGGTTCGGTACGCCCAAAGCGCTTCATACATTCTTTCTTCCCAGTCCCTTTTGTTAGAGCTAACAGTCTTGGCCAGGAGAGTGCAAAGTGTCTTATTGAAAGCTTCGGCTAGCCCATTGGCTTGTGGATTGTAAGGAGTCGATGTCCTCCAGTCAATTTTGTATTTTTCTGCTAGCCGGTAAACTTTCTGGTTGCGGAAGTGGCTGCCGTTGTCCGACACAATCCGGTCGGGCACGCCGAACCGGAATATAATATTGCGGCGGACAAACCTGACCACGATTTCTCCGGTGACCTCCCGTAAGGCAATAGCCTCTGCCCAGCGGGAGAAGTAGTCGGTCGCCTCCAGAATATATTTGCAGCCTGTGGAAGATGCAGGAAAGGGGCCCACGACGTCCGTTCCCCATTGGGCGAACGGCCAACTGGGCACTGTTGGGTGTAGTGGTGCAGGAGGTCTTCTGGGAATGGTGGCATGCTCCTGACATCTCTGACACGACTTAGCATACTCGCAACAGTCGTTGAACATTGCAGGCCAATAATAGCCAAGTTTCTTGATTTCAATCTTCATTTTCGGCCCCGCCTGGTGTGCGCCAGCTATGCCGGCATGGACCTCCTTCATAACCCTCCAAGCTTCTTCAACGGACAAGCATCGGAGGAGTAGCTTCCGTTTGGCATCGGCGACAATCCGGAATAATATTCCGCTTCGGAGCTCATAGGAGTCCTTGGTTCTGACCAGCTTGATCTTTTCTTCTCTTCGGTCGGGTAGTCGCTGGTGCCTGAACCACTGCATTAGGGGGTCTCTCCAGTCAGGCAGGCTGACGGCTTCTGCTGTAGCGACCTGTAGGTCCTCCTCTTCCGGCTCTTCTTCTATCATGCTGGGCATCTGGCGTTGGTTTATTACTTGGATATGGAGATATCCATCTGGGGGCACCGCCAGTGAGCTTGCCAATTTTGCCAATGCGTCGGCTTGTGCGTTCTCCCCTCTGGCGACATGGCCTATTTCGAGGAGGTAGAACCGCTCCATGAGCCCTTTCGCTTTAGTGTGATACGGGAGCAGCTCGGGTTTTCGGACATCAAACTGCCCCTGGATTTGCTTGACGACAAGCAGCGAATCGCCGAACACCTGGAGCATTTTGATCTCCATTTGGAGGGCGACCTGGAGACCGATGATTAGAGCTTCATACTCCGCCTCATTATTTGTACAGGGCTTGCTGATGCAGCAAGAAGTGTGTAGCACCTCTCCACCTGGAGATTTGAGGACGATGCCCGCTCCGGCCCGCACCTTGGTACGTCCGGACGGGGTCGCTTCTGTTCTTGAGGCTCCGTCGAAGTATAACTGCCAGACGGCTTGTTGCACTTGATCCACCTCTAGTGTTTCGTCTTCGGGTAGCTCTGTGGCCAACGGAGAGTCTTCGGGCACAGGGTGTGCTGCGAAGAAGTCCGCGACGGCTTGCCCCTTAACGGCCTTCTGTGGCACGTAAGTAATGTCAAATTCCATGAGCAGCACGGCCCACTTGCCAAGGCGCCCCTTCGGGACTGGCTGGAGGAGAATGTGCTTGATGGGGTCGGCCCTGGATATCAGGCTGACTTCATGGGACAACATATAGTGCCTCATCTTCTTGACCGCGAAGACCAAGGCAAGGCAGATTTTCTCAATCGGGGTGTACTTAGCCTCTGCGCCCACCAACCTTCGACTGAGATAGTAAAGAGCTTGTTCTTTTCCCTCATCATTGTTCTGGGCGAGCATTGCCCCCAGTGAGTACTCGGTGGCCGCTATGTAGAGAATAAGCGGTCTACCTTTGACAGGTGCCCCCAGGACGGGTGGGGTCTTCAGGTACTCCTTTAGCTGGTCGAACGCGTGCTGGCATTCGTGACCCCAGCTGAAGGGTGCATTCTTCATCATCAGTCTGTGGAAGGGTCGGCAACGCCCTGACAGGTTGGAGATGAACCTGCGGATGTAAGCTAAACGCCCCTGCAGGGACCTCAGCTCCCCCAGACTCTTCGGAGGAGGCAGCTCCTGGATGGCTTTTATCTTCAGGGGGTCGATCTCGATCCCTCTGTGCCGGACAATAAAGCCGAGGAATTTCCCGCTGGACACGCCAAAGGCGCACTTCATGGGATTCATTTTCAGCCCGTACTGCCGGAGCCTTTGGAAGACGGCCCTGAGGTCGCTCAGGTGCTCGTCTCTTTTCTTCGTCTTGACGACCAGATCATCAATGTAGCACTCGACCTTGCCGTATAGCAGCTCGTCGAAGATCTTGGTCATCACCCGCTGATATGTGGCACCGGCATTCTTGAGGCCGAAGGGCATCCTCTTGTAGTGAAATACCCCTTTGGGTGACCGGAAAGCCGTATGGACCCGGTCGTGGTCGGCTATCCAGATTTGGTTATAGCCGGACGACCCATCCATAAAGGACATGGCCTCGTGGCCGGTGGTTGCATCAATCATCACTTCGGTGATAGGCACCGGGAAGTCATCTTTCGGGCAGGCTCTATTCAGGTCGCGGAAGTCCACGCAAATCCTGATCTGTCCATTCTTCTTTTTCACCGGTACAATATTGGCCAGCCATGTGGTGTATTGATTTTCTGCCACGAAACCGACGTTTATGAGCTTGTCGACTTCTTTGCAGATCTGGCTGGTTAACTCCGGCCTCATGCGCCGGGGAGGTTGCTTCACTGGTTCCATTTTGGGATCAATAGACAGGATGTGTTGAGTCACCTCGGGGCTCAGTCCGGGCATTTCTTCATAGTTCCAGGCAAAGCAACCCCGGAATTCTTGCAGCAACTTCGTGTATTGTTCTCTTTCCTGTAGAGGCATGAGAGCACTCAAAAAAGTCGGCCTGGGATTGTCTTCTGTGCCGAGGTTGATTTCAACCAATTCGTCGACTGTGGCCTGGCCGCTATTTTCAATTTCCGGCGGGGCTGGCGACAAATCCACGAAGTCTTGGTCTTCATTGTCTTCGGGCTCGAAGACGTCATCTCCCTCTCCTTGTTCATCATGACTGGGCATAGAGGTTGCATTTGCCTCGCAGTCCCCCAGGGTCGTAGCCGCCGGGTACGTAAGGTCCGCAGGTTCAGGAGGGCATAAGTGCATCTCGGGCTCTTCTGTGTATTCATCATAGACCGCTCCTGCAGAGGCTGGGGTAGCCGCATCTTCGGGCGCCCGGCATCGGGTGGACACAGTGTAGGCTCCTGCCCTGGGGCTGTCTGCCACATGGGGGCGTGGCGGGGCTACCACGTAGTCCCCCATTCTAAGCTCATCCCTGTCGATGAGGCTTTGAGCGAGGTCTTTGAAGACATAGCAGTCTTCAATGGCGTGGCCCAGTATTTGGTGGTAAGTGCAAAACAGTGGATTCCCGCTTCTTCGGGTGTCCTGCGGCCTCTTGGACCGTGGAAGGGAGACCTTGCCGTAATGGCAAGCCCAGTCGAAGATGCCCCGGGTCTTCTCTCTCGGAAAGGAATAAGGCTTCTGCAGCTTCTCTTGGAGTGTCAGCCCTTGCCTGGTTGGCCGCTCGATCAGCGGGCTTGCCATGTCTCTCATTTCCCGCCTTGTCAGGGCGGGGGTGTTGGGACTGGTGCCTCGGGGCCGAGGCATCCGGCCACCCCATGGGGGAAGAGATCCTTGGGTCAGGTCGGCGACTAGCGAGGTTAACTCGGCCAGTCGTGCTTTTAACATCTCGATCTCCCGTTGCTGCCTATGGTACAAGGCGTACATGACGGGGTCGTATCGAGGGGAACTCGGGGCATGGCCCGTGCTACTGCTCCTTGCTTCGCCGGCCGGCCGGGGTGGAGGCGCCTCGCTGGCGTGCCCTCTCGAGGTCGACACTTCGGAAAAGGAGGGGGTCTTCTCCCTATAGCGGCGGCTGGGAGGCTTCCACAGGAATACTTCTTCGTCTTGTGCCTCTTCGGCCGAGGCCCCGGGACATGTGTCTCGGTGGGCTTCCAGCGAATCTGCAACTTCTGCGGGGTCGTCGCCGGGCCATGCTGAGACCGATATGACATCAGTCTCGTAGTTATCTTCTAGTGAAAAGCCCAGACCGGGGTGCTTGGTGATTTTCAGCAACCGTCGATCCAGGTTTGGTGGGTTCCACATTCTTTCAAATATTTCCTTCCGGCTGGAGGGCTGGTAGGGAGGAATCTTCTGCTTTCTGACCATTCTGGCTGCCCGGTCAGTCATGTGGGGAAGTCCCGTGATGGGGACGTGCGGGTCATGCAACTCGTCAGGGAACCGGCAATCATCGTCTTCCCTGACCGGCTTTTCCCCGGCCACATAGAAAATAGTGGGCGGCCCCTCAGAGTTAGGCACCTCGAAGGTTTTCAGTCGTTCAGCTGCTTGGGATTCTATCTCTGCTATCGGCTTGACGATCCCCGGCGGGACCCTGACATCTTCTAGCAGGTCTTCGAGGCAGGGTGCCCCCGGTGTGGGGTAGATGGCGAGAGGGGCTGCCCTGAATACCCCTTCTTCTTGTGCAATAAATGGTACATGCGGGGGAGCTACATAGCCTGGGGGCGGCGGAGGAAACCAGCCCCCTGATTCCATTTTCTTCTTGCCCTTGTCTTGGATGACTTGAGGAGCTTGCTTCGCCTTCTCCAAGTACAGATTAGCATCTGACAAGTGACACTCGAACACCTCGAACGGGTGGAGGTCGGCGAAGATTCTGACTTCCTTTCCCTCACAGGGGTACTTGATGCATTGATGCAGGGTGGAGGGCACCACTCTGTTCTGATGTAGCCAAGGCCGGCCAAGCAACGCCTTGTAGGAAGTGCTGGAGTTGATGACGTGGAACTGGACCTTGGTGGTGAAGTCATCAAAGGTCAAGTTGAACTCTGCGACCCCCATAGGAACTTCGCATTTCTGGTTAAAGCCGGCAATCTTGACATTTTTAACTTCGACCAGATGTACGTCAAAGTAGTGCTTCTGGTATACCCGGTACGGGAGTATATTCACCGCTGCTCCTGGGTCGATCAAGACCCTGTTGATAGGCTGGCCGTTCAGCTGCCCTTTCATGTAGAGGGGCCTGTTATGGCTGCAAGTCGGTAGGAGCATGTCATCTTCTGTGAAAGCCACTGCTACTTCAGGTGGTATTTCTGCCAAACAGGCTTCAAGGTGTGCTGGCGTCTGGAGTGCGGCGATGATGGCTTGCCGTGTTTCTTCATTCAAGGACAGCATCTCCCAGACCGTGAACCGGGTCGGGATTTTCTTGAGATGTCTGACTATTCGCTCGGCCGCCCGTACCTTGAGCAGTTTCATCTCCTCGGGCTTGCTGCGCCTGCCTTCATCCTGGGACTGGGGTGCCGGATCAAGGGATGCCTGTTTTGTGGGTTCTGCTGTGGCCTGTCGAGCAGGCGGGGCCTGTTGAGCCTCCTCTGCTGCTCGCATGAATTCGGCGAGGTTTGGGGTGCCGCTGAATTCTTCCTCCGGCTGGGCAGGAACTGTAGCCAGTAGAGCTTGAGGAATGCTTGCTTTACTGGTCACAGCGGACCCCTGGGGGTGCACCCGCCTTCCTGCTCGAGCGGATAGGAACTCGGCGAACGACGGGGCGCCTTGACTCTTGGTGCCTCCGGGATAGAGGCCTGATGGAGGAGGGATCTCAGTGCCTCGGACCTCGGGCTCGGGAACCTGGTATGGTTGTTCCCCCCTGAGCATGATGTTGAGGCTGCCCTGAGGAGGGCGCCCCCTCTTCCTCCCTGACCTGGTGGCGTGCTGGGAGGTGGATGCTTCAGCTTGACTCACTTCTGCCGGCTCATGGGGTGGCTCTTCTTCTTTCTCTTCCAGGGAGAGAGAAGTGTCGAACAGCGCCGCGAGGGTATTGCAGGCGAAGACAACCTCCTTCTTCTTCTTGCCCCTGGGTCTTCTCTTCTTCTTCTTCTTGCCTGCTGCAGCGGGTGGCTGCTCTTGAGGAGGTTCACCCCACAGGGGAGGCTCTTTGTCTGCATCAGCTTCTGTTCCCGGAGCCAGCTCGAGTGATTTTAACTCCGTCCAGGGGACATACTCCTTCAGCTCCACAGGCTGGATTTCGGGTTGTTCATAATCTTCGAGCCCATCAATAATAGCCTGGAGTCTTTCAACCGCCGGGCTAGTCTTCTTGTGCATCCGCAGCGGGGCAGAGCTCTTCCTGTTGTGAGTGGGCCGCCTCATAACCAGCCGGGGGGCCGTGTCGTGGCAAACAGGGTTTATTGGGGGCGGTGCAGGCAGGGGCGTTGCTACCCTCGAGTGAATTCCTGGGGTGGGTCGAGAGGCGCGCGCCTTCCTGGTTTTTCCGGGTGCAGTCTGCCACCCTTCTTGGTCTTGAGCTGGGGCCATGATAAAGGTTTCATAAGTGGCACGGGCACAGGCCTTCGCCCATTCTTCTGGCAGCTCCTGATATAGCGAGATCATACTGACGGAGGAGGCTATACTGGGCAGCTCGTGTGGCTGCGGGGGGTCTACTTTATGCTCCCCCATGTCCAGCTCCCCGTCTCTGATTAAGGACTCAATAACATCCTTGAAGACGTAGCAATCTTCAATAGTATGCCCGAGCACCCGGTGGTACAGACAGAAGCGCGGGTCATCTTTCTTCTTTGAGTCGCCAGGCCTTTTCGACTCTGGCAATGTGATCTTATTGTAGCTGGTTGCCCACTCAAACAGGAGCTTGGACTTGTCCCGGGAGAAGGAATACAACTTGTTTCTCATCTTCTCTCTTAGTGAGGGGCCTTCTCGCCGTTCTGTGGTTCTGGGTGGCGGAGGGTTAGCTGCTCCCTTGGCTTTCTCCTTCTGCTTTTCGAAAGCCTGGAAGTCTAGTGCATGCACCTCCGGGGGAGCCGGCTTCTTCTCCGCCTGTCTGGCCCTCTGGCTTGACATAGCCGGGGTGGAGGAGTATCGGGCCAAGAATGCCTCGATCTCTGCCACCACATTATTCAGACGGTCAAATGTCTTGACCTCAGTGCCGATCATTCTTTCTAGGATTTCTTTCTTTAAGTTTTGCTTGCAGATCTGCACTGCGTCCTCCTGATGCGGGGGGCGTTTGCACCTCATGCTGAGGTTCCTCCACCTCTTAATGTAGTCAAGAGCCGACTCATCATTCTTCTGCCTCGTGGCGTAGAGTTCAGCCATGGTAACTTCTCTCTCGGCCACGTAGAATCTTTCTTTGAACTTCTTCTGCATGTCGGGCCAATCGGCCACGGACCCGGGCGGCAAGCCGGAGTACCATTCAAAGGCGAGCCCGGTGAGTGTTGAGCCGAAGAACTTCAGGAGGTAGGCTTCATCAGCAGCCAAGTCTCCCATGACGTTCACATAATAGGCAATATGCTCTCTGGGAGATCCTTGCCCGTTGAACTTCTCGAATTTCGGCGGCTTGGTGACGCCAGCCGGCAGCTTCTTGGCAGCGTAATGAACCGGGTAGGGTACCCGGTAGACGTCGAAAGGCGTCTGACCCCCATCACCCCTTTCAGCCAATTTCATATCTATCATCTGTTCGAGCATTAACCGGCTGACTGCCGCCGGGTCGACTGGGCTCGGGTAAAAATGAGCGGGCTGTGCGCTCGGGGTGGCTACCACGGTCGCCCGGGGGGCCATGGGGGATCCTTGTGAAAGCAGAGCCTGTGGCGGGGTGACTGCTGCGCAATGTGATTGCTGCGGGGGCGCGCCCCCGAGAGGATTGAGGGTTGCTGGGAGAGCTGCCTCGGGAGACTGCCCCCCGTCCCTGGGTGCCTCGGGTGTGACCTCGGTCTGCCAGGACATTGGGGGTGGTGTGTTTCGCTCATTCAATTGCTTTTTAAGTGATTCGATTTCCTGCTGGAATCGTTGCATCATGAGCAGCATTGCTGGGTCAGCTGTGGGGAGGCTGGGTATGCCCCCCGTCTCTTCGGCCGGGGCGTCCTCGGATGATGTCGAGGGTCCGCCACTCGTGTCGCCGGTGGTGACTACATTGGCCGTGAGGGCCGTGAGGGGCTCCCCAGGTGTCGCGCCGCCTGCCGCTCTCCTTCTTCTGGTAAGGGGTCCCGGCCTGGCAGCTATTCTGGCCAATTCTTCCGGGTCGGCGGGTAAGGCCCCATACCGACCATGGACTCCTGCCATGTTGCAGGTGAATGTCAACCATTTCCTATTCTTGTTTCTTCTTGACGCCCTCCGGGACGGTCCTCCTGGGAATGTTAGCCTGTCGAAGACCGACCGTCAGGACGGCGCCTCCTCCCGTACAGGGGACTGGCGCGGCTCTTCCGGGCGGGTCCTCGACTCCATACTAGGTGCAGGTTCCCCCCTTTCTTCCTGGAAGGCGGAGGTCATTGCCCCCAGTAGTCTCCGGCGGCCAGCGGGGGTGCTACCCGGGCCTCGGAGGTAGCTTCTCATGGCCTGCTCGATCCCTTCCCACTCCTGGTCAGGGAGAGCGGCCTGTGGTTGCGAGTCGACGACAGCAGCGGAAGGAGAGTAGGCCCTGAGTGCTGGGCGGGCGGCGTTGTGTCGGCGCCCCCGGCGACGGCGGTGAGCATCCTCGGACGGCACCAGGATGACAGGTGCCGGTCGGAGAGTGGGGGTCACTACCTCAGCTCTGTCATGGCGTCGGGTCCTCCCAGGGCGGAAGATGCTGGGCCCTGCCTGGACGGGTGCGTTGGGCTGGGTCTCCTTAGGCACCCAGACTTGCTTCAGTTTAGCCGGCCTGTGACCCGGCGTCCTCTTTGGTGCTACGGCCGGGGCTATAGGCCTCGTCTTCTCCTTCAGCTTAGCCAGTCCTTCAAAGGAGTTGCGGACTGGAACGGTTGGGATGATGCGGTCCGGTGTCACCTGGGACCTCTGCCCGTCTAGGCGGACTCGGAGGGCCCCAACCGTCATGGACTTCCCGGAGTTGGAGGCGCGACGCCCTGATCCGGCGCCGATGTTGCTTTTCCGGAGCCTTCTCCGGTGGGATGTCGACCCTTGGTGGAACGGGCCGGTAGTTTGGTGCACGTGGTGCACGTTGCAGCTGAGCGTCGTTGTGCGGACGCTATTGTTGTCTTCGGCCACAGCTCGGCCGGCGGCAGCTTCGACGGCTCCCGGAGCAGGAGCGTTGGTTTGAGGCTCCTCGGGCGTTTCCACGTCGAGGATCTGGACGAAGGCTACCCCCAGGAAGTTGGGGAAACCCACGGTGGGAGGGAAGCTCCCGAAAGTGAGGGGTACCGCCAGGTAGCCACCTCGCACGTGATTCTCCACAACCTCAGGGCTGCAGATAACACCCATTGTCGGCTCCATGATGCCTCTCTCTTCACTTTTTTTCTTCTGCATTTAAAAAGATAACGCAGTTAGTATTACAAGAAGGGGGCTGTGGGGCCCCTAATTTCGGCAAAGAGATGAAGGGTGGAGCTGTCCCACCGGGCGTGCCAGAGTTGTGGACGCACTTTCCGTTAAGCGGTTGTTCCCGGTTCGTCTGTTGGTTTTATTAAGTGCGTGGGCGTGCCAGTCACCGGAGTGACAATTTATTCGGGCTCCGGAGAGCCCATGGTGCGCTCGATCTGACTTCGTCAGACGATTGTGTGGTTCGTGTCGGGACCGAATCCCGTCGCGCCATGAAGGTCACGATGTCATTTACATCCCTCATACGAGGGAATACCCTTGATTAATTGCCGAAATTAGAGGCCCCTCGGCCGAAAGGAGTAACACTAATTATACGAGAGAGATAGGGATGGGTCACACTGAAAGTTGTATTAAGGCCATAAACTGTCGGCCGTGTCGGCCACTCGTAGACTTTTCGTATTCGGACACAAGTCCGTGACAGTGCCACAATGAGAAAATCGAGGTAGATCCCTTCAAATGTCTGCCGAGCATGCGGCAATTTTAAATGAGGGTTCGGAAGGTATCCGGAACGAGAAAACAAATCCGGTCCGATTAGGATGTCGGCCCGAGGTTAGATCAAAGCCCGGCCATATCGGGGAATTCCCGAGACTCGGGCTCGACCTAAAGGGGCAGCGTTGTTGTTCCTTTTGCCCCGGATCCCGGGGAGAGAGCGGGCTGCGGCGTGGGCATTAGCATCTTTTATCTAGAGCTTTCTAGGTTATACCTTCTGGGATTTCTGATTTGATGTTTACTATTTATTCGTGCCTTTGTCCGGGATTATTTCTCTTCTTCTGTGCATGATTATTCGTATTATTATCATTGGTTTATTATTTATTTTTCTATTACCCCTCCCGCCTCTTTTATTGTGATTAATATTACGCATTCGGAGTCCTTTAATTAGCGTAATTTTTATTAATTTATTTGCTATTATTAATGCCCTTGTCAAGTTGTGTATGTGTATATGTATAGTGTGCCGGCGAAGGGGAAAACGGGAGTGTACCGCCGAGGGCTGGGGCGTACCGCTGAGGGCTACAGGGGGGCGTACCGCTGAGGGCTGTAGAGAGTGTACCGCTGGAGGCTGCAAAGGGCGTACCGCTGAGGGCTGCAGGGGCGTACCGCTGGAGGCTGCAGGGGCGTACCGCTGAAGGCTCAAGAGAGGGTACCGCTGAAGGCTGGGTGTGTGTGTGCCGGTGGGAGTTGGGCAGGGAGTGATGGAGGTTAACTCAGTTTCGATTACCTGCTTTAAGGCTTTTCTTTTCTTCTTGTCTTAACCCTTGTGTAAGTTCATATAAAATTCCTC
This sequence comes from Amorphophallus konjac, assembly GCA_022559845.1. NCBI lineage: Eukaryota > Viridiplantae > Streptophyta > Magnoliopsida > Alismatales > Araceae > Amorphophallus > Amorphophallus konjac. The sequence continues at coordinate 196,413,634 of CM040126.1, read as the reverse complement.
CCGTGTTTGTTCTCTTGGTTCGGTTCGGTCTCTTTTCTTGCGGGTCGGGTTTTCGGGCGGCCAGGTGGTTAATTAGCCCGATTCAGTCCTCGTCATGATGCCGGCAGTGGTTTGATGAGTTGGAAGGTTTCGTCAGTTATCTTACTTGTTTGTTGCCTCCTTTTGCCTCTTTTAATTGTTTATTAGTTTCTCACAAAAATTCGGCAGCATCTCCCCTTAACCCGGGGCGTAAGGGAGATACAGGGAACGCGCCCACATGATGTGGCGGAACCCGGCAACTGGAGGTGGGCCCCCGGGGGGCAACACCTTTATAGAGACTCGGAAAACGTGAAGGAGAACGACAGATCGAAGACATCTAGGGACCTGGACTGGGACTGGACAAAGGGGTAAGCTGAGTGACTGAAGGGCGTGCCGCTGAGGGCTGAACAGGGTGTGTGCCGCTGAAGGCTGAACAGGGGGTGTGCCGCTGAAGGCTGAACAGGGTGTGCCGTTGGAGGCTGAACAGGGTGTGCCGTTGAAGGCTGAACAAAGTGTGCCGCTGAAGGCCAAGGGTGGGCGCACCGCTGAAGGCTGATCTGGGCGTGCCGCTGAGGGCTGATCTGGGCGTGCCGCTGAGGGCCGGAAAGGTGTACCGGCCAAAGGCCGGAAAGGTGCACCGCTGAGAGGCTTGAAAAGGGTATTAGCAACTGGGGGGGTACTTGGTGGCTGTTCAGGGAAAGAGGAAGAAAGACAGGGGATTTCAAGGCCAAGGGTGGCCTATTAGTAACTGAGCGGTTGGGAAGAAAGAAGGGTAGCTCCCCTTCTCCTCAAGCCCGGGAACACGGTATATGGCCATGGAAGGGAGTGAGGAGCTCACGGAGCCAAGGCTAACAAAAGGGGGAAACCTACATCGACGTGGAGGACCCTAAAGACGCCGGAAGAATGAAGACATAGAGGGAGTAACGGATCGTCCGTCGAAAAGCCCGCAAAGCCTAGCATAAAACATCGAAGATCGAATAGGAAACCGGAGAGGGTGGTTTTCATTCATGAGAATCAAGAGGGCGTGGCCCTACATATATATTACAAAAGCAAACCCCCAGATGGGGCCATGGACAAAAGGGAGAAGGAGAAAGAATCCCCAGGAGGAATGGGATACAAGAGACGAAAACATCCGGGCCTAAGACATTGGCCACTATCCCCAACCCTTTCCCCCCCATACACCAAGCTCTCTCTCTCTTACTCTTGTTTCTTCCCGGTGGCCGTCGGACGGAGCACAGGCCGGGAGGGCCTCTTCTTCTCTTCTTTCTTCTCCTCTTCCAACTCCCCTCTCCGTCCCTGTCTGTCTGTCCTCCTTCTGTTCGTCTCCTCCTTTTTTCTTACCAGGAGGCTTTTATACTCCCAGCCACCGATGACTTCGAGCGCGACCGTCGAAGGCGGGAAGCCGGCTGTGATGATGGGTTTGACCTGCCCCTGTATTGGCTGTCAGTGGGGTAGGCTACGTGGCCCAACGACCAGCTGCCACCTCAGACGGCTCCACTGCGCGCCAAGGATGTGTAGGGCATGGGCCTCACGTCGCCCGTTGAAAGAGCTTCACCGCTGTGCCGTTGAAGGGCTGAACAAGCGTGCCGCTGTAGTGCAAAAAGAGCGTACCGCTGGAGCCCCGGATGGGCGTGCCGCTGAACGGCCTGAAGGGCGTGCCGCTGAAGACTGCTGAGGGCGTGCCGCTGAAGCCCCAAAGGGCCGTGCCGCTGAACGGCCTGAAGGGTGTGCCGCCGGGGACCCTACGGGGTGTGTCGCTGAAGACCCCCAGGGGGCGTGCCGTTGAACCCCAAAGGGGGTGTGCCGCTGAAGACCCCCCCCCATGGGGGGTGTGCCGGTGAAGACCCCCCCATGGGGGTGTACCGGTGAAGACCCCCCCATGGGGGTGTGCCGGTGAAGACCCCCCCATGGGGTGTGCCGGTGAACCCCCTTGGGGGTGTGCCGGTGAACCCCCATAGGGGTGTGCCGGCGAGGGCCGCGGCAGGGTGTGCCGCTGAAGGGAGCGTGCCGCTGGGGCCTCAACTGGGAGTGCCGCTGAAGGGCTAAATGGGCGATTTTGAGCCCATTGTGAGCATGAGTTGTGGCCCATTTGATTTTCTTCGAGGCCCACGGGCTATGGAGCCTTTTGTGCTTGATTTTCCCCGGGGGTTTCTTCACTCGGCGCCGTTGTTGATGCTGGGCTGAGCATGACATTTTGGATGTGCAATTTTCGGTGTCCACACCGCCCCTTTTGAAACAAGCATGTATGTGAGCGCAAGAAATAGCCCGAGTTCTAAACGTCGGAACAACTAACACACAGAGGACAACGTATATTCCGAGGAAGCAAAGAAAGAAAGAAGCTAACCATCGCCAGTTCGGCGGGACAATCACGAAATCGCGTTTCACAATTTCATTGTTTACATCGTTCACAGAGGTAGAACGGGTGGAAAGAAAGAAAAGAGACGGGTACACTGTCTCCTCGACAACAGGGAGATTTCTTCACTTTGAAAGCAGAAAACATGATCAAAGCTATACATCAGAGAAAGGAAGAAACGAGAAGAAAAGATAACAAAGGGGGAGGGCGGAGCATTGACTCCTCTCCCTCCCCTTTACAGCACACCTTCTCCTTCCTTCAACCTCAGCAGCATATCTGGCTATCTGAATATATCTCTCTTCGCTTCTCTTTGATGGCTCTATCTATCTCCCTGTGTCTCCTCCTCTTCTTTTAAGTGGACGAAATGGGGGGTTTTATAGGCACAGCACCCCCTTCTCGGCTTGAGCAACCTCGGCGCGCCCTAGGCGAACGCGGAGGCTTCCCGGTGCCAAGAGTCCAGCTTCCCGACGCCACCCTCATGGGCTTTGGGCCTTGGCGAGAAGCTCCTGGCACCACACTCATGGACCTATTTAGGGCCTTTAATGTTTTGATTCCTCTCATCAGTGGGCTTGAGCTGTCAAAGATGCCCAACCTGCCCTTTCATTTGCCAATCCCTCGGATCTGTCAGAACAGGAGAGGACCTCCTAGTTGGTAAGTTGACATAGTCTCATCAGAACATTTCTAGAGGTTTTCATCAGTCAATAGACTGCAATTCTTTATCAGCACTACCATCTGGGTGATGACAACGCCGGACATTAGCTCGGCCGGGGAGGGCTTCAGCCGGATGATAGTTTTAGTGACGACTCTTCTGTAGCTCTGGCTCTGCAGGAATCCATGGGATCTTTATTTCTGATCCAATCTTCTCTTCGGTCCCATCTTTATTCTTGATTATATTTCAGGTGTCAACAAATGCCCCCCACCTGTAGGTGGCGTAAGCGCAGAATAAGTGACACGGTGCCTGCAGGTGTATCATTTAGCATCTGAGAGTATCTTTCTCAGCCTTTTAATACTGGGTTTCTTTGATCTTCAGCCTGACAGATTTCCTGTAATGGCTTCAGTATATTTTTTCTTTGTTTTCCATATTTTCTAACAATTTCTGCTTCATTAATAGCTTCAGATGGCTTCTTGGCGCATAGGGCCTGGTTCTCGGCACACCACAGCTTCCCGGCGCAGAGATAGATGGTTCTCGGCGCGCCTGGGTTGAGTGGGCTTCTCGGCGCGCCCCTTGAGTGTTCTCGGCGCGCCTCAACCAAGGGAAGAGGCTTCCCGGCGGGCAAGAGTCCAACTGGACTTGATTGAAAGGCTCCCGGCGCCATACTCATAGACCCACTTAGGGCTTTTTTGATGTTTACATTCCTTTTGTCAGCGAGCTTTAACTATCAGAGCCGTCCACCCTGCCTTTTCATCTGTTTATCCCTTCGAGTCCATCAGAACAGGCGAAGGCCTCTTCATCAGTTAGTTAGTATAGTTTTCATTAGAACATTTTGGAGGTTCTCATCAGTCGGTAGACTGTAATTTTCATCAGTACTGCCACCTGGGCGATGACAACACCAGACATCAGCTTGGCCGGAGAGGGCTTCAGTCGTGTAGATGACTAATAGTGATGACTCTTCTTTAGTTCTGACTCTGCAGAAACTTCAAGGGTCTTCATTGCCGATTCTGGTCTCATCTCTATCTCTGCTCATATTCCATCTATTTTCTAACCGGTTGATCAACGGTTAGTTTCATCACCTGCGGATGACGTAAGCGCAGGATAAGCGGCACGGTGTCCGCAGGTGCATCATTTAGCATCTGAGAGTATCTTTCTCAGCCTTTCACTACTGGTTTTCTTTAACTTTCAGCTTGATAGCTTTACTGCAATGGCTTTGAAGTTGCAGAAGGTAGAGTGCAAATCTGAGCTGGGGAAGATGAGCTCTATCCTTCAGGAGCGCCGAGGCCAACTGCAGTCTCTGACACAGCGGGAGCAGTTTATATGCAACCGGATAACATTCTAGAAGCAGAACTGGCTGATCTCCGAGCTGGACTTCTGCAGATAACAACCTCTCGGCCGCAGTTCGCAGAGGGGGTAGCTCTGTTGGAGGGGCAGGTGGTGTCTCTTCAGGACGAGTCCGCTCGGCTACAGGAGGAGGGGGCTCGTCTACATGAGTTGGGGGCTGCTCCGTATGTGGGTCTTCTGGCTTTCGAAGACATCTTCCGGCGCCAGTGAACATCTCCTCTTTTTCTTTTTTCTTTTTCTCTTTTTGTAATGCAATTCCCCCTCAGGGGCTCCTCTTGTACTCTTTTTCTTCTTTATATAGTGAAAAGGAATCTTTATGCTGGTCTCATATGTGGCTGCTCCTCATTTATGGCATTATCATTACTTCATGATGATTCGGTAGTGGTTTTAGCAATCCTCATGCGAATAGCCCGTATTTAGCAGGAGAGCGTCCACCCTTTCAGAGAAAGGATGAGGAACTCGCTCCACCGTGTGACGGTATCCGGGAGGTGCTTAAACCGAATTTTGTAGGTAGTAGCGGATGTCTTTTTTGGCAGCATGTGCCGCAAGGGAGGTTGTTTGCAGAAATGTGAATGAAAAGGTTTAGAGTATCATCCGGAACAGACGAATGGTCCATCTCGGGTAGGTTTCAAAGCCGATCGGGACAATGTGTCAATCGACCAGTGAATGACTTTATCATCGATATCAAGTTTATATCGATTGAAAGAAGTTTTATAGGTTTCATCAGAATAGACATAAGGTCTAGACTGGGTAGACTTTATCGTAGGTGGGACATGAAAGGGTATGTGGTTTCCATCAGGACAGACGCAAAGTCTGAACTGGGCAGGTTTCGTCATTGATCGGGCAACATGCCGGTCGACCAATGGTTGGTTTCATCATCGATATTGGGTTTATATCGATGCAAAGGAATTTCATAAGTTTCGTCAGAATAGACGTAAGGTCTAAACTGGATAGGGTTTCATCATTGATCGGGCAAAGTGCCGGTCGATCAATGGCTGGTTTCATCATCGATATTGGGTTTATATCGATGCAAAGAAGTTTTATAAGTTTCATCAGAATAGATGGAAGGTCTAAACTGGATAGGGTTTCATCATTGATCGGGCAAGGTGCCGGTCGATCAGTAGCTGGTTTCATCATCAATATTGGGTTTATATCGATGCAAAGAAGTTTTATAAATTTCATCAGAATAGACGTAAGGTCTAAACTGGATAGGGTTTCATCATTGATCGGGCGAGATACCAGTCGATCAACGGTTGATTTCATCATCGATATTGGGTTTATATCGATGCAAAGGAATTTCATAAGTTTCATCAGAGTAGACGTAAGGTCTAAACTGGATAGGGTTTCGTCATTGATCGGGCGAGGTGCCGGTCGATCAATAGCTGGTTTCATCATAGTGGTGATGGGTTTTATCATCGGTGGGACTTTTGAAAGGGGCATGGAGATTTTATCAGGACAGACGTAAGGTCTATCTTGCAAGGGTTTTAGCATTGATCAGGCAAGATGCCGAGCGAGAAATGGAAGGTTCTTGTAAATGGTGGGAGATGAAGGTAGCATGTCGTTGGCATGGAACTTTTAAATTACCACATTACTGACCCAAGCGCCCTTTCGGGTTTTCGCCGGAGCCAGCCCCCTCTTGCTTTTGCCCACGCGTCCTTTCAGGTTTTCACGTGGCGGGGTACCCGATTTTGCCTGCAGCGCCCTTTCGGGTTTTTACCACAGCTGGGTTTTGGCCATTTTTGCCCTTGTTCAGAATGCTTGAACAAGTCTGGCGGGGCCTCTCTATTTTTAGCCCCATTTTGTTTCTCTCTCTTTTTTTTCTCTTTTTCTTTTGTTGAACTGGGACTTTGGCTTTGCAAATTGTTAATCCATGTGCTCAACTGTGTATGCATCGTCATTGACGTGGGTGTTGACATCAATGCAAAGGGGTATGGGGTTTCATCGTCCACCCAGGCGGAAGGCCTGGGTCGACTTGAGTGTATTTTGTGGTTTAGGCGCGAAGCCGTTCACCGAGAGCATGACTGTAGTCGTTAATGTGGGGATTGACATCAACGCAAGGGAATAGGATTTCATCATCTATCCAGACGGAAGGTCCGGATTGACTCGAGAATGTGTGTAGAAGCTTAAGCACGAAGCCGTTCGCTGGGAATGCAGGTTTTATCGTTAATGTGGGGTTCACCATTAACGCAAAGGAATAGGATTTCATCATCTATCCAGACGGAAGGTCCAGATTGACTCGAGAGATGTATGTAGCAGCTTAAGCACGAAGGCGTTTGCTGAAGATGCAGGTTTTATCGTTAATGTGGGGTTTAACATTAACGCAAAGGAATAGGATTTCATCATCTATCCAGACGGAAGGTCCGGATTGACTTGGAGAATGGGGGTAGCAGCTTGGGCACGAAGCCGTTCGTTGGGGATGTAGATTTCATCGTTAATGTGGGGTTTAACATTAACGCAAAGGAATGGGATTTCATTATCCATCCAGACGGAAGGTCCGGATTGACTTGAGGAAATATGTTGTGTTTTTATCAGAGCAGACAGAAGGTCTACCCTGGATGGGTTTCAGCATCGATCAGGTAGTGTGCCGCTCCATCAGTAGCTGATTTCATCACCGGTATTGGGTTTATACCAATGCAAGGAGCTCCATAGGTTTCATCGGGATAGACATAAGGTCTAAACCGGGCAGGTTTCATTGTTGACCGGGCAGTGTGCCAATCGATCAATAGCAGGTTTCATCATCGGTATTGGGTTTATACCAATGCAAGGATCTCATAGGTTTCATCGGGATAGACGTAAGGTCTAAGCCGGATAGGTTTCATCGCTGACTGGGCAGTGTGCCAATCGATCAAAAGTAGGTTTCATCATCGGTATTGGGTTTATACCAATGCAAGGATCTCATAGGTTTCATCGGGATAGACGTAAGGTCTAAGCCGGATAGGTTTCATCGCTGACCGGGCAGTGTGCCAATCAATCAATAGCAGGTTTCATCATCGGTATTGGGTTTATACCAATGCAAGGATCTCATAGGTTTCATCGGGATAGACGTAAGGTCTAAGCCAGATAGGTTTCATCACTGACCGGGCAGTGTGCCAATCGATCAATAGCAGGTTTTATCACGGTGGGACATATGATAGGTTTCATCAGAATAGATGTGAGATCTAAACTGGATAGGTTTTACCGTGGTGGGTCTCGGACAGAAAGTGGAAGAGTTTTATCAGAACAGACGGAATGTCTATTCCGAGATGGGCTTTAACATCGATCGAGACGATATGCCTTATGATCAACGGGGTTTCATCATCGGTGGGACATGCGGTGGATGTGTTGCCGAAGGAGATTCATGAAGTGAACTTTTTGTATTACCACATTACTGACCCAAGTGCCCTTTCAGGTTTTCACCGGAGCCAGCCCCCTCTTGGTTTTACCCACGCGCCCTTTCGGGTTTTCACGTGGCGGGGTACCCGATTTTGCCTGCAGTGCCCTTTCGGGTTTTCACCACAGCTGGGTTTTGGCCATTTTTGCCCTTGTTCAGAATGCCTGAACAAGTCTGGCGGGGCACCTCTATTTTAAGCCCCATTTCTCATCTCTTTTTTTTGTTATTATTTTTTTTATTCTCACGTTGTTCTTTGAGCGTGTGCCATTCATTGATGCGGGGTGAACATCAACGCAAAGGAGAGTAGGGCTTCATCATACAATTCAGACGGAAGGCCTGAACTGAAGTGGGTGGACGGCAGCTTGGGCATGAAGCTGTTTGCCGGGAATGTGGATCTTATCATTGGTGTGGGGGTAAACATCAACGCAAAGGAGAGTGATTTCATCATCTACTCGGACGGAGGGTCTGAGTGACGTTGCTGTGTAGCAGCTCAGGCATGGGGCCGTTCACTGGGAAATGTGTACATAAGTTTTATCGTTGATGTGGGGTAGACATCAACGCAAAGAAGGATGATATTTCCTCATGCAGTCCAGACGGAAGGTCTGAACTGATGCTGATTGGTAGCAGCTTGGGCACGAAGCCGTTTGCCGGAGGGGTAGATTCATTTAACAGGGACGAAGGGTCCAAGTTAAAGGAGTAAGCCGACCGATCTTGTTAATGATGACAAGGGCCGAAAGATAGTTGGACAGGATTTTCGGTGGGACTTTATGATGATCGTCCTTCTCGAAGTTTATTAGGAAGGGTGAAAAGGGGAACTTTAAATTGCCACATTACTGGCTTAAGCACCCTTTCGGGTTTTCGCTGAAGCCAGCCCCCTCTTGCTTTTGCCCACGCGCCCTTTCTGGTTTTCACGTGGCGGGGTACCCAATTTTGCCCGTAGCGCCCTTTCGGGTTTTCGCCATAGCCGGGTTGTTTGCCATTTTTGCACTCGTCCAAGATATCTTGGACAAGTCCGGCGGGGCACCTCTATTTTAAGTCCCATTTTTTATCATTTTATCAGCACAAGGAAGAATAATGTTTCATTATCTAATCCAGATAGAAGATCTGGATTGATGTTAGTATGTAGCAGCTCGGGCCTGAAGCCATTTGTCGAGAAGGTGGATGAGTTTTATCGTTGATGTGGGGTAAACACCAACGCAAAGAAGAATAGGGCTTCATCATCTAATCCAGACGGAGGGTCCGAACTGATGTCGGTATGTAGCAGCTTAGGCCTGAAACCATTCGCCGAAAAGGTGAATGAGTTTTATCGTAGATGTGGGGTAAACACCAACGTAGAGAAGAATAGGGTTTCATCATCTAATCCAGACGGAGGGTCCGAACTGATGTCGGTGTGTAGCAAAGGAGCGACCCTCCTGATTGTCATCAGCCTTCATTTATCTGTCCATTCGCCACTCCCCCAGCAGGCAGTGGTGCGGCATGATAGAGTTTCAGATGTTTCCCATTGAGTGTCGGGAACTGAACTTCCCCTCGATGGTTGATAACCACGTAGGCTCCGCCCTCGTAGACCCTTTGGACTACATATGGACCCAGCCAGTTAGTAGCAAGTTTGCCTTTTGGATTGGAAGCCATGACTTCCCTTTTCTTGACCATGACCAAGTCTCCTTTCTTGAATTCTCGCCCTTTGACGAGCTTATTGAAGGCATTTGCCATGCGGGCTTCGTACATCTGGATATTCTTCTGTGCCTGAAGGCATTTTCCTTCCAGCTCAGCCAATTCTTCATATCTTCTTTCAGCATTTGTTTGCTCATCTTGGGCCAAACAGTATTGGACAGCAACCCTGAGCGACGGAACTTCCAGCTCGATAGGAACCACTGCCTCGGAGCCGTACACGAGTGAGAAGGGTGAGCAGCCTGTAGGGGTTTTGTAGACGGTACGATAGGCCCATAATGCTTCGTACATCTTTTCCCCCCAGTCCTTCTTGTGAGAGCTGGCGATCTTCGCCAGGAGCGTACACAGAGTTTTATTGAATGCTTCAGCCAACCCATTTGCTTGCGGATTGTAAGGAGTAGAGGTCCTCCAATCAATCTTGTATTTCTCGGAGAGCCTATATATCTCCTTATTCTTAAAATGACTTCCATTATCAGAGATTATTCTGTTGGGAACACCAAACCGGAAAATAATATTCTGTTTGATAAATCTGGCGACTAGTTCGCCAGTTACTTCTCTGAGTGCTGTGGCTTCCGCCCATCTGGAGAAGTAATCTGTTATAGCCAAGATGTACTTGTGTCCAGCTGAGGAGGTTGGCAAATGACCGACCACATCAGTTCCCCATTGGGCAAATGGCCAGCTAGGAATTGTTGGGTGTAGTTGTACAGGAGGCCTCCTAGGCACAACAGCATGCTCTTGGCACTTCTGACATGATTTCGCGAACTGACAATAGTCCTCGATCATAGTGGGCCAGTAGTACCCTAATTTCTTGACCTCAATTTTCATCTTCGGTCCAGCCTGGTGTGCCCCGGCTGTCCCGACATGTATCTCTCTCATCACTTGCCAAGCTTCCTCTATGGATAGGCAGCGGAGCAAGATCTTTTTGCGAGCATCCGCCATTATTCGGAACAATGTCCCACTTCTGCATTCATAGGAATCTTTGATTCTTAATAGTTTTATCCTTTCTTCCCGATTTCTGGGTAACTGCTGATGGAGAAACCATTGTATCAGATGCCGTCTCCAATCAGGCTGCTGTGCTTCTTCAGTTGTATTGACTTCACATTCTTCTAGGCAAGATTCCAGCGTACTGGGAACTTGTCGCTGATTTATCACAACAATGTTGAGTGTTTCATCAGGTGGGACTGCTAGTGAGCTGGCTAGCTTTGCTAGGGCATCAGCTTGAGCATTATGCCCCCGGCCCACATGGTTGAGTCTTATATGGTGAAATCTTGCCATAAGGCGCATAGCTTTCTCATAGTAAGGGCTAAGTTCTGGCTTTCGCACTTCAAACTCCCCTTGCACTTGCTTTATTATCAACATTGAGTCGCCAAACACTTGAAGCATCTGAATTCCCATGCTGAGAGCGATCTGAAGACCGATTATCGAAGCTTCATACTCTGCTTCATTATTGGCACATGGCTTGTTTATGGAACACGAAGTGTGTACCACTTCTTCATCTGGTGACTTCAGAACAATGCCTACCCCCGCTCGGACTCTAACCTGTCCAGTTGAGGTGGTTTCTGTTCTCCATGCCCCGTCGAAATATAGCTGCCACATAATCGGCTGAGCCTGGCAGGCTTCTAGAGTCTCATCATCAGGAAGCTCAGTTTCCAATGGAGCATCTTTTGGTACAGGATGTTCTGCAAAGAAGCTAGCTACGGCCTGACCTTTTATCGCCCTTTGAGGCACATATATGATGTCAAACTCCATCAAGATTACAGCCCATTTGCCGAGTCGACCCTTGAGTGCTGGCTGAGTCAGTATATACTTGAGTGGGTCTACTGCAGATATTAATCTGATTTCATGGGACAGCATGTAGTGCCGGAGCTTTTTTTTTTACAGCGAAGACCAGCGCCAGACAAGTCTTTTCTATAAAGGTATAGCTTTCTTCAGTCCTCATCAACCTTCTGCTGAGGTAATAAAGGGCCTGCTCTTTTCCTTCTTCGTTTGCCTGAGCTAGCATTGCCCCCAGCGAGCAATGAGTGGCTGCTATGTAAAGGATCAGAGGTTTGCTTTTAATTGGTGCCCCCAACACCGGGGGAGTTTTCAGATATTCTTTCAGCTTTTCGAAAGCTTCTTGACATCCATCGTCCCAGAAGAACGGCACATCTTTCATCATTAGCTTGTGAAACGGGTGACACCAACCCGACAGATTTGAAATGAATCGGCGGATGTATGCCAACCGACCTTGCAGGGACCTCAGCTCGGACAGATTCCTTGGCGGAGGGAGCTCCTGGATAGCTTTGATCTTGGAAGGATCAATTTCAATGCCCCTATGCCGGACGATGAATCCGAGAAATTTCCCGCTGGACACGCCGAAGGCGCACTTCATGGGGTTCATTTTCAGCTCATATTTCCGCAGCCTCTGAAATACCACTCTTAGATCCTGCAGATGGTCTTCTTTCTTCCTGGTCTTTACGACCAGATCATCGATATAGCACTCTACCTTCTTGAAGAGCAGATCATCAAATATCTTTGTCATGGCTCTTTGGTAGGTAGCGCCGGCATTTTTTTAAGGCCGAACGGCATTCCTTTGTGGTGAAAAATTCCCTTTGGGGTGCGGAATGCAGTGTGGACCCTATCTTGCTTAGCAATCCAGATCTGATTATATCCAGACGAGCCGTCCATAAATGAAAGAGCTTCATGGCCTGTAGTGGCATCAATCATCACCTCGGTGATGGGTATAGGAAAATCATCCTTCGGACATGCCTTGTTGAGGTCCCGGAAGTCAACACAAATTCTGATCTGGCCATTTTTCTTCTTCACGGGCACTATATTTGCCAACCAGATAGTGTATTGATTTTCTTCAACAAACCCTACATCAATGAGTTTATCGACCTCTTTGTTAATTTGATTAATCAGCCCAGGTCGCATCCGTCTAGAGGACTGCTTTACTGGTTCTGCATTCGGATCAATTGCCAGTAAGTGTTGTGCCACATCGGGACTTAATCCTGGCATTTCATCATAGGTCCAGGCAAAGCAATCCCTGAATTCCCTCAAGAACTGTATGTACTACTCCTGGGCCTCTGGCGTCAGCAAGGCATTGAGAAAGGTAAACATGGGCTCTTCTTTGGTTCCCAGATTTATTTCTATCAACTCATCAACGGTGGCCTGACCGCCATCTTCGACTTCAGGCGGAGCTTCTTGTAAGTCAACAAAGCCTCTCGGGATGCAGTCCTCTTCAGTTTCAGATGCTTCCAACTCTTCAAGTGGGATGCTGGCTGACGCTGAACCATTATGTCCTGTGGTAGCTGCTGGGTTTTCTATCAGGCTTCGTTCAGCCTGGCCCTGTAGTGTCACTGGCTCTGCTTGTGATTCCGAGGTGCAGACCTCGGGTTGCAGGGAATTTACTGATACAGACTCTTCTGCCAGACTTTCCAGTTGTTGCATAGCTCGAACTTCTTCCAAGATGGGTTCGAACTCGAGACATTCCTTTACTTCATCGGAAGTCTGGTCTTCATCGGGCATCCCCGTATCAAACTTGGCTTCAGTTTGGAAAATGTCCTCCTTAAAAGACAGCTCTTCCCAGCATCGGCAGGCTGCCATTTCATTCTGCTCCTCAGTGCCTTGCTGGCTGCCAGAGGTTTCACCACCAGTAACAGAGTGGTATATGATTTCTTCTTCCTCAGAGGGGTAGTTGTTATATCCTGCCTCAAAGGGGTCTTCATGTGAAAAGAAGGTGGAGACGACGTCCACCTCTGCTTCATAATACTCTTGCAGAGTATAGCCCAGCCCCGGGTGACGGGTGATTTTCTTCAGTTCTTTATTATTGCAGGGAGGATCCCAGAGTTCTTGAAATGCTTTCTTTTGATCAGCTGACTGTAACAGGGGCATCTGCATCTTGGAAAACATCTGCGTGACCCGTTGTGTAGTATAGTCCAAGCCTACAACTGGTGCCATCTGGCTGGACAATTCTTCAGGGATCCGATAGTCTTGATCATCCTCACTGGTAGGCTCCCCGGTGTAAAATATCATAGGAGACTCGCAGAAGCGAGGAACCTTCATGGTCCTCAGTGGCAGCATTGTCTGGTATTCCAAGCTCGGAACGGGTTTGACCAATCCCTGCGGAATTCTGATCTGTGTGAGCTTTTCCTTCATCTTCTCATTGGCTTCCCCAGGGTAGATGTATGGGGGTGCAACCCGAGCAAAGTCCCCGATCTGAGAAATGTGGAAGACTTCATTTTTCTCCACATAGCCCGGAGGGGGTGGTGGAAGCCAGTCATCTGCCTTTGACACTGTCTTTTTCTAGCTTGCAACGGCCTCTTTCTTTTTTCTCAACTGAGAATTCTCTGTATAGAACGGAGCATCGAGCATATGACACTCGAAGACTTCAAAAGGGTGCAAATCTGCAAAGACCCTTTCTTCTTTACCATTGTGACAGTACTTGATGCACTGATGCAATGTAGACGGTACTATCTGGTATTCATGCAGCCAGGGCCGCCCCAGCAGGGCCTGGTATGTGGTGTTGGAGTTTATTACGTAGAATTGCACTGTGGTGGTGAAGTCCCCTAATGTGAGGTTGAATTCTGCCACCCCGATCGGAGTTTCGCACTTCTAGTTGAAACCCACTATCCTCATATTTTTCACCTTGGTGAGGTGCAGATCGAAATAGTACTTCTGATAAATCCGATATGGCATAATGTTCACAGCAGCCCCTGGGTCTATCAATATCTGACTCAATGGCTGACAGTTGAGATACCCCCTCATGTATAGGGGTCTGTGGTGATTGAGGTTAGGAACCAGCATATCTTCTTTTATGAGTGTAATGGCTGGCCCCGAGTTAACCTCTGTCAGGAGAGCCTCATATTGAGATGGCGATTGCAGAGCATCAATAATAGCTTGGCGAGCTTCCTCGCTCAAGGAGAGAATTTCCCATATGGTGAACCTTGTAGGGAGCTTTCTCAACATCTTCATAATTCGGCTGCCCACATAGACATTAGATAGCCGCATTTCTTCCGCCCAGCGGGGCTTTGGAGGTTCATGGAGTGCTTGTGGCATTGACTGCCTATCTTTTGCTTCTTCTTTCTCAGGAGACAGCTGAGGGGTTTTCACCCGGGAAATAGCCTCTGGTGCTGAGGAATGATCAGTGCCCATTTTGCCTTTTTCTTTGAGCACTAGGACAGGGGGTTGATGGTGCTTGCTGCCTTTATCGGTATCAACCTGTGCAGGTTTCTTGCCTTCCAGGATGGCCAGAAACTTGACAAATTATGGAGCTTCATTAGTTTTCTTTGCATCTGCATAGAGGCCTGTTGGAGGAGGAACTTCCGTGCCTCGGACTTCGGGTTCTGGCAGCTGGTAAGGCTGTTCTCCCCTGAAAATGATATTATGGTTGGCCGGAGGTTGGCGTCCCCATTTTCTTCCAGAACGGGTATCATGCACTGGAGCTGAAGCCTCAACCTGATTGGCCTCTAGCAGCGGAGTGGAAGACTCCCCTTCGTCATCCTCGCCTGGCAGGGCGAACAGTATCGACAGAGTGTTGCATTGCACTGTCATCACCTTCTTTTTGTTCCTTGACTTCTTCTTTCTTTGGGATCTTTTCTTGGCTGGCTGGTGCCCCCAGAAGAGTTCAGCTTCAGCTCTCTCTTGTTCTTTTTCTACTGTTTCTTCGACGGTCAGTCCTTCTAGCTGCTCCCAGAGGACATGATCCTTCACTAGTATCGGCTTAGGCTCGGACTGTTCATACTCATCCAGCTGATCAATATACTGCTGCAGGCGCCTCACCTCGGGGCTTATTTTCCCATGGGCAGGTGGCGGAGGTTGCTTTCTCCGGTTGTGAGTAGGGATCCGGATAACTGGCGGTGACTCCGCGGTTAGCCATACCTGCTCTATTGCTGGCAGAGTTTGCTTCAGAATAACACCCCGGATGGAGGCCCCTGGTGCTGTCTGGGCTGAGGGCTTTCTTCTGGTTTTAGCTGGCATTGTTTGCCACCCTATCTGCTCCTTAATTGGGGTAAGGAAGCAGGCCTCGTATGTGCGCCGAGTGCATTCTTCAGCAGCCTCTTCAGACGATAGCTGGTATAAAGAAATCATATTAGTGGCCAGCCTCAGCACCGGGGCTCATGGGGTCGTGGAGGATCCACCAGGTGTTCCCCTAGTTGTAGCTCACCCTTCTTGATCATGCTTTCCATAACATCCTTGAAGACGTAGCAGTCTTCAATAGCATGTCCTAGTACCCTGTGATAAGGAAAAAATAGAGGATCATCTTTCTTAGCTGCATCATCGGGTCTTTTTGGCTCGGGCAATGTTACTTTGTTGTATTTGTATGCCCATTCGAACAGTGCCCGGGTCTTTGCTTTGGTGAATGAGTATGGCTTCCTCATCTTGTTTCTCAAAGAAACACCTTCTTTTCTCTCTATAGAACCTGCTGGTGGAGGGACAGCTACTGTTTTGGCTTTTTCCTTCTGCTGGTCAAGAGTTCTGAAATCAACAGTGTGCGCTTCTGCTGGCGCTGACCGCCGCTCTGAGGCTTTTCCTTTCTGGACAGCAGGGATATTAATTGCTGCGGGACGTTTAGACAAAAAGGTTTCAACCTCGGCTACTACCTTATTGAGCCGGTCGAATGTCATGACGTCTGCCCCGATCATCTTTTCAAGCACCTCTCTTCGGAGATTTTGCTTGCATATCTTGGACGGCATCTTCTTGATGGGGAGGTCGCCTGCATCTCATGGTCAAATCTCTCCATCTTTTGATGTAGTCTGATGCAGTCTCATCCTGCCTTTGCTTAGTGGAGTACAACTCGGCCACTGTGATTTCTCTTTCTGTGACATGAAATCTTTCACGGAATTTCGCTGCATATCGGGCCAGTCAGCTATGGACCCGGTCGAGAGGCTAGAGTACCATTCAAAGGCCAACCCTGTGAGGGATGAGCCAAAGAACTTCAACAAATATGCTTCATCAGTGGCCAGGTCTCCCATCACTGTTGTATAATAGGCTATATGCTCCCTGGGGGAGCCCTGTCCATTGAATTTTTTCAAACTTCGGCGGCTTACTGACGCCTGGAGGCAGTCTCCTAGCAGCATACTGCGGTGGATATGGTACCCGGTAGACATCAAAGGTTCTGAGGTCACCATCAGTCCTTTCGGAAAACATCATTTCTATCATCTTTTCTATCATCAGTTTGTTTACCATAGCAGGGTCCACAGATTCTGGAAAGAAATGTGCCTGTTGCTGTGTAAACGGGGTCGTCACTACCGTTGCATGCAGACTGGGCTGGACTGCTGGCAGGGTAGACTGCACTTGTGAAGCTGACGGCTGTACTATTTTCTGTTGCGAGAAGGGCTGACATGGAGCCTTCCCATGACTTGCTTGGTGTAAGATGGGAGGTATCACAGCTTCTGCAGGGATCATCTTTCTTAGCTTCTGCAGACTGGGCTGGACTGATGTTATCACATTTACAGTTAAAGTTGCGATATTGTGGGACGCACTAGGTTTCGTTGGACGAAAATATCGTGGTATCGGTGGTTATATCGATTCGAGATCATCTGTCCCACCGGGCGTGCCAGCTTGTGGAACGCACTGGATTTCGTTGGACGAAAATATCGTGGTATGTTCTTTTTATCAGTTTATCGGTTTATCTAGTGCGAGGGCGTGCCAGTCACCTAGGTGACAACGTGTTCGGGCTTCAAGACTGGAGTGGTCCGAAGCCTGGGGTGCGCTCCGTCTGACTAATCAGACGATTGTGGATATCGGGTCGGGACTGGAGACCCGCCGCGCTATAAAGGCCGAGACGTTAATTACATCCCCTCGGAGAGGGGAAGACCTTTGATTAATCGCCAAGAAAAGGGGCCAAATGACCTAAAGATCGTTCTCCATTAAAGCATGCGAGTTAGGTTGACATGATTTAAACCCTCCGCATTGGTATGCAAAACGACGTTCAAAACCATACAAATACTTGCTGCGAGTGCGGCAAATTTAATGCAAGTGCGGGATTAGATCCCGGTATATATATATATGTAGCAACCCTGATAAAATATTAATAATAATAAAGATTTTAAAAATAAATCAAATAATTAGATAAATAAAACAATATAAAATAACGCCTCGGATAAAGGCGCTATTCAAATTAGAAACGCCTCTAGATAAGGCGTTATTTAATAAGTGACGCCCTGACAACACGTCGTCAAATTCCAACGTCAAAAAGGGTAAGGCCAAGAAACGCCCCTATCTTGGGCGTGTTTTAAAATAAGGAACGCCCTGATACAAGGCACTTCTTAAGAAACGACCTGAACCAGGTCGTCAATTCAAGAATCGACGCCCTGACCGAAGTCGTTAATTCCATTCCAGTCCCGTTCGAATCCAGATCTTATCCAGGGTAATTGATAAGCATTAGAAAGAGTTCAAACGTGATAATGACTCTATCATGGAAGTATTACTTCCACACAATCACTAACCCTAATAGGATTTCCAAAATCCTATAAATAAACTATTCGATCCAACCCTAAATCTATTTGGATGGACGACTGCTGCACGGTACGTGAAGAACATATGTTCTTCTAATTCCTTTTGTTATCTACTTCGGTTACATGAAGAACTAATGATTCTTCATCTTATGTTCCTTCTTACAGGTCGGGAAGCTCCTACGAAAGAACCAGGTAATGTTCTTTCTTCCTTATCCTCTCGTTAGGTAGTTGAAGAAACTAATATATGTTTCTTCTTTCCTGTAGGATCTACAGCAAAAATTGACAAACCAAGAACAGGTGTTCTTCATCGAAAACGAACTCCTTCTTAAAAGGATTTTCTTCCTCCTGCTGCTACTGCGGTTGATTGGTTGCAGTGGAAGTTTCAGATCTTTCAAACCCTTCGTCAGTTCAATCATATTAAGGTAGGTTTTCTCAAGCTACTATAGCCCAAATAAAAATAATTCAAGATACGTATATATTAGCATGACATGCATACGGTTTATTATAGTTTTAATACGTATCTGCAATATTTTGAAAGAGACGCCCCTGTCAAGGGCGCTATTTTACAAGACACGACCCTTACAAGGTCGTCAATTTCATATTTGACGCCCTGTACGTAGGCGTTAATTTCATTTAATCGTTAATCACCCATGTTAAGAACTGATTATATATGGAATCAAGATTCTATAATAATACATGGTCATATGTCTTCAAACCTGCTAAATTTATTGTCATGATCTTATATTCGTTCCTCTCTGTTATCCTGAAATTATTACTGTTAATTACTGAAAGTTGAATTAACGACCTTGTCTAGGTCGTCTCTCACTGGTCTAACGCCTGACACTAAGGCGTAACTTGAAAAGTAACGCCCCTTAATAGGGCACGTTCTGTTAAATTCCTGAAAAACCTATTCTGTAAAAATAAGAATCTGAGAGTAACGCCCCTACCCAGGGCGCGTTTTTGATAATTCCTGAAATTCTTTATATTCTGTCAAATATTGTAAATAAAAGGACGCCTGCTACTGTAGTCGTCTCATTGTAAAGAAACGCCCCTGACCAGGGCGCGTTTCTGACAAATTACTGAAATATTGAAATTTTGCAAAAATGGAAAATAGATAAACGCCCTTCTGTTAGGCGTTAATTACTTGAGAAACGACTTTACATAAGTCGTTATTTTACTGTAAACTGTTTTTAACTCGTTACTGTTAACCGATGGTTTCAATATATATTATATACATATATCGGCACTATATCTCCACTCCGTGAGTATAGTCCCACGTTTCACGATTGTTTTATCGATCACCCTCAATTCTCATTGACATACAAGCTCTCCATTGGACATTCCGTTCCTTTGGACTAGCGAGTTAGTCATAGAGACCTCCGTAAGACTCCTCGTAGCCTTGGATTCCCTCAAGGCCGACTGAACTGGTTGTACCCTAAAAACCCATTACACCATTGATGCCATGTCACTCTAAAGAAACATGGTATACCGGCCCTTATGATTATACAAAGAGTATATCATAAGAAATTCTTAATGGGATGATGATATCATGCCATATCATGTCATTCTTGTAAACCTCAATTCTATGATAAGAATGAGGGTATCTTACCTTGATATACTGTTCATGTGGACTTCAATTCTATATATAGAATGTCCATATTGATTTGTCATGGTACCCAAGTCAAGGGAACCATATTCTACCTAGTTTTATCGAGATCGTGATTATACCGTTATTATCGCCATTCTATGTCCTTTGTCATATTTTTGGACTCCATTCTGTCAAAGTTGTCATACACGTCTACAAGTATGATTATTGAAATTCTATATTGGCTATATAAACAAGAGTGGATGTCAAAATACATGATAAATGCCTGCGCATATAGGGCCCGATCTGGTCCTAGGAGGAGCACCCGAAAGTACTTGTGCCCATGGGAGTTAAAATGATAAGGTATCTGGCATTATACCGAGTACTTGACTTGCTTGATTGGACATACCACACACATCTTGTACTTGACTCGTACTTGACATGAAATGAAATGCGTGGCCCGAAAAAGGGTAATTTACTTGCTTGATACATGATAGCCAAAGTTCTTGACATGACTTGTTAAATGTACTTGCTTGAATATCTCAAATATCTTGTTATCTTGTTGAAAGTTCATGATTTGTTCATCTTATTTCCTTGATATTACATTCTCTCTATCTTGTCATTTTATGCGAGCATGCATAGCTTTATTGCATTCATGAAAGATGTAATTACTTAAACCCCTTGCTAGTACTTGAGATATAATTTCCTACTGAGCGTTCGCTCATCCCGTTTGTCCCTTTTTACTTTTCAGGTAAGTCCGACGACGATGGAAGTCAATCGGATGGGAATGGTCAAGAGTGAAAGAGCTAGAGCTTGTCCACGTGTCATCTAGTCTTTTTCCTATTTTCTTGAGTCAACTATGTACTTTTCCTTTTTATTAAACAGAGTATTGGATTTGTAATAGTCTATCCATTATGAAATAAAGGATTGGGTTATCTTGCTATTTTGCGCATCTCTGTCTTTGTGTCGAATACACGACCACTCTGATTGACATGATTGATATAAACTCGTCACGCGTCTCCGGGTATCTTCCGCGCTCGGGGCGTGACAATATATATATATATATATATCAGTCACTGACGGACCATCCAGTATTCGGTCGAGAGTCCATATTCGAAGCATCGAAGGTGACAACAAAGACATTCGGATATCTGACGTAGGTACGGCACATTTCATGTGGGTGCGGGATCGGATCCTGGAAGAAGTGGGTCAAGCTGATGAACTATCGGCCCAAGAGGTGCACGGATCATGACCATGTCGGGGATCCCGAGGTCCATGTCCAATACCACGGGGCATCATTACACAGTCCGGGGGAGCCGGTTGTTAAGTGTAAAGCCAAAACTCGACAATGTGCGCCCTCGCACGCGGATCGACCTGCGCGGTCAGGTCGCGGGGTTTATTCATTAGCTTTAATTCTTTTCTCTCATTTGATTAAGCATTTTCTCCCTTTCAGGCATGCCGGTTTAAGGAAGCAACGGGAACGGGGCGCGCCGGATTAGTATCAAGAGGAGGGCGCCGTTTTAGGGTCCAAGGGAGGAAATGGGGGCGCCGTTTTAAGGTGAACAGTGAAAGAGATGGAGAGGAGGCGCGCCGTTTTAAGGACGTTAGGGGGGGCGCCGGTTTTGTGGCCACGCCGTTTTAAGGGTTGAACAAGGGGGGAGGTGCCATGGGGCGCGCCGGGTAGAGGCTTCCACGGGGCGCGCCGTTTTAATGGTTAAACAAGGTAGGAGGGCGCGCCGGGTAGAGAGGCTCCCATGGGGGCGCGCCGTTTTAGCGTTCAAAGGAAATGGAGCTTGTTACGAGAGTGGTGTTAAATCGACGCGGTGAGGGGTGATCGCGCCGGATTAGGCCACGCCGAGACAGCTTCAAAGAGGTTTTATTTCAACCCTTTTATGCTCTGTTTCTTGTTTCTTTAAACTGTAAGTCGGTTTGTTGATTAGTTATTCATCTTATGGATGGTATATATTTACGGAAAGAAGATTTAAGTGTTTTAATTGTTTATTCAGGTGGATTAGCGTGGATGCTTAAGTGTTCGTTCAGGGGGTTCAGTTCACAGAGTTTACTGTGTATTGGATTAAAACTCAGTTCGTTCTTGAGTGGCTCAATTTGTTCACTTGTTCTTGGCCCTGGCGAGAATCGGGCAGCACCTCCCCTAGATCGGAAGGGTCTGGGGGAAAAAATGGGGCGCGCCATGCGGAGAGAACTCCGACGGCCCCGAAACATCCCGGTGTGTGCATAAGCAACGACACCAGTAAAATTACCCCATTTGGGGCCGGAGATCCCGAGGGCTAGCCTACAAGGGAAACCGGTGACCCATGGGTTGTTGCGATCATGTAGACTTCTCCCGTATGGGGCCGGAGGTCTCAAGGGCAAGCCTACAAGGGATTCCGGTGACCCAGGAGTCATTCGATCGTGGCCGAACACAGCGTGAGAGCCGAAGCCGACACATGAACATGGCGGAGGGGAGATCCAGGGGATAGCAGTAAAGAGAAGTGAATGCATGCATACGTATATATCTATCTACAGATACATATGTACATATCTATTCATATATGATCCGACGAAAACATATGGACTTGCAAAAGGGAAGGGATGAGCGAGCATCAAAATCGGGTTTCATGAGGGAGATAAGTGAGGATCAGGGTTGAAGGCCCCATGCTTCATTTCCATTTAAATAGAAGAGCTACATCGGGGCTGGACGTCGCCGAGCAGAATACAAGGGAAGAGGAGAAAGACAATGACCCACCCTCACACGGCTGGCTCTCACTCTTCCTCCCCTCTCTCTCCCACTCTTTTTCTCTTCTTCTTCACACAGGCTTCGGGCTTCAAGGGGTTTCTCTCAGAAGAAAAGCTTCTGCCTTTCAAGCTTCCAAGAGTTGTCCCTCTTCTCCAACCGATCAAAGTTCCCCGTGGTGGGATTTTTATAGGGGCCAGTGGCCCTGTCGAAGGGAGAGCCCCCCCCCCCTTATTTCTCTTTATTTCTTCTTCTTTCCATCTTGCTTCGCCTGCAACGCCTCTGCCGTGTCGCCGTGTCGAGTGCCGTTGTCGTTGACATCACCTCCGCCGAGGCTACAGTGTGACCGGGAGGGGGGGCAGAGGCATGGCCTCCTCCTCTGCTGGCATATCCACCGCGAGACACGCCGCTTTCATCATTTGCAGGAGAATGGGCGGCCGACGGACGAAGTGGGCGTTCGACGGTGGAGGGCTCGAGAGTTTCCATTTGAAGAACATGCTTGGATGCCCAACGGATCGAAGCAGACATTTAGCCATTTTAAGCAGTTCGTTGACGTGCTGTTTGCAGGAAACAGGGGACCGCATTGATGACTGGATGGCTTCACTGCACGCCTGAGAAGCGCTTCAGAGAATAGGTTTAGGGGTTAAAACGGCGCCATATTCAAAGGGGTGCCGTTTTAAGCAAAGATGAAGGCCCTTCTAGCGCGCCGTGTAGCCAAAGAAAGAAAAAGGGGCGCGCCGTTTTAAAGGGGGGGCGCGCCGTTTTAAGGCGCGCCGTTTTAAAGCCCCCTCGTGCCGTTTTAAGCACTAAACGGATTCTTCTCGAAGTCGCGACCATTTTACGTGAATGTCGACATTCCCGGAAGGTTCCGGTTGCTATGTATGACCTCTACAATGTTCCATTCGCAGCCTTTGGGGCCCGGTCCCAGACTCTGCGTGACTTTCGATGCACGTCGGGCTGTGTCGGAGTCCCCGACTCTTCTTCGATTCGGCTCTCGGCACGGCCGGCTATAGAGTTGTGGCCGTATCTTCCGCCCGAGGGGCTCCCTCATCGGCTAGCGGACCACCAAGAGAGTCCTCATCCTGATCGGGCGAGGCATGAGGTTTATTTGGCATTTTCATCTTCGACTTGCTCTCGAGTGTCGAGACGTGCATGCCGTATGATCATCATCGACATTTTTCGACGTCCACAGATATCAGGTAACTCTTCAGCTGCTGCGAGCTTTTCTTTTGCCGCCTGACTTCGCCTTGTTACAGGCCCAGACCTTTGAGCTAGTTTGATAATTTCTTCAGACTGGTCGGGCAAATCGCCATATCCTCCGGTGATTCCCGTCATGTTGCAGGCGAAGATCTGGAATTTTCCTTTTTGTCTCCAGGCTTTTCTTCAGGAATGACCGGGGAAGGTTAACCGGTCAAACACAGACACTCTTTCCTTTTCTTCCTCCCTCTGAGGGACATCGTTCGAATATCCGGCCTTTCGGCCGTCTTAAAACTCATTGGAGCCCGAACACGAGACTCCTTGCATCATCTTCTCATTTTATCCTCCTTTTCTTCTTCGGCGCCCATGGCATGGAGCAATCTTTGTTGCCCAAGGGATGAGTTCCCGAGGCAATGGAAGTAATCCTGGACTACTTTGCTTATCTCTTCTTGGTTTTGCCTCCGAGGATCGGCTTTGGGCAGCAACCTTTCTTGAGTCTTCAGCTGGTAGGCCAACCTTTCAACTTGAGCGGTCAAATAATCTCTTCTGGAGTATCGGAATACATCAGCCTGCCTGGCACAGGCCCTTGGTCTGTATGGAGCAGTAGCGGGGATAATTTCACCTCTTTCTTCCTCATCTTTCATCTGAAATCTTTCGTCCCTTCTCTCGGGGTGAATGACAGCAATATCTTGCTCCTTCTTCTCCCAGTCGGCCTTTCTGGTGGCCAACACCTTGAACCTGTTGTTGGTGCAGACCGATGGGGCGACCCTGTCAGGCCGTGCATCTATGGGGCGGCCGTTGAGGTTCACCCTCATATTCCTGACCATCATAGTCTTTCCCGAGGCCGAAAGGCGACCTCCAGTTGCAGCAAACCGGCTTCTCCGGTTGTTTCTTCCTCCCTTACCAGCAGTGGCAGGGGCAGCAGTCTTCTTCTCCAGGTGATGGACAAGACAAGAAACGACGGTAGGAGCAACCATCGACTTCTCCTCTTCAGCTCTTGGTGCCACCATGGCCTTTACCGTGGCGGTGTTTCTAGCTTTGTTGTCGACTTGCAATAGATCGATGAACACCAGGCCCAAGCAGTTGGGCAGACCCGCCGTCGGAGGCATGGATCCGAACTCCATCGGTACCGCCAGGTACCCTCCGTAGATGTGGCCATCGACCACTTGCTGGCCGAAGGGAACAGCAACCAGTTCAGTCTCCATTTGTAATTTCTTGTAGTAAGATTAACACACAGTTAGAATTTTGAGAGAGGCCGTCGGGCCCCTTACCTTGGCGTAAAGATGAAGGGAGACTAGGTCCCACCGGGCGTGCCAGACTTGTGGACGCGCTTTTCGTTTGATTTTTATTCTTTTATTTCTGTTGTTTATTTATTGGCGTGCCAGTCACATATGTGACGATTTCATTGTGCGCTCGATCTGACTTCTAATCAGTCGATTGTGAGTGATCGTGTCTGGACCAAAAGTCCGTCATACCATAAAGGTTATGACGTTAATTACGTCCTCCCTAAGAAGGACAACCCTTAATTAAACGCCAAAGTAAGAGGAGACCGGCGGCAAAAGCCCAAATGAGAGCATGCTAATTTATCTGCAAGACATTGAGTAGACCGGATAAAGCGAGGGTATATCAGGTGCGGAGCAAATCCGGCAGCATGTCCCCATTATCTTGGACTATGCCAAGTGGGAATAGGAAACCATCTATGCAGCGGCAGGATGGAATCCGTGAAAGATCGGGTATATTTGACCCAGAATCCGAAGAGGGACCGATGTACCATGATACACCATATGCCGGTGCGATGTTTTGTTGATATCCCCCTTCAAGGGACCATCAGAGGACATGCAATGGCGGAACTCTGTGGGCCAGCGGGGTTAGGAGAAAATACCGTAGTCACTCGGTGTGATGTGGGCGAATTTCGGCAGCATATCCCCTTATCTTGGATCATGCCAAGGAGAGATAGACCATCATCCACGGGATGCCGGGACGAAGGCCGAAAGAGAAGGGCACTAGGCCCGGGAACACTGTTTGCATTCATAGCACCGGTTGATATTCCCTTGGAAACCATCGGAGCACATGCAGTGGCAGAGCTCCTTAGGTTCATAGGGTTACAGAGGAATCCGGATCGGGACCGAGTAATGTAGGGGAGGTCATTCCCCCGTTAATTTATTTCCCACGGTGTGCATGATGACCTCTGGATATCCCCTGGACGGGCACAATGGAGGTTCTCAGAGCAGCTTATCATGTAGATAAGGGTTCTCGGCGCAAGGGGTTCCCGGCGAGCAAAGTGCCGCGCCGGGAACTATTCACCGTGCCGGGAAGGTCTCGCGCCGGGAAGGTAGTGTAGAAGGGCTTCTCGGCATGGAGGCAGGTGGGTTCTCGGCATGGAGGCAGGTGGGTTCTCGGCGCGCCTTTTAGCATGTTCTCGGCATAGCTGGAGTGAGCTTCTCGGCAAGCTAGAAGGTGGTGGCTTCTCGGCGTGCACCAGGTTCTCGGCACGCCAGGTTCTCGGTGCGCAAAGTGTCGCGCCGGGAACTATTCACCTCGTCGGGAAGGTTCCACGCCGGGAAGGTAGGGGCGCCGGGAAGTTTTCATGGTTTTTCAAGGTTTCTACGGAGCTCTGTTCTAAGGGTTTTTGGGGTTCAGGCTTCGATTGAGGCAGGATTTGGGATGCAAAAGGGGACTGGACCAAGGCCTATGCTGGGGCAATGCCGGGGGATCAAAGAGGGGTAGAGTTTAGTGAGGGATCGAGGTCATCATCAGTTTACAACCCTCTGAAGATATGTTTTCTTTTTATGTCACCAGTCGTCCAGGAGATCAAGAGATGGCTGTCTTTGATTCCTGTGATGACCTAGTGGCTTGAGAAACTCAAAAGAAAACAGAAGAACCTCACAGCGTCAATGCCATCGACGTCATCGAGGTGGGGAAGGAGGACAAAGCCCAAAGATCCACAGAGGAGAGGATTGGGGCTCTTCTGCCTCCGCCCCTTTTGAAACAAGCATGTATGTGAGCGCAAGAAATAGCCCGAGTTCTAAACGTCGGAACAACTAACACACAGAGGACAACGTATATTCCAAGGAAGCAAAGAAAGAAAGAAGCTAACCATCGCCAGTTCGGCGGGACAATCACGAAATCGCGTTTCACAATTTCATTGTTTACATCGTTCACAGAGGTAGAACGGGTGGAAAGAAAGAAAAGAGACGGGTACACTGTCTCCTCGACAACAGGGAGATTTCTTCACTTTGAAAGCAGAAAACATGATCAAAGCTATACATCAGAGAAAGGAAGAAACGAGAAGAAAAGATAACAAAGGGGGAGGGCGGAGCATTGACTCCTCTCCCTCCCCTTTACAGCACACCTTCTCCTTCCTTCAACCTCAGCAGCAGCTTCTCTTCTCTCTTCTCCTTTGTTATCTGGCTATCTGAATATATCTCTCTTCGTTTCTCTTCGATGGCTCTATCTATCTCCCTGTGTCTCCTCCTCTTCTTTTAAGTGGACGAAATGGGGGGTTTTATAGGCACAGCACCCCCTTCTCGGCTTGAGCAACCTCGGCGCGCCCTAGGCGAACGCGGAGGCTTCCTGGCGCCAAGAGTCCAGCTTCCCGGCGCCACGCTCATGGGCTTTGGGCCTTGGTGAGAAGCTCCTGGCGCCACACTCATGGACTTATTTAGGGCCTTTAATGTTTTGATTCCTCTCATCAGTGGGCTTGAGCTGTCAAAGATGCCCAACCTGCCCTTTCATTTGCCAATCCCTCGGATCTGTCAGAATAGGAGAGGACCTCCTAGTTGGTAAGTTGACATAGTCTCATCAGAACATTTCTGGAGGTTTTCATCAGTCAATAGATTGCAATTCTTTATCAGCACTGCCATCTGGGTGATGACAACGTCAGACATCAGCTCGGCCGGGGAGGGCTTCAGCTGGATGATAGTTTTAGTGACGACTCTTCTGTAGCTCTGGCTCTGCAGGAATCCATGGGATCTTTATTTCTGATCCAATCTTCTCTTCGGTCCCATCTTTATTCTTGATTATATTTCAGGTGTCAACATAGCCCCACTATTAGAGAGTTTTCAGGTTATCCGGATAACTCAGGAGAACTCCCGGGCGGATGCCCTCTCTCGACTGGCCTCCTCTGCTGGCCCAGAAGGTACTCGATCGGTTTTCCTCGTAGAGCTAGAGCGACCGAGCATAGAAGCGGAGCTCATGACCATTGGTCAGGCATCACCAAGTGACTGGCAGACCCCATATATATCCTGGCTCCGGGATTCTCAGGAGCCCCCCGACCCTTGAGAAGCTCGGAGACTGAAGTATCAAGCTCGGCATTTCGTCATCTTGGACGAAGCCTTATACCAAAGGTCTTTTTTCGGTCCCCTCCTCAAGTGCCTCGATACCGATGAGGCTCGTCGAGCAATTCAAGAGGTCCACGAAGGTGTCTGCGGCGCGCATCAAGGAGGAAGATCACTCGCCAAGATCTTGCTGTGACAAGGCTATTGGTGGC
Organism: Amorphophallus konjac; assembly: GCA_022559845.1. Classification (NCBI taxonomy): domain Eukaryota; kingdom Viridiplantae; phylum Streptophyta; class Magnoliopsida; order Alismatales; family Araceae; genus Amorphophallus; species Amorphophallus konjac. The sequence goes on along the minus strand of CM040126.1, from coordinate 196,385,786 downwards.
CCATTCTCCAGCGCGACTGCTTGACCTACGTTCAAAGGTGCGATCGATGCCAGCGTTTCGATCATCTGGTCCATCAGCCTACCTCAGAGCTCGTCACCCTTACCGAGCCGTACCCTTTCGCTTGATGGGGGATCGACATCCTGGGGCCATTTCCTACGGCCCAGGCCCAGAAGAAGTTCATCATCGTCGCCATCGATTATTTTACCAAGTGGATTGAAGCTGAAGCCACCGCCAAGATTACCGAGTCGGTCGTATGGAGCTTCGTTTGGAAGTCGATCATCTGTCGTTTCGGTATCCCCCTAGTGATTGTGAGCGATAATGGTCGGCAATTTGATTCTCATTACTTTAGAAACAGATGTGCTGACCTACACATTCGCAACTGCTTCACTTTGGTAGCCCACCCCCAGGCTAATGGACTGGTCTAAAATGCCAACAAAACTATATTAAAAGGCATTAAGGCCAGGCTCGGTAAGGCCAAGGGAAGTTGGCTCGAGGAATTGCCAAGCGTACTATGGTCGCATCGAACTACTCCGAGAACCGCCACCAATGAAACTCCTTTCCAGTTGGTGTATGGCACAGACGCCGTGATTCCTTTGGAAGTCGGCAGCCCATCTCTCCGAGTTATCAACTTCTCGCCCGAGGCGAACGAGCAGAAACTGTTAGAGAACCTCGATATAGCAAGCGAGATACGAGAGATCGCAAGCATCCCACAGAATATCAGCAGCGCATCACTCGATATTACAACACCAAAGTCTGAGACAGACACTTCCACACAGGAGATTTCGTCCTAAGGAAAGTCAAGGCCTCTCGACCATTGGAAGCGGTGGGAAAGCTGGCCCCTAATTGGGAAGGCCCCTACCGAGTGGTCGAGATGCTCGTGAAGGGGGCGTATCGACTGTCTACCATGGAAGGAGCGCCTATCCCTCGGACGTGGAACGCGACAACATTATGAAAGTTCTATTTTTGAGCTTTTCTTAAACATGTAAGCGATATATGGCAATAATTTTCCTTTCATTAATGTTTCTTCGTACATCAGATAGGCCACAGCCAATACAATGTATATCAAAAATAAAGATATTACATCTACTGGTACTATAACACGAGCTGATGACTCGGCGCGGACACGGATAGCACCCCTAAGCCGAGCCACTAACTCTACCCAGTGTGGAAACTGGCTCGGATAACGGGATGGCTGACCTTGTTTGCTCGGGAAACTCAGAGAAAAGGTATCAGAGGAAGAGAGGAAGAAAGGGGAGGAATGCCCGGATGTCAGGAAAACAAGAGAAGACCTCCTCTGCCAATTCTTTGGAAGGGAACAAGGCCAAAAGCCGAACAGAAAGTAAGCACCTCCGAGTGGTGCGAGCAAGGATAAAGTTAAAGGCATCTGGAGAGGGGGATTTTCGTAGCCCACCACAAAGGTAGCCCAACAAGACCCACGCGGTCCAACTAGGCAAGCCCGCCCGAGTGATAGCCCGCTGGGCCCACTCAGGGAAGAAAAGCCCAATAAATAAAGACTCGAGGAACCAACTCTCCCCGACGGCCTTCAAGGCTCGGAGGGCCCGAGACAGCGGTCAGGTCCCAAGGAAGGTCCGGTCTAAAAGCCCTCTCCTCACCCGAGAGAGACAGGCTCCAGCCGACCTATCCGACCCCACCCTCGCCGGGCCATGCCTATCGCTCGGACACGAGCTAGCATCCCCGAGGCTCGGTAAGACCGGTTGATTATCTGCAGGTGCGGCCGTTCAGAGTCCTCCGCCAGCGGGAGAGTCATGGGAGCTGCCGGACTCCAAGGGGATAACGTCCCCACGATCAGGCCATGAAAGCCCCCGCCGAAGACGTAACTCCCGCCGGGAAGCCCTCAGCTCACCGGACTCTTAAAAGGTGACGCACTATTTAAGCAAGGGATATCCTCCGGAAGATGGTAAGATGAACTAGGCATTCACATACCCTAAGCTCCTGAGCACGATTCGCTTCACCCTTTGGTGGAGAGGATTCTCGCGCATCAGCTCTCTCCTCCTCCCATTATCGCTCCCACCATCGCTCTACTGACTTAGCCATCGGAGAGTTTGCCCCAGGGAGATCCCCTGGGCCCTCTGACATGTTTCCCTCTCTTGCAGATTCATCTTCTGGTGATCCACAGCCCGCTCAGGACCCAGCGCGAGATTCCGCCTCTTCATCTGGCGCCGTCTGTGGGAAACGCACGAAGAGTCAAGATGGTAAGAAAAAGCTCAGGGAGGAGATCCGCCGGCGGGGCAGGTAAGGCTGTGGCGGCGGCGGGAGGCGCCCCCTCTAGGGTCTCACAGAGCCCCCCCTCCAACGCCAGCGTCCCCACCAACGGGCCACCACCCCCCCCCCGGCGAAGATAGGGGCACCCCTCGACGGCGGCGCCAACGCCTTCCAGGCCCTCAACGAAAAGACGGACGTCCTCGTGGAGCTCATGAGGGCCCAGGCGGCCCGGGACGCGAGGTCCCGCGCCCCGTCAGGAAGTCCCCCTCGAAGGAGTGCAACGCAGCACACCGCCGGAGGCCGCTTCACCCTCCGCGGCCGACAGCTCCTCCGCAACGACGTCGGAGGACCCTCGCAAGCTCCGCCTGCGGAGCAAGAGGCTTCCTCCACGCCGAGGAGAGGGAAGCAGGGAGCGAGGCCGCCGCGCCCGGGCACCAGTGCTCCGGGAGATCGCCACGACGCCCCCCCCAGCCCCACGGCGCGGCCACAGCCGGAACTGTCTCTCCGGCTACGAGATTTTGAAAGACGGTTCGCAGAGCAAGAGCGCGCTCTCCGCGCCCTGCAGAAGACCTCTTTCCCGGAGGACGAGGAGAAATCCCCTTTCTCTGAGTACATCTTGAAGGCAGAGGTCTCTCCTAGAGCCTCCATCCCAACCTTCAAGCTCTACGACGGCTAGGGTGACCCAGCCGACCACTACGATAGCTTCGACGCCCTGGTGACCCTGCATGGAATGCCGGATCCCATCAAATGCCGAGCCTTCGCGGCCACCCTGGTCCAAGGCACTCAGGCATGGTTCCGGGCCCTCGCCCCGGGGTCCATTCGAGACTTCAGGCAATTCGGGCGAATTTTCAATGAGAGCTTCGCCGGTAGCGCCCCCCCAAGGTCAGTAGCGGGGCTCCTGGCTCTCAAACAAGCGCAAGGGGAGAGGCTCCGGACTTATGTCCACCGATTTAAATCGGAAGCCCTTAGGATCCCCCGCCTGGATGTGGCCTCAGCCACAACCGCACTGACCGGGGGCACCCGGGACGAGAATCTCCGCCGCGAGCTTGTCCTCCACCCTCCCTCGACCCTCGCCGAGCTAGTGACTCTGGCACTGCGCCACGCCGAGTGCGAAGAAGTACTCAGCGCCTGCCGAGACGCAACCGGCTCGGGTCGGGAGGGGGACAAAAAGCGGACCTCCGAGCCAAACCCCGGCTCGAGTAAGAAGCGCGATCGAGAAGGAGAGCGCAAGAGAAAGTACGAGCGGTATACCCCCTTGACCGCACCAGTCTACGAGATCTATGAAGACATCAAAGACTCGGGACTTCTCCGCCAGCCCGAGCCAATGAGGTCGAAGAACCGCAAGCGAGACAGGCATTGCCTGTTCCACGGCGATCACGGGCACCACACCGGAGACTGCCATCAGCTCCAGGATGAGATCGAGCGCCTCATCCGTCTGGGGCATCTAGCCCGGTTCACGACCGGGCACAAAGAAGATCGAGACGCCGCAGAGGAGATCGACAACGCCCCCCGAGGGGTCCACATCAACGTCATCTCCGGAGGGGCGGCATCGGGCGGCGACACCAGCCGAGGAAGGAAACGTCATGCCGAGCGGGCCAGCCAAGCCTTAGAGCCTCCCAGAGGTCCGCCGATGGAGCCCCAGGTCATAGTCTTCTCCGACCAAGACCTGGAAGGGCTGAGCACCCCGCATGACGATGCCCTCGTTATCTCGGCCACGATAAATCACTGTAATGTAGACAGGATTTTGATTGATAATGGGAGCACCCCCGATGTATTATCTTATGACTATTTTCTCAAGATGGGGGAAGACCCATCCAAGCTCCGCCCGATCCGAACACCCCTTAGCGGGTTTAATGGCCTGGCCACCTACCCCGAGGGAGCCCTAAGCCTGCCGGTCACTATCGGCACCCCACCCAAAACCGTTACGGTCTTAGTGGACTTCATAGTGATTAAAGGTATGATAGCGTACAACGCCATTTTCGGCCGAAAATTTCTCAGCCGAATAAAGGCCGTACCATCTACCTATCACCAAAAAATGAAGTTTTCCACCAAAAACGGGTTGGGGGAAGTCCGAGGTAACCAGGCCACGGCTAGAAGGTGCTACAATATCTCGGTGGAAGCCTCAAGGCCGGACGGGAAGGATAAGGGCCCCAGGGGAGTCGAAGGAAAAGCCGTGACCACCGAGCCCGGTGGCGAATTATTAACGGTATTCCTGAACGACGACCCGGCCCTTGGAGTAAGGATCGGTGCCGACCTACCACCGAAGGAACAGCAGCAATACAAGGAGTTTCTTTCTGGGTACATCCGGGTCTTCGCTTGGTCCGATGATCAACTTTCTGGTATACCAGAGGAAACTGTGATGCACAAGCTTAACCTCGATACCACCGTGAGACCCGTACAGCAGCGGAGGAGGAAGCATGCGCCCGAGAAACAGGCGATCATCAAGGCGCAGGTCACCAAGGGACAAGAGACTGGTCTTTTCAGACCGGTCCTATACCCAACGTGGCTAGCCAACGTCGTCCTGGTGCCGAAGACCACCGGCAAGTGGCGAATGTGCGTAGACTTCACCGATCTGAACAAGGCCACCCCCAAGGACTGCTATCCGCTACCGAGCATCGACCAACTGGTTGACTCAACCTCGGGCAACGAGATACTCAGTTTCCTGGATGCCTATTCGGGTTATCATCAGATCCGAATGAGCCCTGACGATGTCGAGAGGACCGCATTCATCACCGACTACGGCGTGTACTGCTACACCCGGATGCCCTTCGGATTGAAGAATGCTGGAGCCACATACCAGCGACTGGTCAACCATATGTTCGAGGGACAGTTAGGTCGGAACGTCGAGGCCTACATCGACGACATGCTCGTCAAGACCCCGAGGGCCCAAGACCACTTCACCGACCTCGCCGAGACTTTCGGCACCCTCTTGAAGTACTGCATGAAGCTCAACCCCGCCAAGTGCGCCTTTGGAGTAAGATCCGGGAAGTTCCTGGGTTTCCTGGTCACTCAGCGAGGGATCGAAGCCAACCCCGATAAGGTCCAGGCCATCCTGGACATGCGCCCGCCCGCGTGCATTAAAGACGTCCAGCGTCTAACGGGGCGTGTCGCTGCTCTCAGTCGTTTCCTGTCCCGTGCGGCCGAACGATGCCTGCCCTTCTTCAAGCTGATGAGGGGGCCCAAGGTAGCATCTGCCACGTTCGCATGGGATGGGGAATGCCAGACAGCGTTCGCCGAGCTCAAAGAGTTCCTGGCTTCGCCCCCGGTGCTTTCCAAGCCCGTCCCGGGCGAGGTCTTGTTGCTCTATCTCTCGGCGACGCCATCAACGGTCAGCTCGGTCCTAGTCAGAAATGACTCGGGAGTCGAGAGGCCAGTCTACTACACCAGCAAGGTGCTCAACGAGGCCGAGCGGAGGTACCCCGCAACCGAGAAACTCGTGCTAGCGTTGGTTACCTCCGCGAGGCGCCTCCGACCCTACTTCCAGGGGCATCCCATCACAGTGCTAACCAGCGAGCCACTGAAGAAGATTCTGGCCCACCCCGAAGCCTCGGGGCGACTTGTCAAATGGGCCATCATGCTCGGGGCATACGACATCTCGTATCGGCCACGATCAGCTATCAAAGGGCAGGCGCTCGCCGACTTCATCGCCGAGAGCACCGTTCCGGTCGAGGACAGGCCTCCGACAGCAACCGGGCCAACCTGGGAGCTGTTCGTCGATGGATCGTCCAACTCGGTCGGCAGCGGCGCAGGGATCCTCCTAAGGTCCCCCGAAGGAATAGAGCTGCAATACGCCCTAAAGTTCAACTTCTTGGCATCCAACAATGCTTCCGAGTACGAGGCCCTTATCTCGGGGGCCCGCATGACCCAACGGTTGGGGGCTGAGCGAGTCAGGATCCACACCGACTCCCAGCTAGTTGCAAGCCAGGTCAGTGGTGAGTACGAAGCTCGGGAAGCACCTATGATCAAATACCTCCAGTTGGTCCGGAGCCTGGCCCAGCAGTTCGAGGAATTCGAGGTAGTCCGAATAGCTCGGGAGCAAAACTCTCGGGCGGACGCCCTCTCCCGACTGGCCTCCTCCCTAGACCCGGAAGGTACACGATCGGTCCTCCTAGAAGAGCTAGAGCGCCCGAGCATAGACTCGGAGCTCCTCGCCATTGACTCGGCCATTCCCGACGACTGGCGCTCCCCCTACCTATCCTGGCTACGAGACTCCCAGGAACCCTCCGACCCTCGAGAAGCCCGCCGGATGAAGTACCAGGCTCGGCGCTTCGTCATCCTCGACAACGCTCTCTACCGAAGATCGTTCTCCGGGCCCCTTCTGAAGTGTCTCGGCCCCGACGAAGCGAGCCAAGCTATTGAAGAGATTCATCGAGGCCTGTGCGGAGCACATTCGGGAGGTCGGTCGCTGGCCAGAATCCTGCTAAGGCAAGGATACTGGTGGCCGACCCTACAGCGCGACTGCACGGCTTACGTACAACATTGCGACCGTTGCCAGCGGTTTGACCATTTGGTCCACCAGCCGGCCACGGAACTTGTCACCCTTACCGAGCCCTACCCTTTCGCTCGGTGGGGGATCGACATCCTTGGGCCATTCCCAACGGCTCAATCCCAGAAAAAGTTCATCATCGTCGCCATCGACTACTTCACCAAGTGGATCGAGGCTGAAGCAACAGCGAGGATCACCGAGACAGTCGTCTGGGGTTTCGTATGGAAATCGATCATTTGTCGCTTCGGCGTCCCCCGAGTGATAGTGAGCGATAACGGGCGGCAATTCGACTCTCGATACTTCCGAGACAGATGTGCCGACCTAAATATCCGCAACCACTTCACCTCGGTCGCCCACCCTCAGGCCAACGGGCTGGTTGAAAATGCCAACAAGACCATCTTGAAGGGCATAAAGACCAGACTCGGCAAGGCTAAGGGTAGCTGGCTCGAGGAACTGCCTAGCGTACTATGGTCGCACCGAACGACCCCCAGAACGGCAACCGGTGAGACCCCTTTTCAACTGGTATATGGCACCGAAGCCGTCGTTCCGTTAGAAATCGCCAATCCGTCTCTCCGAGTGATCAGCTTTTTGCCCGAGGCAAACGAGCAGAAGCTGCTCGAGAACCTCGACCTGGCAGACGAACTCCGAGAGATCGCGAACGTCCGAGCTACGGAATACCAGCGCCGCCTCACTCGGTACTACAACGCCAAGGTCCGAGGCAGACAATTCCGACCAGGGGACTTCGTTCTCAGGAAGACCGAAGCATCTCGACCACTGGAGGCGGCGGGCAAGCTATCCCCCAACTGGGAAGGCCCCTACCGAGTGATCGAGACGCTCGGGAAAGGTGCGTACAGGTTAGCCACAATGGAAGGGGAACCCATTCCCCGGACATGGAATGCAACCACACTACGCAGATTTTATTTCTGAATACTGTATCAACAAATCGGGTAAAATAAACCCCCATATCTTTCGCATTCATTCAAGATTACTGTTGGTACATCAGAAAGGTAACTGCCAATACATTACATAGTGAAAAGCAAAAATCCATCTAGCATCGCGGCAAACGGCCATCACCCGGCCGACCCGGTCTTGACCTTCTCGCATCCAGCCACTGACTCTACCTCGCGTAGAAACTGGCTCGAACAAGAGATGGTCGACCCAGTTGGCTCGGGTGGACCGTGACAAAGGTGACAGAGGGACAGCAAGGAGAAGGCCACCTTTCACACGAGGAAGGCTACCTTCCAAGTTGGCAACAACCTGGAAAAAGGAACGCCGTGAAGGTCTCCTCTCCGCCAAACTACCAACTCTTTGGAGGCGAACAAAAAGCAAGCAGCCCCCGAAGAGTGAAAGAAATGAAGAACAAAAGAGAGAGAAAGAGACTGCGAACAGGGGTGAGGAAGGGACTGGAGCCGCCTCCTCCCCTCCCACGGAGGGGAATGGCGGCCGGCATCCCTAACTCCCCCATCCGCCCTCCATCTCGGCGTCCGCCCGGAAGCCTCGCCGGAGCCAAGAGGAGGCAAACGGCGTGCCCCCGCACGTCGAAGCCCTCTCCAGATCCGCGCGGCGACCGTCGGACCCGTCTCATGCACGCGCGGCGACCGTGGGACCCGACCGATATTCCAGGACAGCTGGAACCGGCCGCTCCCCGTCGTCTGCAGCGTCACCTTCTGAAGGGTCCTCCATGCTCCGATCGCGGCGGCGCAACGCAGAGCGAAGACGAGGGAATAAGAGCAGACCGCCGGCGAGAGTCCTAAGTGTTAAGAGGGAAGGAGCACCCTTTGGTCCTTTTTATAGGCCAAGGGAGGCCACGCGCCTTAAATGACTCCCCCCCTCGAAAACACGCTATAGGACCTCCCCTGAAAGATCACCTCAAATTCCTCGATCCCCACCCTAGCGGGATTCGCGAAGCACCTCGACTTTCAAAGCATGGTAATAAGGAAGGACGCCCGCAAGAAGTCTCCCGAATCGACGTGCGAAAACGGCGCAAAAAATATCGGCACTTTCCAACTGCCTCGATACGCCAACCAAATCACAGCAAAGATAGCGATCAAATAAAGTAAGTCATTTATTGCCTCCCATAAAAACCTCTTACAAAAGGAAAGACAGACAAAAAGGGGAAGGGGCAAAATGAAGCTACATCAGGCCTCGGGCCCACTTTGAAGCTCGGGAACAGCAGTAGGGGACGCGTCACCCCCGGTACCCTCGGTGACGGCCGGCCCGGACACTGACCTCGCCTGTGCGAGAACTGTCCCGGTCGTGAGCCCTCCCGAGGCCTCCGGAGTTGGTGACCCCGCTGGAGGCGACTCCTCCGGTTCTTCCCCGGCCGAAGATGAGGAGCTGGAATCTGACTCGTCCGAGTCATAACTCTGGCCATAAGGAAAATCACCCCCGACAAGGTGCTCATTGGCATAGTTCATCGCCCGGCGATAGCCCTGCCTGAACCCCTTTCGAGCACCCCGACGGAGCGCTACCTCGTAGTAGGGTAGGGCAGCTGCAATCAGGTCGGCCGAGTAAGCTTCCGAGCCTTTATAGCGCTCGATCGCCTCCGCCTCGACCTGCCCGTCCCGAACCCGCTCCGCCTCGGCCGCACGCTCTTCCGCCCTTGCCAGACGCTCCTCCAGCTCGGTCATCCTCCGCTCGGCTTCGATCATCCGACCCTCCGCCCGGGCTCGGTCCGCCTCGGCCTCAGCGCGAAGGCGCTCCGCGTCCTCCGCCCGATCCTGCAGCTCGCTGCGCTCAAGCTCCCAGAGGCTATCCAGCTCGATGTGACGTTAACGCTCATCTTCTAGACGTTTTCTCTTCCTCTCGAGCGATTCTTGGGCCCTTGTCAGCTGCTCGGCCAGCACCTCGGCTTCCCGTCGGCTCGAACGCGCCAACTCCCTGAATGTGAGGAACTCCCGCCGGAGCCCCTCGTGCTCCCCCTCGAGCCGAGCTAGTTTCCCCTCGCATCCACCAAGGGTCCAGGCGAGCTTCGACCGCTCCGCCTCCGTCCGGGCGTGCGCCTCTGCCATCACGGCCGCTGTCCGAGCTATGACCAGGCCGCCCTCCATCAGGATGTCAAGGACCCCGGCAGGAGTGCTGCGCTTTTCTCCCCCCCTCGTCCTATCGGCGATCGACCGGCAGAGCCGGTACAGGTCACCCGAGACACCGAGCCTGACCAGAGATTCCGGCAAAGGGGACTGCTCCACCCTGGGCACCCCGCCAGAAGGCCCTGTTGTGGCGGCAAGACCAACCGCCCCACGCGCCAAGGTCGGTTGGGGTTGCAACGCCTCCCCGGGCGAACCCCCACCCTCGACCGGCGCCGCGGGATCAACCGCACCAGAAGCTACCGGCACTTGGGGTTGCGACGCCCCCGCGAGCAAACCCCCATCCGCGCCGACCGAACCCTCGGTCCCAGCGCCGGCCACGCCGGCATCGGCCCCTTCTCTCCTGACGGAGGAGAGAGCCGACCCATCACCTCCCTCTGCGGGGCCCCTGGTTTCCTCGGCCCCCTCTCGCTCGGCGGATGGGAGAGCCAGCCCGGAAGGGTCAGCCCCATCCTGCCCCCGAGGGGGGAGCGCCGCCGAGCCAGAGTCGCCCCCAACGGCGGTAGGAAGACCGGCTTTCCTAGCCCTCTTCCTGGCCTTCGCGGCCTCCCGCAGTTTCCCCACCAGGGGATCCTTGCGCTTCAAACCAGTCGATCGAGAAGACCCCTCGGAGGCCGCCCCCTTGCCCTTATCTCGGGCATTGACGCGACCCACCGGGGCATCAGGCTCATCGCCTGCCGAGTCATCTCCCAGATCAATGACCTCGGCCGCCTCCTCCAGAGGGTCCCGCCTCACGTCTGCAGCAAAAAGAAGCCCCGGTCAGGAGGAGAAAAGAGAGCTACCACCCCAGAAAAGAGCCTCAAGAGCCGTACCTGACGACGTCAACCGCAAGAGAAGACTCCGTTCGATGTTCTCCGGCGTCACCAGCTCCTCGGTCGATTGGCGATTCTCCAGCAGACGGGCAGCCTGCTGCTCCACGTGGGGAGGGAACTCCTCCTGGCGAGGGGGCAGATTTGGGTGAAAGTTGGGCAAGGTCCGGCATCTCCAGATCTCGTCCGTCGCCATCGCCTTCACCCAGAAGAATTGGGTCTTCCACCCCTTGTGCGAGGAGTCCTTCGCCGCAAGCGAGATGCAGCTCCTGTTCCTCCGCGCCTGGATGAAGTAGAAGCCTTTCCCGGCCTGCGGGTGCGCTTTCAACTCGAAGAAGAAGTGGAAGAGGTCCAGAGAAGGGTAGATGTCGCGCTGGCGACACAGAATCTCGAAGGCCGAAAGAAGAAGATAGGAATTGGCCACCAACTGAATAGGTGCCAATCGGAAAAAATTGAGAAGCTGCAGCACGTAAGGATCGAAAGGAAGCCGGAATCCGCTCTTCCAAGCCAGAAGGAAGGTGCAAATACACCCAGCACGATCATCCAAACTCGTCTCGTACGGAGTGGCGGCAACAAAGCTATAGCGGAGAGGCAGACGGAAACGGTGCTCTAACCTCCTCACCTCCGTCTCCCCCAACTCGCTACAGTTGGGGACGGGTTCCCGCCTCACCGGCACAGGCTCCGGGCTCCGGTCCGCCATTGAGTCGGGAGACGATCCCTCGCACGAGCTTGAAGACTCCGGGGGAGAAGGAAGCTGCCGGATCGCCTCCGCGGTTATCCTCGCCAACTCTTCGAACGCCGCCGCAAGGCTCCGCGTCTCCGCTGTGCTCTCACGGCGCATCAAGAAGCAAGGAAAGCCTAAAACCCTGGAAGCCTAGAACGATGAACAGCGCCCCTTAAAAAACCCCTGAGGGTGGCGGCGCGCCGTTCCGTGCTCCGAGAAAAAGGGGGGCCCCTTCGCTCCCAATCCGTCAGGATCATCATTATGGGCCTCGACGACCGCTATAAGCGGCTCCACCACGCCAACGGGATTCCACCCACCTGAGCCACGCCGGTCCAAAGCCTCGAAAAACTACTCATCCGAGCCTCCTTGGCTCGGGAGTAGGAGGGGGACAAGTGGAGAGGGGGATTTCCGTAGCCCACCACAAAGGCAGCCCAACAAGACCCACGCGGTCCAACTAGGCAAGCCCGCCCGAGTGATAGCCCGCTGGGCCCACTCAGGGAAGAAAAGCCCAATAAATAAAGACTCGAGGAACCAACTCTCCCCGGCGGCCTTCAAGGCTCGGAGGGCCCGAGACAGCGGTCAGGTCCCAAGGAAGGTCCGGTCTAAAAGCCCTCTCCTCACCCGAGAGAGACAGGCTCCAGCCGACCTATCCGACCCCACCCTCGCCGGGCCATGCCTATCGCTCGGACACGAGCTAGCATCCCCGAGGCTCGGTAAGACCGGTTGATTATCTGCAGGTGCGGCCGTTCAGAGTCCTCCGCCAGCGGGAGAGTCATGGGAGCTGCCGGACTCCAAGGGGATAACGTCCCCACGATCAGGCCATGAAAGCCCCCGCCGAAGACGTAACTCCCGCCGGGAAGCCCTCAGCTCACCGGACTCTTAAAAGGTGACGCACTATTTAAGCAAGGGATATCCTCCGGAAGATGGTAAGATGAAATAGGCATTCACATACCCTAAGCTCCTGAGCACGATTCGCTTCACCCTTTGGTGGAGAGGATTCTCGTGCATCAGCTCTCTCCTCCTCCCATTATCGCTTCCACCATCGCTCTACTGACTTAGCCATCGGAGGGTTTGCCCCAGGGAGATCCCCTGGGCCCTCTGACACGTTTCCCTCTCTTGCAGATTCATCTTCTGGTGATCCACAGCCCGCTCAGGACCCAGCGCGAGATTCCGCCTCTTCAGCATCCTTCAAAGAGTGAAATAAAAGAAAAAAAGTTGGTTGAAGAGCAGAAGAGGGAGAAAGACCGAACACCCCCTCGAAGAGGTGAGAGGGGCGACGGGGTTGAAAAAAAAGGAAGAACCAATGATGTTGCGTCATCAGTCCTCCTCAAGTGGGGCGGCGGCCCGGAGAGTAGGAGAGAGCCCGTGACCATGCCTCCTTCCTTCTTGTACACCGTCGAGCGGCGGTTCCGAAGTTGGGAGCGAGCCCGTCGCCAGGCCTCCTTCTTTCTCCTACGTTGTCTACCCCGTCCTCCTTCTTTCTCCTACGCCGGAGCAGCATGAACATCTCGGTGGCCGCCAGGGTCATCGTCTTCCGAATCACCCTCCATGTTTCGCTGATAATTCCCCAGCACGAAAGACAGACGCTTCGCGAAAAGCAAGAAAGAGGAAAGACTGCAAGGGAAGCCTTAAGCGGTAAAAAGAGGTGGAGACGCCCTTCGGGACCTTTTATAAGTCGAAAGGGGGAACCCTCGCCTTAATTGACTCTCCCCTTGAAAAAATGCGAAAGGCAGGAACCCTTCCCTAAGGGCAGTTATTCTGTTTCCCTCAATGGCCCTCCCATAGGGACACGCGAAATGGCAAGTCATTCAAAGCATGGAGAGGTGGAAAGGCGCCAGTGCCACATCAGCCGCCTGGCCAATCAGCTCGCGAGATGCCAGCAAATAAAATCTCTGCTTTTCTAGCAACTGCAGATACGGTAGTCAAATCGCACCAAAGGCGGTAAGAAACAGTCAATCTAGTTCTGAACATTACTGCCATTATATATATAGAAAGGAAAAATCTTACATGGCAACATTCAAAAAAAAAGAGCTAACACATCGAGCCCATTTTCCTCCTAATCTATGGAGATGGGGGGACTCCGAGAGACCCTTGGCCTTTCCTGAGGCTCGGCGGATGAAGGATCCTCAGCGCCAAGAGATCTGCCCCCGGTATCCTCGGTGACGGCCGGTCCAGGCACTGACCCCACTCGTGTGGGAACTGCCTCGATCGTGTGCCCTCCCGAGACAACCGGAGTTGGCGATCCCTCTACCAAAATAGAGGCATCCTTACTCCCCCCTTCGCTCGACGTCGGAGAGGGAGAATCTGTGGTATCCTCATCCGAGTCATAACGCTGCCCAGGGGCAAAAATGAGCTCGTCAATCACTTATTGTTGGGCCTTGACGACCGCCCGATGGAAGCCTTGGGCGAATCCCATCCGTAGCCCCCGACGGTAGCCTGGCTCCTAGTACGAGAAGGCGGCCTTCTGAAGAGCTGCGTGATAGCCCCCCAAGCTTCTATATCATTCGATCGCCTCCGCCCCAGCTTGCTCCGTTTTCTTCTCAAGTTCGGCCACCCTCTGCTCGACCTCGAACAACTTCATCTCGGCCTCGGACAGCTTCGCCTCGGCCTCAGTACGCGCGACCTCGGCTTCCCCCTGCACTCGCTCGGCCCCTCGGACTTGGCTGTTGAGCTCCTCCCGCTCGGCCTTCCATTGCTCGTAGCGCTCGACCTGAGATTGACGCTCCTCTTCCAGGAGTTCGCCCTTCAGGTCGGCCATATAGCGAGCCTGGGCCAGCTGCTCGGCAAATGTTCGAGCCTCCTCCTGGCTCGACTGAGTCTGTGCCCGAAGCGAGACTGCCTCTCGCCGAAGGGCTTCAAGCTCGGAAGTCAACTGCCCGATCCTCCGATCGGACTCAACGCGGACCCGAGAGAGAGACCTATCCTCACTATCCAGTCATGCGAAGAAGTCGACTATCTCGGCCCCCAGCTGGGCCACAATCAAGCCGCCCTCCATGACCTTCTCGAAGAGTAGGGAGGGGGGACCACGTCTGACCTCCTCCCGAACCAATGAAGGCACCAAAGATCGGCACCTTTGGTACAGAGAAGCCCGAACAGTGGAGGCACCAGCCGAAGGAGGAAGAGTCCTTTCTGGAAGAACTGGGACTGGAGCATCCCCCTCGAGCATCCCCACTTTCGGGACGGCAATGCTGGACTCGGGCTAGGTCGTTGCCTCGCCCCGCGCCCCATCAGCCTCTGTCGGGACTTCGGAACTGACCGCCTCTGCCTGCGGTCTGGCAGGCTCGGTAGCGGTTTTCCCGCCAGCAGCCGGAGCCGTCTCTGGCTCGATAGACGGGAGATCCAGATGGCAGGTTTCCTTGGCTGAGGGCTCCTCGACCGGGCGAGCACGCTTCTCAACCGGGCGGGTGACCCCTGTCTTCTTTAACCACTTCTTCTCAGCGGTCAGAGCCTTCATTGAAGACAGCAGCAGCCGCACCCTAGGGTCCTTGCTTTTGGCCCCACGGCGCTCGGGAGCATCACCCCGGGCAATCTGCTTGCCCTTATCTCGGGCGCAGGAAGGGCCCCCAGGGGCTCCGAGTTCGCTTGGAGCAGGCATCTCCTCCAAGTCGACGATCTCCTGCTCCAACGGTTGCTCTCCCTCATCATCCGTCCGCCTCGAATCTGAACAATAGAAGCCAAATCATCAGAAGGAGGCCTACCTGCCTGACCCAGAAGCGCAATATAGGACCCTAAGGTTCTTACCTTGAGGTGGCACCACACGGGAGGGATAATCCTCGATGTTCACCACAGTCATCAACTCGATGGTCGACTGGCGATTCTCCTGGAGAATCCTGATCTCCTCCTCTAGCTCCGGGAAAACCGCCGCTCCGTCGGGAAGTTCCAGGAGGCACCATCTTTGATGAGCCCACCCAGAAAAATTGGGTCTTCCACCCCTTGTGAGGAATCTCTAGCAGAGAGGGACACGCAGCTCCTTCCCCTCTTCGCCTGAAGGTAGAAGAAGCCCTTGCCCGCATGGGTCTGCTCCTTCAACTCAAAGAAGGAATGGAAAAGGTCCAACGAAGTGTGAAGCTCGCACGAACGGCAGAGAAAGATAAAGGAAAAGATAAAAGTATACGAGTTGGAGACCAACTGGACAGGAGCCAGTCGGTAAAACTGAAGCAACCGTGTGACAAAGGGGTGGAGAGGTAGGCGAAACCCACACTTCCAAGCCAAGAGGAAAGTGCAGAAAAGGCCCGAACGAGTGTCCAGACTAGACTCATGAGGCTTAGGCGGAGAGAAATAGTATTGCCATGGCAGCCCATAACGCCTCTCCATTTTCTTCACTTTAGCCTCGCCCAACTCGCTGTGCATAGGGTGCTCAGACTGCGACACCAAACTCCCCGTGCCTTGTTCGGCTTCCTGCACCTCGATTGCGGGATGTTGCTCCGCTATGGAAGGACGAGAGGAATAGGAAGAGGAGGAGGAGAGCGCCGAGTCAGACGATTCAGGAGGAGGTGGAAGCTGATAGATCGCCGTCACCGTGATCTTTGCTAACTCCGCAAAGGCCTCTGCGATTCTTCGCTCCTCCTGACCACCCTCACGGTGCATGAGCCCTTTCAGAATACAAGCACGATGGAGAAGAAAAAGCCCTAAACAAAGGAGGCGTGGGACGCAAGCACGCGCGA
This sequence comes from Amorphophallus konjac, assembly GCA_022559845.1. Taxonomy (NCBI): domain Eukaryota; kingdom Viridiplantae; phylum Streptophyta; class Magnoliopsida; order Alismatales; family Araceae; genus Amorphophallus; species Amorphophallus konjac. The sequence continues at coordinate 196,369,794 of CM040126.1, read as the reverse complement.
TGTTTATACTCCCAGAGGCTTGGCAGGAGGCGGCGCGACGTTCCGAACTCTAAAAAGGGGACTCCTCGCATCAACTCAAAAGAGTCATCATCACGGGCGTATTCCCAGGACAGCCACAGTAAATGGCCCCTGCCAAAAAAAATTTCTCACCCAAATCAAGCCACCAACACCATCCCCACAAATGCTACTCATCCGAGCCCAATTTTGGCTCGGGAGTAGGAGGGGGACAAGTGGAGAGGGAGAAAATCCACCGCCCAAGAGCACGGCCTAACTAGGTCCAAGTTGACCAAACCAGGCCCAGCTCTCCAAAGTGATAGCCCCATTTTGGGCCCACTTACTTTAAGCCCAAAACTCACTCGGACCAGCACTTCCTAGGCGACCCCCGGGTCCGGAAGTCCGAGCGACAGATCGTTCGAGAAGGCCTTTGCGGGGACCCAGTGCAACCTATCCGAGCTACGCACCCATCGCTCAAGAGAAAACTCCGAGCAAGCGTCCCAAGCTCGGACCGACTATCGTAAGCTAATCCAAGCGTCCGTTACGCATCCTTCAGGAGCAGGGAACTCCAAGGGATAAGGGAGAGCAAAAGTCCTTGTGCCATAAAGAGCCCACGATGAGGACGTAACCCCCTTGAATCCCCTCGACTCCCTGGACTCCTACATTAAACGGATCGCTATATAAACCCCAGGGAGACTCTCCGAGAAGGTAAGCAATGATCCTGAGTGAGAACCACCACATCTCTTGGTGGAGAACAATCTCACGCCCCCTTCTCCTCCTACCACCTCCCCTTGCACCAGTGCTCTATCATATTCGCTGACTTAAGCATCAGAGGGTTTTCCCCAGGGTTCCATCCCTGGGCACCCCTGATCTATTTCCTGCCTTGCAGTTCATATATGCGTGGTGGCTGTGATCAAGGATTCCTCCAGGATCTCACAACTTAGGATCAACGCGAGATTACGCCTCTTAACAGGTCATGTAGAGTCCAACCTTCTAGTAGAAAGGATATGAATGTCATAGACCACACACTAGCAAGTACTCGGTGCAATGTCTCACCATGTCATGACAACTCCCCGGGGCACTAGTACTTTTCGGGTGCTCCTCCTAGGACAGGATCGGGCCCTTATGATGTGTTGGCATTGATTTAGTGAATCCAAGATCCCAAGTAATATCTAGACATTCATTGGAATCGGCCAAGATTTCCAAAGTCAAGTTGTGAAACTTATCATCTAGGACCAAGTGATTTTTCAATAATTGAAGAGAAGTCAAGAGATTAAGGGCTATGCTCAGGACAGTTTTACAGCACAAGACATATTGACTCGACTATTGAAGCACACAAAACACACACGAAAAACAAGCTCTGAACAAGTTGTGGTCATGAATGGGCCGCAATAAGAATAAAACGGTCTATAATGGACCGCAAAGGTCAATACTGGGCCAAAGGACGAAGCCCAACGTTGAAGGGTGAAAACGGTCCGAGAGGGGCCGCAAAAGGGATAAAGACGGTCCTCACTGGGCCGCTTCAAATCGAAATGGTCCTCAGTGGGCCGCTATAAGAGAAACACGGTCCAATGTTGGCCGCAACTAGGTTGGGCCCAGCAATGGTTTATCAGTCGACTTAGCTGATCCTTGGTCAGCTTGGGCATGGTGGAACCAGACTAGGGTCCAACCCACATATCCCATATCAATTCCAAGGGCTCAGGTCGACTTACACAGGGCTAGGTCAACTGGAATCAAGGGAAAGTCGACCGACAAACTGGCACATAGGCCAGGTCAAAAGTCAGAAATGCGGTCAGCAAATGGCCGCACATTGGAATAGGACGGTCTTCAATATGGTCGCTACAGATAGTAGCGGTCCCAGAAGGGCCGCAATCAGACAGAACAGTCCCAAATCGGGCTGTGAAAACACATGATTCGATCAAGTCGATAAGTTCAGGCTTTGGGGGTACAACCCGCCCGGCGTCCTAGTGGGAATTCCAGGCTCGCAGGGTCTTGCGGAGGTCTCATAATAGAGTTCCTAGTCTGATGGAAGGAATATCCGGCAGAGAGTCCCAACTATTACAAGATTAAAGGTTATAAACCATAGGAAAATGAGAGTATAGCGGTCAGCCAGCACCACCGGAGTGGGGTGACTATTAAACAATCCTAGTAAATTTTTTCCACAATATCAATTAACATTGAAGTAATAATTTCATGATTGAATTGTATTATATGTGACAAGAGGAACAATAAATAAGATATGATTGTGGATGATCACAGTTAAATCAGGCATTACAATGTTCCATATAATCCATTTATTTCGTGTGTTTCTACCATACACATGTTGTCTAAATAAGGTGAACACAATTAATAAACAGCCATTTGAATATAATCTGTACGTAAATGGCGGTCTGTCGCGCAGCCGCTAGGTTCAGAAGCGGTCAGGAACTGGCCGCAACCAAACCTTTGCAGTCTGTCGCGAGGCCGCTAACATGTAACGAGTTTCAAAATTTTAAAGGGGTGGAAAACGGTCTGTCACGAGACCGCTAGGGTCAGAGGCGATTCCTGGTGCGACCGCAACTAAGACGCCACGTCTGGCCTCCGGCGAACTTCGATATACCTCGATTGCAACATGAGATTCATGCGGTACAGTTCATAAAAACTGGGCAAAAAGCTATTAATCGAAAGAGGACAAAAAGTCGCACAATATATCGTGATCAATTAGGATTTGAGCCTGCTTAAACCTAACACTGAATCGATATAACAAGGAGTAATAAGATCGGTGCCCTAGTTTGACATGCTCTGACAAAAACATGAACTACGATCTCTATACTCAATATAAATTGGGGCTTCCGGTACCAAATTAAAGAGGATTCGAAGGCTCTTCTAATGGTGTAACTTAATTAAGATTTGGTCTGCTAGAACCTAACTTAATCGAAGAACAAAAGGACGATGAACGCTCGAAATCGCACGAACAATCCTCGCTCCAAACTCGTCGATTCCTCCCTCGAACGTGCTCCCCGCCGGCTGCCTCAGCAAATGAGGGTTCTAGGTCGATCTAGGGTTGATTTTATAGGAGGCAATTCGATCTAGGGGCGAGATAAGGCTAAGAAGAGTCTTCAAAGTGGATCGTGCACGAAACTCGCGCTTGACCGGGTCGCGCCGCCTCTCGCTCGAAATGGAACTCCTAGGGTTAGGGTTTTCACGTGGAATGAGAGGGGAAACAGACCACCAATCAGGGCCGATCGAATGGGCCTGGTTTGAGCTCAAATGGTTACAAATTGGGCTCGAATTTGGCGATCTAAGGTTCGATTAAACAAGACTCCGATTTTAGCCCAAAAACCTTTAACTCAGCTTGATAAAATTTTATTTTGGGGTCATCCAAGAAGACAAAGCGTCTAGAAATTGGGTCCTCTGCATGATTATGATTTTCTCATATTTTTATAAATTAGTTGAAATTTAGCCCAAAGGGGATTATAATTTAATATTAAGAAATTCTTAATTATTACACAGTTATATTATTTAATTAAATTTCGGGATGCTACAGGTAATATTTGGATCTAGCCCAAATATACTCAACAAAATAATCTCCCCATCTACTACCTTTCCATTTTCTAGATTCTGAGGGCAGTTGCAAGAAAAATAGACTTTATTCAATCAAGATTCTTTTGGCATGGTAGTGGAGATAAGAATATGGATGGCATGATATAGCATGGGGCAAATTTTGTAAGAACAAAGAAATGAGAGGGATGGCAATTAAGTGTATAAGAGACTTCAACCAAGCCTTGCTGTGCAAGTGGCTATGGAAGCTAGGTACCGTAGAAAATGGGATATAGCTACAAGTTATCAAGCAAAGATACTATGGGAGAGTAAGGGATTGGGACCTCACCTTGGCCTCTTAACACAACTACTTTCCCATTTAGAGGGGTATCTTACAATGCAGAGTTATCATTTCAATTAGTGCACGGGTCTAGGTGGACAATGGGGAAAGATGTCTTTTTTAGAAGGACAAGTGGTGTGATGATCATACTCTAGAACAAATCTTCGCTCTACTCTATGATGTTGCTTCTACATAGACAGTATCAGCCTCTTAGGTTTTTGACTCACTATTACCCAGGGAACTTGGTCACCATCTTTCAAAAGAAACCTTAGGGTGGAGGAGATTGAACAATTGGAGAAGCTCCTTACTCTTCCCATACATTTTGCCCCGGTAGCTCACGAAGTTGATAAACGGTGGTGAAGATGAGACAAGGAAGATTTTCAATCAGCTCAACCTACAACCAAATCTCTGACGATGGAGTGAGACAAGGCTGTGCTTCGCAAATCTGGAAACCTAGGAGTCCACTTAAGGTGAAACTACTTATATGGAGAATTCACATGGCCAACTATCCAGTCGTGATAGGTTGGCAACATTCATGACAAATATTCCCCCAACGTGTGCCCTTTGTGGGGAAGAGGATGAGTCTTTGGATCACCTTTTTGTAGGATGTTCCTTCTCTAGGGACATGGGTACATGTGGCAAGTAAGTTCCCAGATGCTTGTGGTGCCTTTATCAGTCATGATAGGGTGCACCTTTTCATCCGACATTGGCACAAGAAGTGGACTATAAGGTGATAGGCTCATTTGGTGGCTCGTTCTATACACTACCCTTTGAGTCTTATGGGGAGAAATGAATAGTAATATTTTCAAGAGGGAATCTAAAACCGTTGATAGGATTGCATCTTTTATCTTGGAGAAAGTGAGAGAGTGGGCTAACAGCTTATGTAAAGTGAACTCACAAAATTGCACCTTTTTTTTTATTTTGTTGGGGAGATTGTGGATGACGCACTGCCTTGGTGTGAGCTTTTTTTGCATAGGGGTATTTTGGGGGGGCACACAGATTATACTAGACCTCCAGAAGAATGAGGGACAAATGCACCAAATCACCTTGATTGTGTTAACAATCCTTCACAAGAATCCATTGATCCACAGACAGATTGAACACATTCGGAAACCTGCTTCTGAGAGAAGATCCTTCCAGCAAGTGATCAAATCAAAATACAGTATGTGCCACAACATTACCAATTCTAATAAACAGACCTTGTTCCACCCATTCACTAGCTCGAAGAATACCCTTCCAAACAGGACTAGTTTGATTGGCCTGCTTCGTCTGCTGATAGAACCTGTGATGCATAGAATAGTGTTTTTCATGGATGACCCTTCTCCACAGTGCTACGTTATCAATCACCAGGTCCCATAGTCACTTACCCAACATGGCCAAAGTCATTGTATATAAGTTCTTTATCCCCAGACACCTTTGATTATGACTTCCTCGTACCGTAATCCCATTTAACTAGGAGAACACCTTGATTTTGGTCATTATGGCCACCCAGAGGAAACTCCGACGCATCAATGTGAACTTCAGACAGCTCGTATTGTTTCTCAAAAAACTTCAGGGAGTTTGTAAGAAAAGGCAGAAATTGTTCTCTCGTGAGCACCTACGTTGTAGAGTGGGTAGAATCCACCGTCTGTTGAACCCCATAAATTTACGAGATTTTCTGATATTTCAGAAGAATTTTTAGAAATTATTAAGTTTATTATGTGATGGCTAGAAATGATATAAAATCATCATCGTCATATAGACACCCCCGGGATTCCATCGGATGGGGTTATTTAAACCCTATGTGGTTTCATACATGGGAATTTCATCAAACACATTATGGACAGCATAAAGTCATATCCACACAATCCACCAACAACAAACAAATCAATCCGGCTTCCGTAGACTGTCCTCGAAGACCGGGAGAGTGGTCCTTGCACTGCCAACAAAGCAGTAAGACATCCTAGAAGTAAATCAAACAAAAAGACCTCCACGTGCTGCAACCCTGGGCTCCTAGCAATAAAAAATTACTTGAAAGGGACAAGTCAGGGCTTTTTATAACTCTTTGAAGGTCGACAAAGCAGGAGGGACCGCCCTCCTCTGCCTCTCTCTCTCTCCCTCCTGATCTTGTGTAGGACCGGAGGGGCTTCCCTCCAGTGAGTTGCCTAAAGCACTGGAGGGAGGCCCCTCCGATTGCACAATATCGGAGAGAAGCCCCTCAGAGTGCCCACACACCAGAGGGAGCCCCTCTAGATACACATGGTACCGGAGGGACTCCCTCTAGTTGCACATCCACTAGAGGGAGCCTCCTCCGACTGCGCAAGCACCGGAGGGAGCCTCCTTCAATCGCGCACAAGTAGAGGGACTCCGTCAGATCCTCTCTCTCTTATACAAAATAGAGTAAAAAAAATCCACCGGATAGAGGTCTCTGCTCCTTACCTCTCTTCTCCACGCAAGCACCAGAGGTGGTCCTTCTAACCATCAATGCACAGCGAAGATCAATTGGAGAGAGGTCCCTCCTCTTCACACCCCAAACTCCTATAAAAGGAGAGGTCGGTCAAGGGGGAAAGGGACTTCACTTGAAGAGAAAATCTTTGGAGCAAGAGGAGCTTGAAGTAAATTAGTTGGATAAGTCAGTTGGTTCTTCATCTCATGACAAATCATGAGATCCCCGATTCAAATCTTAGCTCTCTCATTACTCAAGAGAGTGCAAAACTCTGAGTTTTTAGGGTCCAAGTGAGTGACCCGAGAAAAAAAAAAAAAGAGGAGCTTGAATCCCAGAAGACTTGAAACCTTTGAAGACCTTCGCCCCTATCCAAGAGTTGGAGAATTTGCTGAAATCTAAAATTTGTATAAAAACCCTCAAGGTAGGGCATGTTGATAAAAATGCCCAGACTTGAGGGAAACTCCTTATATTTCATGGGAATTATTTTTGAATAATGGAAAAACTATGTAAAGCCCTAAGTTTGGGTAATTTGATGTAAAACTATGAGAAAACCCTGCTAAGTTCAAAAGTTGCACTTTTATCCCAAAGTCTTGTCAAGTTGTACAAATATGCATGTAATTCTAAAAAAAAAATCTAAAAATTTTGAAATTGAAGGAAAAATATTCAAGTTTGTAGAAATGCCCTCCAAATTTGAAAAAAGTCCCTATTTTATCCAAGAAATAAAAAATTATAATTTTATCCTAGAAGTTTACAATTTTACATAAATGCCAAACAAATTACAAAAAAAATTTAGAAGCACAGAAATAGTGCATGAATGTTGGGATTATTCCTTCGTCTAGGAAAAATTACAAACCAACCCTAGTTTAAAGAAAAATTATAAATAATCTCTTATTCAAAAAAATTATAAATATACCCCTACTCGTGACAAAATTACACATAATTAAATCCAATGATCCGATTAAGGTCATCTGATGGCCCAACGATCCCTCTCGAACTAAACCCTCAATATCACAACAGATATTACGGAGGACAATTAATCAAAGACGTTTGGACTTATACTAATGTAAATTAACACCGACTACGATTGGTGAGAAATGATCCAATACACGAATCCAAATTGTCTGATAAATTAAACTCGTGAGATTAATAATATATATGCTAATCAATTAGCTAAAATACGTCCATATTTATCCGACAAATTAGATACAAATAAATTTTTCCACTTGTGAAACAGCCTGTCCTACCTTCCAAGATGCTAATCTCCATGCCAAAGGTCCAAGGGATTAGTAATGGACTCACTTGAAAAAGCAATCTTGAATATTTCTTCCCAAATCTTGACATCATGAGGATATGTGCTTCAATAAATTCTTCCTCTTCCACAGGATGAACAAGTTGACAGAATGGCATGAAACAGTCAGCTTATTCCCCACTGAAGCTCTAGTTTGGCTACCTCCACAACAAAATCCTTTCATAGATGATGCAGGAGGCAAACCACCATATACATAAGAATGCCTGCAATGTCCCCATGCCACAAGCATAAAGAGCTATTCCTACTCACATGACAAGGTTCCATCAGCATCCACCTATGCCCCCACTCACGATACAATACCTCAAGCTACATAATGCCAATAACTCCCACATCTACACAACCTTTTCATCCAATAAAGCACATTTGAACAATGACATCCAACCCCACCCCCACCACCTGAATGTGCCCAGATAATCTCTGACTCTGAGTTCATGGTCCAAGACCACTGCGAAGTCAAAGATCCTTATAACACATAAGTCCAAGTTCTCTCCATTTTTAATTTTTTACCACACGAGCCACCATGGCCATCAACAACTCATCCCCTTAACTGCCTTCAAGATACATAACAGGAGTTTAACATGTGAAAAATTGCAAGGGAAAACATCCAAAAGACAGCATTGCGACAGCACGTTCCCTTTATCACTTCACAATCCTTCAGCGGACACCAGCCTCCAAAACTAACTAATCAGCAATGCAGATTCAAGGGCCCAAAATTTTTGAAACCAACAGTAGAATAGTTTTTCTTACAGATCACTCCCTACATGTCTGACAGGGTTGACATCATGAAGTTTACCTTGTAAGAAAATGGTAGATAAGAGGCTAATGATAAAATGAGCTGGTACAAACTGAATACTCAGATAATATCATATCAGATTAAAAACAGGTTCGTTAAAGGAAACAGCAGGAAATAATGGTCTACTGTCATCACATAACTGTGCACAGTGCACGCCATCAGAGTGCAGATATGTAACTAAATCACATCCCAGCTACAGAAGTTGCTTAATTTACTAACAAGAATCTTACATGTGCGTAAAGTATTTAGGATGTGACTCCACAGGGGAGGAGTGCAGCAGCAACTATTCTTCCTTCCTCGTTCAGTATATTGTAAGTGGATGCTGCATTTCTCTGCCAAGTAAATGCAAAAGAACACAGAATAAAGATTACACAAACACAAACAACAGGAAAATGACAATTGAAGATGAAGAAGACAAGGCATCTGAGAACGACACAATGATTAGTTCTAAGATGGGTGACTGAAGTGCTTATGAAAAGTAACAAACTGAATGCATCAAAACAAACCGAGTCAACCACTTCCAATTTCATGCCAGTAGAACGGATGAACTGATGTAATTCAGGACTCACTGGCTGAATCTGATTTCCACAGCCCAGAATTAAAATCTCTGAGAAGAGAAGACAATTAGTAAGATGTAAACATTTCCATGGTTCAGCTAAAACAAAAGAAATAAAAATGAAAAATACTCTGGAGACTGGTACTCCATTAAGTAGACAACACAAAATGAAGGGAACAATTTAAATTCCTCTTGTGCATTTGACTAAAACAGAAGTACAATGGACAACATCCAGGACATCTGAAACTATAGAATCAACAGTTTGGTGGGCAACTATACATCTCTTAAGACAGGAAGGTCTATTTTTTTATCATCGGAGATAGATGAATCAACTCCATCTGCAAGGAAGCATAAATCGTGCATGTGTTTCTGGTTGCTTACAGTTTTTAAGGTGGGTGGCAGCCAAGGAAGGCGGAATCGGGGATCGGATCGCCCGGTCCCAAACCAATCCGGGTCGGTGGGATCGGCCGATCCTGGCCGATCCCGGTCGAGTCAGACCAGCTGACTCGGCTAGGGATACAAATGTCTAAAAAATCTAAAAAAATCTGAAAAAATCTGAAAAAATAGAAAAATTATTCTAACGTAGATCTATATCAAATTTAATGTGAAATAGGTGACATTTGCTCATCATTTTGTGAAATAGGTGCATGCATTGATTATATGCATGTATCTATGTGCATCAGTCTTATGGACTAATTGGAAGTCTGCAGATTGTCTGACCCATTTATTGGTTGGGATTCAATAATTTAGCAGTGGAAAGATATGTAATGCATGCTCTTTGCTTGAACATCAAAGTTAGAGGGAACTATCAACAAGGCAATCTCAGATTTTCTGCATCTGTGGTCATCTTCCAAATTGATAATCATAAAAAATAAATGGTAATGAGGATATGATGTCATGCAGATGGGATGATTAAGAATGTAAAAAGAAACAAAAAGGGTTATGAGGAGACATGATTAAGAAAGCTAAATGAAAAAACAATATTAATGCATAACATAATTCATGGTTTAAACTTAGAAATAATGTAAATAAAAAAATCCTGCTTTTTACTTTAATCAAATTGTCCCTACAGCTCTCAAAACTCCACATTTGTCTCTTTTGATGTTGGTTTCCCATCTAATGTTGTAAGTATTAACATATAGCTGATGATACTGGAATCCACAGGAAAAATGCACACCGGATACAATAATTTTTTTGGAGTACAGCCCCCCCAAAAACCGTAATGCATAGGAGTTCGACTCCAGACCTTGTGTAGAAGCTTTTTATTGTGAATAACTGTGCATGTCTTTTTTTTTGTGGGTGGGGGTTGGGGGGTGGAATAGGTACTCAATGTACAAACGATATCATTTCAAAGATTCCACCCAAACACTGAGTACAAATAAGTTTTTTGTAGTGGACAGACAGACATGGGACAGATACAACCATGGAATGCAGAATCGGCCTGGGATCGCCCAGGATCGGCCGATCCGGCTGATCCCGGGGATGGATCGGTTCAAGCCGGATCGGGATCAGATCGTTTCGCCCGAAATCCGATCGGATCGGGCGATCCGATCTGATCCCAACCGATTCTGCCTTCCATGGTGGCAGCTAACCCTTCATTAATGTTGACAGAAACTGGCCTGAGGTCAGACAAATTAGGATTCTTAATCATGTCCAGGAAAGTAATAACTATGACAGGCCAAGCAGTAGGTGCTGAATTTAAAACTGCAACGATGGTTCCAGAGAGGATTGGGGATTTTGTTGGGGATAGAGAGAATGGGCCAAATTTCTTTGTAATGTAGACACATTCTTCTTCCTTTAGGGAATTGTTGGAGGGGCCTACTGCATCACACATCTCCTTGATGTGGCCTTTCGTACAAGGATATTTTGCAAGCACACAGATCACACTTGTAAATCCCTTACGCTTATTTATATATTCAGTGGTACCACCCACTTAAAAAAAAAACACTAGTATCCCCTTAGGAATTCATGTTAAAAAGGAAACTAAATGGTTCTTTAATAAATCCAAGCAATCAATGAAACCGTCTCCTTACTTGCCACACCTCACAATTAGAGTTCACCATCATTCAGGCTTCTCATGATCACCTCATGGCAATCAGGTTAGGAGAAAAAGGAAAATATTTATGTCCCCCTTGGCAAGAAAAAAGGTACTTCTTTCCCTCCGGCCTGTGGAAGAACCACTGAAGACTTTCTGTTCCAATTCCATGTCTTCTTACAGGATGATTAAAGCAACTGTTATGATGATGCGGGAATTTTTTACTCCCATTCTCTAACAGTAATTTACCATAGATGACTGCCAAAATTGCTGAACTTCTCCGAGCAACCAGCATAGTCACCATTATCGATCCCATTGTTGAGATAATGGAACAGTAAATTGCAACGACATCACATTATGAGGGGTCTTTGATTCTGTCACAACCAAGGCAGGCAAAGTCAGACCAGGACCATTGATTGGAAGGTCCTAATCTGATTTGGAATGGGATAGAATCAACACTGAAATTAGTTAGGAACCATAGCCATGGCAGACATGGACACTGGCCAACCTCAAACAACTTTCATCTTTAAACCATGCTGGAACTAAAATCATTCAGAGATTCATCCAACAGCCAAAGGTTTCGAGGATCACTGGTCAGTACCAAGGTTCCCAACAACATGCAATGGAGTAACCCTTTCAGCAGACAAGCAATTCTGGCCCAAAACGGAAGAAAACTGCTGAATCTACCATCCTGCTTATTAGACCGTGAAGCTGTAAAACCAAAGCACATTCATGCCCAACTGCTAAACTAGCAAGCAACTCTTCAGAACAAACCCCATAACAGAGATCCAAATGCAGCAGCCACAGGCCAAAATCCCCTCAGGGACATTATCCCAGAATCCAGATTTAAGACTGGTAAATGAGTTGAAGCCCAGATGGGAGGGATATTCAACACTCTGATTCCCAAGCCTAAAGATAGAAAACAAGCATTTTCTCCTTTTTGTGTTTGTCGTGTCCACTAGCTATCAAACAAGCATTCTTACACATGCTTACGGTCGTAGAAAACACATGCACACTTGCAGCTTCTATAAAGGACTTAGGCAATAAGACAATAGATAATGTAGTGAAAAAGGCATGATAGGAAGGAGACGATTGAGTAAATAACAAACTTTGAAATAAGATGCTTTGTACACTCTCTAACACCTTTGCAAAGAGCAATAGGTAAATTAAGGTCAGGAGGCTCAATGGATTGATGACCTAGAGATTCAGCAATTTCATGAGAAGAACATTCCATAGGCTGGCCCTCCACTCTTTTCGGCCGTCTAGAGTAGGTAATCAGTTCCCGAGGTGGCTCACTAATGGCAAGGCGATCCTCATCTTCATGTGATGATTCTCCTATGGCACCATTTTGAGCAGACAACTCCTGGCACACAGAAAGAGGAGTTCGAAACAAGAACTCAAATATATGTGGGACAGAACAACGCTGCCCCCAAGAAGGAACCTTGGGAGGGAAATAAAACTCTGACTCACTAAAAGTGACATCCTTGATAACATACTTCTTCCCTGTCTTGGGGAAACATTTATTAACCCATTTGAGTTAGAGAATAGCCCAGAAACAGACCGTTTATAACACGAGGGTCAAGCTTAGTACATCTTGGTTGAAGACAATGAATGAAACATAAACAACCAAAGACTTTAGAAGGTAAAAGGAACAACAGACGACCATGATATAGAAGAGAAATGGGAGCCCTGAACCCAATCACTCTGGATGGCATGCCATTGATGACATAGGCTGCAGTATGGACTACCTTAGCTCAAAACCTTTTGGGAAGGTTATGTTGGAAAAGAGAAGCCCTCTCCGTCTCCAACAGGTGTCTATTTTTCTTCTCAGTTACCCCATTTTGTTAAGGGGTGTAAACACATGAAGATTCATAGATAATTCCTTCCTACTCAAAAAAAAACAATTAGATTTCTTGCAAAGGACTGAGTTTGAGACCGATCCATTGCATTATTTTTCCCTTTTTTTTAATGTGGGTAGCACCACAATTGTATTAAGTGTAAAAAGAGCGGGATGTACAAATATAAGCAATGTGCTCTCAAAGAGATCCCTACACAAAACATCGAACCAAGACGATGTCTACCTCCCCCACCACCCAACAACAAGGAATGCAGAATCGGATCAGATCAGCCGATTAGATCAGTTTTTGGTTGGTCCGATCCGATCCCGATCCGACTTATCGGCCATCAGGCAAGATCCATTGATCCAACGCAATCCCCACCCTTAAATTAAAAAAAAAAAAGAGCTCGGAACGCTCGATCCCCACCCTTAAATTTAAAAAAAAATAGCCTGGAACAGAAGAAGATGATGATGATGATGATGATGAAGAAAAATATTTACCCGCTCAAGTCACCGTCGCCATTTGCGGTCGTCGTCCCCGTCGCAGCTACCGTCTGCGGTCGCTGTCCCCATGGCCGCTACCGTCTGCCGTCGTCGTAGCCACTAGCGCCGCCACCGTCCTCCTCCTCGTCCCATACTCCTCACAATCGGCATGTAGGTGGGGGGAAGAAAGAAGAAAGGGAAAAAGTGGAGTATCGGGGGTGGTGTGGGATAAGAAATAAGAGAGGGAAAGTCCAGAGAATATAAAAAGAAATAGGTTAGTTTTGCATAAAAACCCTTATAAAACACAAAACAGTCATAAAAACCTCAACTAAAAAAAAAATTGGATCGGACCGAGATTAAGATCGGGATCAACCGATCCCCACGGAATCAATTCAGGCCTGGGCGATCCGATCTTGATCCCCAATCCTGCCTATCTTGCCCAACAAAAGGAAAAGAGAGGAGTTGTGACTCCAATTTACATAAAATGCTCGGCCCAGTCCCTCACTCTCTCACAAATAAAATTAACAACTCTCTCCTCAATTCTTGTTTCATGCCTAAAGAATTTGGTGTTATTTTCTCCCCATAAGGCTCATAACGTAGCATGGAGAATGAGCTACCAGGTTAGCCTATCTTCCTTCCGGTTCCAATTTGTGTGCCATTTCCCGAGCAATTGATTCACATTCTCATAGGGACCAAGAGTGCAGTGGATCCTGCTGCCGACCTTGGTCTATACCTCCCGGGTAAAAGTTTATGTGAAGAGGTGGTTCAAATTCTCCTCCCCCTCCCCCAAAGGAGGCACAAGGTGGAGATATCCTGCAGAAAGAGAGCCACTCTATCACATGTGGGCAACCGGCCATGTGATATCTTGCAAATCAGCAGCTTCACTTTAAGAGGGCTCTTAGGACTCCAAATCTGTAAGGCGAAACGGTTGTCGCACTCCTCCATCAGAGATAGTGAGTAGGTAGACCTGACTGACAAGTGTCCCTCCTCCCATCTCTACCACCACCTATCCACTTTTCTAGGATCCAGGGCATAGTCTAAGAGGAAAATGAGGAGTTCCTCCAATTGATCCATCTCATTAGACCTAAGATTCCTCCTGAAAGTCGACGTCCATGTTCTCCTTGCAAGCTGTGTCAAAAGTTTTGGGCCAGGGATGCCAGGGGTGCGGCAGAAACTGCAAAGAACTTTGGGAATCTTGTCTCTAGGGTGAAGTACCCACACCATCTATCTTTCCAGAAGTGGCATCTCTATCCACTACCCAACCGGACCCGTACACTTGAGTTGACGATGTCCCTACACTAAAGGATGCCTCTCCAGATAAGTGAAATATTGTGTAGAGATGATGGGGTCATGTCCCAGTCCCTAGCACTGTAATAATACCTTTACTTGATAAGTTGTAGTAATAATCCACTATCATTAGCTCTCAATTTCCACAACCATTTACATAGAAGAGCCAGGTTAAAGTCTGATATTCTTGATACCCACTCCTCCCATGTCCTTGCTCTTACAAATTTTGTCCCATGAGATATCATGCCAACCCCTACCAGTGTCACCACTACCATGCCAAAAGAATCTTTCTTGGCTGGACTCCAGTCTCCTAGCCACTATTTTCGAGATCCTGAAGATGGACAGGAAATAAATGGAAAGGTTGTCCAATATTAATTTGCATAGGACCAATCTCCCCCCGCACGATAGGAGTCTCGCCTTCCATCCTACTAGTCTGGACTCATACCTCTGCACCACAACCTGCAAGTTCCCACAATGTAAGGCCCCAAGAGATAACGGGAGTCCCAAGTAAGAAAAAAGAAAGTCCCCAAACTGGCAGCCCACTATGAAAGCTGCTCTCCTGAGAGGCCTTTCCTCCATGTTGACCCCAACAATGTGGCTCTTGTTGAAATTCACCCTCAATGCAATGACTTCCGTAGCAACTCTAGCATCAACCTGGCAACATACAATTGGCTCTCTTCCTCTACTAGGAAAAGGATGATATCATCTACATATTGAAGATGGTTGATGCCCACACTGTCATGTCTTACTTGGAAGCCTCTAATCAATTCTTCTGATTTCGCCCCATCCACATCCTTCTCATAATTTGTACAACTAACACAAATAAGACGAGGGGCATAGAGTCTCCCTGTCAAAGTGATGCGGGACAAAAGCTAGAGTTTGGGGATAAAAGGGGAAGAAGGATAAGAGGTAGGAGTGTAAGCTTCGTGCCCTCCCCTTCGCAGGGACCACCTAGGGTTTGTCTCTTCTCAAGGCACTCTTAACTCCATCACAGAGAAGGAAAAATTCTATAAAAATCACACAAAAATTCTTCATTAATTCAAAAAGTGAGATTACAAGACTATTTATAGGAGTTAGGCTAACCCTAATCTTAACTTGACCCTTTAGATGACTTTACCCCTAGACTCAAGAAATAGTCCAAAAATCGCACCAAAAATTACAGAAAAATATAAAGACACGAACTTAGCTCCAAATGAGTCCAATAAAATTTACAAATATTAGAGACTTAATCCTACAACTTTAAATTACTAGACCCGACTCAAATAAAAACAAAATACATAATAAAAATGAAAATGACATTAATATGACTCCGATCGTCGTTTGTGTAAATAGTGTCATCGTGAGGAATACCAATCGAGCCTGTCGTCTGATGTCACGAGTCTCACTTCACGTCATGGAATCCTCTGCCACTATGAAAAGAAGAAGTGTGTTGCCCGTTGATAAGGACCACATAAGAGGCCGACACATTCCTGAATCTAGCAATCATCAAAGCCCATCTTAGTTATAACCTCAAACAGGCATTGCCAATTGACACAGCCATATGCCTTTTCAAAGTCCAACTTCAAGACCACACCTCTTTTCCTCTTGTTCTTCATGGCATACAAGCATTCATGTGCAACAAAGAAATTCTCTTGAATTTTTCGTCCTCTGATGAAGGCCCCTTGGTGCCCACTAACCACACTGCCTATCACACTATCTAGTCTCATAGCCAGTAGCTTGGTGATAATCTTATAAGTTTCATTAAGCAAACGAAAGGGTTTGTAATCCAGGAAACCTTGTGTCCCTTGCTTCTTGGGGATGAAGACCACAATGGTTTTGTTGATGCCCCTTAGCTGAGCCTTGTCCTCTTAAAATTCCCCCAATGCTAGGAAGTAATTTTTGTGATGTCCCAACACTTCTCGAATTAGGCCATAGAGAAGTCATCTGGGCCCAGGGCTTTGTCACCCACAAGGGAGAACACTGCCTGTCAGACTTCCTCCTCAGAGAAGTGGTGGGAGAAAGCTTCCCTCTCTGCGGCAGAAAGCTAAGGAAGTAATCCATCTGCAATCTTAGGTCTAACCATCTACTCTTCAGTGAAGTTTAGAGAAAAAATCCCCGGCGTGCACCCTGATCTCCTCATCCCTTGTGATGATTTACTCGCCTACTCTATTAGAGGCAATTTCTCCCCGACGCAGTGTTCCTATCCCCTTGAGCCACTTCTCTCTCGATTTTTGCTTCCAATAAATCTCTTCTTAAGTGAGGATCTCTTCAAATTGTGCCCTAAGTGTCTCTCTGTGTGCCTTGTCTCAGTCATCCAGCAACTTTACCTCCTCAACAATCTAGCCCCTCCAGCTGTTGAAGTATCTTGTCCTTCGTAACTCTGCCCAATAGGGTTTTGTCAGCACCCCAACCCTTAGCACCTGGGTCACATGCTTTAGGTTCCCCACCAATGCAGCCATAGAAGGCTGCTCCTGTCTCTGCACACTCTAGGCTCGCCTAACGGTCTCCATGAAGTCCTCCTCCCTGAACCAGTATCTCTCAAATATGAAGTATTGCCTCCCCTGATGCCTATGGCTGAACCTTAACAAGATAGGTTTGTGATCAGACACTAGTGTAACTAAACATGATGCCTGCACATGTGGATAGTGGTCCTCTCAGTCAACCGATGTAAGAAAGATGTCCAACCTTAGAGCATGAAGGTGCTGCCCTCATGTTGGACCAAGTAAACAGGGCATTCGCCAAGCCAACGTCTATCAATGCTACTTCCTCTATGAATTGACAAAAGTTCTCCATCTCCCCCGAATGAGGGTTCTCCCCTATCCTCTCCCAAATTACAACAATTGCATTAAAGTTACCTCCCACACATCAGGGCTAGCCTGCACTTTGGTGGTAAAGGAGCAACTCATCCCACAGTGATCTCTTCCCCTCTCTAGTTTGGGAACCATATATCTCCAAGAAGTCCCACGAGAAGCCATCCCTCACATTGCAGAGGTGAATGAAACTAGCCCCTTGACTAACCTTTCTATCTTCCTTCACCTCTTCTACCTCAAATTGATTCCAAAGTACCATGATGCCACTAGCCCTCCTCTCTGTCGGAGAGGCCAACCCCTTTGTAAGCTTGGCTCCCCCAATCTCCCTTATGATGGATTCCCCATCCCCTTCACACTTTGACTCCTACAAACACAAGATGTCTATCTTACATCTTCTAACTAGCTCCTCACTGCCTTCCTCCTCTCACCCCTATAGACCCCCCTCACATTCTATGAGACTATCCTCATGTGGACAGAGCTATATCCCTACCTCCCCCCCCAGAATCGGTCCTCCTCTCCTCTCTCCCCTCGCTCCCCTTCGCCGCCCTTTTCTATGTTTTCCCTCCTCTCGCCTCCCTAGCCATGCTGATCAACCACCGCTTCTGGACTTTGGTGAAAACCCCCATGAGGTCCCTCTCGAGGCCCACAAAAAATAACCCACTTGTCTGCCAGCTCCCTCACTTAAGTCTCCGTCAACTTCATACCACCCCCACTAGCTCCCTCACCTCCTTCCTTCCCAATTGCCCCTCTCTGCAGCCTCCTCTCGTTCCAAGTTGCCCTCCTCCCGGCATGTGGTCTCTCTTGCTGTGTCCGGGATTTGTTCTTTGTCTTTAGATGGGATAGCTTTCTCCTCAACTCCCAGTGCCACGTCGATCTCCAGCATCGCCAAACCATAGCCCTGAGCCCAAGCCATTGCGCCAGACAGCTCGACGACTAAGGGTTGACATTGACGGCGCGCCATTGGCCTTCAACTCCTCTCTGGCATGCCTGCACACCTCTAGTAAGAGCAGCTTCGAAGAGAGGGATGTTCGGCGGGCCGGTGACACTGTTTAAGGATGATCAACGTCGTTTGCCCTGTGCTGCAGCCCATAGAGCACCCGTGAAAGGGCCAATGGTGATGGCGGCTGAGATTGCTAGTGGGAAGGTCATTGGCTAGTGTTGTGGGGGTGCTCGGCATCGTCCGCAGTCACCAGCATCAATGCCCGACTAGTCGGGGAGTTGGGAGGCCGATGCTGCACAAGGAGCCCTACAGCACCAGTTGGTCGAGGGAGATGAGAAATATCGAGCCCCCAATATCCAATAGCCACGTGACTCTAGATAACGGGTAAGTCACGGGTCGCTGTGATCGGGTCCGGGTTGGCGCAGATGCCCAGGCTCGGCCCAAGCCCCACTCCACTAGCACTTGTGCCACGACAAGGCCCATACGAGGGTCAGTTCGACTTACCCAATACCCTGACCAGTCCGACCGAGAGCGGAGATTTGAATTTGATGGGTCGAGAGGCGGCACGCCCCCCCCCCCCCCCACATCCTAGTCATCTTCAACCTGCGATCTCGGCTGGGGTTGCCCTAGGTTCCCCTGGCTCTGTCGACACCGCCCCTGTTCGCCCAATTGAATAGTGATGCGGACAACGAAAGCGTCCCCCCCCCCCCGCCAGGGTGATCACCGACAACACCGTCGCCAGAGTGGCCGTCCATATTGTAGCCTTCAATGCCATAAGGGGTCCGATGGGGACAAAGTTGAGGCTATTCAGCTCGGCCTCTTCAAAGCTCCGAACGACATAGGCAATCCTCGACTTGTCACATAGGACGATGGGTAGCCTGATCATCTTGATGCGAACCCTAATCTCCCATGGATCAGGGTATGCTCTTCTTGTGAGGGTCCACATCTAGGCATGGATGGTGGCTCCTTCCGCCACCAAGACTCCTACCTCCGCCACCGCATGCACCACCTTCTCGTCCGGGCCGACTGCTAGGAGTCTTGTTGCCAAGGTTTGTCGGACCTCTTACGGCCCGTGCCCTCCCCCCCAGGCGTTCATGAGCTCCCTTATGGCATCCGGCTCCACTACACCCTCTAATGGTGAAAGGAACAAACATTTTCTGATCTACTCTAGCTGGCCATGGAGAATGTCCAGGGGGATACATCCTTCCTCCAGGCAGCCCCTCCCCCTCTGTTGGGTCTGTTGTGCCCCTGTGATTTTGATGATAGCAAACACTATGAGTCAGCATTGCATATCATGAAACATCTCTGTCTAAATGAAAGTCCTGCTTGAGCATATAGGAAGTCAGTGCAAGTGCTCTCCATGCATTTGCTTAGTCTGTACAGCCAGTGCATCCGCCACTGTTTCATTCGACCAAGTCAGCTCAACCAGTGGTCTTCATGCATATGTGCAAGTCTATACATTGTCTGGTCGCACACACAAGTCTATACATTGTCTGGACGCACTCAAGTCCATACATTGTCCTGTCTGCATGCTATAAAGTCTGTACATTGTTGTCACATGCACACAAAGTATGTACACTCGATTGGTGGCTTGTTCATGCATCATCTCATCAAGTCTATACATCGCTGCATACACTAAGTCTATACATCGTGTACTTCATGCATTTAAAGTCTGTACAGCCCATGCTCAGGTTAAGTCTGTACAGAGTCTTGTTGCATCGTGTGCTTCACGCATTTCCAAAGTCTGTACATTCTCTGGTGACAAAGTCTGCACATTCTCTGCTGATATGTCCATGCATCGGTCAAGTCTATACATCGCCGCATGCCTATCAAGTCTACACATCTGTCAAGTCTGTACATCGTCTTTGCTCAAGTACACGCAAAGTCTGTACATTGTCTTTGCACAAGTCCACACTAAGTCTGTACAGCCTGTGTTCCATGCATTCAAAGTCTATACATTCCTATCTTTACCTACGTTCCCTGCTCTAGTAAACACACAAAGTCCATACACTATGCATTTGGGCATCGTTCAGAACACAAGTCTATACATTGGGTGCTGCATGATCACCAAGTCCATACACTAGCAAGTCTATATACATTGGTTGCTACATGCTCATCGAGTCTGCACACTAATGGCATGTCAGGACTTGTACTAAGCATAACCAAGTCAGTGCATCCATTTCTAATGTACATACTTTGCTTATTCAAACTGAAAATAATTTTCATCTGACAGGACTACTGCTCGAGGAGCCTAATGAGGGCACGTGATCCAAGAGTGGAGATGGCTCAGGAACGTAACACGTGGAATGCAGTGTGTAAAATGCTGCCACGTGGTCTAGGCTCTCTGGGCGGGAATCTGGAAACCACACGCCCACCTAATTTGCTACAGCTATAAAAGGAAGATTTCTCCATCTGGAGAAGCAGCTCGAGTAGAGGAGATTATGACTGAAGCAGAGAAGGAACTGAGGGCCTGCACGATCTAGTGTGAAGAAGAACGAGAGCAAAAGAGAGAGAAGAGCCAAATGAAGAAGAAGAGAGAGAAAGAAAGAGTTCGTGGAGAAGAAATCAGAAATCCTTGAAGATCTGTTCTCTGGCATTTGGATCAAATCCAAGCCAGACCTGCTCCTTCGAGAGCTATATTACTTGTGCTTCATTTTCAGCTTTCAGTTGCTGTGTCTTCCTATTTTTGTTTTTCTTTTGAATCTTTCATCAAGCTGTTTGCCAGCAGTGCAAGCTGTGATGCACAACGGCGAGGTGGATACCTCGGACGGCTAAGCTGTATTGCCCAGCGGAGCAAGCTGTGAAGCTCAGCGGTTGCAGAGAACGTGGTTCTCTGGACAGCAAGCTGTGAGGCTCAGCGCAAGCTGTTAGGCAGCGGATGGCTAAGCTGTATTGCCCAGCGGAAGCAAGCTGTGATGCTCAGCGGTTGTAGGCTAAGCTGTAAGGCCCAGCGGACGCAAGTTGTGTTGCGCAGCAGTAATCCACACTTGGGTTTGAGTGTGGGGTAGATGTAGATCTGGAGGACCGAACCACCTAAAAATCCTCTGTGCATTGGTTTGATTTCTTATATGATTCCGCTAGATGAATGGCTAGGAGCGCTTCAATTGTGTACTCTGTCTGAATGCTTTAAGGCACTCGCTCCTTTGATTTGATTCTGTCTACGGCTTAGACTTGCTTAGGTGCCTGCATTGTCGCAGTCCAACTGGCTGATCAATTGTTTCTTGGAATCTCTTCTTAAGAAGCTCAATTGATCTTTATTCCGCAACTGTCTAGTTACAGATTTTAATTAGGTAAAAATTTTTGAAGGGTTGATTCATTCACCCCCCTCTGAATCTATCGCACCGGTCCCAACAGGGTCGGGGGAAAGGGCCCCTTGCTACTGACAACCTCAACAAAGGAGCACCTAAAACAACCTCCCTTCTCCCCACCGTCGTTCTCCTGCTTTAACAGATTCTCTGGCATCATGCAAAACTTCTGCAGATGCCCCAAACTCCACCAGCGGAAGCACACCGTGGGTGGCCCAGGACGTCCACGCTGTTCTCCCGGTCCACTAAAGTGCGGCCGGAGATGGCCACCTCCCAGGGGGATCCTGTTCACCCCGGACGCCACATGCGGCACCCGCGGCATCTTATCGAGATTTTCCGAGAGCCTCTCTCTAGAAAAGCCTAGAGAGAGAATCCTCAGCCCGTACATCATCTTTGTTATCAGCATAAACCCTATACTCCTTACATGTCTGAACATCTTTGTAGGACCGGACCGCCTTACTAGTTGCCACCATAGCTGGAGGATGTGACTCTACATGACCAACCACCCAATGATAACTATTATGCCATCTTAGCTTCAAAGGTTGCAGGATTTCTGACTCACAATTAACCTCAACCAGCAATCTACTGCAAACACTGCCACAATCTTGTACTTTCATCCACACTGATTAACACCCCAAATGACAACACCAAGCTATTAAAAACTTCTACTCTCCACAAAATCAAAATTGCAGATAGATGACACCGCCGCTAATGGACCTTTGGGGTGCAACCCTCTTACCATGTCCCTTGTCCCACTCTGACCACATTGCTGATGTATTGTTGATAGGAAGTAAGGCAGATTTGAGAAGACACATTTTTGTATCCACATCGGTGAAAAAAAACCTGTTCGAAGGCAACATACTGACGGGCCATTAAACCTCATCTGGCCAATGCCTCCAGAAAGCACAAACAACCTCATCATGTTCAATAGTTCCTCTGTGGACAACATTGACTAAAGAACACTGCAAAGCTTGCATGTTCTGGTCAAAAGATGGAGACCATGGTGCATCAACTATTATTGGAATCATCAACTGGAGAAGGTTCATTGATCACCCTTGAAATCCATTCTTGATGTACACCATTGCCACAATGAATGCTCCTATCCTGACTGTTTGCATCTCCAATAGACAGCAACATTGCTGCAAACTGAAGCATGATGCCCGTTGCAAAGGCAACTGAAGCAAAGAGTTGATCAAGGATCTGGCTTCCTTGCAAGACCAGATTAGCTTCCATCGATCTGCAGATGCCTACAGGAGCTGAACCCACCCTCTTGCATCTCTGTGCAACTTCTCGCCGCCGGCCACCTTGTTATTTGCCTCGTTCTCTCCCTCACTCTCTCCATCAGTGCTGCTGGCCCACGCCACAAAGCTCCAATAAAGTGCTGAAAAGATATAACCATATGCAGCCTTAACCCTGCTTTCCCTAAAGAAGCGGTTTCTAGTTTTAAACCCATGAGCAACAGGTCACAGTGGAGCAATGTTGCTGTTGCACCAAGGCTTGTTCTCAACTTGCCATCCTCAATGTAAAATATTCTTCTCAGTATTTCTTGGTCTACTTCAGTCCATGAGCTATGTATTATCTTCATTCAAAATAAGTAAATTCTTTGGTTGAAAATTATTTAAGAACCCCCACACCCAAGCAGAAGGAACTTAATCAAAAATTGTCATTGAATCTTCCAAATGGATAATTGTCAACCAAGAAACTGACATGCATTGAACATTTGAACCAAAGATCTGTGGAAAACAAATTTCATACACATTGAGATAAATAATATCAATAGAATACCTGGCACAGGGCGTATCAGTTTGAACATAGATAAACTGCAAAAAGGAGGGAGAAACATAATGCTAATCAATATAACCATTATGAATGACTTACATTGCCACAACTTCTGAGAAACGGGGAATGAGCACCATGTATTAAAATGTATGAGATGAAAACCAAGAGAGGCTAATTGTAGTAGAACCTCTACCATAGTCAATAATGCACTGTACTTAACTATACGGGAAACAAACTATGATCCAACCACTAGAGCAAAGTTTAACTAACACTCAACTTAATCCTAGCTCTCTCCAATTGCAGCAAATTCCAAACCTAGCAAGAGACCATGGAGAAGCCTAGCATAAGCCCCTAAAAACAAATTGGTGGACGAGGAGCAGTCCTTGGTGGAACACCAAAAGTGCCTCTCAACTTGGACATAATCTAGAGAGAAGTAAAAGAAGGGAAATGTGATTCAGACCCAGAATGTAGGGAAAAGAAACATTTCTCATGAAATAATGAAAACAGTCATGTTCCAAATTCATTAGCAACAGAGAAGGGAACAAATCTAGCTCTAGATAAAATAAGCTGGAGCAATGGATGCCCATCCAAATAGAAAGAGTTTCTGCATATAACTGATTGAATGAAAGAACCTTACATTCAATCAGCTGCATTGTGTATAGGTTTTGGGGGGTTTGCAATTTTTGGGTTGTCACAGCCTATACTTGTACATTCTTTGTTTTAATACATAGTGGTACTACCCACTTTCAAAAAAAATCAGCTGCATTCTTCAGTCATTCATTGCAGAAAATAACAATTTTTCAATAAACAAGGAATCCCCGGGAACCCCACATTAACAATAGATCATTGGTGACTAGGCAAAATTCAGATACTGCAAAACAAAAAAAACAGCTTAAAAAAAATACCTATCAGCAGTTATCTCCGGAAATCTTTTGGGAGACCAAGATGTGAGCAAGTTGCCAACAATAAGCAAGCTTCCTTCATACTTCACACCATTTACCGTAAATCCTGTGTCAGAGTACCTAGAAGAATGCACAATTAAGAGAAAAAGTTTGTCTAATAAAATGTAGACATCAGAATATTACAGTGAAAGGACAAACAAAAACAATTCTCATAACATGCATTTCATAAGATCATGGCACTTTTGAAAATATATCAAAGACAATTTACAAAAGCATTGCATTTTGAGAAATATAGAATTTAAATATATCAGCTACAATGATATTTCATTTTGAAAAAAATGGATAAGCTTCTAAGTATACAATTTACAACATAATGGACTCTTGTGACTTGCATACAAAGACTTCTTTTTGAAAAATGGATGGTAGGTGCTGATGTCAAATTTAGACAAGATAAGTGAGCCCAGTGAGGGGGATGGCAATGGATGCATGGGAGAGATGGAAATATTGGGGTTTTATTTTGGGTTCATTTTGTATGTTTCTCAACTTAACTATGTGCCTTTTTAGGTGGTAGAAGTTATTCTTTTGTTCTTTAGAGAGAGAAGGGGGTGTCCCTAATGGATTTTCATTGAAAAGGTATCTTTAGGTGACAAATAAGGGGAAAATGGGAGAAATCTTTCACACTTACATTGTCCTTTTTCTTTCATGAAAAGTGGTACATCTACTTTAAAAAAAAAACGGATTTCATTTTGAATAATGGATAAGCCTCCATGACAGCAAAAGGAATATATAAGGTGTTTAACAGCAAATGAATCTTCATGAGTGGTACAGACAGCACAAGAACAAGCTGTCCAGAAAGAACTTTTGAAACGGTTTGACAAAGAATTCCTTTATCTCCTTGATCTTTGATTAATGCAGAAGGAATTATCTAGAATGTGAGATAGGCTGTTCAAGCCAAACATTTTCCAGGTCAGTAATCACTAAAGGCTGTTGGTCAGAACAAGAATATCCTAACAGCAACCTCTGGTTTTCTACTCGGCAAGGACAAGCCTCACAGCATATGATATTTCCATTGAAGACTCTGATTGCCTAAGTATTGAGGGTGATAAATGCAGTGCCATTTGATGAATAATCAGTCCCTTTATACTATGTTTATTCACCAACATCCAGCGGGGATTTAGGAAAGGAAGGGACAGAATGTAGAAGAGTTTCTTCAGATACTAAGAAGAAAAGAAAAGACTAAATAAGGACAAGGCTTACAGCATATGTTATTTCACTTCAAGTCTGCAAGTGCTGATGTTTTGCAGCAAGGGATTTGGCATCTATGAATGCTGAGCTGACTGATGAATAACCAATCTCTTGATACTATATCTCTTCACCAATATTTAGTAAGGGTTTAGGAAAGAGAGACACAGCACTTAGAAAACCTTCTTCAGATGCTACCTGGCATGGGGGTGGAGGGGGGGCAGAATAAGGTTATTAAAAAATGTGCAGCTAAAAAGAGGAAGAAAATGGGTGCCAGCCTAGGGGCAACAGATTCTAACTCAATCAAGCTCGAAATGAGAATTGGATTTGGTGCACCCACCAAGGAACAAGCTGGGCCTCTTAGAGTCTGCAGTTCTGTCCAAGCACTATCAGAAATAATAGATGCTGAATCATCAGACTAGTCACAAAAAGGGGTAATCTAATTATTGGAACAAGGTATCTTGGAGAACAAGAAACCTATGGAAGTTAGATTTCAGTGTTGAAATTGATGAGGCTACACACATTTTCTAAATCCATGGGCTGGGAGGAGAAACTGTGCAAATTTTATTCTACAAATCACTGTGAACAAGAATGTGTTTGATCTTGATTTTTTTTGTTGAAAAGCGGATGGTACCACAAATATATTAGAAGAAGAAAAGGAGGTACAGGTATAATCTTTTAGCTCTCAAAAAAACCCCAATACAAAAACCAACACACCCAGAGGTCGAACCCCATTAACTCCCCAAAAGCATAAAAAGTGAGGAGTTACGTGCCTCCACATTACAAAAGTATTTTGCCCAAAAAACCACTATCTCACAAATAAAAGAGAATAAGCTATCCTCCGGTCTCGCTTCCCTTTTGAATATTTTCATGTTCCTTTCGCTCCACAAGGCCCAAAGTGTGGCATGAAGAATGAGCCACCAAATAACATTGTCACCCTTGAGGATCCACCTCCTGTGTCACTTGAGGAAGAGCTGATGCACCCTCTCAAAGTGACCAAGAAGCTGATTGAATCTCTGGCCGATCCTCGCCCAAATGCCCTTCACAAAGGAACAGCTTGCGAACAAATGGTCCATATCTTCCTCTGCATCCCCGCACAAACAACATAGAGTGGAAATGTGCTGAAGGAAAGTGCCACCCTGTCACACGTGGGAAGACGGCCATGCAATATCCTCCAGACCAATAGCTTCACTTTGATTGGGCTCTTAGGAACCCACACCTGCAATACTAAAGAATGGCACATTCCCCCATCCAAAATGAGGGAGTAAGCCGACCTAATTGAGAACCCTCTCTCCCGCTCCCATCTCCACATCCAACGGTCTCCTCTACTGGCATCTGGTCTGAAGTCTAGGAGAAAAGTGAGGAGATTTTCCAGCTGGTCCATCTCTCCCAAGGTGAGATTCCTCCTAAACGTAGGTGACCAAATATCCCCATCCAACTACGCATCAAAGACTGAGCAATAGAAGCCCCGGGTGCACCCAAAATAGCGTACAGTGACGGGAGGACCTTCGCTACTGTGAAATCTCGACACCACATGTCCTACCAGAACAGACACCTCTCTCATCACCCAGGCTAAAGCGAACACTAGCTTTGATGAAGTCTACGCATTGGAGGATGCCTCTCCAAATCGGGAGACATTATACATGTGAGATGGGGTCAAATCCCACACTCTAGACAAACAGTAGTATCAATAGCATCCCTGGCTGATCAGCTGGGTCCACAACCCTTCATTCTCTGTCCCGAGGCTCCACAACCACTTACACATTAGTGCTAAATTGAAATCTCTTATGTTCTTGATGCCTACATGTCTCATTTCCTTGCTCTTGCAAACTCTGCCCTATGAAATATCATGCCAGCCCCTTGTTGCCCAGTATATGGCTAGACCCAGAGGAGGGCG
The DNA here is from genome assembly GCA_022559845.1 of Amorphophallus konjac. NCBI lineage: Eukaryota > Viridiplantae > Streptophyta > Magnoliopsida > Alismatales > Araceae > Amorphophallus > Amorphophallus konjac. The sequence continues at coordinate 196,342,362 of CM040126.1, read as the reverse complement.
AATGGGTAATTTAAAATTTTGACCAACTTTAGTATATAGCTTAAGAATGCAGTAGAGATATTAAGTAATAGTGCGATAGAAGTTAAAGTAAGAAAGCAATCACACAGTTATACACAACATGACTTATACTGGTTCGGTCGTGACCTCCAGTCACACCTACGTCCAGTTCCTCAGAAAAATCCCTAAGATTCCACTAGTCTTTCCAAGACAAGTTACACCCGGCTATTTTTCTTAAGTGTTCAGCCACACCTCGGGCACTCCTTCACAATCAAAGTCCCAGCTGAGTTTTCCGGGTATCAGCCAAACCTAACGCAGAATACTGTCCTTCTGCTGGACACCCTTGCTCGCAAGTAAGTATCACTCCTTCACAAGGAGATACAAGCTATAATCAGAAAATACTTGAATGTTGCCTCTCAGTAAGCTTGTGGTGTACAATGTAACTCAGTGAGTTCAATATGAAAGATAAGAAAAGAGATATGCAATCTTGAACTAGAAAAAGTCTTTTTAAAGAAATATTCAAAGGAATGCAAAAGGCTAGAAAAAATCAACAGAGAGAGATTTCAGAAAAACTGTAGTGGTTGATTTGCTTTGCGCTGAGACTTTGCGTAGGAGGAAGAGTTGCAGAAGAATTGCTTTTGTTTTGCTCAATCTCTTGTAGGATTCTCACTGGAGTTCTTCAAGCAGCGCATCGTATCTTCTCTTCCTGACTTGCTTGTATTTATAGTCTACTTGAGCATATTGCCGTTAGACTTATTCCTGAGGCCGTTAGACACGAGTGGTTAACGTTAGACTCTAAAATATGATCGTTAGTCACAGATAACAGAGCGTCAAGTTTCTTAATTTTTCCGTTAAAATCAGCTATCTCGAAGTATCTGTATCTTGGGAGGATCTTCTTCGTCCTTATTGGACAATCAGTCTGCAGAAAGATTTGCATCTCTTATAATATTTTGTAGTCAGAATGTCTTTCTGAGGTATGTGTGTTTCCTACTGCAGAAGATCATATCTTAGTGGAATAAAATAGAGTATATTTCTTTCTTTATTTGTGGCTTCGAAACGTGGCTGTTTGGTCTCTGATTTGTCATCCTTCTTTTCCTGAAATAGCGTAAGAAAAACTCGACCTTTCTTAGGTCGTTAGACGGAAGTGATATAAGAAGAGAAACCTTGCATAACCCGTGATAAATGTAAAGAGGTCGTTTGCATGTTCTTCAATAAATGTCTGTACGTATTCATTAATTGCTTGATATATTTAAAAACTCAATTGTTGTTGAGATAGTCGCTGATAATGTTTGAGACAGTTGATGTGTGTGTTCGACTATGTGTTTTGTGGCTAGTTCGTCTGTGAGGCATCGACTATGTAACTTAGTCAAGTATAGTGTTTAGATAGTCGAATGTTTTATCGACTAAGCTATCATATGGTATAAGATAAGTTTTGAGATAGTCGAATAGTTGTTTGAATGATTCATCGACTATGTGAGAGTTTAAGTTTCCAGATAGTCGAATGTATCGACTATGTAATTTTTGTTAAGGATCGATTAACCTATCAGATAGTCAATTGTATCGACTATGTAACTTTTCTCTTTTAGCGATCGACTAAGTTTTCAGATAGTCGAATGTATCGACTATCTGACTTCTTTCTTTAGCGATCGACTAAGTTTTCAGATAGTCGAATGTATCGACTATGTGACTTCTTTCTTTAGCGATCGACTAAGTTTTCAGCTGGTCGAATGTATCGACTATGTGACTTCTATCTTTAGCGATCGACTATGTGACTTCTTTATTTAGTATCGACTATGTGAACTTCGTTTTATTATTGAATTCGTTTTGTTATCTAGGTTATTTGTTTTGCACTCTTTGATCAATTCAATCTGTTTTGTTATCACCAAAATCAATTGTATTTTCAAGGACTGCTTATTTTATGCAGATATCAGTCTATCAATCTCCCCTTTTTTGGTGATGACAAAACTAATGTGAGAAGATGCAACAAGAGGGTTTCCTGTATATACTGTATCAAGTAAAAATTTTGCAATCATGAAAATATATTCAAACATACACATTCAATCATAGCTACTGTCAGTTAAAACATAAAATCGTGTTTCATATATCTCAGATATTTTTCTCCCCCTTTTTGTCAGTAACCAAAAAGAACATACTAACAAGCCATAAGTTGAACAGAGATGTTTGATGAACTATATAGACATAAGGAGGTACAATAAAGAAACATTAGTGGTGCTTCCTCTTTCTGGTATACTGCCTGACAGGAGCGCTGGCAGAGGGGGAAGGGTAAGATGGTTTAGTAGCAGGAGGTAAGGAGACTATTGGAGGTTCATCAAGAGGTTCCGTGGAAGGAGGTGATAGAGCAACGATCTTCTGAAGCTCATATTCATAAAATTGTTCTCGATCAAGAAAGGCATCATATGCAAGGAAGGCAGTACCGGTTTCGGCCGAGTCCGAAACCGAAACCGGTTTCGGTTTCAGTTTCGGCCGAAACTAATTAAATAATATATTTTTTATAAAAGGGTATATTTGGTTTCGGCCGAAACTGCCTTCCATGATCATATGTGAGAAAGGAAATGCCTTGTTGCTCTCTTTCCTGACAGATTTGAACATAGATTTGAAGAAATTTCGGGGCCCTGGCAACAATATCAGCAAATTTTCTGTAGGTAAATTGAAGGCACCAATCTGCAAAGTAGACCAAGGGTTGATTCTGAGCCACACGTTCAGCCATTTCTTGATGATAATGATGAGCATCTTTACAGTGACGACGCCATTCAATAAGGGAACGTTGATAGCATTTGAAACGGATATGGGCCAGAGCATTTGGAGTGGTGCGTTTTTCTTTGACAAATTTTAGAAGAAGGGCATTAAAGCCCAGAGTACTTTGGTTCTAGAGAGATAGGGCGGTGTTGATGCGGAGCACGCGAATGCACAAGGCTTTGTGAAGGTCATGTTTCACAAATTCTGTTTGAAAAAGAGCAATTTTTTTATCGTCACCCTGGGGAGGAGAGACAAGTTCAAAGGAATATCGGGCATCAAATTATGGATAGATGAACATGGAGAACCAAGTGGAAGGCTTATAGCGAGAGACATTAATCATATAACGAGTGAGAGGAGGAGGTGTAGGTGGATGTTCAGAAGGAGGTGCCATAGTGGATGATGTGGCGTGAGAGGAAGATTCAAGATAGGAGGAAGAAGGAAGAGATGATGGTTCTTCATCCGGAAGAGCGTCCCTGTATAAGGAGGAAACACGGCGAGTTTTTCTGGGTGGTGAAGAGGAGATGTGAGGGTGTGTAGGTGCAGGCGGAGTGTGATAGAGAATTATTGCAGTGGAGATATCAGGAGGTGGAGTAGAGACGGGAGAGATAGGTGACTTGACACTTGACACGTATAGTAGAGGAGAGACCAGCTTGGTCAGGTGGAGATAGAAAGAGAGTAACCGTTGGAGGAGTGGAGGTAGAAAGACCGGCTTGGTCCAGGGGAGTTACCTGTGAAGAAGGAGGTAGAGAAACTAGATGTTTAGTAGTGGTGGATGGTGCTGGTGTAAGGTGAGGAGAAGATAAGGGAGAGGGAAAGAAGTTTGGTGATGGAATCTCTGGAGGAGGAATACCTATAGGAAGAGGTGGTGTTCTGTGGAGGTTGGCAGTGAGAGACTGAATTTGGGCCAGAAGGACAATGAGAAGATTTTGGTTGGTTTCAGCAGTGGTCTTGACCGCGGCGATCTCTTGGTGTTGACGATGCAACTGCTCATCAATCATCTGTCTGAAGTTACCCAACTGCGCTTCTGTAGATCTTGTGGTGTTTCTGAGCTGGTTAATTGTGACTTGCTGTGAGCCAGAACAAGAGAGAAGTTGATTCTTCATTCTGATGAAATCTTCATTTTGAACTTTAAGTGACTCACTGATATTTCTTAGTGCATCAAGTATTTGGCTTTCCAATACTTTTGATGCTCGATGGTTGGCTTCATAGTTTGCAGACAAATCATAGTGAGTCGTAACTAGTTTTTGTTCAATGTTTGGGACTCAATAACTGTTCTCTCAATGCTGTCAGCCATTTCATTCATATGTTCCCAAAAATTTTGGAGAGTTTGTTTGATGTGGTTGACATCTTCACGGAGGACTTGGATCTCTTCAGAGGTGGAGGGTGTTGTCCAAGAGCTGGGGTGGACTTCAGCATGAATCCATGAGGGAGATACTTCGACTCTAGCTGTCTCCCAATCTTTTGGTGTTGCTCGTTCGTGGGGCTGCTCCCCCTCAGTGTGAGCATCTCATTTGTTAGAGAGCTCCCCCTCAATATGTGAGCTCGTAGTAATGTCATGAAGAGTTGCATCAATCCGTTCCAAGGTGATTTCTACTTCGGCTTGAGAAGAATGCTCTAAAACATTTTCATGATCCGGACTGGCCCTGACATGGAGTTCCTCGACTTGGACTGGCTCCACACTGGACGGTGTCTGAATTGGTGCCGCTTCTTCTGGAACCGATACATTGATGGTTGTGGGTAGAGAGGAGGTACCTGCTTGCTCCTTAAGTTGACTTTTGCTAGAGTCAGATTCTCCTTTTCTGACCCATTTTCCGTTCAGGTAGGTGAACTCACTCCTTTGTAGTGATGAAATGCGAAGAGGAGTGCATGAGCTCGACTTCTCATCGTTGACATTTATCTGAAAATATTGAATAATTCTTGTAACAAGTGGTCCATAGGGCAACCAAAAGAATTTCTTCTTACTGCCTTCCTTAGCAGTTTTTCTAGCTTCATCTGCCCCTTCAACCATGATATCAAAGATGATAGAAGCCAGATTTATGTCCCATTTTTCCAGAAGGAAGTAAAAAAGATTGGAATCTTCGACAGTGCACAGAGAATGACTCCCATGTTGTGGAGTAATGGTGTAAGTGATAATGAGGTGAATCATCTTTGCTTTAACATCCATCAACGTAATGTCTAGATTTTTCTTGACGCCTGGCCTAAAATTGTTGCCAAATATTCTTGCCCCCTTTACAGCCGTAGACTCTCTGCTGGGTAGATTAACTCCTGTTGCTGAGCATTCCAGTAAGTTGGCTAGGAGTTCGGTAGTTACCTCTATCCTTGTGTTCTTAACATTGATAACCAATTTGTTGCCTTCCATCTTCATATTAAAATAAAATACCTTGCCAGCATCTTCCAGGGTTTCTTCTCGAAGTGAGCAGAACTTTAGAAGCTTCATTGCCAAAAAATCTTACCTTATGCTTAGACCGTATCATTCCATTTCTTCAAAATCAACGTAACTTCCACTGATCATGGTGGAGCTCATACTTAGGAATAGTGCCCTGTCAACACTGGTAGCGAAATACTAGGCGTCGGTAGCAATGCCTACCATGGAGCTAGGGTTCTGGGATATCAAGAGGTTTGTTTGAGAGATTGTGAGAAGAAAAAGATATGTATGGACCAGATTGAGGAGAATCGAAGAAGAAACCTGACAAAGGCTTTGTAAGCAGGTCACCGGAAAAGACATTGCGAGACCTTCAGCAAGAGATGAGCCTTGCGCGGGAGTTCCAGGTTCGAAGATGAAGACGATGGGTCGAGATAGTCGGCTTAAGAAGATGGTGGCATTTAGGTTTTCGAGAGATGTGGCCCCTCGAATTTTGAGTCGATAAATGAAATTCTGACGTAACCGATTGTGACTAGTGATAAAGTAGAGGATATTCGATTTGTTGATTAAAAAAGATCTTAAAAGGATAGTTGTCATGGCTATAGGATATCCAGGAGGATTATGGATGACTGTGCTTTATCTAAGAGATAGTCGATAACATCATCAATCGACTATCTTTTTGGACAGATGGAATAGAAGAAATAGTTGAACAAGTATCTGTGTACTTCTTATTCTGATATCATCAGTTCATCATCATTTTTATGTTTTGCGTCCAATTTTTCTGAGCATCTATTTTTCCAAGATACACATTCCCAATTCTCTTCGAATTGCGGGAAGCATTCTTCGGGAAGAGGCTTGGTGAAGATGTCAACTAATTGATGCAAGGTATCAACAAAATTAAGTGAAATGTCATTATTTGCTACATGCTCTCTTATGAAATAATGACGTACCTCGATGTGCTTTGTTCTAGAATGGTGTATTGGATTTTTGGTCAGATTGATAGTACTTGTGTTGTCACACATCATTGGAATTTGATTTAGCTTTAATCCATAGTCTTCCAGCTGATACTTAATCCATAGTAATTGTGCGCAACAGTTTCCTGCTGCAACATATTCAGCTTCTGCAGTTGATAATGTTACAGAGTGTTGCTTTCTGGATGACCAAGATATTAGGCAACCTGAAAAGAATTGGTATGTACCACTGGTGCTCTTTCTATCTAATTTACAGCCAGTGTAATCAGCATCTGAGTATCCTATTAATTCACGTGTGCCTGATCTTGGATACCATAGACTCATATTAGCGGTGCCACATAAATATCTGAAAATTCTTTTAACATGTGTTAAGTGTGATTCTTTCGGATTAACTTGATATCTAGCACACATGCATACACTGAATAAAATATCAGGTCTACTAGCAGTGAGGTATAAGAGGGAATCAATCATACCTCTGTAGATCTTCTGATCTGTTGAATTACCTGATTCATTATTGTCTATCTTGCTCGAAGAGCTCATTGGTGTAGATAATGGTTTTGCTTTATCAAGGTTGTGTTTCCTCATCATGTCGTTGCAGTACTTGGTCTGACTTATAGATATTCCTTCATTCATTTGTTTAATTTGCAGACCTAGGAAACAACTCATCTCAAATTCTCCCTGCATTAACTTTTCAAAACTCTTGCACATTTTGTTGTTAGTTGCTCCAAAAATAATGTCATCAACATAGATATGAACGATTAAAGTTCCTAGATGGTTATTTAAGATAAATAAAGTTGTGTCTGCTTTGCCTCTTTTGAATTTGTTTTTTATCAGGAATGAGCTTAGCCATTCGTACCATGCTCGCGGTGCTTACTTTAGTCCATAAAGAGCTTTATGTAGCCTATAGACATGATCACATTTATTTTTATCCTCAAATCCAGGTAGCTATTCGACATATACTTCTTTGATATACCCATTTAGAAATGCACTCTTCACATCCATATGGTATAATCTTAATCTGTGTGCAGCTGCATAAGCTAGAAGAATTCTGATAGCTTTTAATCTTGCGACTAGTGCAAATGTCTCGTCATAATCTATTCCTTCCTCTTGAGAGTAGTCTTGTGCAACTAATCTGGCTTTGTTTCTAGTGATTACTCCTTATTCATCCAATTTGTTTCTGAACACCCACTTAGTTCCAATTATGGGGCAATCATTTGGTCTTTCTACTAGATCCATACTTGGTTCCTGGTGAATTGATTCAGTTCTTCTTGCATGGCTTGGATCCAAGCTTCATCCTCAAGAGCTTCTTCTACGTTTCTTGGTTCTACAAAGACAAAGGCTAAGTAGTCATAGGAAAATAAATTTCGTCTAGTCCTTACCCCAGCTTGTGGATCTCTAATGATATTCTCCTTTGAGTGACTCTTTGCATACTTCCATTCCTTTGGCAATTCTTGATTTAGTTCTTCCTCTTGATGAAGCTCTTCAATTTGCGGATCTGACTGATGTTGTTTCTGGATTGATAGATCTTCCAATTTCGAGGTCCACTCATCTGCATCATCACAAACCGACTTTTCTCTTTCTTTTGTGAGAGGGTTAAACTCATCGAATTTTACATGTGTAGTTTGTTCAACAAGGAGAGTTCTTTTATTGAATACTCTAAATAAATTCGTTTTAGAAATGTACCCGAGAAAAATACCTTCATCACACCTTGAATCCAGTTTTCCAAGATTATCTTGGCCATTATTGAGAATGTAGCATTTGCATCCAAATGGCTTGAGGTGACTGATATTTAGCTTCTTACCTTTGAATAATTCGTAAGGTGTTTTTTTCAATATGGGTCTGATCATAGCTCTATTGATTATATAGCAAGCTGTGTTGATGGTTTCGGTCTAAAAATATCTTAGAAGATTATAGTCAGCTAACATTGTTCTTGTCAAATCCAACAAGGTTCTATTCTTTCTTTCAGCAACTCCATTTTGCTGAGGTGTTGTAGGAGCTGAGAAATTATGCTCAATTCCATTTTCCTCACAGTATGACTAAAATTCAACATTTTGAAATTCTCCCCCCTGATCACTTCTTAGTGCTATTATATTGTACTTCTGCCCTTTGTGAACCTTTTTGTTGAATTTGATGTAGGTTTCAAAAGTATCAGCTTTGTTTTCCAGAAATGAAACCCATGTAAATCTTGAATAGTCATCCACTATAACTAATCCATAATTCTTCCCTCCAAGGCCCAATGTTCTCATTGGTCCAAATAAATCCATGTGAAATAGTTCTAGGGGTTTGCTAATGGTGACAATGTTCTTATTTTTGAAGGAATTTCTAACTATTTTTCCTTCCATATAGGATTTGCAAATTGGTAACTCTGCAACTTTCTTCAAGGGAAGTCCTTCGACCAGGTCATATTTTGCTAATTTTCTTATTACTCCCTGACTTGCATGGTTGAGTCTCCTATGTCATAAGACAACTTCATTTTCCTCTCTGGTTGTGAGGCACACTTGTTGTGATTTCAGATCATCCATGTATACTACATACATATTTCTTTCTCTTTGTATCTTGAATATGACTTTGTCTGTGTCAACCTCAAGAATTATACAGTGGTCAGCTTCAAACTTTACTAGATGTCCTTTGTCGCATAGTTGGCTGATACTTAATAGGTTATGTTTTAAACCTTCCACATATAGTACATTATCTATGCATTAGGCAGTCTTAAATCCGACAGTTCCTATTCCTTTGACTTGCCCTTTTCCATTGTCTCCATAGGTCACAGACCCTCCAGATTTATCTTTAATCTTTGTGAACAGAGACCTATCCCCTGACATATGTCTTGAGCAACCACTATCAAGGTACCACTTTGTGTTGCTTGCTTCAAGGCAGATCTGCAACCGAAGAAATTAATTCTAAATTTTAGGTACCCAAATCATCTTGGGTCCTTTGGTGTTAGCATGTAGAAAGGCTTTAGGAACCCATTTCATGTTTTTTCCTTTATCTACATGTTTTACTGTCAAATTTCTTCCGAGAAATTCTTTTGGAGATTTTATTGTACCTTTGGCTTTTATGAATGTTGGTAGAGGATAGTTTTTATACGAATTTATTGGAGATTTATCTTTATGTCTTTTATATCTTATACCTTCTCTTCTGAAGCTAGCTGATTGAAATTTTAGTACATCTTTTAACCCTTTTTCTCCTTTTTGTAAATATTTCTAGAGATTTTTTAAGGTAGGCTTCTTTTTCTTTTAATTCAATAACTTTTACTTCTTTAGTTAATAATTTATCGTATTGATCTTTCATGTGATCTATGTTTTCTGCGATTGTTTTGGTATTTTCTTCTAATTCTTCGAAACATATTTTTAGTTCTAGTTTTATTTCATCGTTTTCTTTAGTAAGTTTTGTTACTTGGGTTTTTAAGGATTCACATTTTAAACAGTTTTTATCTCTTAAGTTTTGATATTCTATTTTGAGATTTTTAAGTTCTGTACTGCCTAATTTGAATTTGTCATAGAGTTCCTCAAAGGCATCTTCTAATAAATAGTCTAAATTAGAATATGAGCTGAGATTAGAATCATGTACCTGATCTTCATCATTGTTTGCCATTAAGGCCAGATTTGTTTCTTCATCTGATTCTGAAGTTGATGTACAAGACATGGAATCTCATCTTCCCATGCAGCCGCCATGGCCTTCTTTTTGAAGTGTCTTCTGAATTTCTTGGGATTTTCTGACTTCTTCCACTCTTTGCCCTTTTCTGCCTGCTTCTTAAGTTTAGGACATTCAGCCTTGATATGTCCTAGTTTGTTGCACTCATAGCAGATAACTTCTTCTTTCTTCTAGAGATCATTCTTTGAAAACTTCTTCTTCTGCTGATTTTTGGAGAGCTGTCCTAGCTTCTGCAATCTTTTCTTCTTCATAATACATTGCAGCTTTCTGGACAGCATTGCACTTCTTCATCTAAGTTATTTGGAGTCTCCTCTTCTTCTGACTCTAGTTGTGATTCTTCGGCTTTTAGAGCACCTATTTTTCTACTAGTAGAAGCTTCTCCTAATCTCTGCATGTTGATTTCATGGGCCATTAGCGACCCAATTAATTTTTCCAAAGACATTGTTGCTAGATCGTTTGCTTCTTCAATAGCTGTGACTTTTGTTGTCCAACTGCTTGGCAACGATCTAAGAATCTTTCGCACCATATCACCTGAGCTGTATTCTTTTCCAAGTGCAACTAACCCATTGGTGATGTCGGTAAATCTGCAGTACATCTGAGAAATAGATTCATTAGGCATCATCCTGAATTGCTCGTATTGTGACACCAGGATGTCTATTCTTGTCTCCTTCAATTTGTATGTTCCTTCATAGGTGATCCGGAGCTTTTCCCAGATTTGTTGCGCTATTTTGCAGGCAGAGACTCTGTTGAATTCGTTCCTTGATAGTCCGCAGCATAGATGATATTTTGCCCTGGCATTCAAAGAAACATTGTTTTTATCAGTGGTGGTCCATTCATCTTTTGGGCTGGTAATGATACAGTCACCCTCTTCAACTATCATCCAGAGATCGTAGTTTTGACTTTTCAATAAAAACTCCATTCGAGTTTTCCCATAAGAGTAGTCTGAACCATAGAACAGTGGAGGACGGTTGACGGATTGCCCTTCTGTCATCTCAGCCATATAAATCTTTTGCTCTCATATTGTTAGATCATTTTTATACGAGAGCATGGGCTCTGATACCACTTGTTGCCCAGTATATGGCTAGACCCAGAAGAGGGGTGAATGGATAATTTAAAATTTTGATCGACTTTAGTATATAGCTTAAGAATGTAACAGAGATATTAAGTAATAGTGCAAAAGAAGTTAAAATAAGAAAGCAATCACACAGTTATACACAATAGGACTTACACTGGTTCGGTCGTGACCTCAAGTCACACCTATGTCCAGTTCCTCAAAAAAATCCCTGAGGTTCCACTAGTCTTTCCAAGACAAGTTACACCCGGCTGTTTTTCTTAGGTGTTCAGCCACCCTCGGGCACTCCTTCACAATCAGAGTCCCAACTGAGTTTTCCGGGTATCAGCCAAACCTACGTAGAATACTGTCCTTCTGCTGGACACTCTTGCTCGCAAGCAAGTATCACTCCTTCACAAGGAGATACAAGCTATAATCAAAAAAATACACGAATGTTGCCTCTCAGTAGGCTTGTGGTGTACAATGTAACTCAGTGAGTTCAATAAGAAAGATAAGAATAGAGATATGCAATCTTGAACTACAAAAAGCCTTTTTAAAGAAATATTCAAAGGAATGCAAAAGGCTAGAAGAAATCAACGGAGAGAGATTTCAGAAAAAGTGTAGTGGCTGATTTGCTTTGCGCTGAGACTTTGCGTAGAAGGAATAGTTGCAGAATAATTGCTTTTGCTTTGCTCAATCTCTTGTAGGATTCTCACTAGAGTTCTTCAAGCAGAGCATCGTATCTTCTCTTCCTGTGACTTGCTTGTATTTATAGTCTACTTGAGCATATTGCCGTTAGACTTATTCCTGATGTCGTTAGACACGAGTGGTTAACGTTAGACTCTAAAATATGATCGTTAGTCACAGATAACAGAGAGCGCCAAGTTTCTTAATTTGTCCGTTAAAATCAGCTATCTCGAAGTATCTGTATCTTGGGAGGATCTTCTTCGTCCTTATTGGACAATCAGTCTGCAGAAAGATTTGCATCTCTTATAATATTTTGTAGTCAGAATGTCTTTCCGAGATATGTGTGTTTCCTACTGCAGAAGATCATATCTTAGTGGAATAAAATAGAGTATATTTCTTTCTTTATTTGTGGCTTCGAAACGTGGCTGTTTGGTCTCTGATTTGTCGTCCTTCTTTTCCTGAAATAGCGTAAGAAAAACTCGACCTTTCTTAGGTCATTAGACGGAAGTGGTATAAGAAGAGAAACCTTGCATAACCCATAATAAATGTAAAGTGGTCTTTTGCATGTTCTTCAATAAATGTTAATTGCTTGATATATTTAAAAACTCAATTGTTGTTGAGATAGTCGCTGATAATGTTTGAGACAGTTGATGTGTGTGTTCAACTATGTGTTTTGTGGCTAGTACGTCTGTGAGGCATCGACTATGTAACTTAGTCAAGTATAGTGTTTAGATAGTCGAATGTTTTATCGACCAAGCTATCAGATGGTATAAGATAAGTTTTGAGATAGTCGAATAGTTGTTTGAATGATTCATCGACTATGTGAGTTTAAGTTTCCAGAGAGTCGAATGTATCGACTATGTAGTTTTTGTTAAGGAACGATTAACCTATCAGATAGTCGATTGTATCGACTATGTAACTTTTCTCTTTTAGCGATTGACTAAGTTTTCAGATAGTCGAATGTATCGACTATCTGACTTCTTTCTTTAGCGATCGACTAAGTTTTCAGATGGTCAAATGTATCGACTATATGACTTCTTTCTTTAGCGATCGACTATGTGACTTCTTTCTTTAGTATCGACTATGTGAACTTCGCTTTATTATTGAATTAGTTTTGTATCTAGGTTATTTGTTTTGCACTCTTTGATCAGTTCAATCTATTTTGTTATCACCAAAATCAATTGTATTTTCAAGAACTGCTTATTTTATGGAGATGTCAATCTATCACTCCTGACTTTATCCCCATTGCTATGTCAAAAGAATCTAGCCTGAATAGACTCCAATTTCTTCGCCACCGTCTTCGGGACTCTGAAGATCGAGAGGAAGTAGATCGACAAGTTGTCAAGCATAGATCTGCATAATACCATGCACCCTCCATGAGATAGAAGCATAGCCTTCTAACCTGCCAATCTGAACTAATATCTTTGCACCACCACCTGCTAATCCCTATAATGGAGTGGCCCAGAAGACAGAGGAAGGCCCAGATAAGAGAAAGGAAACTCCCCAATCTGACAACCAAAAATGAAAGTTGCCCGCCTAAGTGTTGACTCCTCCATGTTGATCCCCGCGACCTGGCTTTTGCTATAGTTCATCCTCAGTCTGCTGATGTCCTGCACTATCTCTAACATCAATCTGGCATCAACCAACTGGCGCTCCTCGACAGCTAGAAAAGGACAGCGTCATCGGCGTACTGGAGATGGGTGATGCTGCTACTGGACTGACCTGCCTAGAAGCCTCGAATGACACCTGCCACCTCGGCTCTCAGCCATAACCTACTCAATCTGAGGCACCAGGACAAATAAGAGCAGAGATAGAGGATCTCCATGTTGCAACTCTCTCCCACTAGGGAAGTAAGCGATGGGCTGCCCATTAATAAGCACTAAAAAGGAAGCAGAAGAGATACACTCCCGTATCCACCTAATCCATCTCTGATGAAAGCCTATTTTTCGAAGCACCTAAAGAAGACAATTCAAGTTGACCCTCTCATAAGCCTTCTCAACGTCCAGCTTGAGAACCACACCTCTTCCTCTGTTGTTTCATAGCATACAAACGTTCATGGGAAACAAGGAAGTTCTCCTGGATATGCCTATCCCTGATGAAAGTCCCCTGGTGTCCAATGACCAAACTATCCATCACCCTATCAAGTCTCCTGGCTAACACCTTCGTGATGATTTTATAGGTACTATTCAGCAAGCTGATGAGCCTAAAATCTGCCCATTCCTAAACACCCTTCTTCTTAGGGATCAAGACCAGGAGGGTTTTGTTGATATCCCTCAAGTGGACCCTACCCTCTTGGAATTCCCTAAGTGCACTAATGAGGTCCTTCTTGATAATATCCTAACAATGTTGAAAGAAGATCATGGAAAAACGATCTAGCCTAGGTGCTCTGTCCCCTACAAGGAAGAAAACCGCATGTCTGATCTCCTCTTCCTGAAAGGGATCCGCAAGAGCCTCACTATCTGCCGAAGAGAGGTGTGGAAGCAAGTCATATGCAAAGTCAAGCCTGCCCTGCTGCTCTTCCAAGAAAAGCCTAGCATAGAACTCCCTGGCATGTCTTCTGATGTCTTGCTCCCTACTAATAGTCTCAGCTCCGACCTTGATTGAAGCAATTTGACTCAACCTCCTTCTCCCCGATGCAATAATGTGGAAATAAGTTGTGTTCTTGTCACCTTCCTTCACCCATTTCTCCCTAGATCTCTGCTTCCAGTAAATTTCTTCCCTCACGAGGATCTCATCAAACTCAGCTCTAAGAGACTCTTTGATCATCCTGTCAACATCGTCCAACAGCCCTCCTCCAAGCCATCCAGTGTCGCTATTTGTTGCAAGATCCTCTCCTTCACCTGCTTGCCAAGAAGTTTCCTACCTGCACCCCATCTCTTGAGTACCTGGGCCACCTGGTTCAACTTCCCAATCAGGGTAGCCATAAGAGAACCATCAAGCCTCTGGTCATCCCACGACCTCCTGACTGTATCCAGAAAATCTGCCTCCCTGAGCAAATATCTCTCAAACCTGAAAGCCCATCTCCTCTCATGGCCATGGCTCGTCTTCAAGAGGATAGGCTTCTGGTCTGAAATCGGCCTAGTCAAACAAGAAGCCTGCACATGTGGAAAGTGATCCTCCCAATCCATGGACACAAGGAACCTATCAAGCGTGGAACAAGTCGGAGACTCCCTCATATTGGACCATGTGAACTAAGCATCCACCAACCCACTGTCAATGAGGGCTGCCTGCTAAATGAAGTCACAGAAGTCAGTCTCTCCGTGGGGATGAGCTCTCGTCCTCTCTGAAGCTGCAGTCACCGCACTGGAGTCGTCACCCACACACCAAGGCTGGCCTAATGAGAGATGATACATAAGTAGTTCCTTCCACAAAGCCCTCTTCCCATCCCTAGTTTGAGGGTTGTGGACGTCGGAAAAGTCCCATGAAAAGCTGTCCCTCGAGCAGTAGAAGTGAAGAGAGATAGCCCACCGACCAACCTGCCTCTCCTCCTCCACCTCGAAGGGGTTCCACAACACTATGATGCCTCCTGCCCTACCTACCCCCTTCGACAGTCTACTGCCCCGATCTCCCTCAACAACCCCTCACCATCCCCATCACACTTCGTCTCCTACAGACAAAGGATGTCTGTTTGATCTTGATTAGCAATGTAGATAACTATTTGTAGTCCTATCTTCAGAAGAAGGTAGAGAGATTCTGTGATCAATTGAACTTATGGACCTTGAGATGGAACAATATCTCAAACTCAATTACCAAGGCAGAGTAAATTATAAGAGCTTGTTTCCTGCGAAAGGACTAAATAAATTGCATTGTAAACAACCGAATCATGTTGCTCACTTCTGGCAGGGTAGTTGGTCCAATATGCTGCCCCAAGACGTGTAGTCCTGCCTCGTTGCACAGGAGACTGCACAAGAGATTGGGTTTAGTCCATGGTCCACCACGGTTACTTGCCCAATGGATTAGGGTTCCTCATCATTTATAAAACGGATCATGTCCTCAATGGGAGTTGAATCATGGAAGCCCATTCGTCACTTGTGTTTCATATGGAAGAAGGGTAATGAAATTCAAACAAGGAACAATATATGAAAGGAATATCAGTTGAATAGAAGTGTTCCATTTTTTGAGAACATGCCAGGCAGTTTGAATAATCTATTGTTTGAATGCCTGTTTGCAAAACAAGTGTGCAAAAGAGTAGAGAGAAAAAATGAAAGATATAAAAGAGAAGGCAAGTGTAAACAGAAGATCTCTATGAGAAACCCAAGTCCCTATGAGGAAGAAGTCCAAAAGACAAGGTAAGAGGGTACTTTTTCATGTAGCATGCAGGATAGTAAGAAGACAGTTTTTGTTTAGGAGGAGAAAGCTGAAGGGGGATAATCAATATCAGTTTAGCTTCAATGTGGTTTTGTGGAAAACATTTAACAAAGATGGATGATGCTATGATAGCTTCTGTTCATGGCTGTTGCTACATCTTAAGTTTGTCTTTAACATGACAGGCATAGAGAAAAACATATGAAGTTTGATAGATTTTGATATTTACACTTTCTTTCTGTGGTATGAACAAGCATTTCACTCAGAGAGAATTCAGTGTTGAAGGACAGCCACCTGATCCATTTTAAGGCTTTAAGCACAACCAGTTCCTCAATTTCTGACATTTGAACGTATAATATTTATCACACTAGAATTTTAAGCTCAAAAAATCTGTCCTCTGTATGGAAATTGGTCATATCATCCAGCTAACAAGTATTTTCCTACATCTGAAGAGTAGGTGGCAATTTGTCATTGGTCATCTTCTGCTGCCAGGTAAAAGCAACTGGTACAATCTTCTGCGCAAAACTGGAGACCTAACCCACACAACAATAATGGTTTCCACTGTTTAGAAAAAGGACATTGTTTGTCACGGAATATTTTCTAAGAATTGAGTCTATAAATTTCTCACTGAGCCTTTCGAAGAGAGAGGGGAAATTTATAAAGATGCACATATAGGAGCTACACAAATAGCCTGTGCAAGATTTATTCCGTGGATGCACGTCGTATCAGACGATTTGGATTCGAGTGTTAGACCTTTCCCCACTGACTGCAGTCAGTGTTGATTTACATCAGCAAAACGTCTGAACACCCTTGATTGACTGTCACAGAAATCCTAATGTCCTTTACATAGGTTCTGACGCTGAGGGCAGACTCACTTGTACGGCTCATAATTAACTCTCATTCACCGCCGAAAGATTGATAGAACTAGGGTTTTATCAAAGGCCTTACTAGGTTTATGCAAAATCCTATAATTTGGGAGCATGAATACAATTCTGCAAAAGCCGTAGGCGTTTTTGAGGTGTTGGGAGAGTTTCTGCACTCCACGGGTATTTTGATAATTTTACCATGCCAGGGGTTTTTCTATAATTTCTAGGTTGGAGAGAGACTGTGGAGTAATCTCTGACTTCCAAGGGCACTGAGACAGTTTCCAGAAAGTTTTGAGAGCTGTTAGACCATTTCTTGGTCACAAGAGTATTTTGATAATTTTATCAGACCTGAGACAGACTTAGGTTAGAGATGACAATTAGGTGCAAGGTTGAGCCGACAAGCTCCCTAAATGAAAGAACAACAATGGGCTTCATAGAAGGTGCGCGTATGTTGATTCTCAAAAGAGAGAGGCATATACATAATTTCCCAGAAGTCAGGGTTTATCCGCAATTTTCCTTGGCATACACATGAAAGAAGACAACTAAGTGCACTCGTGAATCATGTAAATACAAGAGTTGTCGGCGAATTGTCGACTGTACACAAGAGGTCTCTGCACTGACGCAGGACGTGAGGACATAACCACAACATAGAAAGCCGTAGGGTAGAACTGCAGTTTACAGGACTTGGGTTTTCTTGCAATTCTCAAAGGGCTATTTCTGCAATTCCCAGTTATCTGGAAGAATTACATAGTTCGGCCATCCAGAATGGATGGAAAATTACAAACATAGTCCCTAGGGGCATAAATGTAAGACCCGAGGTATTTATAAAATATACCCTTAATAGGCCTTTACAAACAAACAAACACACAAACGAGCGTTCTTCTTCTCCCGCTGCTTCTCTCTTCCCCCCCCCCCTTTTTTCTTAGACCCAAGAGATATTTATAAAAAGTGGGGGGACTCGCCTTGACAAAAAGAGAGGTTTTTGGACCCCATTCTGACAGAAAAAGCATTTTTTGGACCCCCACCTTGATAGAAAAAGTCGATTTTGGACCTTAGGTGGTCAAGATGGGTCCTCCACCTTTTTTTTTTTTTTTTTTTTTTAGCGGAGGGAGGAATGGACCCGGCGCGAGTCCCACCGGGGTTTAATGACCCCGTCGAGAGTCAAGTGGACCGAGGTCAAACGACCCCGTCGAGTGTCGTTTGACCCCACAGGGGCCCACCGGGGTCGCACAGACCCACTGGGGTCGCACAGACCCACTGGGGTCTGTTTGACCCCGTTGGGCCCAGCGGGGTCAAAAGACCCTCACGCGGGTCTTTTGGCCCCGGTGGGTCCTCTCCGGGTCTTGAAAAGGGGCGCCTCCTTTAAAACCCTGCTCCAATCCTTTTTTTGTCTCTTTGGCTCGCAGCGGGACACGTAGAGAGGAGAACAGGGTCTTCGACATTTGTTTGTGTTGGTTTCATACTGTTGACGACAAGGAAGGAGCGTGCTTCCTCTAGATCGCGTGATACACGGCGTTTGGTCTCTTCTATCAGTACACGTAAGAATCTTCTTCATCCTTCTTTGCTACGACACAGTTCATGACTGAGCACGGTCGGGGCAATGGACCCTGGTATCGTGGAAATATTCCACGACATGATGGTGCCGGCTTGAAGCCGCGCTGCGCCCGTTGATTAATCATGAGGGCAGCTTCTCAAGAATACTTCGAGGAAGTTTGGGGTTCAACAGACATCGAGCAACATCTTGTAGGAATGTGCTCATTTGCTGGAAATGCAGAGGGGTGGGCCATCAGAGTCTCATGTGTTCTGTAGTTGTGGGTCCATAGTGACCTCCAATGCAAGATGTTCCTCCTGTGACTGAAGATGGTCAATAATATTTTTCAGTTGTAGTTCCTTGGTTTCCAGGTTACAAAAGCAACCTGTGAGCATTGAATTGTTCTCCGGTTGGTACTATTCCAAATGGGTCAATTGAATGGAAAGATTTAATACATATTTTACATACGTATTGGTCATCAACAGTACAGTGGAAGATTAGCATGTTGAATACTTGTAGTTTTTTAATTATCTTTCCTGATATAGAGACCAAGCCCTGTATTCTCAAGATGGCTAGCTTCTGTATCAATACTTCATCAATAGTTTGGTCAAAGTTGGAGGAGGGTACCTTATGTCTCTCCTGATAAATTATTACATGAGCCATCAAACTGCACTTCATTTCTTTGCCAGACCAAATAAATCAACGCTCATTCAATCAATGTGGTGTCTCATCTGTCACATCTTTATATTGCCCTCCTCAGCAACCGGATTGCACTTCATTTCTTTGCCAGAACAAATAAATCAAAGCTCATCCAATCAATGTGGTGGTTCATCTGTCACATCTTTAGATTGCCCTCAGCACATCCATGTGGATTGGATGCATATTTTGGCACTTCAAATTCCTAAGTTGACAATTCTTAGTAGCTACATCCTTTGGCAAATTGTGAGTCTCCATATCTTTTCATATTACTATGCATTTCTGTGATTTCATGCGTAGATTGCAAGCATTGTGCGCCTCTATAAAATGTGGTTTTTGGTGAACAAGTCTCTTAGTGATAACATAAAAACAAAACGAATCGACAAACATAGCTCTTGACTTTGTCAATCAAATAAAAATTCTTTATATGTGCAATTAGTCTGTAGTCTGAAACTAGCTGGCAACTCGCAACACACAAATCCCACGTGCTAGATTGCTTTTTTAATAATAGGAAAAATTGCCTATATATCCTTGAAAACTTTAAATATTACCCCTATACCCCTACTTTTATGGAATTTACCCAACACCCCTCAAATCTACTAACCTGAGTTGCCATGCCCCTGAGGTTATATTCTGTGAGTTAGTTGGGTAATGACAGTAACAGTTCACATGAAATGACAACTTTACCCCCCCCCCCTTTTCACTACTCTCGCTGGTTGTGGGAGGAGGTAGACACCGGCGTGGGAAAGACAGGAAGGTCTATGCGGTAGTGCTCCGAGAAAGGGGAGGAGGTGGACACCGGTGTAGGAAGGCACAAGTTGCACCAAGGCGACCTCCGCAAAGAGGAGGGGGAGGAGGAGAGGGGAGGGGCAACCAAGGAGCCCACCAACCCCACCCCCATTGAACCCAGATGCTCGAACCCGAACACTAGACCGACCAACCCGAGAGGGGCCCCGAGGACTCCCACACCACCCTCGAACTCCATGGCCCCCTGGGGAAGCACCTGGTGGTGGCCCTGCTACCTCAGGCCCATGGCAGAGGCAGGGTCCATGACCTCCCCCCATGATCCACTTTAGGAAGGACTGGTCATGGCCGGGGGAGGCGGCGACAATAGCCACACAGGGCTCCGCCAACATCACGCTCCCCTAGTCCTTCATGCCAAACCTACACTTGTCACCACCCAGTAGTCCAATCTCCAAGCCGGCCAGTATGGGCTGGAGCTCCACCGCCCAATCCTCCCTCATGCCTTCCCCAATGTCGCTGCCTCTGCCACTACCCACGCCAGCCTCCACCAGGGCCGAGCTAGAGGTGTCCTGGTAAGGGGGCCATTTGTGCTGCGGGTTGTCCGAGACCACCACCACACCGGCAGAGTCTATGTCTATGGAGCTGCCACCGCCCTAGGAAGAGCACAAGGTGGAGGCGGACGTGGGCGAGCTGGGGCTACTCCGATGATCTATGTAGTTAGAGGCAAGAGGCGACTGAGGTGACTGAGGTGACCGAGACGACCGAGGAGTCGCCTTAGGCCTCAAGCACCTAGGTGATGACCTAGGCATTTGAGACGATATTTGTTAAATTAATATATACAATTCAAAAATATAAATACATGTCTAAAATAACACAAAAACTATACTCATCAAAATAATAAACTTTCTAAATTCATTCATTCTTAAAATCAAAAAATTTAAATAAAATTAAACAAAATTTTCAGTTTACTGTTTAAGCTCCTTGCTGCCCAAAGTAGTCCAAAACGAATGTTTTAGTGTTCCCCTGTGGCTGTAGCATACAATACGATTAGAGAAGAGAGAGAGTGAGAGTGAGACAGAAAGAGAGGGGACTCGGACCCCTCTGTCTCTGTCCGTGAATGTGTGTGAAACACACGTACAACAGAGTGTGTGTGTGTGTGTGTGAGAGAGAGAGAGAGAGAGAGAGAGAGAGGCTCTATCTGTGTATGTGAGATAGAGAAAGTGATACATAGAGAGAGAGAGAGAGAGAAAATGAGAGAGGGTGAGACAGAGTGAAAGATAGAGAGAATGTGAGACAGAGAGTAAGAGAGGGACTCGACCTCTCTGTGTGTGTATATGAGAGAGAGAGAGAGATGGTCTCGGCCTGTGCTTGCCGCCAAGGAGAGAGAAGAGAAAGGGGGAACGCTAAAGGGGGGAGACGGGAAAGGCCTACCTGCTCGCTGCCGCAGAGCTCACAGTCGTCTACTGCAGGAGTGGGTCGCCACTGGCATTTGCACGAACAGAGGGGGACTACCTAGGGTTACGATCGGGGAGAGAGAAGAGAAAGGAAAGAAAGCTCTTATATGGGCTTGACCGCTTATCCCATTATCGAGTTCGTGGGCTTGGGTCGGGGCGTGTGGAGCAGGCCAAGTGCGTGGGGCAAGCAGAGGTGGGCAGAAGTGGGCCAGTCGCAGAATGGGCCCAGGAGAGGCGATTAGGGTGAAAGCAAGGCGACTTGTGACCGCCTGGGCGCTCGCCTCCAGCGCTTTTGATAACATAGACTATGATCTAGAACCGACTTGAGTTCAACCCCTCCCTTCTTGCAGATGCCGCCGCCGCTGCAGCCGCTACTACAAGTAGCCGCACTCCTCCATAAGGCCCTTGTCGTTGTTGCTCCTACTTTCACAGCCCCCGTACCGTGGAGATCAAACGGCGCCCCACTCATCTAAAATCTTGACCAGAAGCTAGTTTGGTGACCAGATGGAAGAAGACAAGTGCGGAGGGAGTCCCCCTCCCCTGGTCCGTCCAACTCTACACAGGGAGAAGAGATAATGAAACCTAGAAAGCTACTGTCTTTGCGTCCTTTTCCAACAGAGGAAATCTCCTAGGACACACACAAAGCAGACTAAGGTTAGGGGATAGGTTAGTCATTTCCCTCCTCCTGGCTCACTTGGGTTTAACCATCATAAGAGACCATTGACGGTAGGGGCATGATGCATTATTCATAAAGATTTGAGAGGTATTAAGGTAAATTTCATAAAAGTAGAGATATAGTGATAATATTTAAAGTTATGAGAGCTATACAGGTGATTTTCCCTTACTAATAATAAAAAACTCAACGTTTTGTCACCCCGTAGTCTGTATCTGTGCGCATAGATCTATCATACCAAAGATAGCTTGTAGGCCAAATCCGTGCACAAATTAAACTCGAGGGCACAGCATCCCTGGGAAGATTGTTGTAAACGTTCTTCAAAGGAAATACAATTCAGGGAAACAAGAAGTCCACCAAAAAAGGGTTTTTACACGTTAATCGGCAAGAAAAGTCAACAATCTAAACCCAAACAGAACATAATAATAACAAATGGGAATAAACAATAACGATTCCACAAAACGGTATCGGGAGCCGTCTCTCACGCTTGGAATCGCAGCTGGTCCTCGGGGACGTTGTCGATGAGATTAATCTGGTCGTAGAGCGAAAAGGCCCGCCTGCCCCCACCGAGAGCCACAACAACAAGAGAAGGGGAAACCAAACAGCCATGGGAGTAAGAAGAAGAGGAAGAAGAACAAAATCTATCCAGAGAACGGGAAACCAAGGAGGAAAACGTTGAGCACTACTACCTGAGAGAAGGGAGCGCCTGGTTAGGAGGGTGGGTGACCGGAGATGACGCCCTCCCGAGGGTCCTCACGAGGTGCGGCAGCATCGACGCCGCCTTCTGCCTCCCGGCGGCAGCCATCGATTCGGCGTCTCTCTCTCTCTCTCTCTCTCGGAGGTTCGAAGGCTGGCTCTACGTCCGGCTCCGACACCGCTAACCGAAGATTTAGCGATCGCACTCTCTCTCGGATTCAATTCGGATCTATGTGCGTCACGGAGAGGAGAAACAAAGTTTATATATACAAATTAATATCTAGATACATGATCATGTTTTGTCGAACCAGCACGGTACCGGTCAATGATCGATACGATCTACACATGATATATAATCGGTACTATATTTATGACATGTTTCAGTTATATTTTTTAGATATTTTCTCTCTCAAAATTTATTTTAAAAAAAGAACGTAGACTAAATCATATTTAGAATATCTCTCCTAATTTTCAGAGAGAGAGTTAACTCTTGATTAAATTTTTTCAAATAAAAAATAACTATTGTTCTTATTTTTATTTAAAAGAGTTATCTATCCATAATCATCTATTTCTCTCTCACACACCACCTCTCTTTCTCTCCCTCTCATAACTACCTCTCTCTCTCTTTCTCTCACACACACACATGATTATCATTTATCTTTCTCTTCAATCACATCTTAACGAGGAAACTCCATACTCTCTTAAATATTATTTAGATTTTACCAAACATGTCAAAAGTTATATTTTATAAATTCAAAAATTATGACAAAAATCACAGTGAAATAATTTTTAAAGGAGAAATAATCTTAAGAAAAAAATTACTCTCAGACACCCTATTATGTTCGTTTAACTATTATATATTTTATTTTATGTTCAATTAACTTTGATAGGTAAATTGCTTGGGGTGTTCCCATTGCAACGGTTCATCTCAATTCGAAACTCATCACAGCATCTTTTTTATTTCAATTATTTCAAATTTTTATTTTTTTCTTAAGGAAAGGGCCAAAAAATGGATGTCATTTGTGAGATTGGAGACTCTCTAATCAACTAAACCACAAATGATTTCAACCGTGTAGTAAATATTTATTATATTGTTAGCACATTGCGGTACATTATACTACGGTGATGTATCGTACCGTATCAATAAAATATCGGTATAGTCGGTACGATCGAACCGTCAAACCTTAACATAGATAGGTATTGTTAAAATTTTGTTTATTTACTCCGTACCCTCATTTTTTGAAATTATTATGTATACCTCTATATTAAGGAATATTGTTTAATTATTCTTTTCATACTCTAATCAAAATTAACAAAATATTATGTTGAACATGTAAAATATAATATTTAAGGGAATATACAAAACAATATGAAAGGATTTAGGGGTATACATGTCACTATATTAATTATGTAGATTAAACAAGAGTATATTAATATTTTTCCATATTAATCTACTTAAAATTAAATTAAACAAATGACAAACAATGACAGAAGTATATATGTACGATGGAATATAATTATTGTGGAGACATACATGATAATACGAAAGAGTGATATAAATAAAAATACAAAGTAAATATACAACAAAATAACTGAAACGGCGTACCTTTCTATGTCAACTACCCGAAGAAATTAAACTTTGAAGTTTGAACGTCCAAAAGGGACAGTCAATCTTATCTTTTATTCCAAAAATAAATACTCCACCTTCAATACAATAATAGCTCATAGTACTCAACCTAAATGATGAAAAAATATTAAAGAAAGTACACCGGGGGATATTGACCGGCTGCATTGTTCCAATAAAGACAAACGTAAAGAATTGCCAAAAGAAAAAAATGTCGTATTTTATGTACCAAATAAACATAATATTTCACAGCATTTTAAATATTTCTTATCTTTTATGATAACTTTGGAATAAAATTGCGAAGGTAATTTACGTAGCCTATAAATCTCTGACATTATTGTAAATTTGTAAGGTGTGACGGGAACTGCGATAATTTTTTCAAGGGATATTTTTGCATCGAAATTTTTCCCTTTCGAATTAGGACTCTAGAAATTCGACTTTCTCGACGGCAACTTGAAATTTATCGGTTGTTGCTGATAAGCCAATTCCACGTTGTTGGACGATGTTCATGAATTGATGCAAGTGTTGCAAATATTCATGCATATTGTCATCAAATATTAGAAAATCGTCTATATAATTAGCAATAAAATTTGCATAGGGCTTAAATATTTCATCCATGTGTCGTTAAAACTGTGATGGTGCATTTTTTAGTCCGAAAGAAAGCACTAACCATTCATATAGTCGACAAGGAGAAGAGAATGTGGTTTTGTGGACATCTTCTGCTATTTTTATCCGGTGATAATCAGACTTATAGTCAAATTTTAAAAATATTGATTTTTTGGCAACTCTATGTATCAGTTCTTCTTTATTTGGGAGAGGTCACTTGATATCGACTGTGACTACATTCAAAGGCCCGTAGTCGATTATCATACGAGCTTTACCTCTTTTTTGTTCAACATGGTTTCTGACAATATAAGCCGAGCATGAATAATTTGAAGATGATGGTCTCATAAGTTGTTTGGTACTAAATTCTTCTATTTGGTGTCTTAATTCTGTCTCGTCTTCCAAAGAATGCCTGATTGGTTTGCCTTGTATGAGAATATTATGTATTGTCGGAATATGTGCCACTGGAGAATCCTTGTCCCATCGGTTCAGAGGGTGGTCAATGCAGCATTATGAACTTCCACTATCAACCATCCATTCTCATATGCTTACTCAGGAGTCTAAGACTGATGACGAAGGTAATGTATCCTTCTCTGAAATTGATAAGATTGAACTCTATAACTTTCCTCAATTTCAGGCCAGACTTCTAAGAAGCATAAAACAGGTTGAAGTGAACATGCAAGTCAAGGGAACCGGCATCAGACAAGTATTCCAGTTAAGGGATGCAGAGGACTAAGGCGTCGAAAATGCCTTCGATGGAAGACTCACGACTGAACTTACACAATGCAAAGGTTGATTGCAAACTTCGGTGCCCTTCTTCGAGCATACGAGCTTATTTTATAGTAGAAGAAGATAAATTACATCCGAATTCCGGTTATGAAGTTCGGATAACAAACAAAAGGAATCTACTTTACAGAAGGAAAGGTACATTATCTTTGTAAAAGAAAGAATCTACTTTTTGAAAAGAAGGGTGGTGGTGCTTTCATACAAAGTGAAAGTCACCGAAAGTTGGTTTTACTTTATAAGTTGCTGGAGCATCTTGTAGTGGACCGGATAGAAATCTGTTGGCCTTTTTTGGCAATTTCGGCACTCTTCAATAATGGAACTTAATTGTTTAAGTGACGAAGTAGGAGTGGGGTCTTCATCGACTTCTTCCAAAATTAATTATTCATCCAGATAGTGCTGAATATGGCCAGGTTCTGAAACATTATATCTCTGGAAGAATTGGCACAAGTCTTGTTCCCAGACCTTGTTCTGTAGTAGCTCATTTAGGCATTCTCGAGCAGGTTGATTTGCATACAGTTGTCTTCTAATCAAGATGATGTCATCCAAAATTTCTTTTTCTAGTAACCAGTTTAAAATATCTCCCTCTAGAGACGCCCATTTTAGATTATTTATCAGACAACTGACTCGTCCTGCTGATGTGATGAAGAGGTCTATTGTTGGATAATTTCCTTCAACTGAACTCCGGTAAGGGAACACGTTTCTTATATTTTGGTAAAAGTGGAGTCGCTGTTATGGAGTTCTCAAGGGTAGTTTTTTCCATGCTGCCATTTGTGGTGCTAAAGTCCTGATCATCTTTATTTGAGGCTTAAGTTCTTTTGTAAGAACATCAGGAAGATGATGGTCCTTTCCTGTAATTCTTTCTATAGTGAAGGAATATTGGGTCAAAATAAATTGCCACCATGCATACCTTCTGAGCTTTGCATTGTCAAATAATTTCCTCTTAATGAAAGCTCCTAATGTAGAAGAGTATGCGTGGAGGATAAAAGTTTCTCCTATCAAATAAGTATGGAATTTTTGTACTCCATAAATTGCAGCCAGAATTTCCTTTTCAGCGGGCCAATAGTTTAGCTCATGCCTTTTAAACTGACCACTTTGATATGCACAAATGTCTTCTTCTTTATCTCTTTTGTGTAGTAATATTGCTGACCAAGTATCTCGAGAGACATCTGTGGATAGCACATAAGGACCTTTATAAGCAGGACTCAAAGGGGGAAGATGGTGACATTCTTCTTGTAATTTTAGAACTTCTTGAGATGTTGTTGACTTCCATTATGTAACACCCTAAATTTTTCTAGGATTTTTCGGGGATTCAATAAAATTAATAAGCATTAAATAGGCTTAAGTGGGTTTAGCCATTCAAAGTCAAGTAATTTAAAAACTTAATTATTAATTAGGTAAATGGACCCACTTAAAACAAGCCTATAAACTAAATTTTAAGCCTTTAGGCCCAAGCCCACCTAAAAGAGATGTAATTAGATATATTCCCTATTTTTATTAGATAATTAGGGGATAATTAGAAGGGATAATTTGACTAAAATTTAAATTCGTAGAGAAGGCCTGATCGCGCCCATGCGATACGCCGCGTTAATGAAGAACGCGGTACTGCTGATGACCGCGATACTCTTACGGAACCGGAGTGTAATAAAACATGGAAAGATTGGATTTTTATCCATGAGTGGCCATGGATCGATGCTATCTCGAAGGGAAAACTGGTCTAGGACTCTTGGGGATCGACTCTAACCCCAATAAGGACTCCTAACTCGATCTAATCCCTCAACCCTGAACCAACTATATAAATAAGACCCAGAATCGACCTGCGCGAACCCTCGTTTTGGCTCGCCTGGTTCGACAGTAAGATGATGGTATTTCATGTTAGTCCTTTGGAACTTTTTGCTCCTTTTAGTTTTATCTAACTTTCCTCCAAATCCCCTGCTAGGAGATCAAGCCCTTGAGAAGTTAGAAGCTCCGAAAGTCACTAGTTCTCTGCAAACCGCACAGGAACGAGTGGATTTCTCTGAGAAAGATCAGGGATTTAAGAACCCTAATCGAGGTTGTTGATTTTATTTTGCTTATCTATCTCCTTTTCTTGAGGGGTTATAGTGATGATATGTAGCAAGATGACAAGCAAATAATCAAAGATCTGCACTCAACCTATGAACATGTGATCATGAACCTAGGCAACCAAAGCAAGCTGTAGCATGGGCATGCTATCTCAATCAAACTAAGCTAAAGAATAAAGGAAAACACACGCCGAGGCGTGGAGCAAAGAGTAAATAGAAACATACCGCAAGGGGTGAAACAAGCAAGGAAATAAAAGATATGCAATGAAGGAGAAAGCTAATGCCCAATACCAAGGAAAGTCGTGATCGCCACCAAAGTAAAACAAGCCAAAGACTTGAATATACCTTGGAACTAGGTGGATGAAGCACCCGCCCACGGGAGAGGAAACCCAAAGAGAACCTGCAGGTCAGCTAGAAGTAACGGCCAGAACCCCGTGCGTCACTTGAAAGTGACGGTCGCTCGATAGACCGTTGGAAGACTCTGACGCGCCTACACAAGGCCGTCGTAATACCTGCAGTAGCAAAGTATGGATCATTTTAACTCCAACTCTTCCAGCCGGTTAGAAGACTTGGGCCTCGCCCTAGTGAACCTGTAAACCTGCCAAAGAAGTGGAAGACAAGAACAAAACAACCCAAATTAGCCCTTTAGACAATATAGCATCAATTCTTCAATAAACAAAATATCATCAAAAGGAGAGGGAAATACCGGGGAGTTTTGGTTTTTTAACCCCTCTGGGCGTTTTAAAAGATTAGGAGGATGTTTAGATGATGAAAACCGGTGAAAAACGTGGAGAAAGGAGAGAAATAATGCTTATGATGAAAGGGAGATTGAAGGGAAACTCAATATGCAATTATGAACTTTAGAACCAAAGGAACAAATACTCCCTTCACCAGGCAGCAAACGAACGTGAGAAGCACTTCTCCTTGATCAGACGTGACTCTAGAATGCGGCAGCACTTCGACGCAAACTCCAGATCTTCCCCCTTTGGCCATGAAGTTAAGGGTTCTATTTATAGACCCTCAAACTCTCAGGTCGAGCAGAGGATAATCCGGCAAGAGAAAGGGATAACTCTTAGCAAATTCTTGAAGATAATATCACCAAGAGTCCAAAGAATCAAACAGAAGGTCCTGAGGATCAGATTTGGAAGAGATATCGTCAATCCAAGTTCTTATCTCGACCACGGAGTAGCAGAGAAAAGGCTTGAACTGCCAGGACTCTCTGAAGGAAATAACGGCTGCACGACAGACCGCCACTTGGAAATAACGCACCAAGGATCGTCCGTTACTTTCAACCTTATCCCAAAGAGATAAGATCAACAGGAAGAAGATCAAAACAATAGGACTCTGTAAAGAAAGCAACGGCCAAGGCATGGGGCGTCACAATGAAACAACGGCTGCACGACAGACCGTTATTATCAACGTGTAAGCCAAAAGATAAAGATTGAAACGAGACCTTAAGCCTTAGGACTCTTCAAAGAGTAACGGCCCAGGACCCATCCGTTATAAAGAAACAACGCTCCTGGAGCAGACCGTTATTATCAATGGAGTTCAAAAGAAGAAATGAAGGTTTTGCTAAGCCTTAGTCAAATGAAATGCCACAAAACGCCATATCCAATCAAGGAGTCAAGACCCAAGAAATAGGCTCAAATCAATCAAGGGGGCTCAATGAAGAATGAATTACTCGGAGCATCATGTAGAATGAACAAGAGATGACCCGACTTATTGGTCATAAAACGGGTGTCAACAGATGCCCCTCCTTAACGTCCTCTTTGCAGGGGAGCGAGCGGAGGTGAAGCGGAAATGAAATGGAACATGGAGATGAAGCGGAAGTGAAGTGGAGTGGATCAAAAAGAGGGCGTTAAGGTAAACGACACCCGTTCTTTACCAACAAGCGATAGGAATTTTCTGGAAAACTTTGAACTGATCACAAGGAAATAGCCAACCAAAGGACGCATGTCTGGAGGAACTAACAACTAAGGAAAGGAAACACGGCTAGCCGCCGGAGGCAACGGAAAGGAAAGAGAACTGACTAAACTCCAGACAGGAATCTTCAGCCAACCAAATCGAGCGACGAGATCAAAGGAAACCTTCTAATTCAGAGTGGAATAATTCTCCTAGTTCGAGATCAAGAACACAGCTATTCACCATCATCGAGATACCTTGAACAGATGAAGCTTCATGAATGCTCAAAGAATGCGCATGATGCATGCTGGGCTAAAGGAAAAGAAATCATCAAAACGAATGCAAAAGAAAGATAAAATAGCAAGATACTCGAGAATAATATTGCTAGACTAGAGAAATTAGGGTCAGGACACCAT
This sequence comes from Amorphophallus konjac, assembly GCA_022559845.1. Lineage (NCBI taxonomy): Eukaryota > Viridiplantae > Streptophyta > Magnoliopsida > Alismatales > Araceae > Amorphophallus > Amorphophallus konjac. The sequence goes on along the minus strand of CM040126.1, from coordinate 196,312,527 downwards.
CTGCAACCACGGCGTGCAAGATAGAACCATCGTCCCCAAACTTTTCCAACCTAACGGCTTATCCAACGATTAAACATGTGAACTCAGATCATCATCATTTTTGTTTAAGGGGAACATCAGATCCCAGAACACATGAATGACCAGCCGGTTCTCGAGATAATATGTCATAGATAACATATAGTAATGCATTAAGGGATAAGGAAACGAAATACAATACCTGACTTACCTGCCTGACGGACAGCCAAGTGTGACTTCGTTCATAAATTCCTTCATGAAAGATAGGTTAGCCAAAAATAAATATGATCATGAATCAAGGCATAACCATTTGTACGTGCGAGAGACATCATCAATGAACATCTTGACAGAACATGGAACCATTTTGACATCAATTAGACCATTTAATTCATCAAGAAACTTGCAAGTTTGTAACGGTCTCATGTACATGCGTCACATCAAGTAACGGACCACACCTAGTCCGTCATAAACCAGGCGGTTCACATTCTTCAATAAACTAGGGCCAACACATGTAACGGTCAAATCCAGACGCGTCAGAATGATGTAACGGTCGGTCGATAGACCGCCACATTTTCTGAGCGTTCAAAAAAAATAAAACCGAACGGTCACGGCCTTCATTCAATCACCAAGCAATCAAACGCCCCAAAAAAACTCCGGCGATTCCAACCCCCACCACCACCATGGCCGGCGACGAGGCTTCCCAGCCGCCTCCACAGAAGAGGGAGAGAGGAAAGAGGAAGGCAATACGGCGGTTCCACCGCCGGCTCGAACGAGAAGCAATCCGCCGGTGGAAGAAGAACAAACGGCGAGAAGAGATCCAAGGGAGAAGATGAAGCTCCCACGGCTGCGGAGACCAGGAAGAAGCCCCATTGGGTGAAGAAGAGCCCAAAGAATCAGCCAAGAAGAGGAGAAGGGGCATGGACCATGAGGTAGGTCCTCCCGCCCTAACTTCAATTTTTAATTTTTTTGAATTTTTATGTGAATGCATGTGGGTTTTGAGGGTAGAAAATGGGTCCAAGAACCCATTAGGATTGATTATAGGCCATTTGGCCAAAGTGGGAGACCACAGAATGCAAAGAAAAAAACGCCAAAATGCAGACAATGTGACGGTCCTGCCAGCGACCGTCACACGCCTGACGCGCCACCCTGCGTGCGTCAGAGCCAAGCAACGCCCTACCCCAGGGCCGTTACATCTACCAGAGACCTAGACTATTTTTTAGGGTTTTTCAATTTCAGATTTTTGTTTGATTTTCATTTTAAAATGCTTATGCAATGTTTTTATGATGCAATCAACTAACTTATGATCTAAATGACATGCAGGGAAAGCGAAGATCAAGGATCTCCTGGCTACAGATCTGGGCAGTGTACCAGGCATTGCTCGACTTCCAGAGAGAACGGCTAGCCAGTATGGGATTCGCCGAGGTGCTCAGCATCGAGGTGATCCGGATGGACACACCATTGCTGTACGCATTGCACGAGAGGTGGGACCGATTAGCAGGGCGTTCATCTTCCCGTGGGGCCATATGATCCCCACACTAGAAGATATAGTGAGGATTACCGGGTTGAGAGTCCACGTAGCCGCAGTGACAGGATGGACATACGGCGACTACCGGGAGATGGCGCAGCAGCTGCTCGGGTTGGATTTGATCAGGCCGGGACAGTCCTCATCTCAGTTCTCGAGATCAGTACTACAGGAAAGCTTGGGGCTGAGAGGAGCAGCGATCGCCGTGGGAGAGCTACCCGAGGAGCATCTGGGCAGAGTGATAGACCAGGTGCGCCCTCGCGTGGCGGCGGAGGCGGGACCAGAGGGAGACAGAGTGCTCAGACGCTTCCTGATGCTGCTATTCGAGAAGCTCCTCTTCACGACTCGAGCGGACGTCATCAGTTGCAGACTGCTTCCGATGATAGAAAATTTGCACAGAGTCGGGAGATACGCCTGGGGAGCGGCGGTGCTAGCGTTCCTGTTCGAGTCCCTCAGTACGACGGACCGGCAGATGATGCTGGGCGGCTTCTCACCTTTTCTACAGGTAAATGCAATTTAAATGCTTTCTATATTATGCAAAAGAATGCTATGCAAATGATTAATTGACTGACTTGATTTCTAAAATGCAGATTTGGAGCTATATGTATCTCCCGGGCATCGGGAGAGGTTCACTACTCCACCCCGGCCACATCCCGATTGCGAGACGGTGGACGGTAGCGAGGGACACAGGGTCGATCATCAGATTGACCCGGACGATCCAGGACGACCTGGACTCCTACCCACACACGTCGGTAAGTCCAGAACTCGAAATGATTTCTACATGCTTTTAAATGCTTCTGAATGCTTCTGAATGCTTCTAAATGCTTTAAATGCTTTAAATGCTCTGAATGCTTCTAAATGCTCTGAATGCTTCTAAATGCTCCTGAATGCTTCTAAATGCTCTGAATCTGATGAATGGACTGAATGCTTCAGGTGAGATGGACCCCGTACCGCGGCGAGGGTTACACGGGACAGCCGTGGGTGGAGGCGGCCTTATCATATCGGGGACGAGATATCTGGCTGCACTGCATCCATATCATCGAGCCTCTGCACTACAGGCTGATCCTGTGGACTCGGGGACTACACCAGACCGAGGTGACCTTTCCACGCCATAGTGATGACCACCCAGGCAAGTCGGCAAGGGGCATTAGTGGCAACGTGGATTGGTGCGCTCGGAAGGCGAAGTACGTCCATGACTGGAACAGGCGGGGCCGAGCGGTGAAGGAGCGAGATGAGAGCGATGAGGCATATCTGAAGGCCTTCGCTCGACTCTACGGCGACCGGGTGTACCGAGGTACCCGACGACCGGTATGCAAATTCTAAACTCAAAAACTCTTTCTATATGCAAAAATGCAACGAGCTAGATGTACTGACTTACATGCTTTCTAAATGCAGCTAGACCCTGAGGGACGGATAGCCGAGCTGGAGGGACTACTCCACTCCACCATCCAGCAGCGGGACGAGTACCGGACCGCCCTGGAGCTTCTGGTAAGATTCTAAAACTTAGACTTAAATGATTATGATTATGCAATGCAAACTGATGCTAATGCTGACTAACCACGACACCTAACCGTGATTTCTAAATGCAGCGGGCCGAGGGAGCCCAACGAGCGGGACCGGATGCCCCATCGTCTTCCTCGCAGCCTGCGGGAGGCAGGGCTGAGCAGGAGGCCGAGTTTGCTCGGGCGGTTGCCCGGGCCGAGGAGGCGGAGGCCACCCTCGCGGAGCGGGTAAGATGCTAAAAAAATGCTTATGCTTTATGATTATGCCAATTAAATGCTTTATGATTATCTATGTGAAATGCAACCTACAGGCGAGAGAACTAGCCGCAGCAACGACCGAGACACAGCGACTCCGGGAGGAGTTGACGCGGTCACAGGCCGAGATCGAGCGGCTCCGAGTTGGGACGGTAGATTTAGACCGCTACCGGACTGAGGCACGCGAGGCTCGGCGCCAGGCTTACGATATGAAGATCGCGCTGCGGACCCTCGAGAGGACTGTCCGGATGATAGGTCGAGGACCTGAGCGGAGTGTTTCGCAGAGCGAAGCACAGAGGAGCGTCGCTCGGAGCGGGACGGTGGCTGATTTTCTTGTGAGTTCCTCCGGCCAGCGGAGGAATGAGAGGGTGGAGAGAGGACAGCAGGAGGAGAGTGCCTCTATAGCACCGCCAGCAAGGAAGCCGGAGGGTGGAGATGAGGAGGGCGGCCCGGCGAACGAGCCGGCCGAATGATGCATTTCTTTTTATTTTTGTACATGACTATATATATATAGAAAATGAAATTCTTTTTTGGCATTTTTGTTTTGTTTCATGAGTGTGAATGAATAAATGTGCAGGAATGAATGAGTGAACGAATGGTTTGGCAGGTTTGAACGTGAATGCAGAAATGAACGATCGATTCAGATGATTTGAGTGCGAGAGATGTGTGTGAATGTACGAATGCATGTATGCGGAAAAAAAGAGTATGTATGAGAATGCGTGGATGCTGAATGAGTTGTAGAATGTGTGAAAGACCGCCAGGTCTAACACAAGGGCAGGAAGAAATTGCCTGAATTCAGCAGCAGAGAAAGTAACGGTCCAGGGTCAGACCGTCATAATCAAATAACGCACTGGCTGAGGGGCGTTATACACAACAGAGGTCAAACTTGTAGTCTGAGCTGCAGAAAAGCGACGGCCCACCTATGGCGTCAGAGGGAAATAACGGCCAATGCTAGACTGTTGATCATGGCAGAACGATGGGTTGTCAGGGCAACTAGCAGGAAATGCGACGGCCCACGGGAGACGCGTCGGGATGAAATAACGGCCATATCCAAGACCGTCGGGAAAATGTTGAACCCAAAAGCCAACATCTGATCGACCGAGAGTGTAACGGATCATGGTCCACGCGTTACAAGATAACGACGGCCAAAGACTAGACCGTTAAGCTTCACAGAACAGGGTCGGGCCAAATCAAACCCACAGGAAATGCGACGGCCTAAGGATGGCGCGTTAGAGACAAATGACGGCCCCACGATAGACCGTTAGAGACTGAGTTGTGTTCCGAGACGGATTGAGCCGTGAGAGCCTAAACTCGAGATTTATCCACTTAATCTCCCACTAGAACCTATCTAGATTGAAGATAAAGCCCTCCAACTCAAGTCTTATCCTTCCTAAGCCAAAATCAAGCCTTTAAAACTTGGAAACTCAACCAAAAATCGTAGCTTTGCTAAAAACCTCTGCTCTGGGGCTGAAGAACCTCTCCCAAGGGCAGAAATCAAGATGAAGAGAAGCTTCGAGGTGATGGCTATGGAGGAGAAGGTCTACACCGGACATAAAGCTGCCAGAAAAGAACATGGAGAGCTCCAACGGTTGACGTCAATTCCAAAGCACTTAAGCTCCAATGTTCAAAGGGTGGTAAGTTCCCAACAACACATCCAAGTTCAGAAAATTCTGCACTTTAATTCTCTTTATGACTTCTTCTTCTCCTTCTTTCTTCAAGCCTCTTCCTGGTCCAAGATGCTACTCTAATCTGAAGTGGGTGGCTCCCATGGTAAAAGCACTCCCTATAGAAGTCACATCCATCCTTAAAGCTTGGCACCTTCAACCTCTCTTGGTTTTAGGCAAAAATTTCCAGAAATTATCCTTAGATTGGCCAAGTATTTCAGCTCTTGTAGAACTATGGCATCCACAAACTCATACTTTCATCTTCCCTTCCTTCGAAGCAACAGTCCTATTAGAAGAGGTAGAGACCTACCTAGCCCTTCCTAAGACTAAGGCGGGGGATGAAGACCGGGTTTGCTATACAATAGAGCCTATTGACCCGTCCTTGATCTTGAGTGATTTCATCCATAATCCAAAGGACGTGAGGACCATGATCAGCCCACACCACATTCATTTGATACCCTTGGCCCAGTGGATAGTGTCTCATTGTAAAAATAAGTGGGAGAGACACGAAGCAATAGCCAAGGCGGTGGCGGTTTGCCTATGCGGAGTCTTCCTTTTCACTACGACCGACCACCTTCTAGACACCCAAAATCTCAGCATTATTAGTGGGTTGTGGCGGGGAATGTCCATCTCTCAAGCGATCCTTTCATACCTTTATGAAGGACTCAGCTCGGCTTGCCTAGGAGGACTTCTGTTCGGCTCCATGATACTCCTTGAGTGCTGGATGGGAGTAAGAGTCAAATTCCAATACAAGGAGGACCTAACTTCAACTAGCCGAATCTTTGGGAGCCACCCTCTCTTCTTCATTGGAGGGGCATTTGGATACTCTCCACAGGTTGAATGTAAGACGGCGGATAAGAAAACGCGGGATGAATGGCGCCTCTTCTTCAACACTTTGCCAATAGATAAGTTCATCATGCAACCAAGAATCCTTCGAAGCACTCTTCTTAAAATACCGCGGCGTCAAGGCCTGGACCTCCAGCTAGTGGGGAACACCACCATGGCGATCTACAACCCGCACCGGTGCCATCTTCAGATCAGACTTCCAAGAACCCAAGCTCCTGCACTATCACACTACCCTCCCCTTCTACCTAGGAAGATGGGGACCGAGGAGGATGAAAGAGCGATCCGGAACGCGCTGACCATGTGGGAGATCAGCAAGGTGCGCCCGTGGCAAGCAGAAGTAGAAGAGAACGACGAAGCACGCCGTGATTACGTGAAAGTGCTGAGAAGAATCCGCCCTCTTGCGGATAAAAAACTGAATGTACCTTGATTTCCTTTTGTTCATGAGAGATATTGTTTGTAGTTGACAATCCGAGTTTGGAATTTTTATGAATTCATGTTTCATTAAGCTTGCTTGAATGAGATGAGATTGTCTTAGTTGAATGAGCATGAGCTTTGTGGTTTGATTGGCTAGAATGATGTGAAGAGGCAGAGCCTCTGGGGTATGTAACGGATGTGCACTGGGCCGCTACAAAGAAACGACGGCCTGACAATAGGCCGTCAGAGTGGAAGCACGAAGAACCCTGTTCTCTGAGGGATGTAACGGTCAAGACTCAGGCCGTTAGAGTAAGTAACGGTCCTAACCTTGGCCGTTAGAATGATGGCTGCTGAAAGAAAGAAAGCTTATGCAAGAAAAGGAGTGACGGTAGGGATATGACCGTTAGATGACTGTAGCGGCCTGGTGATGACGCGTTATAGCCTTTGAATCTGCATAATTGTGAGCTTCTCACTTTGATCTTGATCCTGTGTTCTGCGTACACTTTAAACATGAAACAAGTTAGATCCGTTCTTAGACTCAACCCCTTGCCTTGAAGTAAGTTAGATAATGATCGTTTCTTGATATTCGGTCAAGGGGTGGAGCCTTGTTAAATAGGTGGGAAACATAATAAAAATAATGCAATGCATGCAATGCATATGATGGTGTTTTTCGGGGGTTTTTGGAGCATATCTGATTTTTGTGAGACTTTGAAAATATTTGATTCGTTTGGGTTTTGAAAATATTTGATGTTTTTGGATTTTGGAAATATTTTGATTTTTTTTTGTTTAGAAAATGTTTGATTTTGTTTGAATTTTGGAAATGTTCAATTTTTTTGGATTTTGAAAATATTTGATTTGTTTGGATTTTAAAAATATTTAATTTTTTGGATTTTGGAAAACCAGTGCTTCCCCAGCAATGTGAGCCCTTCCTTGTTGATATCGAGAACCCCGAGGTTGGCGTGCAATGAGGTGACAACCCCTGGACAAGGTCCAATTGTCATGACGGTGTTTCTGCCAGGGCCATACCCAGGGTATTCATCTTGGTCCTAAAAGAAAAATAGAATACGGGGGGGAAGCTTTAGGCCAGATATAGAAGTTTTTAAGACTTGATTTCCTTTCCGTACAACCCATTAGAGACTTGGTCTGTTGTGCCGGGGCTTTGTGTCCGTCATCGAACCTTAATCCACCCTAGGCATGCATGCGACCGGGCTCATAACGTTTCGCGGGGAACTGTACTGCCACTCTTGTCAAGCCTAGCTTTTCTTGCTTTGCCTTTCTGGAGCTTTGGAATTCATAATTCATACTATATCGACTTTGAGGTGATGCTTTTGATTTTGTCATAGAGATTGCCCCTTCGCTGTCTCTTTTGCTTTTTTGTGGCGTCAGGTCATAACGGACTGCCCCTATTTGAGACCTCCTCTCGTGAGGGTGTTTGGATCGATTATCACCTCTTTATTCACCTCTTGCCCCTGGTTTTAGCTGAAGGAAGAAACGGACAGGGACCTTGACTTTCCCCTAAAGCATGGCCAAGGAGAAACGTTGCCCTTTCTCAACGTGGAAAACCTGACCAGGGATGTCGTGTAGTGTGTGATTGCCTCACTCGGGACTCCTTTAGTGACAGGAGGAACATCTTACTGCCGGGGTAGTACATGGTTAGACTCTAAGGAAAGAAACGCTTACGATACAACCCATTCCACGGGTGAGAGAGCTCCTCACCTTCCGCATTTACTAAACGGTAAGCATTTCCTGGATAAGCTTCTTTTACGACAAACGACCCTTCCCAATTAGGTTGTAATTTAGACCTAGGACCTGCAGACCGAATGAATTTTCGCTTTAAAACCATATCACCTTTTTGAAACTTACGTTCGATTACCTTCTTTTGAAAATAACGCGAAACCCTCTTTTGATAGACGGATACGTGATCGACCGCATTCATCCTCTTCTCATCTAAGAGTTCCAACTGAACCAGCAACGCCTCTCGACGTTCATCGAGATTAAGTTTCTTATCAAGCTGCACTCTAAGGGAAGGGATCAGGATCTCATATGGGAGCACCGCCTCCATCCCGTAGGTAAGAGAATAGAGAGTTTGTCCCGTAGGGGTACGGACGGAGGTGCGGTAAGCCCACAGAGCTTCCACTAATCTTCTTGGCCAATCAGAGAACTTATGAGCTTCACATGTTTTCTTGATGATTTTAAGAAGGGTTTTATTAGTGGCCTCGGCTTGGCTGTTGCCTTGAGGATAATATGGAGATGAATGATGCAATGCAATATTGAATTTCTTACAGAGGTCCTTAAGCTCTTGGGAGACGAACTGGGGTCCATTGTCGGTGATGATGCTGCTTGGCACTCCGAACCGTGAGATGATATTCTTCATAATAAAGCGGCACACCGTTGTAGCTTTGATCTCTGCGTACGCCTCGGCTTCAGCCCACTTGGTGAAGTACTTAGTGGCGGTAAGGATAAAGGATTTCTGCTTGATCTGGGAGTTAGGATCACCGAGTGGGCCGATAACGTCAAAGGCCCACATAGAGAATGGCCAAGGAGCGGTCATAGGATGAAGAGACGAAGCTGGAGAATGAATTTTATCAGCGTGGAGTTGGCACTTAAGACACCTCCGGACATAGAGGGAGCAATCTTCCTCTAGAGTGGGCCAATAGTAGCCCTGCCTCAGGATCTTCTTTGCTAGAGCCTGGCCATTGACATGACCCCCACACTCACTAGAATGGGCTGCTTCGGCCACCTTCCAAGCTTCAACATCATCTAAGCATCTCATGAGCATCCCATTAGTAGCACGCCTATACAGTTCTCCTGCGACAATAGTATACCTTGCGGAGGCTCTTCTGATTGACTTGCGTTGCTCAGCAGTTTCCCCTTCTGGGAACAATCCCTCCTTACAAAACAACTCGATTTCATGATACCAAGGTAACTCCTCTTCGTCTAGGATCTCTTCTAGCTCTGTTAAAGATACTTCCTTAAGATCTCCCTTCTCAGCTCTTGCCTCTACAGATTTCCTAAGATTGATGAACCAAGGGTCCTGAAGAGAGGGTGCATCCAATCTCAGAACGACGACAGTCTCAGTGCTCCGACTGAGAGGGAAAGATAGGGAAGAAGCAAGGGATGCCAGAGCATCAGCTAGGATGTTCTAAGAACGGGGAGTATGGATATAGATCAGCTTACGGAATTGCCTGGCAAGGAGCGTGACCAGATCTTGATAAGGCTTGAGCTTAGGGTCACGAGTACGGTAAGTGGACAGAACTTGCCGTAGGACGAGCTGAGAATCTCCTATGATGTTTAAATAACGCGCGCCTAGGAGGTAGGCGTGCTTCAACCCGGCCAGGAGAGCCTCATACTCAGCGATGTTGTTTGTAGCAGGAAACCGAAGTTGATAAGTGAAGGGAATGGTCACTCCCTCCGGAGTAAGCAAAACAGCACCGATCCCTCGGCCTTGAAAGTTGAGTGCACCATCGAAGTGCAGAGACCAGAAGGGGTGATGAGAGATAACAGAAAGATGCTCATCAGGGAAATCGTCCTGAATGGAATCGGTGTGAGGAATGGGGAGATGGGCAAGATGCTCAGCAATGGCATATCCTTTGACTGCCTTCTGAACAACAAAGGTGATATCGAACTGAGAGAGGAAGCTCTGTCAGCGAGCTAACCTACTAGAAAGGACAGGCTTTTCTAAGAGATAGCGGATCGGGTCCATTCTAGAGATCAACCTAACTGGGTGGGCAAGAAAGTAGTGTTTAAGCTTCTGAGCTACCAACACTAAGGCGGCACAAGTCTTCTCCATAGCGGTGTATATGGATTCAGCTGGGTTGAATAACCGAGAGAGGTAATACGCAGCCCGCTCTTTTCCTTCATCATCCACTTGTGCTAAGACCGCCCCTAGGGAGTCCTCAATGACCGAGATGTATAGGATTAGGGGTTTCCCAGGGACAGGAGGTTGCAGAACCGGGGGATTGGATAGATATTCCTTAAGGTCCTCATAGGCCTTCTGACAATCTTGATTTCATTCGAACTTGACCCCTGCCTTGAGCAATTCATAAAACGGACGGCACCTTTGAGAATGCTGGGATATGAATCTTCTGATGAATTACAATCGACCAATCAATCCTCGAAGTTCCGTAATGTTCTTCGGCAGAGGCATATCCCTGACGGCCTGTGCTTTGTTAGGATCAATCTGGATCCCCCGTTTACTCACTATGAAACCTAACAGCTTCCCTGAGGAGACTCCGAACACACACTTCTTCGGATTCATCTTAAGTTTGTACTCCCTGGCTCTTTGTAGTAGCTTAGCCAGAATAGAGGGGTGTTCTTCCTTAGTCCTTGATTTCACCAAAATGTCATCCACGTAAGCTTCCATATAGATGTGCATCATGTCGTGGAAGATGGCCATCATTGGCCTTTGATAGGTGGCACCTGCGTTCTTCAGACCAAATGGCATAACCACATAACAGTACGTGCCCCAGGGCATGGTGAAAGAAGTTTTCTCTTGATCTTCCGGAGCAAGACGGATTTGATTGTAGCCTGAGTACCCATCCATAAATGACAGAGCTTCATACCCGGCAGTGTTGTCTACCAGGACGTCTATATGAGGCATCGAGAAATCATCCTTAGGACATGCTTTATTGAGATCCCTGAAATCGATGCAAATACGCACTTTTCCATCCTTCTTGATAACAGGGACTATGTTTGCCACCCACTGAGGATATAGAACAACTCTGATGAATCTGGCCTTGTATAACTTGTCAACTTCTTCCTTAATCCTTAAGGCCATGCGGGGGTGAAATCTTCTTGACCGTTGTTTGACAGGTGTTGCCCCTGGTTTAAGCACGAGTCGATGTTCCACTAAAGAGGGGTCAAGACCTGGCATGTCCTCATAAGACCAGGCGAAGGAATCCCTATACTCCCTTAGAACTTTGATTAAATCTTCTTCTACTTATGGAGGGAGATTAGCAGCAATAATGATGGGCCTGGGGTCTTCTTCAGTTCCCAGATTGATTTCTTTCGTAGGCTCGTCCACTGCCGTCGACGGCTCGTCGAATCTCTTAAGTCCTTGTGCATACAAATCGGCAGTGTCATCTACGTCGCTGTCCTCATTAACCGGATCTTTTTCACCCAGGATTTCATAGACACCGAGTCCGTCATTGCCCCACGCCCTTTCTATTTCTTCTTCATCCTCAATCGTAATTGCCGTAGCAACAAATTCTGGACATTTTAGAAGGGCATGACAGCGCTGAGCTAGGTCTTGCAAGAACCTATCAGGAACAGATTTGGGAGGACGCGCAAGCGGGCGCGGCTCAGAGGAGGAATGGTTGGATGACCCAGAACAAGACCCTACTTCTTTAGACCTAACTAATTCTACTTCCCTAGACTCGATAGACCCTAATCCTAACCTAGGAGAAAGGAGACCTAGTGGGAGGGAAGGAGCAGGGGGCTCGTGCCCCTGGGATGAGGATGGAGACAGAGTAGCATAATCTTCCACTGAAATCTCCATTTTGAATTTGACGTTTTTTTTTGGAGATCAGCAGAGACTATACAGCAAGATGGAGGAGGCGGAAGCTGCATAGGGAATAGCTCAGGGAAGATGCAGTCAAAGAAGGGATCGGAAGATGAGAACCACATCTCGTGGAGTTGGGCGTTGGGAGGAGGAGGAGTGAATAGAGTGGATAAATCAATGGGCGGCAGTGTCCGTAAGCACAAGGAACAAATAGAATCTCGGGTGGATCAACGAAGGATGGATTTACCATGATAGGAGGAAGACGGGGTAAGAACTCCCATTGCTGGAGGAGAGATTGAAAGCAGGAGGGAGACCAAGAAAAGACAATCGGTGAGCTCCCCTCCTCCCGTGGATCATCGTCTGGCCGCTTCTTCGGTCTCCATTGCATGAGCCTAGCCTCTTGCTTCTTTTGGCAGTCTTCTTCATGAAACATCCCTTGAAGGGTTTGACCATAATCAAGCACATCATGTTCTGGCCTTTTTAGTGTCGGCGGAGGACTGGCAATCGGACATACTGTATTTCTCCCTAACGGAGCTGGCTGCAGAGCCAATGTGCCGGGCTGGAGAGGCCCTCGGACAAAGTGCTGGCGGTAGTCCCAGGTGAGTGGCCCAAAATCACCCATTATAGATAATGCGGTTTCTTTGTAGCCAAGACCTCTCCTGCCCATCTTTCTTCCCTTGGGTATGGGCTTGGTCATTCCTTGTAATTGTGCACCGAGGCCTCTCCCCGGTTGGTAGCCCAGTTTCAGTATAATGTTCCAGCCTTTTGAGTCTCGGATCTGGGGCTTCATCTTGATGTTGACTGGAGTAGTGATGAGCCTAGGAGGCGTATAAGCCCAAGGGAAGTTTAAATCCAGCACTGATATGGCGGGTCGGCTGCTTGGCCAAAGTGTAGGAAGAATCTGTTCTGAAATGGCCTTAACCGATTGCACTGTAGATAGGCTTTTGACCTTGACGACCCTCCCTTGGAAAGGGAATTTGACGCACTGATGTGAGGTGGAGGGCACGGCACCGAGCGTATCCAACCATGGGCGACCCAAGATAGCCTTGAACATAGGGTCGATGTCCAGTACATAGAATTCTACAGCCATTGTAAGGGGTCCGAGCTCTGCTTGGATGGTGACCACCCCGTGACATGCTCGCCTTGAATTGTCATATGCTACTATAGTGGTCGGGGTAGGTCGTAATAACTCTTCGGATATGTTGCAAGCTCGTAGAGTGCTGAGTGGGCACACATTGATTGAAGCCCCTGTGTCAACCAGTGCTGCTTCAATGCTGACTTTGTTCAGAGTGATTGTAATGCAGAGCGGCATTTGCCGGGCTTCCGGAAGCGCTAGCTCGGATTCTGAAAATGTGATTGCTGGCCCTTTGGAAATAGTTGCTAGGGCCGTTGGTAAGCTGTCGACTGCCATATCTTCGTTGACCATTACCTTCTGTAAGAAATCTCTCAGTGCATCCTGATGAAGGGTAGACCTTTTGATCAGCTCCAGTACAGATATTTTTGCGGGCACTCGATCCAGATGATGCAGCAAGTCATATTGAGTACCCGGCAAAGGTTCAGTTTATGCCTGCTCGACCGTCGGCTGAGAGGACTGGGGATTAGAAGTAGTAGGGTAGTTCCGATGGAACATCTTCCCGCTTCTTAAGGCGCAACTGGTAGCGGCCGCGGCATCGGTGGATAGTATGATGGGCCCTGCGGGGTGGATGAGCGGTGTAGGCTGTGCGGGGGAGATGATTTGGTGGGGTGTAAGGTTAGTGAGTGGTGGTGAGCGGATGATGGGTGAAGGATTGATGGAAGGCGGGACGGTGATGGTGGATGGTACGGATGGAGGGAGTGTTGGTGGAGGAGTCAAGACAGGTGATAGGTTAGGTGATGGCGTGATGAGGGTGGCAGAGGTAAATGGCGAAGGGTATGACGGAGTGGTGGGTGGTAGTAAATTTGTTGGAGCGGGCGTAAACGGGAGGACAAGTGGAGAGGGTATTGGGTGTGAAGGAAGGACGAAGGAGGGGGTAAGAGGATTACGGTGGTTGTGGTGGAGGGCCATGACTTGCGGTGTGGCACCATCGTCATCAAAAGACCACTCGGCACTAGGGGCCGGGGGTTGAACTACGTTCACTTGAGCCGGTGCAGGCGGCTGAGGTTGCTGTAGAGCAGGCGGATGATTTGGCATCGGATTTTGATGGATCCCTAGATCCTGAGCCTGTTGTAGTTGCTGTTGCGGTAGTGGCTGCTGCGGCTGCAGTGCTTGTTGCTGCTGTGCCTGCTGCCTCGGCTGCTGCCCTCTTTTCTCCTTGATTTCAACAATGGCCCGATGCATCGCGGCCCAATCGATTCTCTGTCCCTCATGGAGATCGTATACCAGATCCCGGAACTGATAACATCCTTCGATAGTGTGGCCTGGCTGCCTATGGAACATGCAATATTTCGTCTGATCAACGGCTGGGTTCCAGTTAGGCCGTTCCGGAGGAAGTTGAATTGCATTCACCGACATAAGAGCCGAGAAGATATCCGTGAGGGTCTCTGGCAGTGGAGGATATTGTGCCCTCTTGGGAGCCGGGCGCTTGTTGTTTGGATTGTTGTTATAGCCGTTGGGTGGAGGGACATTATGGAATTGCGGAGGTGGTGGTTGTTGCTGCGGAGCGATGAAGGCGTTTTGTGGAGCGGTGAAGGCAGGTGGAGGGTTTTGTGGAGCGGGATTTTGTGGAGTGCGGGGGTTTTGGGGGAAGCGGAATGGTGCGGCTTGGAATGGAAAGGCAACGGCTTGTACCTGTTCGTTTGTCTGGACCCCCTCGGTAACCGGCCCTTGTGGTTTCTTGTGATATTTGGGCTTTTGGTTTTCAAATAGGGCGTGTATGGGAGAGTCCTTGAACTGGGTTTGTATGAAGCGTGCCCGGCTGTAGAGTTGATGCATGTTAGCTATATCATTCATGGCCAGGATGTTCCTGAAGGTCGGGGTAGCATTTGAAATGAGCAGCTTGACCTTCTCTTCCTCCAGAATGTGGCCAGACACTCTAGCAGCCATCTGTCTCCACCTGTCTGCATAAGTGGCGAACTCCTCATCTGGCTTCATCTTCTCGGCTACTAGATCTGTAAATGAGTATTCCGGGCCGACCCTGTCTTGGAACCGCTGGATAAATTTGTCCTTTACTACCTTGAAACTTTCAGCTTCTTCTAGCGGCAAAGAGTAGAACCATTCCAGAGCAACACCATCCAAAGATCGGCGAAATAAGTACGCCATAAGGCGATCATCATATTGGAACTGCGCCGACTCATATAGAAAATCCCTCACATGAATGAAGGGATTGCCGTTCCCGTCGTACTTGCGGTAGTTAGGGAGTTCCGATTGCGGAGGGAACCGAATGTTCTGAAAGGTGGGGACAGGAACATCTGCCAAAGATTGCGGGCCAACCCGCTTCTGGAGGAAATCGAGTTGTTGCTGTATGGCGGCCCATTTATCAAGCAAGTCCTACTCTCGGGAGGGAGCAGGGGTAGTGAAGGATGCTGATTGAATTTGAGGAGCAGATGGAACGATCACGGCAGAAGGTGGAAGCCCATAAGCAGGAGTGGAGGGATAAACAGTAGAGATGGGGGGCCCATAAGAAGGATATTGGGCCTGAGATTGGCCCAGATTAGAATGGGCTTGAGCCACCCCTTGCCGAGGGTGCAAGAAATCGGAAGGGCCCATGAGAACTTGCGAAGCTACCGGAGTAGATACGTGATGATCCATTTGAACAAAAGAGGGGATGGGCGACTTTCCCTTATCGAAGGATTGTTGGGCCGAATTGGAAGACTGGCCCGTTTCCATTCCCGCGAAAGTGATGGTCCGTGGTTGGACCGGGGTGAGCTCAATTGGAGTGGGCTGAATGGGAAGCCCAACAATGGAAGGATTGGATTGATTTTGGATGATGGTAGAAGGAGATGCGTTGGACCCTTGCATGGCCTGATAAAGAGCTTGGAGTTGGGCCGGATCCAATTGGGCCATCATCTGAAGGACGGAGCCCGCGGAAGGAGTGGAGAAAGAAGGGGTGGCTTGACCACCTTCCATGGAAGTGGAGGGTAGAAGAGGGGCAGTCCCCTCTCCAGAAGAAAAGGGGGTAACCCTGGGAGGGTTTTCAAGAAGCCCTTGAGGAAGGGAGTCCTCTTGGGAACGGGGAGGATTAAAGGATGCCATGGTGGACTCGAAAAGAGGATTGGAATAGGACTTGAAGAAGGAATTGACTTGAGGAGATGAGTCGGACGGACGAAAATAACTCCACATGCAACGGACAACCTTGACAAAATGCAAACAAACAACACAAACAATCACACAATAAGTAACTAAACTCGAATGTTTTTAGAAAATGATGTAAGTGATAAAAGGTGAAGACACTCAAAGTCAACCAAGTTGTTTTAAGATGATGCAACACAATTCTTGTGATTTCTCCTTTGGAACTTTAGTGAATTGATTGAAATGTGCTCTCAACAATGGGTTCCTAACAGGAGATGGGTATGGGACTTGGTTTGACTCTAAGTGTAATCACTCCTCACTTATGCAACCCTAGACACGGGGTGGGAAAGGTACAACCAGCCCGGCGTCCGTGTGGGAATCCATGGCTCGCGGGGACTTATGGAGGTCCCTGGTGTGATCTCCTAGTCGGCCCCAAGAAATATGGAGACGAGAGGTCCGCACACCAAGGTAGGAAAATGCAATCTAGGATATGAAAAGATGAATGGTCCTATGTGCACCGGAGTGCATGCAAG
Organism: Amorphophallus konjac; assembly: GCA_022559845.1. NCBI lineage: Eukaryota > Viridiplantae > Streptophyta > Magnoliopsida > Alismatales > Araceae > Amorphophallus > Amorphophallus konjac. The sequence goes on along the minus strand of CM040126.1, from coordinate 196,296,069 downwards.
GTCTAGCCTAAAATCTAGCAATCAATGATGCACACAATGATATGGAGATATGAAACAAAGCAAGGAGGAAGTCAAGTATCACCCAAGCAAAAGCGTCACAGCAGAAACTGCGGAAATAAATGCACCTAGGGGCGTATCTGTCTGGAGTATAACGGTCTAGGAACCCTGCGTCAGAAGACAATAACGGTAGAAGACCAGACCGCCAGAAGTAATTTAACGCGGGGAGGTAGGACCGTCAAATGAGCCAGAGAGCCAAAATCAACCAGAGGTAACAGGAAAAACCGTGAAAGCTCTCAGCAGAACAGATGTGGCGGTCTAATGACCCCGCATCAGAGGACTCCAACGCGTGGACACAGGGCCGTCAGAGCACTTAGAGAATCAAGGTTAACAGGAAATAAGGGGAAAACGGGAGGGGACAACACAAGAGATGATGGCAGGTTTAACAGGAATCAAAAGCACGATTGGCACAAGTTGTCCCACCGTGATCGCCAAAAAATTATCTGTTGATTTTATTTTGCTTATCTATCTCCTTTTCTTGAGGGGTTATAGTGATGATATGTAGCAAGATGACAAGCAAATAATCAAAGATCTGCACTCAACCTATGAACATGTGATCATGAACCTAGGCAACCAAAGCAAGCTGTAGCATGGGCATGCTATCTCAATCAAACTAAGCTAAAGAATAAAGGAAAAACACACGCCGAGGCATGGAGCAAAGAGTAAATAGAAACACACCGCAAGGGGTGAAACAAGCAAGGAAATAAAAGATATGCAATGAAGGAGAAAGCTAATGCCCAATACCAAGGAAAGTCGTGATCGCCACCAAAGTAAAACAAGCCAAAGACTTGAATATACCTTGGAACTAGGTGGATGAAGCACCCGCCCACGGGAGAGGAAACCCAAAGAGAACCTACAGGTCAGCTAGAAGTAACGGTCAGAACCCCGTGCGTCACTTGAAAGTGACGGTCGCTCGATAGACCGTTGGAAGACTCTGACGCGCCTACACAAGGCCGTCGTAATACCTGCAGTAGCAAAGTATGGATCCTTTTAACTCCAACTCTTCCAGCCGGCTAGAAGACTTGGGCCTCGTACTGGTGAACCTGTAAACCTGCCAAAGAAGTGGAAGACAAGAACAAAACAACCCAAATTAGCCCTTTAGACAATATAGCATCAATTCTTCAATAAACAAAATATCATCAAAAGGAGAGGGAAATACCGGGGAGTTTTGGTTTTTTAACCCCTCTGGGCGTTTTAAAAGATTAGGAGGATGTTTAGATGATGAAAATCGGTGAAAAACGTGGAGAAAGGAGAGAAATAATGCTTATGATGAAAGGGAGATTGAAGGGAAACTCAACATGCAATTATGAACTTTAGAACCAAAGGAACAAATACTCCCTTCACCAGGCAGCAAACGAACGTGAGAAGTACTCCTCCTTGATCAGACGTGACTCTAGAATTCGGCAGCACTCCGACGTAAACTCCAGATCTTCCCCCCTTTGGCCATGAAGTTAAGGGTTCTATTTATAGACCCTCAAACTCTCAGGTCGAACAGAGGATAATCCGGCAAGAGAAAGGGATAACTCTTAGCAAATCCTTGAAGATAATATCACCAAGAGTCCAAAGAATCAAACAGAAGGTCCTGAGGATCAGATTTGGAAGAGATATCGTCAATCCAAGTTCTTATCTCGACCACGGAGTAGCAGAGAAAAGGCCTGAATTGCCAGGACTCTCTGAAGGAAATAACGGTTGCACGATAGACCGCCACTTGGAAATAACGCACCAAGGATCGTCCGTTACTTTCAACCTTATCCCAAAGAGATAAGATCAACAGGAAGAAGATCAAAACAATAGGACTCTGTAAAGAAAGCAACGGCCAAGGCATGGGGCGTCACAATGAAACAACGGCTGCACGACAGACCGTTATTATCAACGTGTAAGCCAAAAGATAAAGATTGAAACGAGACCTTAAGCCTTAGGACTTGTGGATGCACTTTTTATTTAATAAATCGTTATTTATTTGTTTATTGGCGTTTATTAAGTGCGTGGACGTGCCAGTCACATAGTGATGATTTATTGTGCACTCGATCTGACTAATCAGACGATTGTGTGGTTCGTGTCGGGACTGAAATCCGCCATGCCATAAAGGTCACGGCGTTATTTACACCCCTCGAAGAGGGGAACACCCTTGATTAATTGCCAGGAAAAGGGGCCTCATGGCCAGAAAATTAGTTCCGTGAAAAGTCTATTAGGAAACATTGAAATCCCCGTGCGAGGGTGAGAAGAAAGCATTCAAGATCATGTCGGTCGTGTGTTGACCATTTGATGTTCGGACGAGTGTCCGGCTTGTGAATCGCTAATCGTCACGAGAAAACTGGAGCATATGTATGCCGGGGTACATCGAGTTTATTGTTCAAAGCGATAGGAGACATTCGGTTGAATCCCGGTTAGAGTGGTCGGAAATCAGCGAGTTTATTGGCCCGGTGCGAGATCGAGTCAGGACCATTCCGGGGGGCGCCTCCCGCGGTCCAAACGAGGCTTGCGTGGGCATCATTAATATTTCCGGTGCCAAAGGACAGCGGGAAAGTGTCCCGGGACTAGATTCTAAAGTAAAGACGTATACCGAGATAGCTGGCTATAGGCCTAGGTGTGGGTCAGGTAATGACCATGGTTGGGGCGAATCCGAGGTCCAGACGTGACTCACAAAGGTCTTATTGATATTCCCACATGTGTGGTTGGGAGAAGACGAGAGCCGTCTCGTTCCATTCAGATTTTGTTGGTCATTCATGGACCATTTTATGTTAGGACAAAGATCCGTATTGAAGACGTAAATGGAAATAAACCCGTACAAATGTCTGCCGTGAGTACGGCAAGTTTTAATGCAAGCACGAGATTCGATCCCGGGATATACGTCGGTCACTAACGGACCATTCAGTATTCGGACGTAAGCCCATATTCGAAACATCGAAGACCACGACAAAGACATACCGAAGGTATGGCACATTTCCTGTGGGTGCGGGATTGGATCCCGGTATATACGTCGGTCACTAACGGACCATTCCTTATTCAAACGGAGGTCCGTATTAGTAGCGTCAAGGACGATGATAAAACCGTACGGATGTCTACCGTAGGTACGACAAGTTTAATGTGGATGCGAGATCGGATCCCGATAAAGACAGGTCGAGCTAACGAACTATCGGCCCGTGATAAGTTCGGATCATGGTCACGTCTGGGCGAGGGCTCCCGAGATCCAAGTCCGATGCCATGGGGCGTCATTGCTTTTCTCTTCACACACAGTCCGGGGAAACGAAGGTTCCAAGGTATGCGTGCATGTCGGTCACGGTCGGAGCATTCATTGTTCGGACGCGAGTCCACGTTTGAAGCATCGAAGACGACGATAAAACCGCGCAAATGTCTGCCGTAGACACGACAAGTTTAATGTGGCGTTGCGGGACTAGATACCGGGAGAAGCGGGTCGAGCTAACGAACTATTGGCCCAGACTGTGTTCGGATCATGACCATGTCGGGGGTTCCGAGGTCCATGCCCGATACCACAAGGCATCATTGATTTTCTCTTTGCACCGAGTCCGAGGGAGTGAATTGTTAAGTGTGAAGCCCGAACTCGCCAACGTGCGCCCTCGCATGCGGATCGACCTGCGCGGTCAGGTCGCGGGGTTCGACCTGCCCGGTCAGGTCGCGGGGGTCAAGGGGGCAGCGCCCCCTAAACAAAATTTTAATTAAGGTACGGGTGATATGATGGAAATCAAGCGAGCTGCCAGGCCAAAGCCGATCGATGAAGTTGCTAGGCTGAAGATTAACACGCTACCTTTGGGTAGCGCGACCTGAAGAAAGCGCTAGGTTTCCCTAGCGCGATCTCAGGCAGAAAGTCGACTGCAGATGCCCCAACTACCCAGCACTTGGAACTCCCAATGACTTCAATGTTCGCTGTTTCCCACTGTTGTAATTGATGTTCTAGTGTCGTTTAGGCTTCCCCTTCCCCCTATATATGTACCCCATCTCGTTTGATTAAGTAATGAAATGAATTGAGAAAAAATGAGTGTTTGAAAGAGTTGAGCATGGCTCTCTTTCCCCCCCCCCCCAATCTTTGGAATCCTCTCCCTCCTCCCCTCTTCGGGTGCGATGCCCACATTCTTCTTCTAATCCTCCCCTTTTCCCCTTCACGGAGGACGTTCGAAGTTCCGGGTGCATCGGCCTTGAGAAGAGGTCGGGTGTGAGGCCCCATTCGGGGCTCCGTTCTTCCTCCACCGACGATCGACGCCCTCCACCATCGCCAACGACGTTGCTATGATCAAGACGGAGCTTGGTTGCACCGGTCCTGCGATGGGATCGGGTGTGATGCCCCAGCCAAAACCCTACATGGTCCTAGCTCGCTCTGCCATGCCCCTTTCTCCCTCGACGCCCACCCCCGTTCCCACCTTCACCAAGTTATCCTAGCTAGTAATAGGTTAGTTTAATCGATGTTTAGGGCCCTCTTGTGTTTGTTTTAGATCCCCCGTGTCATACCCACCCTTCTTCGTGTTCCCCCCGTGTGAATCACTTCCCCGTCGTCGTCCATGGGAGCCCCCAATGCCCAACTTCTATTTCCGGCGGCTGTCTGAGAACGCGCTATATCGTCTTAGCGCGTTCTTCATGAAGGCGCCATGAGCCTATAGCGCGACTACGGGCAGAAGGTAGAAGAAGGTCACCCCCTCCCAATTTCGTTTCATATCAAATGGTATCAGAGCCTAGGGAACCAGCCTGTTCTCATAGACTGGGATCTTGAGCTTCTAGGTTTGAGAACGAACCTTCCAAAGTGGAGGGGTTTGATGGAAATCAAGCAAGCTGCCAGGCCAAAGCCGATCGATGAAGCTGTTGGGCTGAAGATTAACGCGCTACCTTTGGGTAGCGCGACCCGAAGAAGGCGCTAGGTTTCCCTAGCGCGATCTCAGGCAGAAAGTCGACTGCAGACGCCCCAACTACCTAGCACTTGGGACTCCCAATGACTTCAATGTTCGCTATTTCCCACTGTTGTAATTGATGTTCGAGTGTCGTTTAGGCTTCCCCTTCCCCCTATATATGTACCCTATCTCGTTTGATTAAGTAATGAAATGAATTGAGAAAAAATGAGTGTTTGAAAGAGTTGAGCATGGCTCTCTCCCCCCCCCCCCCCCAATCTTTGGAATCCTCTCCCTCCTCCCCTCTTCGGGTGCGATGCCCACGTTCTTCTTCTAATCCTCCCCTTTTCCCCTTCACGGAGGACGTTCGAAGTTCCGGGTGCATCGGCCTTGAGAAGAGGTCAGGTGTGAGGCCCCATTCGGGGCTCCGTTCTTCCTCCACCGACGATCGACGCCCTCCACCATCGCCAACGACGTTGCTATGATCAAGACGGAGCTTGGTTGCACCGGTCCTGTGATGGGATCGGGTGTGATGCCCCAGCCAAAACCCTACATGGTCCTAGCTCGCTCTGCCATGCCCCTTTCTCCCTCGACGCCCACCCCCGTTCCCACCTTCACCAAGTTATCCTAGCTAGTAATAGGTTAGTTTAATCGATGTTTAGGGCCCTCTTGTGTTTGTTTTAGATCCCCCGTGTCATACCCACCCTTCTTCGTGTTCCCCCCGTGTGAATCACTTCCCCGTCGTCGTCCATGGGAGCCCCCAAAGCCCAACTTCTATTTCCGGCGGCTATCTGAGAACGCGCTATATCGTCCTAGCGCGTTCTTCATGAAGGCGCCATGAGCCTATAGCGCGACTACGGGCAGAAGGTAGAAGAAGGTCACCCCCTCCCAATTTCGTTTCACATCATAATAGAATTTCTTTTATTCCTTTATTAGTATTAAACTTCTTTTTTTTTATTTGGTTAACTCTTCTTTATGAAATCACGCCGGATCAAGGGGAAGTCTGGGGGGCATGCCGGAATAGAGGGCACCGGATTAGCAGGATGCCAAGGGCAAGGAGGGCGCGCCGTTTAACGGGATGCCAAAGGGAATAAGGGCGCGCCGCTTTTGTCCGCGCCGGAATAGGATGTGTAGCAGGATGAAGTGCGCGCCGGTTTAACGGGATGCCAATGGAAATAAGGGCGCGCCGTTTTTGGGTGTTCACATAAAGAGATGGAGAGGGGGCGCGCCGTTTTAAGATTGCAAATGGAGATGGAGGGGGGGGGGGGGCGCCGTTTTAAGATGTATAGAGGAATGGGATTATGAGAGTGATGTTAGACCGGCGTGGTGGAATAGTCACCGCGCCGTATTAAACTCTCCCGAGGGTTTGTTTCAGAGCGATTGACTGTGTGTTTTTTTTCTTTTCTTTCACCTGCAGGTTGGGTTAATGACTAGTTTGTTCATCCATTTGGAAGATTAGGTTGATGAAAAGGGGGTTTAAACGTTTTAGTCGTTTATTGAGGTGAATTAGCATGAATGCTTAAGTGTTCGTTCGAAGGGTTTGATTCACAGAGCTTACTGTGTGTTGTTCTTGTTCTCGGAGGTGGTTTGTTCGTTTGTTCCTGAGTGTTCTTGGCCATGGCGAGAATTGGGCAGCACCTCCCCCGGACCGGGACTTGCCGGAGATCAAGGAGAGTCACCAATCGGATTGCTCCGGGGTAAACTCTCAAAATGCGGAGCGGCCTTACGGTGGTCCGTTAGCCCAAGTGCGAGTGCGGAACGCTCGAGGGCCAGCCTACAAGAGCGCCCACGACTCACGGGCGATGTTTTCATAAGCGGAACGAATGTGTGCCACGAGAGGCCATGAATGTTCATCCCCTGACGGGCTCCTTCGAAGGCCATGCTATGGAGACGCAAGCTTCGAAGGGCCTGGATGAGGAGAAGGCAGAGAGAAAGAGAGGGAAGCAGAAAAACACCGTATGTTGCAAAAAGGGCTTTTCTTTTTATTCGTTTGCAAAGAGAAATACAGCTGGGAATCTACCCTAAAGCGAGAAAAGGGGATAATACAGCAGAGGGAAAGGAGGGAATACACCGATGGGGGAGGGGGAACGGAGCACAAGCCCCTCCCCCTCCGACCTCACCTCTCACTCTCACTCTCACTCTCCTCTCTCTTTCTTTCTTCACCTCTCTGGCGTGGATGGGTGGAGCTTCCTTCTCTTCGGGTGGCCTTCTCCTCTTCTTTTTCTTCTTCTCTTCACTGCATACAGCCGAGGGGGTTCGAGCAGCTCTCTTCTATACTTCTTCTCCAGTGGAGCATGCCTCTTATAGAACGGACAGTGGGGGAGAGGATTCCCGCCACCCCTGCCTTGTTCGCAACAATGTTGTTGTTGTGTTGGATGCTGTTGATTCGTGCCGTACACTGGCGCTCATCCTAGGACGGGATGTTCGCAGGTTTGCCGGGAGGATCTACTGCCGCTTCTCCACCATGGATGCTTGTCTTCACCGTCGATGCAGCTACGTTGTCGAACGGAGGTGGAGATAGGGCTCCAAAGCATTGAATGCCCATGGAGACAGGGCTTCAGAGCATTGAATGCCCTCTAGGCACCAGGCTGATGCAAAAACAGGGTATCGGCTGGCGGATGGGATGGGTTGATTGCGCGCCGGGGAAACGCTTCAGAGAACGGCTTGTTCGCATCACCTAATTCGGCGTGGGGGAATAGTAACCGTGCCGGAATAGCTTTCCTTTTGCTTTCAACGTGAGCACGCCATGGCAAATATTTGAAGAAAAGACTTTTAGAAATGGGCAAATGGGCGCGCCGGTTTTGTCATCCTCAAGGGCGCGCCGGTTTAACAAGCTAAAGGGGGGCATGAATCAAAGGTGAGCGCGCCGTTTAAGCAAGGGGGCACGCCGTTTTAAGGCCCTTCCGCGCCATTTTAAGCACCGAATAGATTCTTTTCGAAGCTACGGCCATTTATGTGAATGTTGGCATTCCCGAAATGTTTCGGTTGCGATGCATGGCATCCACAATTTTCCGTTCGCACCCTCCGGGACTCGGTCCCAGACTTTGCGTGACTTTCGATGCATGTCGAGACTGTGTCGGAGTTCCCGACTTTTCTCTGATTCAGCTCTCGGCATGGCCGGTCGGAGCGTTGTAGCTGTATCTTTTGCTTAGGGGGCTTCCTTAGCGGGTAGCGGACCACCAAGCGAGTTCTCGTCCTGATCGGGCGAGGCATGAGGTTTATTCGGCATTTCTATCTTCGACTCGCGCTCAAATGTGTAGACGCGAATGTCGCCATGATCATCATCGTCATATTTTTGGCGTCCACAGGACTCTTCAAAGAGTAACGGCCCAGGACCCATCCGTTATAAAGAAACAACGCTCCTGGAGCAGACCGTTATTATCAATGGAGTTCAAAAGAAGAAATGAAGGTTTTGCTAAGCCTTAGTCAAATGAAATGCCACAAAAAGCCATATCCAATCAAGGAGTCAAGACCCAAGAAATAGGCTCCAAATCAATCAAGGGGGCTCAATGAAGAATGAATTACTCGGAGCATCATGTAGAATGAACAAGGAGATGACCCGACTTATTGGTCATAAAACGGGTGTCAACAGAGGTAATTTCAAGTTTGGTCTTTAGAACTAATTATTCCTTTTTATGTCTTCTCACTACCCTCAAAATTTCGTGTTAGGAAGCCAAGAGGTTAAGGAGATAGAGCCGTTGGAAGTTGGAGGTTCCACGCAGGACGCGCAGGAACAAGGACCTTCTTCCAGTAACAAATTCGAAGTCTAGGGATCAAATTAAAGGTAGGTTATCTCATGACTGGCTTAAATAACATGTTAGGAACAAAAGCCCATCGTTAGCTCGTGTTTTCATGTATTATACACGGAGTATTTTACGTTTTTCCATGACTGCGCAATAGGGTTTTTATTGTATGCTGTCCATGAAGCTTTAACTAAAAGATTATAACTTTATGATTATTACATGAATTCCATACCTTATTTCATCATAGCATGCTTTCCCTACTAGTTCCATGTTTATTGACCATAGGAAGTAGCCCTGCAAGGCCGGTATTATCTCTGTCCCATAGAGAGATGATTGCGGTCGTAACAAGGGTCGCGTCCATTAACGCGCAAGCACGATATGCCTCGTTAATATACTAACGTGCAAGTCAGATATGTCGGTTCTTGTATTCACACGCCAGTTATTCACGGCGCGTTAATGCTCCGTGAAACATATCAAACCTTGTTTATTTCCCATGATATATATATACTAATCTGCATGCCCTATCTTAGTGGTTTCACTTCCTGATTATGTAATGACTGCATATTTAGTGTTAGCATACTTTTCAAAGTTTAATTTCACTATATGTGATAATTTCATGCCAAAACCTTATAGTTTTGTACTTAAAAGGTTTCATGACTTGGTCACACTTTGTTTTAATTCGTTCCTTCTCATCTCTATTTCTGTTTTATAAGATCACATATAGCGCGTATTCCGGTACGTGGCTAGAAGTTACACTTTGCACATGATAAGCACATTCTCTTCGACTTGGGATCCTCTCCATCAGATATTCCTTCTACCGAACTAGGTGATCATGTTTCAAGGCCTCTGTAAGACTCCGCGAACTTGAGATTCCCATTAGGATACCGAGCTGGTTGTACCTTACAACCCAAAAGTTAGAGAGCAGTTTGTGTTTTCCACGTTTTCTGTGAATTGACATGATCGCGCCCTACTCTCCAGTCGCGTCAATTACTTATCGCGGTGGTTACTATGGTTGCGTTATTGTTCAGCCACAGATTTCTTCCTGCGTCGACCTGACTTTCTTTCTACGTCGACTCTCTCTATGATCGCGGGCTATTGTTATACTGCGTTAATGAATTATCGCGACCCTCAAACCCGTCGCGTTAATGAAATTCTATCCAACCCGAGGTCTGACCCAAGGGTTGAACTTGTTCTATTCTTAGATGGTCTTTCGATTATCTGGAACCCAACACCTTGTTTAATAAGCCATTTATAAACTATAGAAATCTATGAATGTACCGTTATGCTATCAGAATTCCTCCATTGCATAATATTCAATCAATTTATCCTTGAACTCTAATGATTTCTATGGTTGCGTTATTGTTCATTCTCTTCGACTTGGGATCCTCTCCATCAGATATTCCTTCTACCGGACTAGGTGATCATGTTTCAAGGCCTCTGTAAGACTCCGTGAACTTGAGATTCCCATTAGGATACCGAGCTGGTTGTACCTTACAACCCAAAAGTTAGAGAGCAGTTTGTGTTTTCCACGTTTTCTATGAATTGACATGATCGCGCCCTACTCTCCAGTCGCGTCAATTACTTATCGCGGTGGTTACTATGGTTGCGTTATTGTTCAGCCACAGATTTCTTCCTGCGTCGACCTGACTTTCTTTCTGCGTCAACTCTCTCTATGATCGCGGGCTATTGTTATACTGCGTTAATGAATTATCGCAACCCTCAAACCCGTCGCGTTAATGAAATTCTATCCAACCTGAGGTCTGACCCAAGGGTTGAACTTGTTCTATTCTTAGATGGTCTTCTGATTATCTGGAACCCAACACCTTGTTTAATAAGCCATTTATAAACTATAGAAATCTATGAATGTACCGTTATGCTATCAGAATTCCTCCGTTGCACAAATGCCCCCCACTCGCGGGCGGCGCAAGCGAGGGACGAGTGCGCGGGGTCGCGAGTGTAGAGTTCTTCAACATGACATATGTTCTTCCGAGCCAGTGAGATGCTGGTCCGGTGCAAATTCACGGGAAAGTGCTCACTCCTTCAGCGAAGGGATGAGGGGATTGCTTCACCGCATATGCACGCGGACTGAGATGTCAGAGTGGGGGTTTAGTCATCGGTATGGGGTGAATACCGAAGCAAGAACGAAGGGTCTATGCGTCGTCTCAGGCAAAAGGCCCAAAACAACTTAGATGAGGCCAATCCCAAGGGGGAGTTGGTGACTCGCGCTGGGTTTAGGAGAGTTGTTCATTCATCGACTCGGACGGAGGGTCCGAGCCAAGCGAGGGGATGCACTTTTGTTTATGGACTGGGATGGATGGTTCGAGCCAAGCAAGGAGGGGTTTCTTTATGTTCATGAACTTGGACGGAAGGTCCGAGCCAAGCAAAGAGGGGTTTCTTTATGTTCATGAACTTGGACGGAAGGTCCGAGCCAAGCAAAGAGGTTGTTTTGTTCATCGACTTGGACGGAAGGTCCAAGCCAAGCAAGAAAGTTTTTATTTATTTATTATTATTATTCATTGACTTGGACGGAAGGTCCGAGCCAAGCAAGGAGGTTCTTCTTCTTTTTTTCGTTCATTGACTTGGACGGAAGGTCCGAGCCAATCAAAGGAGTTCTTCTTCTTCTTTTTTTTTATTCATTGACTTGGACGGAAGGTCCGAGCCAAGCAAGGAGGTTTTTTTTTTGTTCATTGACTTGGACGGAAGGTCCGAGCCAAGCAAGGGCGTTCTTTTGTTCATCGACTTGGACGGAAGGCCCGAGCCAAGGGTTTATTTGTCGATGGGACTGGGAGTTGTGATATTGAGGTGGTTTATTCATTGCCAAGGGGTGAGTACCAAAGCAAGGGTCTTTTGTTCATGGTGTTGGAGATGTATGCCCTTCAAGCCAATCACAAGTGTTGTGATGGCGACATTTCTTGTACAATTTCGTTCAATATACTAATGGTATTTTCTTCATTATATTCTTAGCACGTTATAGTATGTTTGTTGTAATATGATGAAGTCCTTGAATACGAGCTATGATGATTGGATCATAATGAGATTGTGATAATGAGAACAGTCATCTAGATGTTTATATTCTAAATGTTCCTGATCATAGGATCTTCAAGAAGGGACATTGAAGATCCGGATAGACTGGTGCACGTGGTACTCACTCATGTGATGAGGGTGGTCGATCTCATAATCACCGGTGTGGTGACATCAAGGTACGCGTGCAGGTGCTCGTTAGTGGAATGAGTTCACTGAACTGACCCGATCTAGAATTCCTGAATGGTAATCATGCTGACTGTCAATCAGGAGATTCTAGTGCCACAGTAGCATAGTTGAATCTTTGACCTGAGTCACTAACGAGGTTTTGCGTGGACTCCACTGAGCGCTTGATTGCTGACTTATGAACTTCAATCTTGTGGTTCTTAATAGTTAGCTATTCGGACTCAGTGGGATTCATGTGAAAACACTTTGGTGGACAACAAGGGATCATTCACTCTCTGCATGGATTAAGAGAGAGAATGCTCTATGGACATGTACTTAGAAATCCCTGGCCAGGGTATGGGGGTTCACTTAGAAAAAGGAGTTTTCTAGTGAACTGTACTTAAGAGTACAAGGGTCCATAAGATCATGATGTTTTAGGGTTTGACAGTTTGACCATACCCTAATTCTGATTGGAGCATTGTATGAATGAGGATCTATAACTGTGTGGAATCTGATGACGGAAAGGTTCAATATGGGTTGCATCCCTCCCAAAGTCATTTGGGATCACGAGGTGTTGCTTGGTGCCGTTCGTGGTCGGAAAGCCTGTTAAATCCATTAAGAGTTATTGGATTATAACTAATTAAGTTAAGAAGAGTTCTTAGCTTAATGGGCTTGAAAACTAAACAGACTATTGGGCCTAGAGGGTCACACACAATAGAGTAGTGGATCAGACGGAGAAGGACGGTAATTATAGACCGTTTCTGGGTTTTTGTGAAAAATGCCAGAGTCTATAAATACACGCTGAGGAGAGAAACCCTGGCCAAGCACTAGGGTTTCTCCCCTGGCCGCCCCCCGCTCTCTCTCTCTCTCCTCCCTGACCTGGGCGCATCCCTCTCTCTCTCCCTCCTCCTACGGCGGTGGATGGTGGTGCTGAGGAGTGGCCGACGTGTGGAGATCGAGAAGGAGACTCCGTCCGTTCCCGCTGCTCGTGTGGATACATCTAGAGGTCGGACACTTGGATGGCTAGCAGCCCGACGAGCCTCTACTCGATCGTCTTCGGGCATCTGGGAATTGATTAATCCCGCAAAGGTATAGAACTGTTCTTCCTTGGCGGGTTCTTCGATTAATAGTTTTTGATTTTGATCGCCGGCAACGATACGACTCTTAGGGTTTCGTTGTTTCCGCTGCTGCTCTGATCGAAACCTTACCGTGGTATCAGAGCCAGGTTGCTGGTCTGATCAAAATCAGGATTATTATATTATTTTTTGTCCTTCACGTTCATGTTTAGGGCTCAATTTAGGTTGTTCGATTGGGTCTCTCACGGATGAGTTTTTGGTAAATTGATCCCATGGAATTGTTCCTGGTATCAAGAGGATCAAAACGCATGTTTTGGTCCATTGATTGACCCTATGGTGAGGGCGAATCGAGCGAGTCTTCGGGGCTGCGGTCGCCGTTCGCACAGGGAGAAGGAGGCCGATTCAGGCCGTTAATCTCCAATTTTGGATGTCCATGGGGCAGGCAAGGGTTGCTGGATGATCCCCCATGGCGTCCCACCGTGTCCGCGTCCGTGTGGTGGCCGGATTTGGGGCTCCGGCGAAGTTCGCGGCGAGCTTGTCGGGGCGGCGGCGTGTTCTTCGCGGCCTTCTTCTCCGGCCACGGCGTCGTGGGAGGTGGCCGGCGGAGGTGCCGGCGGGACCCAAGGGGTCGTCCGCGGTGGTCGGCGCCGGTGGACGGGCCCCCTGCGGCGAGCTCCGGGGGGCTAGGGTTTTACCCCAGCCCCCCTCCCCATCACATTCGGGCGGTGGAGATGACCCCCCCGTGGGTCTCCCGATGGCGGATCCGACCCGCGCCCAGATCCGCACCCGGACCGGCCCGCGCCGGATCCGCGCCCGATTAACCCCCCCTTATTATTTTTTTTGATTTTTATTCATTTTAAACTGTTTAAAATGCATAAAATGTCAAAAAATTCTGGGAAAATTCTGAAAAATATTTTAATGGATCCTAAAATTGTTTTAGCAATCTATTAACTTATTTTTCATTATATTACCCTTGGTTAATTGGTTAATGGGAATTTTAAAATGGTTTTAAGTATTTCCCATTATCTAATTAAATGATGTTAATTACTATAAGGATGTGATTCTTATGAGGTTAATTAACAGTATATTTTTATTGAGCCCATGCTGTGAATGTGTATGACTTTTGTCTAAAGTTGTTTAGACTTGATTGTTTTTAACTAAATTGTTTAGTTAATTTATGTTGCGTGATTTCAAAACTAATTACTATTATTTTGAAATCAACGTTATATCTCGCTGTAATTATATGATAATTACTTGAAGATGCATGTGATGTGTCATGTGTATGGATGGATGGTCATGGACTTAGATATCATGTGATGGTATGCTTTGTGGTGAATGGATCCTGATGTGATTATTGGGGCCTGCGTGCCTCCTTCTCTCTCTCTCTTGTTATTCCGGGTTGTACATTCTATCTCCCACCCGTGTTGTACTCCCCTTGACTGGTTCAAGGTTTCTTATTATTATCTGATGTATTTTTATGGGCCTGCGTGCCCAAATTTCAAATTTACTTGTAATAATAAGAAGCGGATGGAGACTAAGAAGGAGACCGACTTCGGTGGCTCGGGAGATTCTTCACATCTAGTGGGAGCATTGGATGCTCCAAGTCTTTGTGAATTTACCATGTTGTGTGTACATTACCAACTGGCTCTGGTAATGTTGCTAGGTTTAAAGTCCATGATCATCCATCGGTGTTATAGCATATATTTGATATATGTGGTTATGCTACTAATTGTATATATATACATAATTTTAGAGTATATTCGATACTCCAAATTATTATTATTATATATAGCACCTATATTGATGAGACCAAAATATTCAAATCCCCTTCAATCAAATATTAGGTCGATAAGTGTGAGACATTAAGAATGCTCCATGTAGCCTTCCGTTGTTATAGTCAAAGTGAGCCGTCCTTAGACTGTGGGAGTTTGTTGTGCTACCACAAGACTATCACAGCAAGGGGACGGAGACTTAGGCTAGGGCTTGGGCCGAACCTTGGGATGGGGGCTGGCATGGCTTTGTTGTGCTACCACAAGAGTTATGTCATAAACCCACTCTCATAACGTAACAACGGGTTGGACCTAACCAACGCTCGTGGTTTGTTGTGCTACCACAAGATCACGAAGCCTTTGGAGGCTAAATTACTGGGAGTTACAAGGAGTTGTAATTGGCAAGAGTTGCCTACCCATTAAGTATGGGGTAGTTTGTTGTGCTACCACAAGACTACTTCCATAATGTTAATGGGATCCTAGTACCCACTAGGACACAGTCGTTGTGTCCCGTCTTTGCATATTAGGGGTTATGCAAAATCGTCAAAAATTAGTGGGAGTATTAAGTTAGCATAAAAGTCCATGTCTTAATTTAATATCATGAATATCTGCAATGTTGTTCTAAATTCTGTTATTTCCTCTTATAGATCGCAATGACGAACCACCCATTGAGAGGCATATTGGATGCCAACAGGCTGACTGGTCCAAATTATGTCGATTGGCTCAGGAATCTGAGAATTGTTCTCACGGCTGAGAAAATAGCCTATGTCCTTGAGCAGCATGTTCCCCCTGTTCCTGCTGATGATGCCGATGAGGCTGAGGTGATTCTTTATGAGAAGCATAAGGAAGATGCCACTCTGGCCCAATGTTATATGCTAGCCTCCATGACTAATGAGTTACAAAGGCAGCATGAAAAGATGGATGCTAGATCCATCCTATTCCATCTGGAGGAGCTCTTTGGAGCTCAGAGTAGAACAGAGAGATATGAGATATCTAAGAATCTGTTCGGGGCCAAAATGTCTGAGGGAACATCTGTGCAGACACATGTTCTCAAAATGATAGAGTGGATTGAGAGGCTAAAAGAATTAGGTTTTGATATGAACAAGGATTTGTGCATTGACCTAATCTTGCAGTCTCTCCCATGTTCATTCTCCCAGTTCATAGTGAATTTCAACATGAATAAGATAGAGTGCTCTCTAGCAGAGCTTCTTAATATGTTGAAGACAGCTGAGGGGACAATGAACAATGGGAAATCTTCTGTGCTACTTGTTGATAAGACCAACAAGAAGAGAAAGAATCAATCTGTTTGTAAGAAAAACAAGAAGAAAAAGCAGGATAAGCAGGGAAAGACTGCCAAGAAGGATGAGGCTAAGAAGGACAAGGGCCAATGTTTCCACTGCCATAAGGATGGTCATTGGAAGAGGAACTGTAAGTTGTATCTTGCAAAAAAGGCAAAACAAAAGCTTGGAGAAGCTTCAGGTATGTTCATGATTGTTGACCTAAACTTGTCTTATAGATCCACATCGTGGGTATTAGATACTGGATGTGCATCTCATATCTGCAATGACTTGCAGGTGCTGACAAGCAGTAGGCAATTGAACAAAGGCGAGGTTGACTTGCGACTGGGAAATGGAGCAAAGGTTGCTGCGCTCGCAGTTGGGAAGGTGAACCTCCAGATGCCTACAGGAGTTACACTAGAGCTTATAGACTGTTATTATGTTCCTTCTATAATAAAGAACATTATTTCCATTTCTTGCTTAAATAAATATGGATTTGTTGTAAGTTTTGGAAACAATGGTTGTTCTTTATTATTAAATGGTGAATTGTTTGCCAGTGGGAGCTTAATGAATGGTTTGTATATTTTAGATGTGGCATCTTCTGTGATGTGTGTGGACAAACCTCTTAAGAGAAAAAGAGGCAATGTGAATAAAGCTTATCTTTGGCATTGTAAGCTTGGTCATATCAATGAGGAAAGATTGAAAAAGTTGTGTAAGAATGGATACCTTGATCCATTTGATTATGAATCATTCACGACTTGTGAATCTTGCCTCATGGGTAAGATGACCAAGTCTCCATTTTCTGGACATGGAGAAAGAGCAAATGAGTTATTAGAACTCATACACTCTGATGTGTGTGGACCTATGTCCATACATGCCAAAGGAGGTTATTCATACTTCATTACATTCACTGATGATTTCTCAAGATTTGGATACGTGTACTTAATGAAGTACAAATCTGAAGCTTTTGAGAAATTTGTCGAGTTTAAGAATGAAGTAGAGAAACAAACCGGAAAAAGTATTAAAACTCTTCGATCAGATCGAGGGGGTGAATACTTGAGTACGGAGTTCACACAGTTTTTAAGGGATAATGGAATATTGTCTCAATGGACTCCTCCTTATACACCTCAGTTGAATGGTGTAGCAGAAAGGAGGAATCGTACCCTATTAGATATGGTACGGTCCATGATGTGTTTTGCTGGTTTACCCTTGTCCCTCTGGGGTTATGCCTTGGAGACTGCTGCACACTTGTTGAACAAAGTCCCATCGAAGTCTGTCGACTCCACTCCATATGAGATATGGAAAGGAAAGAAGCCAAATCTTAAGTACTTTAAGGTTTGGGGTTGCCCTGCCCATGTAAAGAAACATGACTCGAATAAACTGGGATCTAAGACTGAGAAGTGCAGGTTTGTGGGATATCCTAAGGAAACTTATGGATATTACTTCTACCAGCCTAGCGATCAAAGAGTGTTTGTAGCTAAACATGCTGTATTCCTTGAGGAAGAGTATATCCTTGAAGGAAACAGTGGGAGCTCGGTAGAACTAGAAGAAGTTCTAGAACCACAACCTGTCAGTGTACCTTCTCAAGATCCAGTACAAACTGACCCACAAACTGTGCGTAGGACAAGCCGGATACCTGTTCAACCAGAAAGATATGTAGGACATATTTCTGGTAAGGTATCACATAATGAGGATGATGATCCTAAGACCTACGAGGAGGCAATGAGTGTCATTGACTCCAGGAAATGGCAAGAGGCCATGATATCTGAAATGGATTCCATGTACTCCAACCAAGTTTAGAACTTGGTGGATCCACCTGAGGGTATTGTACCTATTGGATGCAAGTGGATCTTTAAAAGAAAGATTGGAGTAGATGGAATGGTTGATACCTATAAGACAAGGCTTGTAGCGAAGGGATATCGTCAAAGGCAAGGGGTTGACTATGACGAAACCTTCTCTCCTGTAGCCATGCTAAAATCCATTAGAATTTTACTTGCCATTGCTGCACACTATGATTATGAAATCTGGCAGATGGATGTGAAGACGGCATTCCTCAATGGAAATCTTGAGGAAGAAGTGTACATGACACAACCTGAGGGATTCACATCCAAAGAGTATCCAGATAGAGTGTGCAGGCTTCAGAGGTCCATATATGGACTAAAGCAAGCATCTCGCAATTAGAACATAAGGTTTGATGAAGCAATCAAATCTTATGACTTCGTTAAGAACGAAGATGAGCCATGTGTATACAAAAAGGCAAATGGCAGTGCAATCACTTTTTTAGTACTGTATGTGGATGACATACTACTCATTGGGAATGATGTAGGTATGTTATCGTCAGTCAAAGCCTGGCTGTCAAAGTATTTCTCCATGAAGGATTTGGGAGAAGCATCCTATGTGTTGGGGATTAGGATCTATAGAGATAGATCAAAGAGGATGCTAGGCTTGTCCCAATCAATGTACATAGACACCATTGTCAAAAGGTTTGGCATGGAAGACTCCAAGAGAGGTCAAATACCAATTAGACATGGAGTCTACCTCTCTAAGGAAATGTCCCCTAAAACGTCTGAAGAGAGGGAGTACATGAGTAGGGTTCCCTATGCCTCTGCCATAGGGTCCATCATGTACGCGATGCTATGTACTAGGCCTGATATAGCTTATGCTCTAAGTGTTACGAGCAGGTATCAAGCAGATCTAGGTGAACAACACTGGATAGCTGTGAAATGTATCCTTAAGTACTTAAGAAGGACTAAGGATCTATTTCTGGTATATGGAGGAGAGGACTTGAAACTGAGAGGATACACTAACTCTAGTTTCCAGTCTGACAAAGATGACAGCAAGTCAACCTCTGGGTTCATTTTTACTCTCAATGGTGGGGCAGTGAGTTGGAAGAGTTCCAAACAAGAAACCACTGCTGATTCAACAACCGAGGCTGAGTACATAGCTGCTGCCGAGGCGTCAAAGGAGGCGGTCTGGATGAAGAAGTTCATCGATGGATTGGGAGTTGTCCCAAGCATCTCTAATCCTGTCCCCATGTTTTGTGACAACAATGGGGCAATTGCACAAGCAAAGGAGCCGAGGTCTCATCAGAAGTCCAAGCATATTCTGCGGCGTTATCACTTGATCAGAGAGATTATAGCTAGAGGAAATGTGATAGTAGATAGAGTATCTTCTGCTGATAATATTGCAGATCCATTGACTAAGCCTTTATCTCAAAGTGTGTTTGAGCGTCACCTTGGGCTGATGGGGATCAAGCATGTGGGTGATTGGCTTTAGTGCAAGTGGGAGATTGTTGGAGATGTATGCCCTTCAAGCCAATCACAAGTGTTGTGATGGTGACATTTCTTGTACAATTTCGTTCAATATACTAATGGTATTTTCTTCATTATATTCTTAGCACGTTATAGTATGTTTGTTGTAATATGATGAAGTCCTTGAATATGAGCTATGATGATTGGATCATAATGAGATTGTGATAATGAGAACAGTCATCTAGATGTTTATATTCTAAATGTTCCTGGTCATAGGATCTTCAAGAAGGGACATTGAAGATCCGGATAGACTGGTGCACGTGGTACTCACTCATGTGATGAGGGTGGTCGATCTCATAATCACCGGTGTGGTGACATCAAGGTATGCGTGCAGGTGCTCGTTAGTGGAATGAGTTCACTGAACTGACCCGATCTAGAATTCCTGAATGGTAATCATGCTGACTGTCAATCAGGAGATTCTAGTGCCACAGTAGCATAGTTGGATCTTTGACCTGAGTCACTAACGAGGTTTTGCGTGGACTCCACTGAGCGCTTGATTGCTGACTTATGAACTTCAATCTTGTGGTTCTTAATAGTTAGCTATTCGGACTCAGTGGGATTCATGTGAAAACACTTTGGTGGACAACAAGGGATCATTCACTCTCTGCATGGATTAAGAGAGAGAATGCTCTATGGACATGTACTTAGAAATCCCTGGCCAGGGTATGGGGGTTCACTTAGAAAAAGGAGTTTTCTAGTGAACTGTACTTAAGAGTACAAGGGTCCATAAGATCATGATGTTTTAGGGTTTGACAGTTTGACCGTACCCTAATTCTGATTGGAACATTGTATGAATGAGGATCTATAACTGTGTGGAATCTGATGACGGAAAGGTTCAATATGGGTTGCATCCCTCCCAAAGTCATTTGGGATCACGAGGTGTTGCTTGGTGCCGTTCGTGGTCGAAAAGCCTGTTAAATCCATTAAGAGTTATTGGATTATAACTAATTAAGTTAAGAAGAGTTCTTAGCTTAATGGGCTTGAAAACTAAACAGACTATTGGGCCTAGAGGGTCACACACAATAGAGTAGTGGATCAGACGGAGAAGGACGGTAATTATAGACCGTTTCTGGGTTTTTGTGAAAAATGCCAGAGTCTATAAATACACGCTGAGGAGAGAAACCCTGGCCAAGCACTAGGGTTTCTCCCCTGGCCGCCCCCCCTCTCTCTCTCTCCTCCCTGACCTGGGCGCATCCCTCTCTCTCCCTCCTCCTACGGCTGTGGATGGTGGTGCTGAGGAGTGGCCGACGTGTGGAGATCGAGAAGGAGACTCCGTCCGTTCCCGCTGCTCGTGTGGATACATCTAGAGGCCGGACACTTGGACGGCTAGCAGCCCGACGAGCCTCTACTCGATCGTCTTCGGGCATCTGGGAATTGATTAATCCCGCAAAGGTATAGAACTGTTCTTCCTTGGCGGGTTCTTCGATTAATAGTTTTTGATTTTGATCGCCGGCAATGATACGACTCTTAGGGTTTCGTTGTTTCCGCTGCTGCTCTGATCGAAACCTTACACATGGAACCAGACGAAAGGTCCAGGTCATTGGTTTATTCATCGATGTCGATGGGGAGTCAGGGACCGACGTGGTTTGCTTATCTCTTCTTCTCTTCATTAGTGCCGACAAGGTGTCGGGAGCTGAGGTAGTTTGTTCTTCTCTTCTTCTCTTCATCAGTGCCGACGGGGTGTTGGGAACTGACATGGTTTGTTTGTCTCTTCTTCTCTTCATCAGTGTCGACGGGGTGCCGGGAGCTGATATGGTATGCTTGGTCTCTTTGTCAGTGCCGACAGGGTGCCGGGAGCTGACATGGTTTGTTGGTCTCTTTGTCTCTTCATCAGTACCGACAGTGTGTCGAGAACTGACATGGTTTGTTGGTCTCTTTGTCTCTTCATCAGTGCCGACAGGGTGTCGGGAACTGACATGGTTTGTTTGTCTCTTTGTCTCTTCATCAGTGCCGACGGGGTGTCGGGAGCTGACCTGGTTTGTTAGTTTCTTTGTCTCTTCGCCAGCGCCGACAGGGTGTCGGGAGCTGACCTGGCTTGTTTGTATCTCTGTCTCTTCACCAGCGCCGACAGGGTGTCGGGAGCTGACCTGGCTTGTTTGTCTCTTGGTCTCTTCGCCAGCGCCGATAGGGTGTCGGGAGCTGACCTGGCTTGTTTGTCTCTTTGTCTCTTCGTCAGCGCCCACAGGGTATCGGGAGCTGACCTGGCTTGTTTGTCTCTTGGTCTCTTCGCCAGCGCCGACAGGGTGTCGGGAGCTGACCTGGCTTGTTTGTCTCTTTGTCTCTTCGTCAGCACCGACAGGGTGCAGGAAGTAGACCTGGTTTGTTGATCTCTTTGTCTCTTCGTCAGCGCCGACAGGGTGCCGGAAGCTGAACTGGTTTGTTGATCTCTTTGTCTCTTCGTCAGTGCCGACAAGGTGTCGGGAGCTGACCTGGTTTGTTGGTCTCTTTGTCTCTTCGTTAGTGCCGACAGGGTGCCGGGGGCTGACGCAGTTTGTTGGATCTATTTATCTCTTTTCTTTTCTTCTCTTCTTTCTCTTCTCTTCATTTTTTGTCATCATTTTTTTCTCTTTTTTTTTCTCTTCTCTGTTTCCTTCTTCTTCTCTTCTTCCCTTCTCTTTTCCCCTCTTCTCTCTCTTTTTTTTTTGAAGAACTCCAAGTGGCTGCTGGCGTGGATGCCAATAATATAAGAGCTATCGGCGCAGGGGCCAACAAGGGAGGCCAAAACAGCCAAGGTTGGAAGTGGGCTTCAAGAGCCTAAATTGTGAAAGGCGAGCCACGAGGGCAGAGAGAAGGGTTCATTGATTCAACAGGGGTATTCGTCGCCTGAAGGGACGGAGAGAAGAGTTTGATCACTCAAAAGCGCCGGGGATTCCGGTTATGAAACCCGGACTCGGGAAAGTGGGCCGCAAGGGCCGGAGTTGGTGTTACAGAAGTAGGCCGTGAAGGCTGAAATCGGGGAAGCAGGCTACGAGAGCCGGAGTGAAGGGAGATTAACGGGCCGCGAGGGCAAGAGGCAGGCCATGGGGAGGCCAAGATTGGGCTCTACGAGCCAGAGCTGGGAAAGTAGGCCTCGACGGTCGAAATTAGGTTTATTGTATGCACACATTTTTATTATTTATTTATTTTTATTTTATCATTAATTTATTATTAATTTATTATTTTTATTATATATTTATTATTTTTATCATTATTATTTTTTCATTCAAGCATGCAAGCATTCAATAGCAGGCATACCATAAATATAAGTAAGGCAGCTCCCTCGATAGGGGATGGGATAGGGACATCGCCCACAATTCGTAGATGCGTGCGGGCCGCGAGGCACAATTGAGGGGTGGTGCACCCGTCAAGAGGATATCGCATGTCTTGCATGCATAGCCTAAATTCACGCATTTCACCTGGGGCAATTCTCTGTAGCGTGGCAGTGCAAATGTGTGAGCAAAGAGCCCTAACTGTAGGGATATGCAGGTTTTCCTAGTGACACTCGAGGATCACTCTAACGCCTACACATTAGTTTTAGGTTTTTGACTTTCGGTAGCTTCACACAGCCCCCATCTGTTTATTTTGGTAGCGGATTTCACCGTTCGACGCGTGTCTCCTCATGTGTCTTAATGGGGATTCCCGGCTACTAGGATCTGTCCTTATTATAATTCTATTACGGATTCCACCGTTTGACGCGAGTCTCCTCATGTGTCTCAATGGGGATTCACGGCTAATAGGTTTCATCCTTATTATAATTCGCTTCACCATTTCGCGCGAGTCTCCTCATGTGTCTCAATGGGGATTCCCGGCTACTCGGATTCACGTGTCTCTCTTCCCCTTTTTTTTGCATCATTTTTTTCTCTCTTTTTTTTTACAGTGGGGGTAGGCAGCTTTTTCCTCACGATTACCTTTCACGCGAGTGCAGGAATTCAAGCATCCTTAGAGTGCTAAGAAGAAATTCGGGCAATCCCTATAGTCGAAGGCTATTGAACACATTAAGTGCTAAGTGTGGGAGCGTTGCCTCATGTTTATTTTGTGAGTTGGGCTTAGCGGTTCAGCCATGACTCTTCCCCTTGACGTGTGCACCTGCCATAATTGGGTTCCCTTCGAGCATATGCCGTGACGCGCGCGCACCCGGAATCGGGGCGATATTATTTAGCAAGGAAACACGGTCCTAGAAAATTCCAAGGAGGTATATTATTCTATATTAAGCAAACATGCAAGCAGGGCAATCATGCATTCTCTTTTTTTTCTTTTTTGTGTGTGTGTTTGTTTTGTTGTTTTGTTATTTTTGTTGTTGTTGTTGTTGTTGTTGTTGTTTCTTTTTTTTTTTTTTGCATAGGAAAATATTGTTGTTACGTATATGTGTAGTGGTAGTAAAGGTATTAGGGAGGCAGACCGCAAAAGGGCTGAGAGGATATTAGGGAAGCGGGCTGCAGGAGCCGAAGTTATGGGATGCGGGCCGCGAAGGCCGAATTCTGGGAAGCAGGCTACGAGAGCCAGACTTGGGAAGTAGGCCACGAAGGCCAAAGGTAAGCAGGCTGCAAGAGCCAAAGCTGGGAAGCAGGCTATGAAAGCCGAAGGGAAGCAGGCTACGAGAGCCAGAATTGGGAAGCGGGCCACGAAGGCCAAAGGTAAGCAGGCTGCCAGAGCCAGAATTGGGAAGTAGGCTATAAACGCCGAAGGGAAGCAGGCTGCAGGAGCCGAAATTATGGGAAGTGGGCCATGAAGGCCAGAGGTAGGCAGGCTGCCAGAGCCAAAACTGGGAAGCAGGCTATGAAAGCCAGGATCTGGGAGGCCTTTGTCGGTTTAACGCCCCGTCGGCAGAAAGTCTAGTCGGTTTAACGCCCTGTCGGCGGAAGGTTTAGTCGGTTTAATGCCCTGTTGGCGGATGGTTTAGTCGGTTTAACGCCCCGTCGGTGAAAGGTTTAGTTGGTTCCTGTTTGTTGGATGGCTGGAGGTCGGAGGTCAAAGTTTGCCTCGTGACCCTTCTTTCTCTTCTTCTCTTCTTCTTTTGTATGGGGAGGCGAGTGGAAAGACCACGTATGCCTGATGACTGTTCTCTTCTTTTCTGCTCTTCTTTTTATTGTGAAGAGGCGGGTTCAAAGACCATGTTTGCCTTACGTCTTTTTTTTTCCTTCTTCTCTTTTTCTTTTGCAGAGAGGCAGGTGCAAAGACCATGTTTGCCTCATGACTCTTTATTTTGTTCTGCTATTCCTCTCTCATTGATGCCCCCAGACTGGGGTGTATTCTTTTAACGTGCCCCCAGGTTGGAGTGTAGCTTTTTTTCATTTCCCCCCCTAGGCCGGGGGGTAGGCCTCTTTGATTTTGTGCCCCTAGGCAGGGGTGTATTCTTTTAACATCTATGCCCCCGTGGCGGGGTATATTTCTCTTCACGTGCCCCCAGGCCGGAGTGTATTCTTTCTGGCTTCTATGCCCCTAGGCGGGGGGTGTGTCTCTTCTTCAAGTGTCCCTAGGCTGGGATGTATTCTTCTTTTCTTGTGCACCTAAGGCAGGATGGGTTTCTTCTTTACGTACCCCCGAGTCGGGGTGTAACTTCATGCTTCTTATGCCCCCAAGACGGGGTGGATTCTGCTTCTTTGCTTCTGTGCCACCATGGCGGGGTGTATTTGCTTCTTGTGCACCCTGGGTAGAGTGTGTTGTTTTTTTTTATGCCCCCAGGCCGGGGTGTGTTTCTCTTTTGTGCACCCAAGGCAGGGCGTGTGTTTCTTTCTTCGTGTGCCCCCTAGGCCGGGGTGAGTTCTTGTTTTGTATTCCCCATGGCGGGATATGGTCTTTGCTTCTTATGCCCCCATGGTAGGGTGTGGTTCTTCTTCGAATGCCCCTAACCCGGGGTAGGTTCTTCTGCTTCTTCTGCCCCAGGGTGGGGTATATTTCTCTTTGTATTCCCCTAAGCTGGGGTGTGTTTTTGTTTCATATGCCCCCATATCGGGGTATATTTCTCCCTCAGATACCCCTAAACCGGGGTATATTCTTTGTCTCATATGTCCCTCCAAGTCGGGGTGTGCTTTGCTTCTCGTGCACCCCGGGCGGAGTGTATTCTGCTTCTTCTACCCCTCAAGGCGGGGTGTGTGTCTTTTTGTATATCCCCGGGGCGGGTATAGTTTCTTCTTCAAATGCCCCAAGACCGGGGTGTAACTTTTGCTTTGTGCGTGCCCCCGAGTCGGGGTGGATTCTTCTGCTTCTTCGACCCCAGAGAGGGGTGTATTTCTCTTCATGTTCCCCTAAGCCGGGGTGTGCTTTGCTTTATGTGCCCCCAAGTCGGGGTGGATTCTCTTCATGTGCCCCCGAGCCGGGGTGTATCCTTTTCTTCTTATGTCCCAGAGCGGGGTGGATTCTCTTTTTTTTTTTTACCCCGACACACTGGGGGATGTTTGCCTCTCGTGCACCCAAGTTGGGGTGTATTGTTGCTTTTGATGCCCCCAAGGTGGGGTGTAATTCTTCTTCAGATCCTAGTAAGCTGGGGTGCGTTCTTTAAGGCTTCTATGCCCCCGTGGCAGGGTGGATGAATGCTCTCTTCTAGATTCATGGCCGTGCTCGGCCTCATTGCTACAAAGCATTCGCAGATAGGGCAGCAGGAAGGTGGAACAGGCCCGGGCATGGCACCATGGACTTGGACCCTCCTAGAGTCGGGCGGGATGCCGGCCTTCTTCTTGTCCTTTTTAGTCGGCGATGCTTGCCAATTTTTTTTTGTCCTTTCTTTTCTTCTCTTCTTTTTGTAATAGACCAAAGGCGGGTGCGCAGGAGAGCGCTCACTCCCTCAGGGAGGGGATGAGTGGTTCGCTCCACCGCATCAATCCCACAGTGGTAATCTTCGTTCAGCATGGATCCTGACGGACATGGCCGCACAACCCTATCTTGCCGATTCTTTCTCTTCCCCTTTTTGTTTCTTTCTCCTTTCTTCTTCTCATTTCTTCCTTCTATTCTTCTATTCTTCTTTTCTTCTTTTTTTTTTTGGAAAAGGGGATTTGATTTCCCCTCCCTTTCTTCTTTTCCTCTTCTCTTTTTTTTTAGTGGCCTTCATAATTCCTGAAAGCTGCATATGCCTTGGAGTAGCATCCTTGGGGCCACAAAGACAATTGCGCCTGGTTCGGCTTCCCCCCCCACAGGGCTGGCGAAGACAACACCTGCAATTCATCAAAGCAAACAAACATTGTTTATTAGGAGGCCATGAGGCCCCGAATCCCGGCGAAGAGATGAAGGGTGGTTTTAGTCCCACCGGGCGTGCCAGACTTGTGGACGCACTTTTTATTTAATAAATCGTTGTTTATTTGTTTATTGGCGTTTATTAAGTGCGTGGGCGTGCCAGTCACATAGTGACGATTTATTGTGCGCTCGATCTGACTAATCAGACGATTGTGTGGTTCGTGTCGGGACTGAAACCCGCCGCGCCATAAAGGTCACGGCGTTATTTACATCCCCTCGGAGAGGGGAACACCCTTGATTAATCGCCAGGAAAAGGGGCCTCATGGCCATAAAATTAGTTCCGTGAAAAGTCTATTAGGAAACATTGAAATCCCCGTGCGAGGGTGAGAAGAAAGCATTCGAGATCATGTCGGTCGTGTGTTGACCATTTGATGTTCGGACGAGTGTCCGGCTTGTGAATCGCGTAATCGTCACGAGAAAACCGGAGCATATGTATGCCGGGGTACATCGAGTTTATTGTTCAAAGCGATAGGAGACATTCGGTTGAATCCCGGTTAGAGTGGTCGGAAATCAGCGAGTTTATTGGCCCGGTGTGAGATCGAGTCAGGACCATTCCGGGGGGCGCCTCCCGCGGTCCAAACGAGACTTGCGTGGGCATCATTAATATTTCCAGTGCCAAAGGGCAGTGGGAAAGTGTCCCGGGACTAGATTCCAAAGTAAAGACGTATACCGAGATAGCTGGCTATAGGCCTAGGTGTGGGTCAGGTAATGACCATGGTTGGGGCGAATCCGAGGTCCATACGTGACTCACGAAGGTCTTATTGATATTCCCACATGTGTGGTTGGGGGAAGACGAGAGCCGTCTCGTTCCATTCAGATTTTGTTGGTCATTCATGGACCATTTTATGTTAGGACAAAGATCCGTATTGAAGACGTAAACGGAAATAAACCCGTACAAATGTCTGCCGTGAGTACGTCAAGTTTTAATGCAAGCACGGGATTCGATCCCGGGATATACGTCGGTCACTAACGGACCATTCAGTATTCGGACGTAAGCCCATATTCGAAACATCGAAGACCACAACAAAGACATACCGAAGGTACGACACATTTCTGTGGGTGCGGGATTGGATCCCGGTATATACGTCGGTCACTAACGGACCATTCCTTATTCGAACGGAGGTCCGTATTAGTAGCGTCAAGGACGACGATAAAACCGTACGGATGTCTACCGTAGGTACGACAAGTTTAATGTGGATGCGAGATCGGATCCCGATAAAGACAGGTCGAGCTAACGAACTATCGGCCCGTGATAAGTTTGGATCATGGTCACGTCCGGGCGAGGGCTCCCGAGATCCAAGTCCGATGCCATGGGGCGTCATTGCTTTTCTCTTCACACACAGTCCGGGGAAACGAAGGTTCCAAGGTATGCGTGCATGTCGGTCACGGTCGGAGCATTCATTGTTCGGACGCGAGTCCACGTTTGAAGCATCGAAGACGACGATAAAACCACGCAAATGTCTGCCGTAGACACGACAAGTTTAATGTGGCGTTGCGGGACTAGATCCCGGGAGAAGCGGGTCGAGTTAACGAACTATTGGCCCAGACCGTGTTCGGATCATGACCATGTCGGGGGTTCCGAGGTCCATGCCCGATACCACAAGGCATCATTGATTTTCTCTTTGCACCGAGTCCGAGGGAGTGAATTGTTAAGTGTGAAGCCCGAACTCGCCAACGTGCGCCCTCGCACGCGGATCGACCTGCGCGGTCAGGTCGCGGGGTTCGACCTGCCCGGTCAGGTCGCGGGGGTCAAGGGGGCAGCGCCCCCGGAACAAAATTTTAATTAAGGTACGGGTGATAGAATTTCTTTTATTCCTTTATTAGTATTAAACTTCTTTTTTTTTATTTGGTTAACTCTTCTTTACGAAATCACGCCGGATCAAGGGGAAGTCTGGGGGGCGCGCCGGAATAGAGGGCACCGGATTAGCAGGATGCCAAGGGCAAGGAGGGCGCGCCGTTTAACGGGATGCCAAAGGGAATAAGGGCGCGCCGCTTTTGTCCGCGCCGGAATAGGATGTGTAGCAGGATGAAGTGCGCGCCGGTTTAACGGGATGCCAATGGAAATAAGGGCGCGCCGTTTTTGGGTGTTCACATAAAGAGATGGAGAGGGGGCGCGCCATTTTAAGATTGCAAATGGAGATGGAGGGGGGGGGGCGTTTTAAGATGTATAGAGGAATGGGATTATGAGAGTGATGTTAGACCGGCGTGGTGGAATAGTCACCGCGCCGTATTAAACTCTCCCGAGGGTTTGTTTCAGAGCGATTGACTGTGTGTTTCTTTTCTTTTCTTTCACCTGCAGGTTGGGTTAATGACTGGTTTGTTCATCCATTTGGAAGATTAGGTTGATGAAAAGGGGGTTTAAACGTTTTAGTCGTTTATTGAGGTGAATTAGCATGAATGCTTAAGTGTTCGTTCGAAGGGTTTGATTCACAGAGCTTACTGTGTGTTGTTCTTGTTCTCGGAGGTGGTTTGTTCGTTTGTTCCTGAGTGTTCTTGGCCATGGCGAGAATTGGGCAGCACCTCCCTCGGACCGGGACTTGCCGGAGATCAAGGAGAGTCACCAATCGGATTGCTCCGGGGTAAACTCTCAAAATGCGGAGCGGCCTTACGGCGGTCCGTTAGCCCAAGTGCGAGTGCGGAACGCTCGAGGGCCAGCCTACAAGAGCGCCCACGACTCACGGGCGATGTTTTCATAAGCGGGACGAATGTGTGCCATGAGAGGCCATGAATGTTCATCCCCTGACGGGCTCCTTCGAAGGCCATGCTATGGAGAAGCAAGCTTCGAAGGGCCTGGATGAGGAGAAGGCAGAGAGAAAGAGAGGGAAGCAGAAGAACACCGTATGTTGCAAAAAGGGCTTTTCTTTTTATTCGTTTGCAAAGAGAAATACAGCTGGGAATCTACCCTAAAGCGAGAAAAGGGGAGAATACAGTAGAGGGAAAGGAGGGAATACACCGATGGGGGAGGGGGAACGGAGCACAAGCCCCTCCCCCTCCAACCTCACCTCTCACTCTCACTCTCACTCTCCTCTCTCTTTCTTTCTTCACCTCTCTGGCGTGGATGGGTGGAGCTTCCTTCTCTTCGGGTGGCCTTCTCCTCTTCTTTTTCTTCTTCTCTTCACTACATACAGCCGAGGGGGTTCGAGCAGCTCTCTTCTATTCTTCTTCTCCAGTGGAGCATGCCTCTTATAGAACGGACAGTGGGGGAGAGGATTCTCGCCACCCCTGCCTTGTTCGCAACAACGTTGTTGTTGTGTTGGATACTGCTAATTCGTGCCGTACACTGGTGCTCATCCTAGGACGAGATGTTCGCAGGTTTGCCGGGAGGATCTGCTGCCGCTTCTCCACCAAGGATGCTTGTCTTCACCGTCGATGCAGCTACGTTGTCGAACGGAGGTGGAGATAGGGCTCCAGAGCATTGAATGCCCATGGAGACAGGGCTTCAGAGCATTGAATGCCCACTAGGCACCAGGCTGATGCAAAAATAGGGTATCGGCTGGCGGATGGGATGGGTTGATTGTGCGCCAGGGAAACGCTTCAGAGAACGGCTTGTTCGCATCACCTAATCCGGCGTGGGGGAATAGTAACCGCGCCGGAATAGCTTTCCTTTTGCTTTCAACGTGAGCACGCCATGGCAAATATTTGAAGAAAAGACTTTTAGAAATGGGCAAATGGGCGCGCCGGTTTTGTCATCCTCAAGGGCGCGCCGGTTTAACAAGCTAAAGGGGGGCATGAATCAAAGGTGAGCGCGCCGTTTAAGCAAGGGGGCGCGCCGTTTTAAGGCGCGCCGCTTTAAGGCCCTTCCGCGTCGTTTTAAGCACTGAATAGATTCTTTTCGAAGCTACGGCCATTTATGTGAATGTTGGCATTCCCGAAATGTTCCGGTTGCGATGCATGGCTTCCACAATTTTCGTTCGCACCCTCCGGGACTCGGTCCCAGACTTTGCGTGACTTTCGATGCATGTCGAGACTGTGCCGGAGTTCCCGACTTTTCTCTGATTCAGCTCTCGGCATGGCCGGTCGGAGCGTTGTAGCTGTATCTTCTGCTTAGGGGGCTTCCTTAGCGGGTAGCGGACCACTAAGCGAGTTCTCGTCCTGATCGGGCGAGGCATGAGGTTTATTCGGCATTTCTGTCTTCGACTCGCGCTCAAATGTGTAGACGCGAATGTCGCCATGATCATCATCGTCATATTTTTGGTGTCCACAGGACTCTTCAAAGAGTAACGGCCCAGGACCCATCCGTTATAAAGAAACAACGCTCCTAGAGCAGACCGTTATTATCAATGGAGTTCAAAAGAAGAAATGAAGGTTTTGCTAAGCCTTAGTCAAATGAAATGCCACAAAAAGCCATATCCAATCAAGGAGTCAAGACCCAAGAAATAGGCTCCAAATCAATCAAGGGGGCTCAATGAAGAATGAATTACTCGGAGCATCATGTAGAATGAACAAGGAGATGACCCGACTTATTGGTCATAAAACGGGTGTCAACAGAGGTAATTTCAAGTTTGGTCTTTAGAACTAATTATTCCTTTTTATGTCTTCTCACTACCCTCCAAATTTCGTGTTAGGAAGCCAAGAGGTTAAGGAGATAGAGCCGTTGGAAGTTGGAGGTTCCACGCAGGACGCGCAGGAACAAGGACCTTCTTCCAGTAACAAATTCGAAGTCTAGGGATCAAATTAAAGGTAGGTTATCTCATGACTGGCTTAAATAACATGTTAGGAACAAAAGCCCATCGTTAGCTCGTGTTTTCATGTATTATACACAGAGTATTTTACATTTTTCCATGACTGCGCAATAGGGTTTTTATTGTATGCTGTCCATGAAGCTTTAACTAAAAGATTATAACTTTATGATTATTACATGAATTCCATGCCTTATTTCCATCATAGCATGCTTTCCCTACTAGTTCCATGTTTATTGACCATAGGAAGTAGCCCTGCAAGGCCGGTATTATCTCTGTCCCATAGAGAGATGATTGCGGTCGTAACAAGGGTCGCGTCCATTAACGCGCAAGCACGATATGCCTCGTTAATATACTAACGTGCAAGTCAGATATGTCGGTTCTTGTATTCACACGCCAGTTATTCACGGCGCGTTAATGCTCCGTGAAACATATCAAACCTTGTTTATTTCCCATGATATATATATACTAATCTGCATGCCCTATCTTAGTGGTTTCACTTCCTGATTATGTAATGATTGCATATTTAGTGTTAGCATACTTTTCAAAGTTTAATTTCACTATATGTGATAATTTCATGCCAAAACCTTATAGTTTTGTACTTAAAAGGTTTCATGACTTGGTCACACTTTGTTTTAATTCGTTCCTTCTCATCTCTATTTCTGTTTTATAAGATCACATATAGCGCGTAATCCGGTACGTGGCTAGAAGTTACACTTTGCACATGATAAGCACATTCTCTTCGACTTGGGATCCTCTCCATCAGATATTCCTTCTACCGGACTAGGTGATCATGTTTCAAGGCCTCTGTAAGACTCCGCGAACTTGAGATTCCCATTAGGATACCGAGCTGGTTGTACCTTACAACCCAAAAGTTAGAGAGCAGTTTGTGTTTTCCACATTTTCTGTGAATTGACATGATCGCGCCCTACTCTCCAGTCGCGTCAATTACTTATCGCGGTGGTTACTATGGTTGCGTTATTGTTCAGCCACAGATTTCTTCCTGCGTCGACCTGACTTTCTTTCTGCGTCGACTCTCTCTATGATCGCGGGCTATTGTTATACTGCGTTAATGAATTATCGCGACCCTCAAACCCGTCGCGTTAATGAAATTCTATCCAACCCGAGGTCTGACCCAAGGGTTGAACTTGTTCTATTCTTAGATGGTCTTCTGATTATCTGGAACCCAACACCTTGTTTAATAAGCCATTTATAAACTATAGAAATCTATGAATGTACCGTTATGCTATCAGAATTCCTCCGTTGCATAATATTCAATCAATTTATCCTTGAACTCTAATGATTCCTATTTTGGTGCATTCTTACCTTGGTATTTGTTATCATGAACCTATTGTTTGAATTTTATATTATTGGCCTGTATTTATATTTCTCGTAGAAGTAGCTTGATTTATAACGTGAAGATGCAAGAGCGGGCACAGACAGTGTCCAAGGGCTCGACACTAGCCCCCTCGGTGGATGGCCGGAAACATACTGTAAAACATGGGGTATGATGAACACTGGCGACGCATTACGCCGGGAGTACTTTTTTATAAACTGGTGAAATCCACGAGACTCACGATGAAATTATTACATTCTTGTTACATGACTTTCTAGTGCTTAGCCTTTATGGTTATGAAAAGTACATTCTCGTTACATTCTAGTACATTCTCATTCATGAAAGGCCACTTTATATTCTTACTTGATCATGCTCTCATTCTACATATACTGTCATATCTCTATGATTTATATCTGGCTACTTATGTTGTTATTTGTGTTTTATCGCATGTTTCATCACATTTTCTTTATCTTACCTTCTAGAGCTAAAATGTTAATTATTTAAACTTGCCTTCATGTTGATACGAAGATACCTACTAGGCAAGTGTGTTCATCCCCTACTTTTTAATCTTTTCAGGAAATTCTAGCAGGTCGGATGGCGGGTTCGAGGGCGATTAACGCACGAGAGGAGCCATAGTTATGAGTCCAATTAGTTAGACATGAGTCATATGGTAATAAGTTCCTTCACTGTAAAGTTCCTTCACTGTAATAGGCGGTGAAGTTGATCATGTTATGTAATTTTCTCTTTTCTTGAGTCTAGATTGTAAAGGGTCAAAGTTATAAGGTCTTTTGTAAATCTTTGATTATTATTCAATAAAGTTGGATTTTGAGTACATTACGTTGTGCATTCCTCTTTTATGTGTGAATGTTTAGTGCTCTGATTATCATTCTCGCTTGAGGCTTTATTTGTCGACTGTTCACGTTCCCGACTTACTTCCGCTGCATATCTCGGGACGTGACAGTTAAAGTGGTATCAGAGTCTAGACATAAGTAAGTCCTAGGAAATGTCATGTCATAGGTTAAGTCCAAGGGTTAAGGACCCATACCTATGAACTAAGGAAGAACTTCTAAACCCATGTGAGATTAGGTAGAGCCCGGGATGAGATAGTTATTTAGAAATTTATCTTTAAGTAGATCTTCCTAAATTCCAAGGAAATAACTAAGTGTTTATTTTCTCAGGCACCTCATTTCCATAATGGCCGCAAATCGTGCGAAATGGGAAGCTATGCAACAAACTATTACGGGTCTTACCTAGGCCCTTCAAACTGTGGCCCAAGCTGGCGCAAGGGCTGGCACCGGTGATCTACACAGGAACTTCCGGAGTATGAATCCTCCGCGATTCTTAGGTTCCTCTAACCCAGACGAAGCTGAAAATTGGATCGACGAGATGGACCGGATTTTTAATGTCATGCAATGCTCAGACACTGAAAAGGTCTTACTCGTCACATTTTAACTCAATAAAGATGCACGTACATGGTGGAAGGCCACTTCGGCTCATCTACAAAACGCTGAACTCACGTGAGAGGAGTTTCTTGAACTCTTCCAAGCAAAATATTTCTCTGAGCATGTCAAGGAGAGGAAGGTGGCGAAATTCGCGTCCCTTCGGCAAGGGATGATGACTGTAGCCGAATATGAACTTCAATTCTCAAGGCTGGCACCATATGCTCCTCACCTGGTTAGCACGGACCTATTAAAGGCTAACCGATTCATGGACGGATTAAGGCCCATCTTTATAAATCAACTTGGACCTTAAAATATCCGTACATATACAGAGATGGTCCACATGGCTCATTTATGTGAGAGGACTTTGGAGAAGGTGGAGAAATTCAGGGGTAGAGAGGAAAAGCCGAGCCGAGAACATGATAGGCGAGAGGAAAAAGAAGAAAAGTTTAGCATTACGGAGGATTACAAATCCCATAACAACAAGAAGAGGTACCGCAACGGGAATGGTAATGGAAAAATGAATGGTAACGATAATGGCAAGAACAAAAGAGTCAATGAAGAAGAAGAGAAGCAAGTCATGGCGGCTTGTACGTTTTACGAGAAATTTGGTCATTTGATCGAAGAGTGTTGGAAGCGTTTAGGTGCTTGTCTCTGTTGTACCCCTGTGGCTCATAGTATATGGTTTTAATGATGTCGAACACCATGAACACCATGAGTATGGTCTTGATGATGTAGAATACTATGTCATATCATGAGTCTACATGTGCATAGATTTCATGCTTCATCTATTGCCTTGTGCATTAAGTCTTATGCTTGATGGATTTATTTTATGCCTAATCTCTCTACCATGTGATGAACTCTTGAAGAATAGGTTGTCAGATAAAGGGCAGGCTACTAGTCTTTTCATATGCACTTGAAGTAACTCTATCTGAAAAGCATCTGTAAAAGAGGCCCAGATCAAAGTGTGACATGTCAAAGCAGTACAAGCAGTGAAATCTAAGGCAGTCCAAGCAGTGAAATCTAAGTGGATCAGACCAACTGGAAGCTTACATTGAAAGGCCAGGTTGAAGCAACATCTTGTGATCCGACGCCTCAGAGGATTTGGTTCAGAACTTCAAGGTTCTGAAAGCCTAAGTCAACACAATTGAGTTCATAATTGCAGTACAGCATTTAGACAACATATTCAAGAAAATCTGAGTCAGAATAATCCAAGGAAAGGATCTCAAAGAGCATGGATTAGTTGATATGATGAGGCGAGGTTAGACAGATGCATCGACGCATCTAGCAGATACCTCAATGCAGCCACAAACCTTCGAGCAAATTTGGAGTGATGCATCAACGTAACAAGGAATACCTCGATGTAGCCAACATCTTCGAAGCAACTTCAGTATGATGCATCAATGCATCTAGTAGATACCTCGATGTAGTCACAACTTCAGAAGAGAGTTAAAGAGTTGTGTTGCTAAAAACAAAGGGATGACTCGACACATTAAGAGTCCACAAGAAGGATCTTCAGTTCAGAATATGGAGTCCGTTAGATTGGTCGATGCACCCAGCAGATGCATCGATGCAACAAGATGTTGCAAATAGTTTCAACACTTCGTTTGAAGCCTCATGTCTCGACACGTTAAGAAGATCAACTGCCAGAGTATATATGAAGTCTATGCATCAAGACGATGCATCGACGCATCAAGGCAGAGTGTGAACCTTCAAAGAGCAACCACGTCAACGCATCAGGGCGATGCACCGAAGCACCAGTCTAGGCTCAGATTCTAAAAGGTAACCAAGTCGAAGCATCATGATCATGCACCGACGCATCAAGATACAAGCCTATATCTTAAGCCAAAGTGAAAGCCAATGCTCCGACATCTCAGCTGCCAACATAAATCTTCTGTACTCCATGCCCCAACCTGTCAGTCATATGCCTTATTCCAGAACATATGGATGGTCTATCCTGTGACAATTTTATATTGAATAAAGTCATATTCGACTAGTTAAGGGTTAAGTGTGATATCTGGGCATCAGTGAAAGGCAATTAAGGAAAACTTGAGCCGCAAAGTAGAATCTGCCTCATCACGTGATCACTTGAAGAAAGAACGCATGATGACCGTACTGAGAGAGAATTGGCGCGAAAACCTCTCATCATACGTGGCTGTCCTATGAGAATTCTGATTGCAAATCTGACTATTCTTTATCCACGTGGACGAATCAGCTTTTGATTGCTGATCTGGATCGCGGAGAGAAGGACGACAATGCTCTGTTCTATAAATATGAGCATCCTCGTTCAGAAGGATGGCGCTGGAAAATTGCAAAAAAGAAGAGCATATCCGAGAGTCCCCTCTGAGAGAAAAGAAAGACAGAATTCCATAGAGAGAGGAAGAGAAGAGCGTCCAGCCAATTTCATCGAGAATCTACTTCGATCTGAAGCTACATTGCTTTCCTCTTCTATTTTGATCGAAGTGTTTTAATCGTAGTTTCTATTTTCTATTTTCTTCTGTTCTTCAGCACTATGATTTCATTTTGTGGTTCCCTCTTGATAAAGAGGAAGGGAGTCTAACTCCGGTGTCCCCTCTGTAGGTTCAGAGGTAGAGAGGTCCGTGACCTCTGGTTAGGTGAATTGTTAGGAGCAATTCACTGGGTTCCCTCTTGGTAAAGAGGAAGGGAGTCTAACTCTGGTGTCCCCTCTGTAGGTTTAGAGGAAGAGAGTGTTGTGTCCCCAGGTTTTGATGATAATAGATCACAAATCATTAGTAGATAGTTGAGATATATTTAACTTTTTTTGGCTTGATGAATTGTTTAAACAAGTGCAGCTAAATCTCACTAAGTGATGTCTCGACACGGCCCAATCATGTCTCGACACATTCAGAAGAGCTTGTGTTGAAATTCTAACAATTGAGCTCCGGCATACCAAAATGTGTCGACACATTCAACTCATGTCTCGACACATCCAGAAGATTTCAAGCTGAGGCATTCTGACTAAGTATCTGGATTCACCAATGTCTCGACACACTGGGCGCAAAGTGTTGACACATTCGTGTGAAAAACTCTGCACAGGGCTCACTTGTCTCGACACTATTTGATGCTGTCTCGACTCATCGGCCATGGTACTTCAAGATCTCAAAGGGATGTCTCGACACACTGGAGGTAAAGTGTCGACACATCATCGATCAACCAGAACGAGTATTCAAGATATTCAAAGGAATGTCTCGACACACTGCAAGGAAAGTGTCGACACACTATGATCGTCCTGAACCGATCTGGATCTGACGGAAGCTGATTTCAAGATTCGGAACTTAATCCAGAGGATCCGTTTGCTCTGGAAAAAGCCATCAGATTGCGTTTGTGTCAGAAGACAGTGTTTTGGCAGAGATATTTTCTGAAGGATATCGTACCTTTGCTCAAATGGTCTCCTACCTACCCACATTCCTGCTAACCTGTCAAGAAGAGAGTCAACTGTGTAAGTGGAAGCAAATCTAATAATGTGGATGTGACATTCTGGGTGTTGCTTGCATAGCGGACAACGTTGGTGTTGCCCTAAGACACGAATATAGATAAGAAGAGAATATGAGCTAAGAAGTTATGCAAGAGAAAAACGGAGAAGAGAAAAAAAGCTTGCTGGTCAAGCTCTCCTGGTCCAGATGCTGCATGCGTGAGTAAATCCAGAAGCAGATATTCTCCACTCCTCACGACGAAGAGAAAGCCTCCGTAGCTGCTAAGAAGATTCAAAAAAAGGGTAGAAGAAAGCCAAGGCTCTCTCTCTCAAGCTCATTTCCAGACAGGATATCTCTTAGTCATTGCACTTTCTTTGCGATACTATGTCTGGACCTTTCATCCTTTGTTTTCTTTTCTTATGAACAAACTTCTCATCATTGGATCCCTGCCTGAGAGTAGGAAGACAGAAGGAGTGGTTGTCTATATGTGTGGCCAGGGGTATGATC
The DNA here is from genome assembly GCA_022559845.1 of Amorphophallus konjac. Lineage (NCBI taxonomy): Eukaryota > Viridiplantae > Streptophyta > Magnoliopsida > Alismatales > Araceae > Amorphophallus > Amorphophallus konjac. The sequence continues at coordinate 196,258,214 of CM040126.1, read as the reverse complement.
CCTCAAGCTGTGTGACAGCGGTGTGTGAGAGTGTATCTCTCTATTTGAAGCTGTGATTCAGCGGTTGTGCTTTAGCACTAGTGAAGCCTCACCGTGTTGTGTGAGGGGTGGACGTAGGTCTCTAGATTGAGACTGAACCACCTTAAAGATCTTGCCTTGTGGTTTGTCTTCTCTCTTGTTCCATCGATAGAATCTTGATAGGATCGCTTCTAAGTATCCTGTGTGCATCACGTCTTCAGATAGTAATCAAAATCTATCTTTTTATCTGCTGTGCTAGTCATTATTTTTAATTCTGTAAAGAATGGCAAAAGGGACTGATCTATTCACCCCTCCCCTCTAGATCTGCCTATCACCACTCAACACGTGGTATCAGAGCCTGGCTCTTTGAATGTGGTCTAACGACCTTGAGAGAACTGGTGATATGGCTTCCAAAGGTCCTATGGCTGAAGGACATTCTGTAAATAGGCCTCCCTTTTTCACTGGGATTAATTATCCTTCTGGAAAAATCGCATACATGTCTTCATTAGAGCCCAGGATCATGAAGTCTGGCGAGTGATCAGCAAGGGACCTTTTGAGCTGCCTCCTGATGAAGATACATGGACTAAAGAATAAATCAGGCAATCAACTCTGAACTGGGGTGCCAAGCATATCATACAGTGCTCCCTTCATCCAACTGAATACTCAAGGGTGTCAACTTGCAAAACTGCAAAAGAAATGTGGGATCGCCTTGAGGTAATATATGAAGGGACACAGCAGGTATGTGCAACCAAAGCTAATATGTTGGTATCTGAATATGAGAAGTTTAGAATGAAATCTGATGAGTCCATTTCGGACATGTATGCTAGGCTAACCTCGCTCACAAATGGCTTGACTGAGCTAGGTAAGACATACACTGAGCAGGAGATAGTAAGAAAGATACTCAAATCACTAACTCCCATTTGGCATACAAAGGCCACTATGGTTGAAGAATCAAAGGACCTAACCACCATCAAAGTAGAAGAACTCATTGGGTCCCTGATGACCTATGAGATGAATCTGAAGAATAAAGAAGCTGAGACAAGTAAAAAAAGGCCTTTGGCTCTTAAAGCAGGACCAAGCACCAAGGACCTATCTGATGATGAGCATTCAAGCAGCAACACTGAAGAAGATGAAGTGGCCCTACTGACAAGAAAGTTTAGAAACTTTTTAAGAAAGGAAGGTACATGTTTTACTAATAAGAAGCCCCAGGTAAAAAGAAGTTTCAGGCCAAGACATGAAAATGTTAAAAAAATTGAAAAGCTTGTATGCTACTCTTGCAGAAAACTAGAACACATCAAGTCTGAATGTCCTGAAGAAACTAAGAAAGCTATGCCCAGGTGGAAGAACATGAAGAAGCAGGCCATGGTGTGCACTTGAAGTGAAGAAGAAGAAGAAGAAACTGAAGACAACTCTTCTGAAGAAGAAAACGATGATCTCTGCCTAATGGCCAAAGGAGAAAATGACAGTGAGGTGAGCTCTCCCTTTGAGCATTTCTCCACTGATGATTGGGAAGAAGCTTACTTTGAGCTGATGAACAAATATGAAGTATACAGAAAAGAAAACAAAACCTTAAAAAGGAAGGTTGAATCCTGTGGATATGACAAAGCTCTCAATGAAAAGATAATCCTTCTAGAGACTGAAATGGAAGATTTAAGAAAAATGAATGAAAATCTTGAAGAAGGAAGAAAAGAAATGAGAGACTTGGAAGAGGAAAATGAAAGATTAAGAGATGAAATTGATGAATTGAAACTGAAAATGCAGAGCTATGAAAAGGACAACTGCTTGTGTAATGAAAAGTCAGAAGCCTTTAAACATGTCAATTCATAACTAATAAAAGAAAATGAAAAGCTTCAAAAAGACTTAGCTGGTAAACAAACCTCTCTTGAAAAATTTGTTGATGGAAGTGAAAATCTGAATGCCCTGCTCAGAACCAAAATAAACTTCAACAGAGAAGGGCTAAGATATGAGCCAACCAAAAAGAAAATATTTGGGCTAAAAACCACCACCTTTGTCTCATCTTCCGAAGCATCCACCTCAAAATCAACACACCAAGAAAACATTAAAAACAAAGGAAATCCAATTAACATAACTGTCCAACAACCCAAAAAGGATCACAAACGATCCCAAACGAGTCGACAACCATCCAAGTCTCAGCCTGCACATCACAGAGGAGGAGATAGCTACCATGTTAGAACAGGTCGGGACATTCCTTGGAACAGGTCGACACCCACCATGTCAAATGCCCAACAAAATCCCAGGTTTGCACCAATAGGTCGACAGTTTCCTTACAGGAGGTCAACACATCCATCATCCAGAAACAGCTACAAATGGACTGAATAGTGAACAGGTCGAGACTCTGCCTTCTACAGATCGACACCTCCATGGGTCAGGAACAATAATGCTCCCTATGGTCATAGGTTCACTCAGCCTCATCGATCCAGGCAGTACGACACCTTCCACTCATCTAGACCGACAAACTGGAACAGATGGACCATTCACCAATCCTCCTCCACCACTCATAAAAGTCACAAAGTTCAAAAGACTAAAGAGAGAAAAAATCTGAACTGCCAACAAAGCAAAAAGGCTAAGAAAGTTTGGATTTCGAAGTCTGTCTTATCCTGCTTTGCTGAAATGAAGAAACTATTGAGACCCACCTGTTCTTGGGTTCCAAACATTGTCGCTTAATTCCTTGTGCAGGAGTGTCTTGCAGCAGTGCACAATCGTTGGTATCTTGACAGTGGCTGCTCAAGACACATGACTGGAGACAAAACCAAATTCTGTCTCCTGGTTGAAAAGGAAGCTGGACATGTCACATTTGGGGGTAACAATAGAGGAAAAATAATTGGTTCAGGTAAAGTTGGTAAGAACCCCTCCAACTCAATTGATAATGTATTACTTGTTGATAGTCTGGAGTACAACTTGCTGAGCATTAGTCAACTTTGTGATAAAGGTCATACTGTAGTTTTTGACTCTAACGAATGTAAAATCTTGTAACCAAATTCAAAGGAAACCATGTTTTCAGGAAAAAGAGTCAATAACGTGTACATGATTGGCTTAGATGACCCCACACACATAAATCTTTGTCTTGCTTCATCAAAATCTAAATTAGCCTGTTTGTGGCATTATAGACTAGGACATGTTAGTTACAACACTCTTCATAAATTGGTAAAGCATTCAATCATCAAAGGGCTGCCTGAAATAAAATTCAAACTGAACACTAAGATGTGTGCTGCATGTGCTCAAGGAAAATAGACTAGAAAGTCATTCAAAAGCAGAATTGAAAACTCATCATCTAAACCACTTGAACTTGTTTGGCCCAACCAAAATAGCTAGCTTAAGTGGTAAAAGATATGGTTATGTCTTGGTGGATGATTTTACTAGATTCACTTGGGTATTCTATCTTGCACATAAAAATAATGCCTTTGATGAGTTTCAGGCACTGTATATGCAAGTGAAGGAAGATGGTAAGTTTAAAATTTCTAACATTATTTTAGATCATGGTGGTGAATTCGATAATGCTGACTTTGAAAATTTGTGTAGGACTGAAGGAATCGTTCACAAGTTTTCATCACCACGAACTCCTGAGCAAAATGGGATTGTTGAGAGGAAGAACAGAACTCTCATTGAAATGGCACGCACAATGCTTGCAGAAAGGCATCTACCTAGGAGATTTTGGGCTGAAGCGGTAAACACTGCATGCTATATCATCAACCGGTCAATGGTAAGACCCCTCACCAAAATGACTCCATATGAGCTGCTGAAAGGTAAAAAGCCATCTCTCTTTCACATGAAGGTGTTCGGGTCAAAGTGTTTTGTTCATAACAATGACAAAAGAGTTCTGGACAAGTTTGAGCCCAAGAGTGAAGAAGGGATATTCCTTGGGTACTCTGACAAGTCTAGAGCTTATAGAGTCTATAATGTTAGGACCCTTTGCGTAGAAGAATCCCCTCACATCACTTTTGATGAGATTGATCATAACAACAGCCCTTGCAGGGAAGATGATGATGGGGAATTCCTTAACATAAGAGGAAGAGAGGAACCTCCACTAGAAGAAAAGCAAGCAAATGAGGACCAGGGAGAACCAAGCAATGCTCCAGTCACCGAAGTAGATGAAGGTAATGCTGAACCTGACCTAAGAGTGTTAAACGATAATCCGTTGGAAAATATCTTAGGTAATCTGCATGACCGAACCAAAACTAGGTCGCATTTAAAATTATGGATGAAATTGAACAACTTTCTCTTGTGTCTCAAATTGAACCCAAGAATGTTGTAGAGGCTCTAAAAGATGAAAACTGGATCAATTCCATGCATGAAGAGTTAAACCAGTTTGAAAGAAATAAAGTATGGCATCTTGTTCCAAGGCCTAAAGAAAAATTTGTCATAGGAACAAAATTGGTATTCAGAAATAAGCTAAGTGAAGATGGAAAGATAATAAGAAATAAATCTCGATTGGTGGCTCAAGGGTATAATCAAGAATTTGGCATAGATTATGAAGAGTCTTTTGCTCCTGTTGCTAGACTTGAGGCCATTAGAATTTTGCTAGCATTTGCATGTTCTCATAAGATCAAACTGCAGCAAATGGATGTTAAGAGTATTTTTCTTAATGGTTTCATTAAAGAATAAGTCTATGTAGAGCAACCCCCCGGTTTTGAATGCACTTACTTCAAAGATCATGTTTATAAGTTGAACATGGCTTTGTATGACTTGAAGCAAGCACCTAGAGCTTGGTACGAAAGATTAAGCTCATACCTTACTGAACAAGGGTATTCAAGAGGTAATGTAGATCAGACACTATTCACCAAGAATCAAGGTAAAGATATCTTGATTGTTCAGATTTATGTGGATGATATAGTGTTTGGGTCCACTAAACCTCAAATGTGTGAAGAGTTTGCTAAACTTATGACCAATGAATTTGAAATGAGTCTAATGGGTAAGCTTCAATTCTTTCTTGGCTTGCAGATTAGTCAGAGCAATGAAGGCTACTTTATCAATCAAGCCAAGTATGTGAAGGAGTTGCTGAAAAAGTTTGATCTAACCAACTGTAAGCCTTTAGGAACTCCAATGGGGACTGCCACTTCACTGGATGCAGATGAACAAGGTAGTCTTGTAGATGCAAAGAGATACAGAGGTATGATTGGATCATTACTCTATCTAACTGCATCTAGACCAAACATTCAATTTAGTGTTTGCCTGTGTGCCAGATTTCAGTCTAGTCCTAGAGAGTCCCACTTGACTACTGTCAAGCGTATCTTTAGACACCTTACTGGCACTCAAGAATTGGGACTATGATATCCTACATCTTGTGAGCTTTCACTTATTTCATATTCTGATGCAGATTATGCAGGATGTAAACTGGACCGCAAGAGCACTAGTGACTATTGCCAATTTCTTAGTGGGTGTTTGGTTTCTTGGGCTTCCAAGAAACATCACTCAGTTATACTCTCAACTGCAGAAGCAGAATATGTTACTGCAGGGAGTTGTGGCACCCAAGTACTGTGGATCAAACACCAACTCGAAGACTATCTAATAGATCTTGGCTGTGTACCCATTCTGTGTGATAACACAAGTGCCATAAATCTTACAAAAAATCCAGTCATGCACTCTAGGACTAAACACATTGATATTAGGCATCATTTTATAAGGGATGAAGTTCTCAAAAATCACTTTGAGCTCCATTTTGTAGACTCAGAAAATCAGATTGCAGACATCTTCACAAAACCCTTAAGCAATGACAGGTTCACAACTCTAAGGAGAGAGCTTGGTCTATGCAGACCTCAGTCCACTCAGGTTTGAGCTATCAATTCCTCCTTAATAATCTGCTTACTTGTCTCTACCATGAATAAAACAAGCTTATCTGAATTTATTTAGAACTGGTCCATTTGGTGTATGAACCTTGCCTGGAATGATGGTCACATTCAGGGGGAGCTTGCTTGCACTTATGAATGTCTTTAATTGAACATCATCTTGTGACTGCATGGTATATCAAATGTTGAGAAGTAAAATGACAGGTTACGCCTGTCAGGAAACTCTCCTCATGCGTGAGGACAAGCCTCCGCCAAGTACCATGAGTCAGAAATGCACATTGCTATCTGTATAGTTGATTTCTAGTGCATAAGCATGTTTAAAGCTTTAGCATCCAATCTAGCATTTATTAGTGGCAGCAAAAGGTAAAACCCTTCTTGAATGGCAGTCTGAAAGAAGAAAGTCAGAGGTATTGGCAGTAAAAGATGGCAGGTGTCTGTCAGAAATGAAGAATCACTGAAGCTAGCAGAGAACAATTTGATGTACTGATGTGTCGAGACATGCTGAATATTACCTGTTGAACAAGTCGTCACCTTATTAAGATATGTCATGACATACAGCTTAGAACTGGTGTTTAAATCGACACTTTCATATCATGTGTCGAGATTGTCTCTCTGCCACTTTGGTTTTGAGAATTAATGGAGAGTTTTGTTGACTCCCTCTTTCCACTGCTTCCTTCATTTCCACCTAAAATCTCTTGCCTCTGAACCCTCACTTTTCACCGAGTAACAAGTGAGGGGGAGTTGAGAAAATTTTCATTTATCCCTACAACCCTGGGTGAGTCTTGTTGTATTACTCCTGTTAAAAATGGTTTCTTGCTTATAAGTCTCATTTTCGTGAATCAATTGCATTGAGTTTTACCAATCTTGCATTCATAATAGGATTGAAACATTTCTTAAGTCCTCGAAAATAACCCTTGCCCCTGCGTCTGAAACTTCACTACCACTTGGCTTCTTGGCATTTGAATTGATCAGCATGTATTGTCTTTAAACATGTTCCCATCTTGAAGTCTATTAGAGAATATGCCTAAAAAAAAAACCATGCTGCTATATTTTTAGAGCAATGACCTCTTTTCAGAGAAATTAGATCCTTCATCAATGAAATGAACGGGTAATCTAGTCATGATGAGGAAAGTCACCTCTGTTCAAAAGAGTTCAGATAGATAAGCTACACTGAGTAACCAGGGACTCTGGCGTCTAAACAACGTGTTTCCTTGTGTCAAAAAGTGAATGCTATATCGGACTGTTTTATTAATTAAAAAAAATAAATGGTTTGGGGTTGACTCTACAACTTGCTTCAACACAAAGGAGTTGTGTTTATTTTCAATACTTGCTTATCTTCTTTTCCAATCTTGCTGAATGAATGTGATAAGTAAGTCAAAAGGGCTTGGTTCTATTCTCTTACCTTCTCAAATGTTAAGTCATATTATTTGTTACAAAAATGGTTTGCTCAAACTTTTATTACTAAAAAATGAGCTTATAAGCCTTAAACCATCTGAACTTAACATAGGGGCATATACACCATTTCAAACTTCAGGGTTGTCCTGTTCAAAAGTAAAAATATCAACTTTCCCCATTTAACTCGTCAGCGAAAACAATTTTCTCACCCCCTCTTTTCTCTCTCTCTCTCTCTCTCTCCGACGACTCTACACATCCACGCTGTGGAGGTCGACGCCCAGCCCCCTCCTTTGTTGCTTCTTGCGCCAGCTCCCCAGCTAGCCCTAGTTGCTCTCCGATTCCTTTCCACCTTTTCCATCCACTCTCCATGGCTCCACCGGTCACCCGCAGCAAGAAGAAAGAGGCGGATTCTTCCAAGAAGGCCGCTGCTTCGAATGCTCCCTCTGAAGGGAGATCCAAGCGTATTGATGATCGCCCAGCTACAGAACTAGCCAGGAAGAGGGCTGTCGAAGCCCAGGGGTCCAACACGGACAAGGGTTCTCCATCGCAAACTTCGGCCAAGCGGCCACGGCTGTTAGAAAAAGGGAAGGCCAAAGCTTAGTCAACCCCTCAGAAGCCCAGCACTGCTGCCTCTCCCAGGGAAGAAGACAATGATCCCACCAAGATTCTCTTCCCTAGGTATGTAGATTTTAGTGACAAAGAGATGCTTGTGTATTTTCCTGAGCTACTGCCGTTGTTTGAGTTCCAAGGTTGGAGACAGTTTATGTCTGAGCACAGGGTATACTACCCACTTCTGGTTCAGCAGTTCTACAAGAACTTGTTTTTTTATGAGAAAAAGAAAGGCCTTCGGACTGTGGTCAAGGGTGTTCCCATCAATCTCACAACTAAGCTTCTTCACAGAGCTTTACACATATCCCGAGATGGGGAAATAGAATCTGAAGTTGAGATCGATTTGTCTGCAGCTTACACCCTCCTGACTGGCAAGCCTAGAAATCCTCAGGATGTCACCCAACTTTTGGTGAAACACTTTGACACCAATCGATTTTCCCCACTACAGTGCCACTACATCTATCAGAGGACAAGCGGCTGGTGCTACTACATCCATCCGGGCACATGTGACTGCAGAGGTCAACAGGTCTATTGATGCTACATCCAATCTGGAAAGACACCTCAATGCCTCTACTTCTCGCTTACTGGATGCTTCCCAAATGTTGAAAGGGAAACTGTATTCTTACACCAATAAGCTACTTGATGCCTTCTCCAGGCTTGCAGACACTGTTCATACTGACACCGCTAGAGTAGTAAATAGCACCACCAAAGCTGAGGCAAAGATGGACGTCGTATACAAGAAATTGGATACGGTCGGTAGTGAAATCTTGGAGCTCATACGTCTGCATAAAGCTCAACGCCAACCTGCTCTGCAGGATGCTGGTGATGAATGGTGTCCTCCTCCTCAACCAGAAGCTACATCTTCTTGTTTTCCCCTCCAAGGCTCCCAACAGCGGGCTGAAACAGAATACATCTGTGAGATGATGTATACCTGGCTAAAGGACATCAAAGATAATGTCCAAAACCTACACAGTTTTGTCAGTCAAAATAATGAGCAGTTAAATCAAAGAATTGATTCTCTAGAGACAACTATCTACAACCTGCAACATGACTTCCAGGAGGCACAGATCATGCACCTGGCCAGCACCAGCAACGTGCCTCCTCCACAGCAGCCTCCTCCTTCACCCCCTCCTTGCTGATGACAAAGGGGGAGAAGCACTGTAGTCTCATCAAGCATCTGGCATATAGTTAGATTTTTTCATCTAAACTTTTGCATATAGATCTGTAGTGTAACTGCTTAAACTCACATCCTCGCTTGATCTGTACTAAACTATGTTTGATTAATGAATCAAGCTTTTTGTTGCCATTGAAAATGCTCCTTGTTGGAAAATGATAAACATTCAGTGGTTGTGTGAATGATTGAACCTTGCTTGGTTGATGGTTCTTCAAACAAATTTGATTGCCTTGATGTATGAATGCTTGCTCATAATGATTCATGGTTGTCATGATCAAAAAGGGGGAGAATGTTGTGTCCCCAGGTTTTGATGATAACAGATCACAAATCATTAGTAGGTAGTTGAGATATATCTAACTTTATTTGGCTTGATGAATTATTTAAACAAGTGCAGCTAAATCTCACTAAGTGATGTCTCGACACGGCCCAATCATGTCTCGACACATTCAGAAGAGCTTATGTTGAAATTCCAACAATTGAGCTCCGGCATACCAAAATGTGTCGACACATTCAACTCATGTCTCGACACATCCAGAAGATTTCAAGCTGAGGCGTTCTGACTAAGTATCTGGATTCACCAATGTCTCGACACACTGGGTGCAAAGTGTCGACACATTCGTGTGAAAAACTCTACACATGGCTCACTTGTCTCGACACTATTTGATGCTGTCTCGACTCATCGGCCATGGTACTTCAAGATCTCAAAGGGATGTCTCGACACACTGGAGGTAAAGTGTCGACACATCATCGATCAACCAGAATGAGTATTCAAGATATTCAAAGGAATGTCTCGACACACTGCAAGGAAAGTGTCGACACACTATGATCATCCTGAACCGATTCGGATCCGACGGAAGTTGATTTCAAGATCCGGAACTTAATCTAGAGGATCCGTCTGCTCTGGAAAAAGCCGTCAGATTGTGTTTGTGTCAGAAGACAGTGTTTTGGCAGAGATATTTTCTGAAGGATATCGTACCTTTGCTCAAATGGTCTCCTACCTACCCACATTCCTGCTAACCTGTCAAGAAGAGAGTCAACTGTGCAAGTGGAAGCAAATCTAATAATGTGGATGTGACATTCTGGGTGTTGCTTGCATAGCGAACAACGTTGGTGTCGCCCTAAGACACGAATATAGATAAGAAGAGAATATGAGCTAAGAAGTTGTGCAGGAGAAAAACAGAGAAGAGAAAAAAAGCTTGCTGGTCAAGCTCTCTTGGTCCTGATGCTGCATGCGTGAGTAAATCCAGAAGCAGATATTCTCCACTCCTCACGACGAAGAGAAAGCCTCCGTAGCTGCTAAGAAGATTCAAAAAAAGGGCAGAAGAAAGCCAAGGCTCTCTCTCTCAAGCTCATTTCCAGATAGGATATCTCTTAGTCATTGCACTTTCTTTGCGATACTATGTCTGGACCTTTCATCCTTTGTTTTCTTTTCTTCTGAACAAACTTCTCATCATTGGATCCCTGCCTGAGAGTAGGAAGACAGAAGGAGTGGTTGCCTATCTGTGTGGTCAGGGGTATGATCTCTCAAGCTGTGTGACAGCGGTGTGTGAGAGTGTATCTCTCTATTTGAAGATGTGATTTAGCGGTTGTGCTTTGGCACTAGTGAAGCCTCACCGTGTTGTGTGAGGGGTGGACGTAGGTCTCTAGATTGAGATTGAACCACCTTAAAGATATTGCCTTGTGGTTTGTCTTCTCTCTTGTTCCATCGATAGAATCTTGATAGGATCGCTTCTAAGTATCCTGTGTGCATCACGTCCTTCAGATAGTAATCAAAATCTATCTTTTTATCTGCTGTGCTAGTCATTATTTTTAATTCTGCAAAGAATGGCAAAAAGGGGCTGATCTATTCACCCCTCCCCTCTAGATCTGCCTATCACCACTCAACAGAGAGGTCCGTGACCTCTGGTTAGGTGAATTGCTGGGAGCAACTCACTGGGTTCCCTCTTGGTAAAGAGGAAGGGAGGTTGAACCTCCGGGATTTCCTCTTGGGTTGTAGGAGAAGCAAGGAGTGTGTTCCTTGGGGAAGCTGTATGACAACAGTTGTCGCAGACTGAGTCTGCTTCTTACGGTTGGCAAGGTGAAGCCTCACTCAGGTTGAGTGAGGGGTGGATGTAGATCTGCGAAGCAAATCGAACCACCTTAAAAACTTAGTGTCCTATGGTTTGCTTGAGCGTTCATTCCCTATCTCCTACCTCCCCTTCGCATGTTGATGCTTAAGATGGTTCCTTCTTACAATCTGATTTAGTGTTGATCGGGCTTGAGCTATTGTGTTTGTTTTAAGATCTGTCTGAAATAGTCCATGCTAAGGTTAGTGTCCATTTAAATCCTACATTCTGCCTTTCGTTCGAGTGTAATTCTGACCGAACCTTTGAACTGTTGTTTGCTTCTGCTTGTAGTATTCTCCTGTGTGTGCTAAGCATTTGAGTTTGGTTCCATGAGAACTGAGAGTCATCTAAGAGCACATTCATTGTGAGCCTTCTGCTACCGTATGCTAAGTGTTCGAATGTTGGTCGTATTGGTCCGTGAGAATTGTTGGACTCCTCTGTGAACATCAGAGTAGTTCTTGTTGCTGCCAATCGTGGCTATTTCTGTTTTAGTTAACTGGCTTTCAATTAAGTTTTATTTTGTTTTAAAATTGGGCTAAATCTTGTGATAGGATCCATTCACCCCCCCTCTGGATCCCATCTTGCACACATCTCCATCCTAACAATTGGTATCAGAGCAGGTTCTCTGGTAATTTAGATCCAACGATCTGCAGAGAAGTTCTTGTCGCTTAGGTGCTATTGTTAATCTTATCCATGTTCAGTGTCTGATTCGAGCTTGATGGATTGTCCACCGGTTTTCGATGGCTCTAACCTTGATTCTTGGCTTCGTAGAATGCATAAATTTGTTAGATCTATGAATCCTGATCTATGGAATCTTATTACGCATGGTCCACATAGACTGCCAAACGACAGATCTAAGTGGATTGATACTCATAGATCCAGGAGCATTGACAATCTCAGTGCATTGAATCTAATGAAGGCAACTGTTAATATTGCTATGCTTCCATGTTTTTCTGAATAGAGGTCTGCCAAGGACATGTTCGACAAACTAAAGACTGTCAGCGATAAAAATGAAGACAGATGCATGATGGTCGATGGAAGTGATCAAGGCAGCAATCAAAGTGAAGATGGGACTGACGATCAGGTAAATTTATTTGAGAACTTTTCTCTAGATGATTGGGCGAATGCATATGCTAATCTGCTAGAATCTAATGAAAAACTGAGAAAGCAAAATAAATCCTTGAAGTGCAAAGTGAATGAAGTCATGAGTTCTAGCTCTGAGCATGATAATATTAAAGTTTTGAAAACTGTTAAATCTTAATAGTGTCAGTTCAGATCTAGAACAATTGAAAACTGAAAATGGGAAACTCAGAAATCAAGGTGAAGAATCTGAATGGAAATTCAAAAATCTTAAGAATGAAAATAATTTGATTTCATAAAAACTTGAGGCTGTTAAAACAGTTAATGAGGAACTACAAAAGAACCTTGAAAAGGCTGAAATCAAACAGAAACAAGAAGTAAATTCTGTTGATCAAATTTTAACTGATGAGTTAGTTCAAAATGACAAACTCAAGGAGGAAATTAGAAGATTAAAATCTGAAAATGAAAAACTGAAAGAACTGAATACTGCTATCTCCGATAAATTGCTTATTTTGGAGAAAGGAAAGGCAGTTGATACGAATGAAAATGAAAAGCAACGAAATCTGGAAAAAGAAATTGAAAGTCTCAAAATTGTCAATAAGATGCTGAATGAGAAAGTGGTCAGTTGTGAGGAGGAAATGGCTAGCTATGAACTTTGCATCTCAACCCTGCAATGCAAGAATAATGATTTGAATGATTCTTTGTCTAAGTTTGTTGAAGGGAAGGACAATTTAGATAGACTCTTAGGGAGCAAAGTTAATTTCCAAAAAGAGGGGTTAGACTATAACCCTGCTAATAAGAAGAGTTTTGAGAATAAACTCTACACATCTTTTGTCAAAAGTTCTGAGTCAAGCAATAGCTTAAATCAACATGTTTTTCAGTTTACTGCTAAGAAAAATGAAAAGTCAAGTGATGAGAAATTTCAAAAATAAAACAAAAATCAGAAAAACCAAAATACTGTGCAGAACACACCTAAAAAGGAATTCAACAACATGCATACAAAGAACTCAAATGATAATTATCATGTTCACTGTTTCTATTGTGGAAAACATGGTCATTATATGCATGATTGCTTTGCAATGAAGAAGGTTGAGCAGTATGATGTTAGAAAGCATGCTAGAAAATTCTATACCAATCGAAAAAATAGAATTAACTATTTTTGCTATGGCAAAATAGGCCACATTGCCGCACATTGCTGGTTAGCTCAGAATAGGAAACATTCTCATTCAAAATCTGTTAAATTCCCTGTTAAGAAAATTACTTCTAATAGAAATCTGTTCAGTCCGGAAAATAAGCACACTGTGCGCTTTCATTGTAGGAAATATGGCCATATAGTCAAGGACTGTTGGCATTTGATAAGAAAACCAAATTTTCATAACCACAATCCTGGTTATGCACAAAAATTTCATGCTCATACTCATGTGCACAATAAAAACACAAAGCATTTCAATTCATGTCATTATTGTGGCCAAGCTGGGCATTCCATGAGTAACTGTTATATGATGAAATCTGATGACATACGAGCTCAAAAATTGTGGAGAGCATCCTTGTCACGCCTCGAGATATAAGTACAACGGAAGAAATTCAGGAATGTGAACAGTCAACTAGTACGTCTGAAGCGAGTAATATAATCAGAGCGCTAACACATTCACACAAAAAGGGAATGCACAGGATAGTATACTCAAAACTTCACTTTATTGAATAATATTCAAGTACATCAATAATTGACTCTTTTACTAGACTTAAATAAAGGGAAAAGTACATAGACTCGACTTGACTCATGACTCTACTAAGTCTTCTCTCGATCTTTAATCACTCTCGGACTCGTCAATTGAGTAGTCCGAATCCCCGCTAGAATTTTCTGAAAAGATTGAAAAAATAGGGAATGAACACACTTGCCCAGTAGGTATCTTCGTATCAACATGAAGGCAACGTTTAAATAATTAGTATTTTTGCTCTAAGAAAGAAGAATAAATGCATACGATGAACATGCGAACAAAACCAAAGTAACAATGCGAGTAACAAGACATGATCATGAAGATATGAGATTTTATATAGAGATTGAGAGGATATTCATTCCAGAATGTACAGTGGCCTTTCATGTAACAAGAATGTACTAGCATGTATCGAGAATATACTATTCATAACCATGAAGGTTATGCACTAGAAAGTCATGTAATCAAGAATGTATATTTCATGTAGAGTCTCGTGGTTTTCACTCGTCTATAAAAAAACTACTCCCGGTGCAATGCGACGCCAGTGTTCATCATACCCCATGGTTTATAGCATATTTCCGGCAATCAGCCGAGGGGGCTAGTGTCGAGCCCTTGGACACAATCAGTGTCCGAACTGCATCTTCAAGTTATAAATCAAGCTACTTCCACGAGAAATATCAATAATGTAGGCCAATAATGTACAAGTTCAAACTATACTTTCATGATAACAAATATCAAGGTAAGAATGCTTCAATTAAGAACATGAGAGTTCAAAGATGATTTAAAATAAGGTCATGCCACGGAAAGAATTTGATAGCATAACGGCACATTCTTTAACTTCCATAATTCATTCAATAGTTTTGGAATAAGGTGTTAGGTTCTAGATAATCAATAAACCATCTAGGATTATAGGAAAATCAACCCGTAGGTCAAACCTTGGGTTAAGAAACACTTGAGAGCATTGCAGTCATGACTAGACCGTTTATTAGGAATTGCGGTCGTTTATTGGACCGTTTATTGACAGAGTCGACGCATGAAGAATGAAAGTGTCGATGTAGTGAAATCATCTGGAACCTTGAGGTCATAGCAGGGCCGCTAGGCGTCCTTGGCGGTCAAGTAAATGGCCGCTACTAGACTCTTGCGGTCTAATGAATGGCCGTTAAGATCCAGAATAGAGAAAACTACGGTAACGTGCTCTCTAGACCATTGAGTTTTGAGGGTACAGCCAGCTCGACATCCTAGTGGGAATCTCAGGCTCGCGGAGACTTATGGAGGCCTTGAAACAAGATCACCTAGTATGGTGGAAGGAATATTCAACAGAGAGGATCACAAGTCCAAGATTGTATACTTATAAGTGCAAAGTGTATCTAATGGCCACACACCAGGGTACGCACCATGTACTTAAGAAAAGACTATAGATGAGAAAAGATCGTGGTAAAACAACGATTAAATCAAAACTTAAACAAGTCCATGAAGCATATAGAGTTAACTTTAATACAAACTATAAGGGTTTTGGCATAAAATGGCATAAGTTTAAAATAGATATTTAAAACATGAGAGACATGACACCTAACATGTTTAGTGCACAATATAACCAAGTTCATAAATGTATAGTTATCACCAGGAATAAGGCCTAATTATCTAGGCTTAACATATGTTTAATAGGGTTAATCTGTAATCTGTTTGGAGTTAACAAGTTGCAGAGAATAGACCGAGCCTAGCGGTCAGGGGAGGACTATATACATGTGTTTAACGGTCTATCGCATGGCCGCTAAAGAACTTTGGCGGTCTTAGGCAGACCGTTTATTCCCTGTAGCAGACAATAGTAAAACCGAGGTACGGGGATAATTAGGAGAATTTATGCATGAAACTTATGAGAACTAGAAGGGTAAAGCATGCTAACATATTTTTATCGACTAAGATGCATGATTGGACATGAATTAAACAAGAATTATCATCTTTGGTTAAAGGGTATAAGGATAACATGCTGTAAGGATCGTGCATGCACAGTCATAGAAAAACATGAAATACTACCAGTAGAAAGCATGAAATGGAATGAAACCAAAGGGCTTTTATTCTTAACATATTGATTTAGCCTTTTCATGAGATAACATACCTTTGATTTAATCCTTAGACTTCGGATTTCTGACTGGAAGTAGACCCTAGTTCCTGTACATCCTGTGCTAAACTAGCAACTTCCCGTCCCTCGTTCTCCTCAATCTCTTGACCTAAAATTATGAAATTTGGAGGGTAGGTAGAAGATACAAAGGTTATTAAAAATTTCTAAAGGATGATCTTCTAAATACCTAGATTTGGGCTTCTAATCCCCTGATCTTTTCTGGACCAACGCGCTAGTTCCTGTGCCGCTTGTAGCGATCCAGTGACTTATAGACGCCCTAATTCTTCAACGGCCGGGTCTTCTAGCACGAAATTTTGAGAGAAGTTAGAAAAAACCAAGGAGAATAAATTATTCTAAAGGACTAACCTGAGAAGATGTCTTCTTACCTTTGAATTACGTGAGCCAACATTAGGGTTCACATGGGTCGAAGCTAAGGTCTATTTATAGGGTTTTGAGTTAGGGCTGAGGATTTGATCAAATGGGGAGTCCTAATTAGGAGTAGGATTGATCCCCAAGAGTCCTAGACTTGTTTACATGTCTACACACTTCGATCTCAGGGGATTTAGATGCCAAAGATCCAAACTTTTTCACGTTTCTCCTATTCACAGAACCGGACGGGCTTTGCGGTCATAGAGGGACCGCTAGGGTGAATTTAGCGGTCTTGCAATAGATCGCCAATTGGCCATTATTCTGAATTTTTCAAATTTTCACATTTATCCCCTATTTGTCCCTTATTTTCTCTATTTATCCCCTTTTTAATTCCCATTACGTTTCTATAATTGGGCTTGGGCCTAAAAGACTTGGTTTTTGGGTCTTATGGGCCTATTTAGTGGATTCAAACCTAACATATTATATGGGTATTAAAACAATTATTAAATGGACCTTTATTTCTTAATTAGCCCATTGAGTTTATTTAAATGCTTAATAATCATATTAAATCCCCAGAGAATTCATAGAAAATCCTCGGGCGTTACAATCCTTCAGAGATGCTACTAACACTTCAGAACCTAAGAAGTCTTGGGTACCTTTACATTCCAAATAAGAACCTTGTTTTGCAGGTGTGCCTTGAAGAACAAATAAAGGGGTCAATAAAACCAAGGCACCTATGAGTTGGTAAAAACACGTTTCTGGTTCTTGTCAGTCTTAACTGCTGGGTTACATAATTTTCTTAGAGGTGCAACATATCTAAATCTCTCACTTAGAAGTTCATGCTTCATTTCTGACATTACCCTTTTTGGGTTGAATGCTTAAGGGGTAGTTGAAATAAAATTGATTGCAATAAATTCACATGATTGCATACATCATTTGCATTTTGTTGGTATACTCACACATACATCAGATTGAGAGTTAATTGCATACATGGATATGCAATGCACATTGTCATGCCTCTTTTGAAAATTGGAAAGTTTGGTCGACTGATAAAGTGCAGCTGGTCAACCGAAACATGTAAAATATGAAGTTTGCTCATGAATGCATCTTTGAGTTTGAAAAACTCCGTGATCACATACAGGACTACACTGCATCTGATATGAGCATTCTGTTGGAACGATGTAGTGGTGCAAACCGAGATTCATAGGGGGGGTGAATGAATCCCCTTCAATAATTTTGCCCAATTTAAAAAAAACTATAATCTGGCTAAGCTAAACAGATGTTCTAATGAGACACACACTCAAACACTTGATAGGTTGTCCTTATGTAAATCTCACTCGAACACTTAACCTGCACACCCAGCAAGCACTCAACAAATCTATGCAACTGTTAGATAGAGCCACATTAGACACACGATCATTTACAAAGAGCTTAGGCTAAATCTATGCAATAGAAGCGCACCTAAGCATACATCTACCATGAGTCAGAATTGTAATCTAACCAAAGACGTAAGGAGATTTAGATGGTTCGGTCTGCTACCACAGACCTACGTCCATCCCCCACTCAAACTAGAGTGAGGCTTCCCGCTGCCTAACAGCTTGAACCGCTGAGCATCACAACTTGCCTACAATTGAGCATCACAGCTTGCTTCCGTTGATTCACAGCTTAGACCGCTGAGCATCACAGCTTGCTTACAGCTGAGCATCACAGCTTGCTTCCGCTGAGCATCACAGCTCGCTCCGCTGACACACATCTTGATGTTCAAATAAGAAAACAAAAGACAAAACACAACACCAAAAAGCTGGAAATAAAGACTGAAAAGATATAGCTCTTCGAAAGAGCAAATTGGCTTGGATCTGATCCAGAGGCCAATGATGAATATATCTTCAGGATCTTCTGATTGCTTCTCAAAAGCTTGATCCCTTTTTCTTTCTCACGATCTCACGAGCTCTCTCTCTTCTTTTCTTTCTTCTCTGCTCTCACGATCTCACGGTCTCACTCTATTTCCTTCTCTTCTTCCTCTTCTCTCACTCACAGAATTCTTCCAATGGAATCTCACTTTTTCTTCTCTCTGCTGCTTTCTTTCACTGTTCTATCTGTATCTAGATCTTCTGATTTTTCTTCTCTATCAGTATTGAAGAGGTGTAATCTCGCGCTGATCCTGAGCCATGAGATCTGGGAAGAATCTTTTGATCACGGTCACCACGTCTGTATGAATATGCAAGGCAGGAAACGGATCAGAGGTGCCCAGGGGGGGATCCCTGGGGTAAACCCTCCGATGCTTAAGTCAGCAAATGCAATAGAGCGTAAAGGCGAAGAGAGAGGGTAGGAGAAAGAGGGCACGAGATTATTCTCCACCAAAAAGTGTGGTGGTTTTCTCTCAGGACCATTGCCTTACCTTCTCGGAGGGTTTCCCTGGGGTTTATATAGCAATCCGTTTAACGTAATAGTCCAGGGAGCTAAGGGGGCTTCGGGGGGGTTACGTCCATGTAGTGGGCTCCTTTATGGCGCGAGGACTTTTGCCCTCCCCTACCCTTTGGGGTTCCTTGCTCCTTCTGGATGCGTAACGGATGCCAGGATGAGCTTCCGACAGTCGGCCCGAGCCAGAGGCGATCGTTCGGGATTTTGTCCCGAGTGATGAGTGTATAGCTCGGTTAGGCCACATCGGGTCCCCGCAGGGGATCTCTCGATCGTTCTGTCGCTCGGACTTCCGGACCTGAGGGCTGCCTAGGAAGTGCTGCTCCGAGTGGGTTTTTGGGCTTGAAGTAAGTGGGCCCGAAATGGGGCTGTCACTTTGGGGAGCTGGGCCTAGTTTGGTTAAATTGGACCTAGTTGGGCCGTGCTCTCGGATGGTTGATTTTCCCCCTCTCCACTTGTCTCCCTCCTACTCCCGAGCCAAGATTGGGCTCGGATGAGTAGTAGTTATGGGGATGACGTTGGTGGCTCGGTTGGAGTGGGAAATTATCTTTGATCAGGGGCCACTTAATGCGGCTATCCTGGGAGTTTGCATGTAATGATGACTTCTTTTGAGTCGATGCGGGGAACCCCCTCCTTGGGTTCTGGAGCGTCGCGCTGTTTCCCGCCAAGTCCACGGGGAGATAAATATTACGCGTGCTTGCGTTCCAAACCGCCTTCGTTTAGGGTTTTCTTTTTCCACCGCATCAGTATCTCGGACGGGCTCATGCGCCACGAGAGAGATCAGGAAGAGCAGTGTCTAGCTGAGGCCTTTGCGGAGCTACCGGAGATTACAGCGGCGGCGATTCGCCAGCTTCCACCTCCTCCGGAATCGTCCGATTCGGCGCTTTCTCCCTCTTCTTCCAGTTCCTCTTTTTCTTTAATGGTAGAGCAACATCCTTCGTCCGAGATGAGCGAGGATGAGCCTGGCACGGGGAGTTTGGTGCCACAGCCCGAGCATCCTATGCGCAGTGAGCTGGGTGATGCCGAAGTAAGTAGGATGGAGAAGCGGTATGGGCTGCCGTGGAAGTATTTCTTCTCTCCGCCGCAGCCTCATGAATCCATCTTGTCCTATCGTCTGGGCCTCTTCTGTACTTTTGTTTTGGCTTGGAAGAGTGGGTTCCACCTCCCTCTTCACCATTTTGTTGTGCGACTGCTTCAGTTTTACCGACTGGCTCCTGTCCAGTTGGTCTCCAACTCGTATACTTTTATCTTTTCTTTCATCTTTCTCTGCCGCTCGTGCGGGCTCCGCACTTCTTTGGAGCTTTTCAATTCTTTCTTTGAGTTGAAGGAGCAGACCCACGCGCGTAAAGGTTTCTTCTACCTTTAGGCGAGGAGGGGAAGGAGCTGTGTGTCTCTTTCCGCCAAAGATTCTTCTCACAAAGGGTTGAAGACCCAATTTTTTTGGGTGGGTTCGTCTGTGGAGGACGCCCCTTGGGATTTCCCGACGGCGGTTAATTTCCATCCGTCCATTCCTCCGAAGCAGGCGGTGATTTCTCCGAAACTGGAGGAGGAGATTAGGGTTCTTCAGGAGAATCGCCGGTCGACCGTCGAGTTGATGACCGCGGCCAATATCGAGGACTTTCCTTCCTGGGCGTTGTCGTCTCATGGTAAGAACCTTGGGGTCTTGCGTCGCCACTTCTGGGTCGAGCAGGTAGACTCTCTTCTGATGTGCTGATTTTCGCTGCTCAGACTCGAGGCGAACGAATGACGAGGGGGAACAACCATCGGAGTAAGAGATCGTCGGCCTGGAGGAGACGCCTGCTCCGAGTGAACCCCAAGCTTCCGGGGACCCTTCCTGCGTGCGAGACCGGGGCAAGCAGATTGCTCGGGGAGATGCCTCCAAGCGCCATGGGGCCAAGGGCAAGGATCCGGGGGAGCGGATGCTCCTGTCTTCGATGAAGGCTCGGATCGCTGAGAAGAAGCGGTTGAAGAAGGCGGGGGTCTCCCGTCCGGCCGAGGAGCATGCTCGCCCGACCAAGGGGCACGCCCGCTCGGTCGAGGAGCGCCCAGCCGAGGAAGTCCATTGCCAGGATCCCCCACCCGTCAAGTCGGAGGCGACTATCGCTAATGGGGGAGGTGTTGCCGAACCCGACAGGCCGCAGATCGAGGCGGTGGCCTCTGAGTTCCCGACCGAAGTTGGTGGAGCGCAGAACGAGGTGACACCCCAGTCTGTGCCGAGCGTGGTTGCCCTAGAAGGGGGGACGCTCGGGGGAGATGTTTCGGTCCCAGCTCCTCCGGAGAGGATTCCTCCTCCTTCAGTGGGCACACCTATCGTCTGGTCTTCTCTGTATCAACAGTGCCGATTCTTGGTGCCTTTGTTGAATCGGAAGAAATCAGAGCGTCATGGAGGGTGGTCTGATCCTGGCCCAGCTGGGGGCCGAGATAACTGATTTCTTTGCTCGGCGGGACAGTGAGGAGAGGTCCCTTTCTCGGGCTCGTGCTGAGTCTGACTAGAAGATCAGCCAATTGACTTCCGAGCTTTAAGTTTCTTAGCGGGAGGCCACCTCGTTTCGGGCTCAGCTCCGGTCGAGCCAAGAGAAGGCTCGGATGCTGGTCGACCAGCTGGCCCAGGCTCGTTATATGGCCGACCTAAAGGGCGAGCTCCTAGAAGAGGAGCGTCAGTCTCAGGTCGAGCGCTCTGAGCAATGGAGGGTCGAGCGGGAGGAGCTTAGCAACAAGGTCCAGGGGGGCGAGCGAGTTCGGGAGGAAGCCGAGGTCGCGCAGACTGAAGCTGAGGTGAAGCTGTCCGAGACCGAGAGGAAGTTGCTTGAGGCCGAGCAGAGAATAGCCGAACTTGAGAAGGAGGCTGAGCGAGTTGAGGCGGGGGTGATCGAGCGATACAGAAGCTCGGAGGGCTATCACACAGCTCTCGAGGAGGCCGCCTTCTTGTATTATGAGCCAGGCTACCATCGGGGGCTGTGGAAGGGTTTGCCCAAGGTTACCATCGAGCGGTCGTTGAGGCCTAGCAGCAGGTGACTGGCGAGCTTGTTTTTCCTTCCGAGTAGCGTTACGACTCGAACGCGGAGACTACAGATTCTTCCTCTTCGACGTTGAGTGAAGGAGGTAGTGGGGATGCCTGTAGCTTGACAGAGGGATCGCCAACTCCGGTCATCTCTAGAGGGCATGCGGTCAAGATAGTTCCCACACAAGTGGGGTCAGTGTCTGGACCGGCCGTCACAGAGGGTACCGGGGGCGGATCCCTTGGTGCTGAGGATCCCTCAACTACCGGTCCTCAAGAAAGACTGCGGGGCTCTCAGAGTCCCCCTATTTCCATAGGCTAGAAGGAATTTTTTCTTTTCTTTTTTTCTTTTTTTACGTGCAAGGTTGGCCCTTGCGATATGTAATGGCAGCAATATTTAATACAGAATTGACTGTTTCTTACTGCTTTTGACGCGATCTAGCCACCATATCTACAGTTGCTAAAAAGGTGGGTCTTTTATTTACGGATATCTCACGTGCGGTGACTGTCGCAGCACTGGCACCTTTCTGACTTTCGATGCCTTGCATGACTTGCTATTTTACGCGTCCCAGGGGAGAAGTCATTGGAGGGAGAGCAACTGCCCCTTGGGGAAGGGTTGCCGCCTTTCGCATTTTTTCGAGGGGAGGATCATTTAAGGCAAGCGTTCCCCCTGCCGGCCTATAAGAAAGGTCCCGGAGGGCACCTCCACTCTTCTTCAACGCTTAAGGCTTTTATTGTAGTTCTTCCTCTTTCTCCCTTCTCGCAAAGTGCTTGTCTCTGTGCTGGGGAGTTATTAGCGAAATATGGAAGGTGATGTGGAAGACGATAATCCTGGCGGTCGCCACAGGCGCTCGTGCTTCTTCGGCGTAGAAGAAGGGACATCGATGGGTGGGCGGCGTGCAAGAAGGGACAGTGCATAATAGCGTGCTTGTTCCCGACCGCTGGACCGCCGCCACCATCTTATGAGGAAGGTAGAAGCGGAGGGAAGTTCGAGGAAGCAGGGCGTCTGGCACGGCGGCCTCGCCCTGCTCTTTCCTCACCTCGGCCCGCTTCTCCCTCCTCTTCCATCCCCACCATCCTCTTTCTCTCTCTTCTGCTCTTCTACCAACTTCTTCCCTCTTCTTTCACTCTTTGGAGGATGCCTTTATCCTTGCTCGCACCACTTAAGGGTGCTTGCTTTCTGTTCGGCTTCCGTCCTCCTTCCAAAGAGTTGGCAGAGGAGGCCTTCTCTTGTTTTCCTTCTTTTTCTTCCTCTGATACCTCTCTTCTTTTTTTTTGTTTCTGAGTTTCTCGAGCGAACGAGGTCAGCTGCCCCGTTCTCCGAGCCAGTTTCTATACTGGGTAGAGTCAGTGGCTTGGTCTGGGGGTGCCAACCATGTCCTCATTGAGTCATCAGCTCGTGTTGTAGTATCAGTGGATGTAATTTTTGCTTTTGATATGTGCTATATTGGCTATGGCCTATCTGATGTATGAAGAGACATTAATGAAAGGAAAATTGTTGCCATTTATTACTTACATGTCTGTGAAATGCTCAAAAGTAGAACTTTCACAATGTTGTTGCATTCCACGTCCGGGGGATAGGTGCTCCCGCCATGGTAGACAATCGGTACTCTCCCTTCCCGAAAGTCTCGACCACTCGATAGGGACCTTCCCAATTAGGAGCCAACCTCCCCGCCGCCTCCAGTGGTCGAGAGACTTCAACTTTTCTTAGGACGAAGTCTCCTGGATGGAAAAGTCTGTCCCGGACTCTGGCATTGTAATATCGAGTAAGGCGTCGCTGATATTCCATGGCTCGGATGCTCGCGATCTCTCTTATCTTGCTTGCCATATCGAGGTTTTCTAGCAGTTTTTGCTCATTTGCCTCGGGCGAGAAGTTGATGACTCGGAGAGATGGGCTACCGACCTCCAAAGGAATCACGGCGTCCGTGCCGTACACCAACTGAAAAGGAGTCTCACCGGTGGCTGTTCTTGGAGTAGTTCGGTGCGACCATAGTATGCTCGGCAATTCCTCAACCCAGTTACCTTTGGCCTTACCGAGCCTGGCCTTAATGCCTTTTAGTATAGTTTTGTTGGCATTTTTGACCAGTCCATTAGCCTACGGGTGGGCTACCTAAGTGAAATGGTTGCGAATATGAAGGTCGGCACATTTGTTCCTGAAGTAATGGGAATTGAATTGCTGACCATTATCGCTCACTATCACTCGGGGGATGCCAAAATGACAGATGATCGATTTCAACACGAAGCTCCATACGATCGACTTGGTAATCCTAGCAGTGGCTTCGGCTTCAATCCATTTTGTAAAATAATCGATGGCGACGATGGCGAACTTCTTCTGGGCTTGGGCCATGGGAAACGCCCCCAGGATGTCGATCCCCCACCGAGCGAAAGGGTATGGCTCGGTAAGGGTGACGAGTTCCGAGGCAGGTTGGTGGACCAGATGATCGAAACGTTGGCATCGGTCGCACCTTTGTACATAGGCTGAGCATTCGCGGGCCACCAGTAGCCTTGCCGCAGCAAGATTATGGCGAGCGCTCTTCCTCCTTGATGTGCACTGCAGACGCCTTCGTGGACCTCTTGAATAGCTCGACCGGCTTTGTCGATACCGAGGCACTTGAGGAGGGGACCAGAAAAAGACCTTCGGTACAAAGCATCGTCCAGGATGACGAAGCGCTGAGCTTGATACTTCAGTCTTTGAGCATCTCAAGGGTTAGAGGGCTCTTGAGAATCTCGGAGCCAGGATATATAGGGGGTCCGCCAGTCGCTTGATAATGCCTGGTCAACGGTCATGAGCTCCGTTTCTATGCTCAGTCGTTCTAGCACTTCGAGGAAAATCGATCGTGTACCT
Source organism: Amorphophallus konjac (assembly GCA_022559845.1). NCBI lineage: Eukaryota > Viridiplantae > Streptophyta > Magnoliopsida > Alismatales > Araceae > Amorphophallus > Amorphophallus konjac. Next base: position 196,233,565 of record CM040126.1, on the reverse strand, counting down.
TCTGAGGCAATAGAGGAGGCCAATCGAGATAGGGCGTCCGCTCAGGAGTTTTCCTTCCGAGTGATCCAGATGACTTGAAAGCTCTCGAATAGTGGGGCTATTCCTCTTACCAGTTGGAGGTATTTGACCATCGGTGCTTCCCGAGCCTCATAGTTACCATTGACCTGGTTGGTGACCAATTGGGAGTCAATGTGGATTCTGACTCGTTCGGCCCCCAGTCATTGCGCCATCCTGGCTCTCGAGATGAGAGCCTCATACTCGGAGACGTTGTTGGATCCCGGGAAGTTGAACTTTAAGGTGTATTGCAGTTCCGCGACTTCCGGGGATCAGAGAAGAACACCGGCGCCGCTGCCAGCAGAGTTAGAGGATTCATTGACGAAAAGATCCCAGGTGGGCTCGGGCGTCGGCAGATGAACTTCCTCGATCAGGACAATACTTTCGGTGATGAAATCCGCGAGCGCCTGTCCCTTGATGGCTGAGCAGGGATGGTAGGAGATGTCGTAGGCCCCGAGCATTATGGCCCACTTGACGAGGCGACCCGAAGCTTCAGGGTGAGCGAGGATCCTCTTCAGAGGCTCATTAGTCAGCACGACGATGGAGTGTCCTTGGAAGTAGGGCCGGAGGCGCTTGGCCGAGGTTACCAACGCTAGCACAAGTTTCTCGGTTGTGGGGTACCATCATTCGGCGTCGCTGAGTACCTTACTGGTGTAATATACTGGTCTCTGCACTTCTGCGTCATCTCAAACTAGGACCGAGCTCACCGTAGAAGGAGTCGACGAGAGGTAAAGGTGTAGTGTTTCACCCGGGACCGGCTTCGATAGCACCGGGGGCAAGGCCAAAAACTCCTTCAGTTCTGCAAAAGTTTTCTGACATTCCTCATCCCAAGCGAACGTAGCAGATGCCAATTTGGGCCCTTTCAATAGCTTGAAAAAGGGCAGGCATCGTTCGGCCGCTCGGGATAAGAAACGGTGGAGCGCAGTGATCCGCCCAGTCAAGTGTTGGACGTCCTTGACGCAAGCGGGTGGCTGCATATTCAGAATAGCTTTGACTTTGTCGGGGTTGGCCTCGATCCCACGCTGAGTGACTAGAAAGCCCAGGAACTTTTCGGATCAAACTCCAAAGGCACATTTAGCTGGGTTGAGCTTCATGTTGTACCTCAGGAGAGTGTCGAAGGTTTCTGCCAGGTCGGTGAAGTGGTCCTTGGCCTTGGGTGTCTTGACAAGCATGTCATCGATGTAGGCTTCGACGTTCCGACCGATTTGTCCTTTGAAAATGTGGTTGATCAGCCTTTGATATGTTGCCCCGGCATTCTTCAACCTGAAAGGCATCTGGGTGTAGCAGTACACACCGAAGTCGATGATGAAGGCTGTCTTCTCGATGTCTTCAGGATCCATTCTGATCTGATGGTAGCCGGAGTATGCATCCAGGAAGCTGAGCAACTCGTTACCAGAGGTCGAGTCGACTAGCTGGTCGATACTTGGTAGTGGGTAGCAGTCTTTCAGAGTGGCCTTGTTGAGGTCGGTGAAGTCCACGCACATTCGCCATTTGCCCGAAGCTTTTGGCACTAAGACGACATTGGCGAGCCATGTCGAGTAAAGGACCGGTCGAAATAGGCTGATTTTCTTCCCCTTAAGGATTTGCTATTTGATGATCATCTGCTTCTCCGGGGCATGCTTTCTTCTACATTGTTGGATGGGTTTTACCGACGGGTCAAGGTTGAGCTTGTGTACCACCATCTCCCCGGGGATCCCAGGAAGATGCTCATCGGACCATGCGAAGACTTGAATATACTCCGAAAGAAAATCTTTATACTTCCATTGTTCATCGGGTGATAAATCAGCTCCAAGTTTTACTCCTAGGGCCGGGTCATCTTTGAGGAAGATTGTCAACAATTCGCCACCAGGCTCGGATGTTGTTGGTTCGTCCTCGACTCCCTCGCCCTTTTTCTTTTTTCCCTCTGGCCTTATGACTTCGACCGAGATTATGTAGCACCTCTGAGCTATTGCCTAGCTACCTCGAGCCTCTCCGATACCGTGTTTAGTGGGAAACTTCATTTTTTGGTGATAGGTGGAGGGCACTGCCTTTGTCCGGCTGAGGATTCCTCGTCCGAAGATGGCACTATAGGCTGACATCCCCTTGATCACAACGAAGTCAACCATAACGGTAACGGTTTTGGGAGGGGTGCTGATGGTGACCGGTAGGCTCAGGGTTCCCTTGGGATAGGTTGCCTGGCCGTTGAACCCATAAAGGGGGGTTTGAACAAGGCAGAGTTTGTATGGATTTTCACCCATCTTGAGGAAGCATTCGTACGAGAGTACATCAGGGGCACTACCATTGTCGACCAGTATCCTGTCTACGTTACAATGGTTTATAGTAGCTGATATTACAAGAGCATCGTCGTGCGGGGTAGATAGCCCTTCCAGGTCTTGGTCGGAGAATACCAAGGCCTGCTGCTCGGTTGTTGGTGGGGCTTTAGGGGGCTCGGAGGCCCTACTTGCCCGTTTAGCGTGACGCTTCCTTCCTCGACTACTGTCTCCTCCTGATGTCACACCGCCAGAAACGAGGTTGATGTGGACCCCGTGAGGTTGATTGTCAATCTCTTTTGGAATGCCACGGTCTTCCTTCTAGCGCTCGGACACGTACCGAGATAAGTATCCTTGGCGGATGAGAGACTCGATCTAGTCTTTGAGTTGGTGACAATCCTCGGTATGGTACCCGTGGTCATTGTAGAACTGGCAATGTTTGCATCGGTTGTGACGCTTGGCCTTCATAGGCTCGGGTTGGCGGAGAATGCCGAGCCTTTGATATCTTCATATATCTCATAGACGGGAGCGGATAGAGGAGTGTACCGCTCGTATTTTCGAGGGGGCTCCCTTCGGTCCCCGTCTTGATTTCGCCACTTTCCTTGACGCGAGCCTTGCTCGGATGCTCGTCCCCCTCCCGACCCGAGCCTGTTGGGCTGCGGCAGGCGCTGAGGACTTCCTCGCACTCTGCGTGGCTTAAGGCTAGGGTCACCAGATCAGCGAGGGAGTTGGGGGGATGGAGGACCAGTTCTCACCGAAGGTTCTTATCGCGGGTGCCTCCGGTCAGCGCGGTGATGGAAGAGGTGACATCTAGGCGGGGGATACGCAGGGCTTCCGATTTAAATCGGTTGATGTAGGCCTGGAGTTTCCACCCCTGTGTCTGTTTTAGTGCCAGCAGCTCCGCTACTGACCTTGGAGGGCCGATGTCGGTGAAGCTCTCCTTGAATACTCGCCCGAATTGTCTGAAGTCATGAATGCTGCTAGGGGCGAGTGCTCGAAACCAGGCTTGAGCGCCTTGGACCAAGGTGGTCACGAACGCTCGGCATTTGACAGCGTCAGAGGCCCCATGCAAAGTCATCAGGGCGTCGAAGCTGTCGTAGTGGTCGGCCGGGTCCCCCTGGCCATCGTACGACTTGAAGGTAGGCAACAGGATTCTAGGGGAGATCTCGGCCTTCAGGATATGGTTGGAGAATGGGGATTGCTCCTCATCATCCTTGGTGGAGGTTTTCTGCAGGGCGCGCAGTGCACGCTCTTGCTCCGTAAATCGCCGCTCGAAATCTTGCAACTGGAGGGATAACTCCGGTTGCCGCAGGATCGAGGGGCTGTGGGGGCGTCCCTGCGGGCTGCTGCGTCGTCCCTCGGGGGATCAGTCTCCGAGAATTGTTGGCACGTCCCAACTTTTTCTCTCCTCGGGGTGGAGCAGGCTTCTTGTTCTGGAGGGGAGGCGTGCGAAGGTCCCCCTGACCTGTTGCATATAAGCCGTCGCCCCCGTAGGGTGAAATGGCCTCCAGCCGTGTGTTGGGAAGCTTCTCCATGGGGAGGGCTTTCCCATGGGAGTCACGACTTCTCTTCCCTGGCCGCCTGGGTCCTCATTAGCTCTACGAGGATATCCAGTTTAGCGTTGAGGGTTTGGAGAGCGTCAGGAATCTCGTTGGGGGGTTGTGCCTCCGCGGGTGGGGGAGGCAGCTCATCGGCTGGGTTGTTGTCATCGGCGGGGGGGGGGGGGGGGGGTTCTCCGCAGGGTGGGAGAGCGTAGGTTCTCCATCTGCCGCTACAGTCTTTTCTCTGCCGCCGGTGACCTTCATACCAGAGTTTCTTCACACCATGATGGCTCTTTGTACATTTCCCACGGACGGCGCCAGATGAAGAGGCGTAATCTCGCGCTGATCCTGAGCCGTGAGATTCGGGAAGAATCTTTTGATCACGTTCACCATGTCTGTATGAATCTGTAAGACAGGAAATGAATCAGAGGTGTCCAGGGGGTGATCCTGGGGTAAACCCTCTGATTGCTTAAGTCAGCAAATGCGATTGAGCATAAAGGTGAAGAGAGAGGGTAGGAGAAAGAGGGCGCGTGATTATTCTCCACCAAAAAGTGTGGTGGTTTTCTCTCAGGACCATTGCCTTACCTTCTCGGAGGGTTTCCCTGGGGTTTATATAGTAATCCGTTTAACGTAATAGTCCAGGGAGCTGAGGGGGCTTCGGGGGGGTTACGTCCATGTAGTGGGCTCCTTTATGGCGCGAGGACTTTTGCCCTCCCCTACCCTTTGGGGTTCCTTGCTCCTTCTGGATGCATAACGGACGCCAGGATGAGCTTCCGACAGTCGGCCTGAGCCAGAGGCGATCGTTCGGGATTTTGTCCCGAGCGATGAGTGTATAGCTCGGTTAGGCCACATCGGGTCCCCGCAGGGGATCTCTCGATCATTCTATCGCTCGGACTTCCAGACCTGAGGGCCGCCTAGGAAGTGCTGCTCCGAGTGGGTTTTTGGGCTTGAAGTAAGTTGGCCCGAAATGGGGTTGTCACTTTGGGGAGATGGGCCTAGTTTGGTCAAATTGGACCTAGTTGGGCCGTGCTCGTGGATGGTTGATTTTTCCCCTCTCCAAGTATATATCTCTTGCTCTCCACAGAAGTCTTCTTATATAGGAACAGGGGCGCCGGAGGTAGGTTGGCTGAAAAAGATGATTCCTCCTTCCTTTGATTGCCCCACGTGGCAGGATCTTGTGTTCCCTACATGATTCACCTGAGGGCGTGTGAAGGGAATACTCCCGCCAGAACTGTTCAAAAAAATGATTAGCTGAAGTACTTCTGGATTCCACGTGTCAGATGAAGATGAGGTGCTTTACACGTGGCAGATTCCTCCTGTTTAAGGTTCCAGCCTGCCTTGGATCACATGTTCTCTTATTTGAGCCTCGAGCCACGCGACTGTTCTGAGTGTAAATCTTCCTGCCTCTTATGTGTTCGTCACTGGATCCTTCAGTGACTTAAACCTGTCAACATGGTAAAAGGCATTTAATCAAATACCTTATCATCATAAGTAGTTCAGAGAGGTGTTTAAGAATTATAGGTTTCTGCATGGTTTTATAAAGATGATCATGATATAGTTAAAACCATGAAGATCAGGTAGCAATTCAATAGACATCATAGAAGATCATAAACCTCAAAGCCTAATACTCTATGTGCTTTGACCTGATAGTGTATCCAACAACAACACCTGCATCGACCTAAGCAACACAGGTAGACTTGTTATGCACATGATATGAGTGAAGATAATGAACATACATCGACCTATGAAAATAAGAGTTACAGTGCACCAATGAGTTTCAGGCAAAGGTGAAAAGATGCACAGACCTGACTGAACATGATGCACTGGCTTGATATGAAACCTAGACACACTAGCATTAACCTTATGTATGTAATATATATGCTCAGACCCTACGTGTGCATGTGCACTGACCTAGTCTTGTGAATGTGCACTGACTTACGAATGTGCTTCGACCTTTAAAGAACAATTGCATTATGTGCTTTGACCTTGATGATCACAAGGTTCGAATATGCTTCGACCTAGATGAACATAGGGTAAGCATGTGCACCGACCTGAATATGCTGCTAGTGTGAACATGCACCGACCTGATGCATTGATAGTGTATGTATGCTTCGACCTAAGTGTGTATGACAGAACATGTGCATCGACCTTCATGCAATGAAATGAACATGTGCATCGACCCTGGTATGAAAATACTTGGACCTTATGAAGGTGCTCGGACTTGATATGAATGTGCTCCGACCTTCATGTGAATATGCTCAGACCTTTTACATGCATGTGCTCAGACTTGTATGAATATAGTCTGACCAGCATAATCCATATGCTCTGACATGAATGCATGTGCTTCGACCTTAATGTGCAGCAGACTGAAATGTGCATCGACTTACATATGCAACATGCATCGACCTTCATTTGCAACAATATGAACATGCAATAACCTGCATCGACCTTCATATGCAACATGCATCGACTTTCATGCTTCAAACTGAAATGTGCATCGACCTTACCTAACATACAGAGGGTATATGCACTGACCTATATGCTTCAATGCAATTTCTAACTGGCATTGACATGTTGTCACCTTTGAATAGTAGCGTTGACTTTTTGTCATTCTAGCTTAACAATAGTGACTGTCTTTCTTTTCATGACTTTGAGTCATTCTCAGAACCTGTTCTGATAATTCATCATATCCTTATTTTTCGAACTTGAACTCTGTGAGTGTGTTGAACCGTCTGCGTACGGCAGTTGTGGTTTATTGTGCTGCGGTTGTTGTAGCTTGTGTGTGTGTGTGTCTTGATCCGTGGTAGGATCGTGTTGGAGACCGTGTCTCCGTGTGTGTTGGAGATTTTCTCCGTTTGCTTCATTGTGAAGCAAGTGAAGCCTCACCGGTTCGGTGAGGGGTGAACGTAGGGAGCCCGTCGTGGTCCCGAACCATCTTAAAATTCCTATGTCCTGTGGTTGCTTGCTTGCGTCTATTATATTCCAACACAATCGTGTGAGCCCGGAGAGATTGAGAGAACCTAAGTCTGTTGTGCCTCTTAGGCACAAGCATGTGCTATGTTGCTTTGATGATAGCAATGCTATTTGGTTTTGATGATAGCAAGACAGTGAGTGCATTTGAGTGCATTTGATATTGTATTTTGATGATAGCAATGTTATTGTGTTTTGATGACTGCAATAAACAAAGTGCATTTCTGTGCATTCTTATTCTTGAGCATTCTGCATATGATAGCAACATGAATGATGATGTTTAGCATTGATGGCATTTGTTCTTTATATATATGCATTGCATTCTGTCAGATATCATGTCTCTACATGTATCTACAGTCTGAACAGTAGTGGGTCGACCCACCCTTGCTGATGCGTAGACCCATCAGAACATTGATTGTTTGAGTTGAAGTCTATACAGACTTCAGCGTCTCATTCATGCTTTGATTAATGAAGTCTGTACATCAGCCTTCACATTCTAAGTCTGTACAGCCGTTGGGTTTGGACTCAGAGTCTGTACACTCAATTCGCCTTTGAATTGGTCAAGTGTGTACATCCTTCCAAGCTTCATGTCTACACATTGGGTTGTCAGGCTTCAACTCTATACATTCGGTTGTTATACCTTGAGTCTATACACTCGATTGTTAGGTCTTCAACCCTATACATTCAATTGTTAGGCCCAAGTCTATACACTCGTTGTTAGAGGCCTGAACTTTACCAAGTCTATACACTGGACCTTGTTTTACCAAGTCTGTACACTCGCTGCACTGTTCAAATCCATACACTGGCAGCTCTGCTTAAGTATATACATTCGTCTGAACTAAATTCATTTTCCTCTGTCTGTCTGCAGATGATTCAGGCCATCAAGACTTGGCACGTGATCCAAGAGGGTGAAATGCTGACACGTGGACACAGCAGTTCAAACAATCAAGAAAGAAGCTCCTGGATTATTCTGGTGCGTCAACGCATTGATCAAGTAGCGTGGACGCAGCAGTTCAAGTATCCTTATTGCAGCCTCTGGAGTACATTGGCAGCATCGACGCTGCAGCTCCATGCGTCAACGCAGCATGCTGAGAGCGTCAACGCAGCACATCTATCTGCTGAAGACCTGATCATTGGATCACCTACGCGTCAACGCAGCAGTGGAGCAGCGTCGACGCAACAGTCAAAAAGGCTAGGCTGTTTGTTCACTGGAACGCATCAATGCGTCAATGCCACGGGTTGGAAGCGTCGACGCAGCAGTTAAAAAGGGTTGAAGATTTCTGAAGGGTGCGTCAACTCCTTGGAGCAAGTGGGTTGATGCCATTTAACTCCAGTTGCTGAGCGTACTGATGAATGGGCACGTGACCTGAAGCTGGCACCTGACACGTGATCCGAGGTGGGTGCTGAGCACGTGATCCGAGGAGGAATCTTCTGGACGGAAGGCGTGGGAAGCACACGCCCTATCTCACTACTGCTGCTGGTATATAATGGAGCCTTCGTCTTCAGATGGAGGCTGATCGTGATCGAAGCCAGAGAGCAGAAGCTGAGAGAAGAAAGGGAAAAAGAAGAGAGAGAGCTTCCACGATCCAGCAGAAGAAAAGAAAAAGAGAAAGAGAGAAAAGGAGAACAGAGATCGAGAGAAGAAGAGAAGTGCAGCAGAGAAGAAAGAGAAAGAGAGAGAGTGAAGAAAGAGAGTGAGATCGAGGGAGATCTGTTCCTACTGGACCGTGGATCAGATCCAGGCCAGTCAGCTCCGTTGAGAGCCACATTGTGCATTTCATTTTTCAGCTTTCTGTTTGCTGAAGTTATTTTCATTTCGTGTTTTTGTTTTTCCTTTTTCATTTGGTTATCCTTGTTCTTCCGATTCTCAGTAGTGAGGTCGGGTTCCTCCTGGTGGGTCATGAGAAGGGAGATCTGATCTCCGGTTTGCAAGCAGCAGGGGGGCTGCTTGTGGGTTCCCTCCGGGCTAGGAGGAAGAGAGGCTAGGCCTCTAGTGGATTGCTGGTAGCAGAGTGCTACTGGCTGGTTCACTGGTAGCGGGGCTGCTACTAGTGGAGTTCCCTCTTGGTATAGAGGAAGAGAGACGTGAGTCTCTGGTTTCTAGTGACCGTGGGTTGCTAGAGGTTCCCTCCGTGTAGGAGGAAGAGGGGAGGTTGTTCCCCTGGGTAAGCTGTGTATCAGCGTCTGTTGGCAAGCTGTGTTGCCCAGCTGTTAGTGAAGCCACACTCGGGTTGAGTGTGGGGTGGATGTAGGTCTGCAGGACCGAACCACCTAAAAACCCCTCTTGCATTATGGTTTGATTATTTATGGTTTGCTTCCGCTAGATGTTTGCATAGGGGCGCTCCAAGTGTTTGATCACAGGTTCATTAGATGATTTGATCAGATTTTGTTCTAAGTGTTTAATCTGTTGAGTGAGCGAAATTCTAATTGAGCGAAAGCTTATATTGGGTGAAAGTTTTTATAGGCTATATTCATTCACCCCCCCTCTGAATACTTGCACCTAACCCAACAATTAGTATCAGAGCGGGTCTCTGATCTATCAGATCTAACAATCTGCAGAGGATCCTGCTAGTGTTTGGTGCATTTCAGAGTGTGCTTTCTGTGTTCGTTGTTTTGATTCTCCGACTTAGTGCTTTGTCTTGCTTATTTGGTTTAGGTGCTTCAGTTTTTCTGTGTCTTCAGATTATTTGTAATGGAACCAATAGTGTTGAAGGCTGGCTCCAGCAAAGTAAATAGATCCAGCCACAGTGGATCATCAAGCGAGAAAATCAGCCTGTCGCGGTCTGAAATTGATGGAGACCACATTGGAATGGTGATAAGTGATTTCAGGAAATTTCTGAGAAAAAGAGAAGGAAAGCTTGATGGTGGCAAAAAGCAAACAAGGTATAATTCTAATCCTGCCAAGATTGCTGACACTAATGTTTGCTACAAATGCAGGAAGGCTGGCCACACGAAGGATGATTGTCCAGAGTTACAGAAAATCAAAGGAAGACAATGGAAGAAAGCGCCAAAGGGAAAGGCCATGGTTAGTACATGGAGTGATGAGGAAGAAGGCACGCTGAGCACTTCCTCAGATAGTAGAAAATCAGAAAAGGACATCTGCTTGATGGCCAGAAATGGAGAAGAAAAAGAAGAGTCTGATCAGGTATCATCCCTTTTCGAACAATACACTATTTCTCATTGGGAAGATGCTTATGGAGATCTATTAAATAAAGCTAATGAGATTAAGAAGGAAAACAAACACTTGAAGAAGAAAATGAATTCTCTGGTTAATGATAAAACACTTACTGATAAAGTTGCATGTTTACAATCAGAGAATGAAAAATTGAAAAATGCATGTTCTGATTTTGATGAATTAAAGCATGTTGTGATTGATTGTAGGAAAGAAAATAATTTGCTGAAAAATGTTGTTGATGAATTGAAATTAAAAATTCATAAGTCTGAAAATGAAATAAAGATTTCAAATGAAAAATATGAAGCTACTTTGTCAGGGAATGCTGAATTAAAGAAAACTATTGAAAATCTAGAAAATAAAATTCTGACAAAATGAAAATCATTGAAAGCATGACCCAAGGAACAGAAAATGTAAATGCCTTGCTAGGGTCAAAAGTTAATTTCAGAAAGGAGGGTCTCGGTTTTAATCCCTCAGCTAAAAAGAGCTTTGAATTGAAAACTGTTTCATTAATGGGAGAAGAGAATAAAGGACCACTCATAAAAATGGTCAATGAAAAATCTGCTTTCAAAAATGTAAAATCAAAAGTGTCCAATGCTAAGGACAAGGGAAAGCAGAAAGTTGTTGAGCCTAGAGCTGTATGCTCTTCACCCAAGGATAAGTCCAAGGCTAGGGGTCAGCCAGCTAGCACATCAAAACCCCAGCCCAAGGCTGCTAAGTCTCCATCACCATCAACTGCTCAGAAAAAGACCCAGTATAAGTCAGTAAAGAAACCTAGTGGGTCAAAGGTGGGAGGGAGACCTAGTGAAGCTAGGAACCAGTTTGCTCATCCCTATTTCCCTAGAGCCCAAGTCTATCATAACTTTCATCCTCAACCACTTAATAGGTTTGGGTGGAACCCTGTATACATGCGGTTTGGGTATCAGAATTTCCCCACTTGGTATCAGCCATATAGACCTCAGCCAGCTAGGAGATGGGATAGTCATTTTAGGACATGGAGTCCTAGTCACCAAGGGTTTTTTGATCAGCCTAGGACCAATTTGGGCCACAACTTCCAGTACATTCATTGGCCAAGGCACTGGCAGAAAAATAAAAATGTTTTTAATAAAATGAATGCCAGGACTACACAACAACCATCAAAGCACCAGAAAAAGAAAACTAAACCTATTGGTGCTGAGAAAAAGAAAAATAACAAAAAGAACTCTCAAGCTGTAGAATCCACCAAACCTTCCATCTTTACACAAATGTGGATCCCTAAACAGTTGTTGTCATGTTTTCAGTCTCAAGTGTCTGGTTCTGTCTTGGGGCCCAAAATATCTTGGGTTCCAAAATCTGCTCCCTAAGTGTGTTTGCAGGTATGTCTGGTAGCCGTGAACAAACTGATGAAACAGAAAAAGCTACTTCAGGCATATGACAAGAGGCAAGGCCAAAATCCTAAGAGCTGAAGGAAATTGGAGGCCTTGTCAAAAATCTGATGCAACACCAAGGGTAAAAATAAATAAATCTGGTAAAGCAGGTAAGTGATTTACCTTCAGAACTGAATTGAGAATTTCATGTTGATGTGTGTGTCTGATGTATGATCTTCTCTTGCCTAGCTGATCAGTCTGTATTCCAGACTCACCTATTGAGTTTTAATTATGCATATATGATGTTTTTCTCTTGTCATATGTTGAACTGAATTCGAATGGTCCTTGTGACTAGGTTCTCCACCTAGAACCATGGGTCTAGTCCTTATGAAGAGCTGTGTCCTGCATATCAATAATTTTTGAAAAATCTAAACAGAAATGACTTGGATGCATACATCTGAATAAGTTTTCAGCTTGATATTCATCTTATTGGCATTCATACTTTCATTCATGCATATTCTAAGGGAGTTAGCTTGGGTTGGAGATCTCTGCTTAAATGATGATCGATATACTGAGATGGAGCTGCTGATTGAATAAATGGGTCAACGCTGTATGAAGATGGGGTCGACGCTTTAGGCTATTTTCCTTGAAAAATCGTTTGTGAAGCAAGTTTAGCTGCATGAGTGGGTTGACGCTGAGGATGGATTGAGTTAACGCAGCCCCAGCTCAAAGTCAACACTTGGTATCAAAAGACAGAATACTACACTGGTTGGTTGAGTGCGTTAACGTAGTCATTAGAGTGAGTCAACGCACTGACAGATTTGTCTGAAATACAATTGCTGAACTTGGTTGAATGTTTTAAGAAGGTTCAACGGCACTGAAGTTTGGTCCTCACTCATCTCTCTCTCTTGTTGAAATGCTCTTGTAGCTCATCTCTCTTCACTTCTCACAAACCTTGTTGCCTTCTCCTCCAGAATTTCATCTTGTAGTGAAGATCCATTCAATCTTGAGTATGAAGGAAGGTTTCTTGAGTTCTAAAGTGTGACCTGCATCATGTTGTCAGGGGGAGCTGAGAGTTTTTCTGTTCAATTCATTGAATCCTTGCTACTTCTCACTGTCCCCATCTAGTTCTTTCATATCTTTTGACATCAGATGCTCCAGGAACTCAATGCCTATTGCCATCATTTCCCTAACCTTCACTGAACAACAGTTCTGTTTCTGGTTTAGTACATTGAGTTGTGATTATTTCAATTGTTCTTTTATAAGAATCACTCTCACAAATTGAAAAGAACTAAAGGTTTAACCTTTATAAATTGAAGAGTCAAATGTCTGCCTTCAGAATATGAGATAAAAGAAAAACTTTTATAGCTCTTAATCTTTGTCTCATGGTAAGATTAGAAAAAGTTTTTGTAATGCCTAATGTGTTGATCTGGAAATTTCTAGAAAAGGTGAATAAGAGTGTGTACTGTTTTTCAAACAATCACTCTAAAAGAATTAAGGGCATCAGTAAATAAGATCATAAATGCTATGAACTGAACATAGTGACAGAGCAATGGCTGAATTGCACTGAGAAATTGTGATATCCTCCAATGAAGCAGGAGAACTCATAGTCATGAAGTGCTTCAGAATATCTCTGTTCAAAGGGTCAAATCTATAGGGGGAGTTCTCACCAAGTAACTGGGGGTACTGGCCTCTAATCAAGGTGTACCCTTAATGTCAAAAGTGAAGACTATTCTTTGTGGGTTTTGATCTGAAATAGGTCTAGTAGTTTATGCCTAGTAACTGGGGGTACCTGTCTCTGATCAAGATGTACACCTAATGTCAACAGCATAAATGCCACTGATCTATTTACTTAGTTCAGGTTTTGAAAAATTCAAAAGTGAAAATCAAACTGCTGTAACCTTTCGAAAAATCAAAAGTCAATGAGTGAAAATTGTTTTTATCAATACATGTTCAAGTTGCCTCTCTTGAATTTCCTTGTTTAATCACAAAAGGGTATTATTTCTGACTTATCTATTAATACCATGTGCCCTAGATTCATTGCTATAAATGGAGTCTATAAACTCTTTTTCAGGGGTCAGGTGTTTTACTCTAGATTTATCACTGTTAAACCTGACCTTTTGAAAATTGTATGTTGCTGATTCTTATACTTTAACAGTTGTTTATAATCATGCTTCCTTTCTGAACCTATGATTCAGCTGTTGTCAAGTGACCCTCCTACCTTCTCTTCCTTGTTTATCTGTTCATATTCCTTCTCAAAGGGGGAGCTACTATTTAGGGGGAGAAATAATTCAGGGGAGTCTTACATTCAGGGGAGAATGTTCTAGAGGAATTTGCATGCATAATGCACTTTGCAATCTTATTTTTACTATTTTTCTCTTTTTGATCATGTCAAAGGGGGAGAAAATCTTGTATGTGACTCACTGTCACATTGTGTTGCCATCATCAAAAAGGGGGAGAATGTTGTGCCTCTTAGGCACAAGCATGTGCTATGTTGCTTTGATGATAGCAATGCTATTTGGTTTTGATGATAGCAAGACAGTGAGTGCATTTGAGTGCATTTGATATTGTATTTTGATGATAGCAATGTTATTGTGTTTTGATGACTGCAATAAACAAAGTGCATTTCTGTGCATTCTTATTCTTGAGCATTCTGCATATGATAGCAACATGAATGATGATGTTTAGCATTGATGGCATTTGTTCTTTATATATATGCATTGCATTCTATCAGATATCATGTCTCTGCATGTATCTACAGTCTGAACAGTAGTGGGTCGACCCACCCTTGTTGATGCGTCGACCCATCAGAACATTGATTGTTTGAGTTGAAGTCTATACAGACTTCAGCGTCTCATTCATGCTTTGATTAATGAAGTCTGTACATCAGTCTTCACATTCTAAGTCTGTACAGCCGTTGGGTTTGGACTTAAAGTCTGTACACTCGATTCGCCTTTGAATTGGTCAAGTGTGTACATCCTTCCAAGCTTCATGTCTACACATTGGGTTGTCAGGCTTCAACTCTATACATTCGGTTGTTATACCTTGAGTCTATACACTCGATTGTTAGGTCTTCAACCCTATACATTCAATTGTTAGGCCCAAGTCTATACACTCGTTGTTAGAGGCCTGAACTTTACCAAGTCTATACACTGGACCTTGTTTTACCAAGTCTGTACACTCGCTGCACTGTTTAAATCCATACACTGGCAGCTCTGCTTAAGTATATACATTTGTCTGAACTAAGTTCATTTTCCTCTGTCTGTCTGCAGATGATTCAGGCCATCAAGACTTGGCACGTGATCCAAGAGGGTGAAATGCTGACACGTGGACACAGCAGTTCAAACAATCAAGAAAGAAGCTCCTGGATTATTCTGGTGCGTCAACGCATTGATCAAGTAGCGTGGACGCAGCAGTTCAAGTATCCCTTATTGCATCCTATGGAGTACATTGGCAGCATCGACGCTGCAGCTCCATGCATCAACGCAGCATGCTGAGTGCGTCAACGCAGCATGCTGAGAGCGTCAACGCAGCACATCTATCTGCTGAAGACCTGATCACTGGATCACCTACGCGTCAATGCAGCAGTGGAGCAGCGTCGACGCAACAGTCAAAAAGGCTAGGCTGTTTGTTCACTAGAACGCATCAATGCGTCAACGCCACGGGTTGGAAGCGTCGACGCAGCAGTTAAAAAGGGTTGAAGATTTCTAAAGGGTGCGTCAACTCCTTGGAGCAAGTGGGTTGACGCCATTTAACTCCAGTTGCTGAGCGTACTGATGAATGGGCACGTGACCTGAAGCTGGCACCTGACACGTGATCCGAGGTGGGTGCTGAGCACGTGATCCGAGGAGGAATCTTCTGGACGGAAGGCGTGGGAAGCACACGCCCTATCTCACTACTGCTGCTGGTATATAATGGAGCCTTCGTCTTCAGATGGAGGCTGATCGTGATCGAAGCTAGAGAGCAGAAGCTGAGAGAAGAAAGGGAAAAAGAAGAGAGAGCTTCCACGATCCAACAGAAGAAAAGAAAAAGAGAAAGAGAGAAAAGGAGAACAGAGATCGAGAGAAGAAGAGAAGTGCAGCAGAGAAGAAAGAGAAAGAGAGAGAGTGAAGAAAGAGAGTGAGATCGAGGGAGATCTGTTCCTACTGGACCGTGGATCAGATCCAGGCCAGTCAGCTCCATTGAGAGCCACATTGTGCATTTCATTTTTTAGCTTTCTGTTTGATGAAGTTATTTTCATTTCGTGTTTTTGTTTTTCCTTTTTCATTTGGTTATCCTTGTTCTTCCGATTCTCAGTAGTGAGGTCGGGTTCCTCCTGGTGGGTCAGGAGAAGGGAGATCTGATCTCCGGTTTGCAAGCAGCAGGGGGGCTGCTTGTGGGTTCCCTCCGGGCTAGGAGGAAGAGAGGCTAGGCCTCTGGTGGATTGCTGGTAGCAGAGTGCTACTGGCTGGTTCACTGGTAGCGGGGCTGCTACTAGTGGGGTTCCCTCTTGGTATAGAGGAAGAGAGACGTGAGTCTCTGGTTTCTAGTGACCGTGGGTTGCTAGAGGTTCCCTCCGTGTAGGAGGAAGAGGGGAGGTTGTTCCCCTGGGTAAGCTGTGTATCAGCGTCTGTTGGCAAGCTGTGTTGCCCAGCTGTTAGTGAAGCCACACTCGGGTTGAGTGTGGGGTGGATGTAGGTCTGCAGGACCGAACCACCTAAAAACCCCTCTTGCATTGTGGTTTGATTGCTTATGGTTTGCTTCCGCTAGATGTTTGCATAGGGGTGCTCCAAGTGTTTGATCACAGGTTCATTAGATGATTTGATCAGATTTTGTTCTAAGTGTTTAATCTGTTGAGTGAGCGAAATTCTAATTGAGCGAAAGCTTATATTGGGTGAAAGTTTTTATAGGCTATATTCATTCACCCCCCCTCTGAATACTTGCACCGAACCCAACAAAGTCTACTTGTTTAGCATATTTCTCATCAATCTCTTTAATTCTGCCATTAGTTTTAAAATATGTCACTCGCTAAAGGGGACAATTCAACCCCCCCTTCTTGTCCATACGCCATCTATCTGGGATAACAATTGGTATCAGAGCAGAGTCTCTGATTTATTTTACGGACCTCACGGTATAGGAGATAAGATCATTTCTTGATGGCTAATGTGAATTTGCTTCCTAATTTCGATGGCTCTGATTATGTGTCATGGCGAGTTAAAATCTCTATTTACATAATCAATTATATTCCTAAACTTTGGAAGCTAGTTGAGCATGGTCCTCATATCTTGCCTAGAGATAAATCTAAATGGACCAACGATCATAGGAAAGACAACCATGACAATCTAGTTGTGTTGAATATTTTAAAGGCTGCAGTGAACACTGATGTATTTCCTTTTGTTTCATCTTGTAGGTCAGCCAAAGAGATTTGGGATGGGCTAATCAAAGCTGAGGAAAGAAAAGATGATATTGAATGTCTAAAGGTGAACAATAGTGCTCTTTAGAGCCAGGAAAATTCTGAGGTAAATTCTAATGATGAAGAAAATCATGAGGTAAGTTCTGAAACTGATGAGATTTCCTTTGAAGAACTATTGGATCTCTATGATGAGTTGCTAGAAAAATACAAGAAAGTAAAATATGAAAATAAGAAGCTCAAGAAGAAACTTGAAAAATACTTTTCATGAAACTTCTTCATATGATAAATGTTCAGACCTCAAAAGTGTAAATGAATCTCTCTTGATTGATGTTGAAATGCATAGAGATAAAATCTGTTGTTTGCGAGAGGAAAATGAAAGGTTGAATGAATAAATTAAAGCATTGAGTGAGGAGCTCTCAGTCTATCAGATGGGAAAGTGTGTGATCACTAATGAATCAAGAAAATTACATGAGCTAGAGCTAGAGATTGAAAGCTACAAAATAATAAATGGAATGTTGAACGATAGGTGTAGTTCTTTTGAGCAAGAACATGAGAAAATCAGAAATGAGCATGAAAATATGAAAAATACTTTTGGAACCAAAGGAAAGAAAAAATTTAAATGCAAGAGAAAATCATCATGTGTGCATGATCATTCTTCATAACACTCACATGATAAAGTACAAAAAGATCATGGATCTTGTTCACATTCGATTAATACCTTATCAGATACAATGAGCAGACATGTTTTTGGAAAAAGGAGAGTTACGTGTTTTTATTGTGGTGAAGTAGGCCACACAATG
Source organism: Amorphophallus konjac (assembly GCA_022559845.1). NCBI lineage: Eukaryota > Viridiplantae > Streptophyta > Magnoliopsida > Alismatales > Araceae > Amorphophallus > Amorphophallus konjac. The sequence goes on along the minus strand of CM040126.1, from coordinate 196,216,041 downwards.
TACACGTGCACTCTATTAACATTTGATGATAATCAGTCAGTTAAAAGAAACTCTTCTTGTTGTTTTTATTGCGATGAAGTTGGACACATAATGAATAATTATTTTTCATTGAAAAATGATGACAAATGTTCTATGAAAAGAATATCTTCTTACTGCTTTTATTGTGGTCAAAATGGTCACTCAATGGATGATTGTGCCATAATGAGATTTGATGATGATTGGTTTGCTAGAAAATTTGAAAATCCTTATGTTCATGCGGGAACTAACTCCATGGGACCCAAGAAAATTTGGGTACCCAAACATACAAGATGAGATTCCCTGAGTACAGGAATGCCTTGAGGACATAAAGAATGTTGATAAATAATGGTTTCTCAAGACAAAGGTAAGGAAGCGCAAGTTTTGATCCTATTTCAATCTTGCTTTTGTCTCTTGTTGATTTTGGTAATGATAATCTTAAATTTTGAATGCTTGATGCTTCACATAGAATCTTTTATACTTTCACTTATGTTCACAGTTCACTTTTGCATTCATAGAAAACGTTTGCACATATGCTTGCATTTTTGTGAATAGAAATAAATTTTCATCATCTTTTCAACTACATGCATATACTTGTGCATATTCTCTTGAATGCCATGATTCTTCGGTATTTAAAATGCTGTGTTGTGGAATGGTGGATTCCGTCCACCGGGAAACACTCATCATGTGTGAGTCGGGTCTTTGGACCTACACCTCCATCACGTACCAAAAATTATCTTCTATGAACTTACTTTCAAATCCTTGCTTGAATGCATGTCTATATTTTGAGAAAATCATTTCTTGATAATCTTCTAAGACCTCACCTCCTTGATATATAAAATGCAGTGATTTTAATCATTTGTGAAAAGTGACATATACAAAGAGGATGATTTGTTTCCATTTGTGCATACATTTAGGGGGAGTTATATCTATGTTGTGGCAAATTCACTTTCAACATCCAAAGCAATTACCCGCACACTTTGCACAAAATGATGCATATGACTTTAATCGATAAGGATTTCAAAAATTCTTCTCAACACTTTATAGGGAAACAAATTCCTACATGAAAATCTAGAGTAATTGTGAGGAAAAAGTTGCCTACCCCATAAAAAATTCAATGAGTGGAATGTCAAACTGAGTAGCCGGGAATCCCCACTGAAATAAATGAGGAAACTCACGCCGAAAGATGAAACAAAAATCCACAATGCGTGATGAATCCTAGTAGCAAGGAATCCCCATTGAGATACATGGGGTGACTCGCGTCGAACGTTGACATCCTATAAAAAGAAACAAAAAGGGGTTGCGCGAAGCTACCAAAAGTTGAGGATCGAAATGAAATTGTTGAAAGGAAATAACTCTCTAGTGTTCTTTAGAAATTATGCTAATATCTATATATTTTTGAAGTTCATTGCTCATTGCCACTCATTTCACTCTTGGATATTATTATGATGAATGTGAATCTTGAATCTGTTCTTATCATAGTTTATGCAATACCTCTAGCATATGCATGCACTACCTTTTTTGATTGTGCTTCATGTCTCACGGTCTGATTTTGAATCAACTGTTAACTTGCTATCCTTTTACCCCATTGAGGAAGAGTTATATATATTTACATGCTTGCTTGACTTTCATGCTTGCTTGCTTGGTTACTTGCATGAATAATTTCATACACATCTCTAGATCATACATGTTCATAGTAGCATTAATAACCCCGTTGTCAGTCATTTTTTGTTGATGACAAAAAGGGGGAGAACAAAGTGCATTTTAGTTCATGAGTTCATAGTTCAGTTCATGTGCATACATTTAAATTTTAGTTCTAGATACATGTTAAGAGATGTCATGTTCATAGCTCTCATGCATGTTCATTGTTCATAATTTTAAGATCACATGTTAGATGCCATGTTAGTCAATATTTTGTCACTTGAAATTCATGCACACATCATGCACACGTCATTTTGTCATCATCAAAAAGGGAGAGATCGTTGGATCCCCTAGTTGATTTTGGGTAGTTATATTTCAATGATGACAAATCTTGTGTGTATGTGCCTTTGTGTGGTCTTTTGAAAACTGCTTGATATTCAAAGTGCTAATATTGTGTTCATCTGGCTATGCAGGAAAAATACCATTGGTGGACTCTTGGAACTCAAATGCATGAGTGAATGAGTCACATTCAGTCTTGGATTCAAGTCAAGTAGTAAACAATACTCATACTCTTTAAGAGGATATGGTGAGGCCTTATAACTCTCAAATGCACAAACTAGTTGAGTTGGGGTTTATGATGCTCACTCTTGTACATAAATGGATAGCCATAGGATTTTGGTGATTATGTATAACATTTGTGATTGCAAAGGTCATTCCATGCATATCTTTCATGAGATTTTGAGCTTGCATGTTTATTAATCATTTCTTGTGAAGATTGGTAGAAATTGGCCATTTTGGTTCTCACACCTTGTTCATAATCATGGTCATGGATTGTTCATGATAGGTGTGTCATCTCTATTTTCAAAATGCCTTCTTGCATACTCCTTATGAAGTTTTATAAAGAATGGAAATAGGTTTAAGGTTTTGATACAAACCTTGGTTGTAATTTTGCAAGTCATTGAGTACTCATGCGAACTAAGCACTAGGTTATTTTATCCTATTTTTTGATTGGCAAAAATGTGACTTGAATAGGTTTCAATATGGTTAAATGTCTCTTGTCTTACAAGGGTTTCTTGTACACACATCATGCCATATATACATATGGGATTATTGCCTTTTGTTTTTAACAAAATTTGCATTTACTGAATTTCGGTCGACCGACCCTATGCTATAGGTCGACCGAAATCCCCAGCAACGGGGAAGTCTGGCACTGTAAAAGTTAGGTCGACCGACCCTTTCATCTGGTCGACCGAACCCGGCGGGCGACCCATTTAGGTTGTGTTCGAAACCCACTTATCATGATCCGTTTTGAGTGATATTTGACCCCCTTGTCCCTAGGGCTTTCCTACTAATACTAGGACATGTTTTGCTAGGGTTTAGCATGGGGTTTGTGGTCATTTCATATCTCTTTTCATCCCTCTATATATGACCTACGAATTTGGAGAGAAAATAACTCAAGGCTAATATTTTTTATCTTGCAGGTGAAGGAAGGGAAGAAGCATTGGAGCTGAGGAAGATCTGTGGATATCATCTACATCCTTGCATTTCTGGAGATCGTGATAGAAGAAAAAGAGAAGCGGATTGAAGAGAGGAACGCATTGACGTTCACATCGACGGCATCCGGCTACCCTCCGACCCGAGCATCATAGAAGATCATCTACATCCCTTTCTACATATGAGGATCTATTTCTTCACCCTTTTTACATCTATTCCAGTCATCTACATTTGGTCTATGAGTTTGTATTGATCATATCCTTATTTTTGAAGTTCATTGCTCATTTGATGAATGATTGTTTTGTTATGAAATCCGATGATTTGAAAGCATACAAAAATGAACTTGTTTCAAAAAGAAAAAGAAGGATGTCATGTTTCTATTGTGGTAAGTATGGTCATATTTTGAGTGATTGTCATGTGTTGAAGAATGATAATTTGAAAGCATGTGATAGAAAAAATGATTTCAAAAATTCAAGGAAGTTTTCAAAGAAAAGAAATGAATTTGAAAATTCCTATGTTCATGCAAAATGACCATATAATAGAGTTCCCCCATTACATTGCTATTATTATGGAAAATATGGTCACACAATGAACTCTTGCTTTCAAAAGAAGAATGATGACACTCATGTTATGAAGAAGAGAAATTTTCATGCTTATCATGTTAAGAAAAATGAAGTCTTTTGTTTGTTGTCATTATTGTGGTGAGTTTGGGCATATCATGCATGATTGATCCTTAATGTATTTTGATGATATACATGCCCAAAAATTATGGAAGGCACCCACTAGAGGTGCAACTAACCATCCGGGACCCAAGAAGACTCGGATACCCAAAACATCTAAATGAGAACTTTTGGTGCAGGGATGCCTTGAGGCTATGTGGAAGGTTTGGAAAATAATGACTACTCAAGGCACAGATTTTTGAAAATAAATTTCTTAATTTTCCTTGAATAATTGAAATTTATTTTAACTAAATTTTCATCCATGAAAATCAAGAAAAATCTATTTTTCTTATGAGCTTGCATTGCATCTTTCTGATCATCATTGGCATGACTACATGGTATATTAAATGGTGACTTGAGGAAGGGTAGGTCATTCCTGTCTGAAATCTATCACCATGCGTAAGAATGTGTCTCCGCCTGGTACCATGAGTCAATTGTTCATTTAAGTCATATGATGCATGATTTTCAAAAAATGTCAATTGTGAAATTTATGCACATAGAAAGGGGGAGTTTATTCTTGAATGGATGATTTGGAATTATGAATCTAACTCAGATTTTTGGGAATTGCATCTCTTGCCTATTTCTAAAGCTGAATTGATCATGATTCTATACATATGATTCTTGAAAAGTTGAATCCCTGAAATCTCTGCAATGGCTTATGTCACTTTGTGACATTGTTCACATGACATGTATCACTTCTGAAAAACCCGACTTGTTATTCCTCTAGCTTGATGTGATGAATTTGTCTAAATGGTTGAATAGAATTAAAATTCTTGAGAAGTGTGTATGAGGTGACTGGCTATTGAATATTTCTCAATTTGAATTACATGAGCACACTTGAGTTAAAATGTGTATCTGGTATAACAAATGATATTTGTGGAAGATTGGATTATGTCTAGTCGGAAACTCTCACTATGTGTGAGTAGGGTCTTCAGACCTTCACCTCCACCTCGTACCAGAACGTAAAAATTTTGAATGGCTTGTGAATGATTTTTGAAACTTCTGAAATACTATTGAAAATCTATTTTTGAACAATTTTTGAAAATAATTGGGTTGTATTGCTTAATTTTGATCATTTTTACACCCGTGTTAATAAAGGCCATGTCATGGAAAATGCTTGTTGTTCATTATTTGAATCTGAATGCTTTCTTCTGCAATCTATCACATTGTTCTAAAAATTGAATCTTTGCATTTTGTTTTTGCATCAAGCATTATATTCTCATGTCATTATAGGTTGCATGTATTGGAGTTGATGCATTAGGTGCATTTAGATCATTCATATGAAAAATTGAAAACTTGCATTTTGCACCCATGTTAAATTCTGAAATACGTTTGGAATGTTCAAATAAAATCTAAAATTTTGCATTCATAATGCATTCTGTATTTTGCATATTCCCCATTGTGTGCTTGCATGTTTATATATGCTAATCACCCCCACCTTTGGAACTTCTAAGACTTCATACTCCTTTCTAAATAATGTTACATTTGAGTCATCATTGGTGTATTTCATGTCACACACTTAGGGGGAGTAAATACTTGATAAGTGCATCTATTTAGGGGGAGTTGCATCATTATGTGTTCTTAAAATTTTTGATATACATGCTGAATCAAATTCATACACTTCATGCATAAAATGTGAAAATGAGTGTTAGAGATAAGGATATAGGAATTCCTTTTCAACACTCTAGAGATGTTAAACTTGCTGCATGTATGTTGAAGAGGCAGTTGAGGAAAAAGCTGCCTACTTATCTTTGTTGAAAGAATGTGAAATGAAAGGCAAAGCAATACTTAGTCTCACTGAGTAAACTGGATACACGTCACATGAGACGTGATGTGGTTCATTTCTGAAAAGTGTTGACTAAAGTACCTCTGTTCAAAATGAAGTGAAATGGTTCAGTATTCTGAGTAACCGGGGATTCTGGCATGAGCTCCATGTGTCTCCTCGCGTAAAAAGGAATTATTTGAACCTGATCATTCTTAGAAATTTTTTGATTATCTTTGTGAAATCAATGAAAAATTTGGTGTGAAAAATTATTGAGGTAGAGCGTAGCCTCCAATACGCTATTCTCATAAACTGAAATACAGTCTGCGTAATCTCTCACTGTGTTGATTTGAAAATCTGAATATCTATATGGCAACAATCTATTTTCATGTTATTCACCTACACATATGAAAATTTGATTTAATATGTATTCAGAAAATTGATTGACTGCATTAACTAGTGCATGATTCTCCTATTCGATTGCACAAACCTCCAGTGTTGCACATGATCATTTCTTGATTCTCATATGTATTTTTCTTATACATATTCCCTTCTTAAATAAGTAAGGGAGAGCTGTGTTGCATGTATATACATATATATATCTGCTTGGTTGCATGGTGCATTTCATATCTCATCATTTGTATGCATTTAGCTTCATGCATTCCTAAAGAAAATTTAAAAATCTGAAAACCATGAAAATCCAAATTTGTGACCCTCACATAGAAATAATCAACAATCTTTGAGTTCAACAATTGGCTTAGTTTGTTTTTCATAGGCATATCTATTTAGTCGCATTGCATGCATTCATAGTGTCATCATATGTTTGCATTGAGTTTTTACGCATTTCAAAAGAAAACTAAAAATATGAAAATATGAAAATCTAAGAAAATCATTTGATGTGTCAAAGACATTCCATGAAACATCTTGTTATGAGCTTTTATTGAATCATGAATCTGTCATGGTAAAATTTGAACTTCCTCCCACTTTTTGATTATGTCAAAGGGGGAGAAAGTATTTTGATCTTCGATCAAAATCATAAAGTTTGTCACTATCAAAAAGGGGGAGATTGTTGTGTACCTTGCATATGTTTATGTTTTTGATGAAAACTAAACCTTATGCATTACAATATGATTTTGATGATAACTAAACTTTATGTATGTTATGTATGCTTGCATATGTTCTTGCTTGCATATGTCCTTGTTGAAAGTGAGCAGTCATGATCATTGCTATGCTATGCTTGCATGAGTTACATTGAGCCATTGTGTTCTTAATGGTCTCATTTGGTTGAAATGAAAAATAGATTTTGAGGCTCATACATGGTGTTTGATTGCATGACTATTTGGAGTCGACTTTTGGTTAAATGATGCTCAACCTTGTTCATATGCATAACTATGTGATTTTGATCTTTAGTTGTGCATGATAAGGTTTTCATGCTTAATCATGAGGGGTTTTATATGATTGAAATTGGTTTGTGATTTCAATACAAACATTGTTTCTATTTAGCCTCATGATATATCAACTTGTTGTATTAATCACATGACTAATTGATTTCATGAAGATGTGGATAAACATGTTTTACAAAGTGTTTCTATACACCTTGAACATGGGTTTTAATGTATGTGCTTTCTACACTTTCTTCATGGAGTATTAGCTTGAAAGTTGATTAAATCATGTGAATCACGGCAAAATTAGTTTTGATGTTGGAAACTGGTTTGACAATGCTTAATAGATTTCCAAGACACCAAAACATTGATTAAATATTTGATGACATCAAAGTGGATGAACTTGAATGGGTTTAATTTCATTTACTATGTTATGCATGTTTAGAAAGTAATGCCAATTCCACATGCAAAGGTATCATAAATCATGGTGAGAATTTGACACTTTGCATGTGTATGTTTTTGGGAGAAAAATGGTAAGTTTACATTTAGAGTTTTTGATCTTGATAGAAGGGGTTAGGATGTGTTTATACATCGTTTAATACCAAGGAACACTTGGTTGATTATTTTCATCAACTAACCTTTTCATTCTTACACCGGAGTTTTAATACATTGGACTGAACTTCTGCAATTCTATGAACTACAGAGTTCGATCGACCGAACTGCCCAGTTCAGTCGACCGAACTCAGCAGAGTGGGCTGCATGTAACATGTTTTGTTTATGTTATTTTAGGTCGTCCGACCCAATGTTTAGGTCGACCGTTTGTGGCGAAAACCTAAATATGAGGATCCGAAACCCATCTAAACCCAACCCATTTGTGCCCTACTTTTACCAATTTATCCCTAGGGTTATTATACATATCTTAGAGGGGTTTTCTAAGGGTTTTGTGATGGGTATATGGGTCTTTTCATGTCTTCTATATATACTCTTGTGTGAACTCCGAATTTGACAAGAAATCCCCATTTGAGCTAATGCTTTCTATCTTGTAGGTCAAGAAAGAGGAGAAGAAGAAACAGGGGAAAAGAAGGGGAGATTTGATCTTCATCCAGGAGGTTTTGGAGACCGTGCATGAAGATAAAGTGAAGCGGATTGAAGAGAGGAACGTGTTGACGTTCAAATCGATGGCATCCGACTTCCTTCCGACCCGAGCATCAAAGAACATCATCATCCGGCTATGGAAAACAAAGGGGAATGATTTCTATATCTTCTATATGTTCTTTGTGATGTCTTTCATGATTTGTATTTTGGGTTGAGCACATTTTGATTATTTGTGTTTATTTTCTGAACTAAATATTGAGTGTGTGTGACCGTCTGTATACGGTCGTCTTTGATCGCATGCGTGCAATCGTGTGGGTCGTTTGTGCTGCGCTTGTTGCAGCGGTTGTGTGTGTAGATCTGGTTATCAAATCGCGTGTGTGTGTGTAGATCCTGTCGTCGGATCGTGTGTGTGTGTGTTGGGGCGTGTCCCCGTGTGTGTTGGAGCGTCATCTCCGTTTTGGGGATTTATCCCCGAGTGAAGCCTTACCGGTTTGATAAGGGGTGGACGTAGGGAGCCCGTCGTGGTCCCGAACCACCTTAAAAATCCCCATGTCTTGTGGTTTGCTTTGTGAGATTGTGTGGTTTGCATAATATATCCGTTTGTGTGATCGTGTGAGATTAGAGAGATTGAGAGAATTTAATTATCTTGTTTAGTTAATTTGTTCAATCTCATTAATCTTGTTAATTTCGCTGCGGATTATTTTAATTTGCCATCCAGTGTGGGGGACAATTCAACCCCCCCTTCTTGTCCGCTCGCCTGCCCCGGGGACCAACATTTGGTATCAGAGCAAGGCTCTGCTATTTCAAGATCTAATGATCTTCAGAGTGATCTTTGCAGGTGTGTTTGATTTGCATTATGTCTGATAGTGTTTTGTCTTCTCCACCTCCCTGTTTTAATGGTTCAAATTTTAATGAATGGCTTAGTCACATAAGTCGTTATGTTAAATCCATTGATCCCAAACTCTGGGATTTAGTTAAGCATGATTCTTATGGAATGTCTAGTGATGAGTCTAAATAGACTGTCGAGCATGTGAAGAGATATAAAGATAATTCTAAGATTTTGCATATTTTTAGAAGTTCAATTGATCTTCACAAATTTTCACTTGTTTCATCATGCAGGACGGCCAGGGAGATATTGAAATGCCTGATCAAGGTCTATGAAGCGACAAAGGATAGTGAACGCTTGATGGCCGACAAGCAAGATTCAATAAGCAAGGAAAGCTCCGAGCTAGACTCGGAAGGTGAGGAAATCTCTTTCGAAGAGCTTATGGATTTATATGATGAATTGGTTGATAAGTATAAGAAGGTGAAATATGAAAATAGAAAATTAAAAAAGAAGCATGAAAACACCTTCATTGAGAATGCTTCTTGTGATAAGTGTTTTGAAATTGAAGAACTTAAAAAGGAAAATAGTGCTTTGTTAATTCAAAACTCTTTGCTTGAAGGTAGTTTGAAAAATCTTAAAAAACTTCAAAAAGAAAATTCTTCATGTGATAAATGCTTGGAATTCAAAACTAAAATGAATCTTTATTGATTGATATCAAAAAGCATGAAGAAAACATTTCATGTATGAAAGAAGAAATTGAAAAATTGAAGTATTTGAATATAACCATGTCTGAAAAATTGCTTATTTTTAAAAAAGGAAAATCTGTGATTGTTGATGAATCTGAAAAAGTGTATGTTTTGTTGCAAGAAATTAAAAGTCATAAAACCATCAATGCCATATTACATGAACAAGTCAATTCTTGTGAAAATGAGATTATTTCCTATGAATGACATATTTCATCACTTGAAAAGGAAATTCTTGATTTGAATGCTTCATTGTCTAAGTTTATGAATGGGAAAAAAAATCTGAACAAGATTTTGGGGACCAAGGTAAATTTCCAACGGGAAGGTCTTGGATATGAACCCACCAAAAAGAAAGCCTTTGGTCTAAAAACTCAAACTTCTTTTGTGCATGACGCTTGTTCCTCTAATACTTCAAATACTTTTTCTGCTGAGAAACCAAAGTCTAACATGCATGCTAAGAACTTTCATATGAATTACCATACTTCAAAGTAAGTTAATGTGTCATGTCATTACTCTGGTAAGCATGGTCATTTGATGATAGTTCTTAGCATGCATGTCAAACTTTGGTTTCTCAGCAGAAAAAGCATTTGAAGTATTAGAGGAACAAGCGACATGCACAAAAGAAGTTTGAGTTTTTAGACCAAATACTTTCTTTTTGGTGGGTTCATACCCAAGACCTTCCCATTGGAAATTTACCTTAGTCCCCAAAATCTTGTTCAGATTTTATTTCCCATTCACAAACATAGACAATGAAGCATTCAAATTAAGAATTTCCTTTTCAAGTGATGAAATATGCAATTCATAGGAAACAATCTCATTTTCACAAGAATTGACTTATTCATGTAATGTGGCATTGATGGTTTTATGACTTTCAATTTCTTGCAACAAAGCATGCACTCTTTCAGATTCATCAACAATCATAAATTTTCTTTTTTCAAAAACAAGCAATTTTTCAGACATGGTTGTATTCAAATGCTTCAGTTTTTCAATTTCTTCTTTCATACATGAAATGTTTTCTTCATGTTTTTTGATATCAATCAATAAAGATTCATTTTCAGTTTTGAATTCTAAGCATTTGTTACATGAAGAGTTTTCTTTTTGAAGTTTTTTAAGATTTTTCAAACTACCTTAAAGCAAAGAGTTTTGAATTAACAAAGCACTATTCTCCTTTTTAAGTTCTTCAATTTCAAAACACTCATCACAAGAAGCATTCTCAACGAAGGTGTTTTCAGACTTCTTTTTTAATTTTCTATTTTCATATTTCACCTTCTTATACTCATCAACCAAGTCATCACACAAATCCATAAGCTCTTCGAAAGAGATTTCAATATAGCTCCAATGAGCAAAACTATCCCATATCTGATTTGGAGATAGTTAACACAACACGATCTCCTTTCTCTCTTTTTCTTCTCAATTCTGATTCCCTGTGTGCACACACAGTCAAAGTCTTTGCACACGCCATCTAGAGTCTGTGCACATGCTGTAGTGTCCTAGAATTTATATAAATAATTTTTGGATTATAAATGGAATTTTCTAAAATTTATAAGGGCTAAAGAAATTAATAAATGGGTTATAAGGCCCAATGGTGTTAAATAATTAGCCTAGCCTATTCAATTAAGACTCAAAAGGTTTAAGGACAAAGCCCATTAAGTTTGGCCCATATTCTAGAAGGTTATTTAGCCTATCCACGAATTTTAAAGATAAATACTCTTTTATATAGATAATTAGAAGGATAAACGAATAAGAGAGTTTTATTAAATTGAAACTCTACACACGTTTGGTGTAACGGTCTATCGGGCGACCGCTACAGCATGTAACGCACCAGTCCTGATGCGTTACACCCTGTCAGTTCCGTGAATGGAAGAACTTGCAAAAAGATTGGATCTTTGGGATCCTATCAGTAAGAGATCTAATTAGGAGAACATGTAAAGATACCAGGGACTCTTAGGGATCAGGTTCTGGCAAATTAAGGACTCTAGAATCGATCTAATCTTCAAACCCTAACCAAAACCCTATAAATAGGACCCAGTTCTGAACTGAGCGACCCTTACTTTTGGCTCACGAAGAATCAAGGTAAGGAGATAGAATTTCAGGTAAGTTCTTTAGATAATTTTGTTTATAATACATTAGACTAATATCTCTCTAAATTTCGTGCTATGAGATCAACCAACCAAGGATATTGAAGCTTCCAAAGTTGCTGGTCGGACCTTAGCAACCCAAGAAACTGAACGCAAGTCCCCTGAAGATCAAGAGATTAGGACGTCTAAACGAGGTAATTAGAGTTTGGTTATTTAGAACTTTTTGTTCCCCTTAGTTTCATCTTCTTACCCTCAAAATTTCACGTCCTTAGGTCAAGAGGCTGAGGAGCTAGGATAACGTGAAGTTGCTGAAAAATCCCAAGAAAGGAGAGATTAGGGTGTGTCTTACAGTCATAAATTGGAAAGTTAAAGCTGAGTTGAAAGATAGGTCATCTCATGATTGACAAAAACATCTTGTTAGGAATAAAAGTCCTCTAGTTTTGATTGATTTCATGCATGATAGATCATAAATTTCATGTTTTAATAGTTCTATACATTCATGCATCTCTTAGCCCTAAATGAAAAATAAAAGATATTATCTTGTCTATTCACTGAAACCCATGCATATAGTTGGCCTATACTTCATTTATCATGTTTGGAATAGTCGTAGTATTTTGATTTCCAGGCAAGTTATGCTTTCATAAACCTTTACTTTATTTTACTGCCAACAGACTATCTGACGCATCAAGGTAAGACCGCTACAATGATATAACGGCCTTACGACAAGCCGTCACACCCTCTGTTGCATTTGAATTGCTCTGTTGTCTCTGACGCACCATAACAGGAGCGTTACACTACTGTAACGGCCCTATGATAAACCGTCACAAGACTGTAACGCGCCTATCCTAGACCGTCAAACACTGTGTTCTGTCAGCCCGAGGCAGAATGATAACCAGTTAAAGTTTACCTATAAATAAGCTTAGATAGCTAAGTTTGGACCTGTTATCATGACTTTAAGTTTAGTTATTGATTCATAATCGAAAGTGCATGATTAAGGTGTCTTAAGTTATTTTAAGTTATGTTAATTTCATGTGCCAAAATTCTGTAGTTTTGTATCTAAATCATGGTTTTCAATGATGTATTGATGGAGTTTATCTTGGTTTAACACTGCTACACATTCTCTCTCTATCTATAGACTCATTTCTTTAAGTACATGGCACATATTCTGGTATGTTGTCCATTAGTTCACACTTTGCACTATAGGAACATTATTCTTGGACATGAGGACCTCTCTATTGGATATTCCTTCCAATGGACTAGAAAATCTTATTTCAAGGCCTCCGTAATTCTCCGCGAGCCTGGGATTCCCACTAGGACGTCGAGTTGGTTGTACCATTAAAGCCCATTTAGTAGATTATACTATCGATGTTTCTGGTTCTAGCAATGTAACAGATCTATACTGGACCGTCAGGAGCATCTAACGGCCCAATATACGACCGTCACATTTCACTAAGTCTATTTTGCTATTTCTGGATTCAGACTAATGTAACGGCCCACTATTGGTGCGTCACATGAGTGTAACGGCCCAGTACTTGACCGTCGCATTGATTGAGTGCGTAACCCGAGGTTTGACCCAAGGGTTGATGTTCCAAAGTCCTAGATGGATTAATGATGATCCAAGACTTTCCAAATTAGTTCAAGGTACCTAATTTAATTGATGGAAAATAAAGAGCGTACCGTTGTGCTGCCGATTTATTTCCATAAGCATAACCTTGTTTAAGTCATTCTTGACTCTCGCATTATTAAATTGAAGCGTTCATTCATTGAATAGTGCTATCATGAACTTATTGAATTATACATTCTTGGCCATACTTTATTGTTACATACGTGGAAGTAGCTTGATTTATACTTGAAGATGCGATCGAGCACTGATGTGTTCAAGGGCTCTATGCTAGTCCCCTCGGCTGATTGTCGGAAACATACTATTATAAACCATGGGGTATGATGCTACGGGCGTCGCATTGCACTGGGAGTACTTTCTCTATAAATAAGTGAAGATCCACAGCACGACATGACTTTCTTGTACATGAGTTGATATTCCACAGAAATTCACGAAGTACTTACTCATAAGCAAAAGATACTGGAGTGATGATTATGTGGCTTGCTAGTACATTCTCGATACATTCTTGTTCATGAAAGGCCATATCATGATCTTGTGACATTCTTGCTAGTTCATACTTGCTCTCATTCTATCTTAAACGATCATCTTTGTTACTTTGGCTATTCGCCTGATTGATCGCGTTCACATGATTTTACCTAAATTCTTTAGAGCAAAAATGTTAATTACTTTAATAGTGCTAATCATGTTGATGTGAAGATACCTACTGGGCAAGTGTGCTCATTACCTATTTCCAATCTTTTTCAGGAGATGGAAGTGATACAAATTCGGATTCGAGTTATACAAGTAGCGGGTCCGAGAGCGAATGAAAGTCATATCAAATTGAGAGTGAAGACTTAGGAAAGTCTACATTGTTTAGATTGAGTCGATGTAATTTTCCTATTTCTTGAGTCTAGTGGAATGGAAAAAGATAAGAAGGTTATTGTACTTGAATACTTGATTATTAATAAAATAAAGTTGAAGTTTGAGTAATATTGTGCAATTGCATTATGTATGATTGTCTTGCGCTCTGATCGTTCTTGCTTGCAAGAGGCTTACCATACCGGCTATTCGCGTTCCTCGAGCGAGTCTTCCGCTGTAATAAAGGCTCGGGGCGTGATAGTTAAGTTGGTATCAGAGCCTAAGTCTCAGGACTTAGGAAGAAGAGTCATGTCGTAGGATAAGTCCAAGGTTAAGGACCCCTACCTATAAACTAAGGAAGAAATTTCCCATACCCATGTGAGAATTGGGTAGAGCCTGAGATAAGATAGTTAATTAGCTTTAAGATTTATTTTCTTCCAATTTCACGAGAAATAATAAGTTATTATATTTCTCTCAGGTACCCTCTTATTACCATGGCTCATCGCGTAGATTGGAATGGCATGCAATAAACAGTTGCCGACCTTACTCAAGCATTACAAACCATGGCGCAAGCTGGCGCAGGGGCAAGAGCTGGTGATTTACATCACAATTTCTGAAGTTTAAACCCTCCGCGTTTCTATGGTTCTTCTAATTCGGACGAAGCAGAGAACTGGATTGATGAGATGAACCGTATATTTGACGTCATCCAATGCACCGATCAAGAGAAGGTGCGTCTTGCAACTTTCCAACTCAACAAGGATGTCCATACATGGTGGAAGTCGGTTCCGGCACCTCCGGCCGATGCACCTCATACATGGGATGGTTTTCTCACCTTGCTCCGTGCCAAGTATTTTTCCGAGCACGTAAAGGAACGAAAGGCTATGGAGTTTGCCTCTCTTCGACAAGGAATAATGACGGTTGTAGAATATAAACTACAATTCTCAAGGCTAGCACCTTATGCACCGCACCTAATCAGTACCGATATATTAAAGGTTAATCGGTTTATGGACGGGTTACGTCCCGATTTCATTCAGTAGCTCGGGACCCAAAACATCTGTACTTATGCGGAGATGGTTCAGCGGACGTATTTATGTGAAAGGACCTTAGAGAAGGTTGAGAAATTGAAGGGGAAAGGAGAAGAATCCAACCGACGCTCAGATCGGCGTTATAAGAAAGAAAAGTTCAGCATCACGGAGCCCTACAAAAGTCATGATAGTAAGAAAAGATCCAGGAATGGGAATGGTGGAAGTTCCCATAAGCAAAAGAAAGTCAAGGAAGAGAAGGAGCAAGTTGCTACAGCTTGCAAGTTTTGCGAAAAATTTGGCCATTCGGTTGAGGAATGCTGGAAGTGCCTCAACGCTTGTTTATGTTGTGGAAGCAGGGAGCATCGCATGCCAGATTACCCCCTTATGAAAGACCAATCGTCTGGTGGAGGACGTAGGAGGCAGGCTCGCCTCAATGCCGTTTTAGAAGAAGAGGAAGCGCCCAGGGATGGTTGGGCTTATGGAAGGTACTCTTCAAATTTATTCTTGTCCTATATTTGTGCTATTCGATACTGGTGCCTCTCATTCTTTTATCTCCACTACTTTTGTAAAAACATTATCAATTGCATCAGTTCCCTTACCTTCAGATCTTGCTATTACCACACCCATAGGTTCTGGAATAAAGCTTACCGACTATTATCCTGATAGCGAAGTGATAGTAGAAGGTCATAATCTCCCCGCAAATTTAGTATGCCTTAACATGAAAGGTTATGATGCCATTTTAGGGGTAGATTGGCTTGTAGATCATGATGCTTATATCAATTGCCGAAATAGGATTATATCCTTCCGAAAACTCGGTCTTCCAAGATTCTCTTTTCTTGGCATCAAGTACAAGAAGCATCCTACTATCATATCTTTTCTTCACGCTTGCAAACTTATCTCGCAAGGATGTGAAGCTTTTCTTGCTTCTATTATTATTACCGAATCCAAGGAGATTATCTTAGCAGACATTCCTATTGTAAATGAGTTCCCCGATGTGTTCCCATCCGAATTACCCAGTTTACCACTCGAGAGGGAAGTAAACTTCACTATTGAACTCATTCCA
This sequence comes from Amorphophallus konjac, assembly GCA_022559845.1. Lineage (NCBI taxonomy): Eukaryota > Viridiplantae > Streptophyta > Magnoliopsida > Alismatales > Araceae > Amorphophallus > Amorphophallus konjac. The sequence goes on along the minus strand of CM040126.1, from coordinate 196,199,740 downwards.
GGAGCGGCACCTGTTTCTATAGCCCCTTACAGGATGTCCCCCACAGAACTCAAAGAACTAAAGAAGCAGTTGCAGGAACTACTAGATAAGGGCTTTATCAGACCTAGCACATCCCTTTGGGGTGCGTCGGTTCTATTTGTCAAAAAGAAGGATGGTTCTCTCAAGCTATGCATCGATTATCGTTGACTGAATCAACTTACAATCAAAAATAAGTATCCATTGCCGCGTATTGATGAGCTCTTTGATCAGCTTTCGGGAGCAGAATACTTCTCCAAGATTGACCTCAGATCAGGTTATCATCAACTTAGAATTAAATAAGAGGACATTTATAAATCAGCTTTTCGAAGTCGTTATGGCCACTATGAATTCGTGGTAATGCCATTCGGGTTAACTAATGCCCCAACAGCATTTATGCAACTTATGAACGGTGTTTTTCAACCATATTTGGACCAATTCATCGTCGTCTTTATCGATGACATCTTGATATATTCCAAGATAAAGTAAGAACATGAAGAACATTTGAGGATAGCTTTGCAAACACTTAGGGAACATAAACTTTATGCAAAGCTTAATAAGTGTGAATTCTGGCTCAAGGAAGTTTCATTCCTAGGCCACATTATTTCAAAAGAAGGTATCGCCGTGGATCCTTCTAAGGTAGAAGATGTCAAGAATTGGAGCCGGCCAACGACCGTATCGGAAGTACGAAGCTTTTGGGTCTAGCTGGTTATTATAGAAGATTTATTAAAGATTTTTCAAAGATTGCAGTTCCTTTAACTAGACTCACGAGAAAAGAAAATCCTTTTATCTGGTCAGAGGAATGTGAGAAGAGTTTTCAAACTCTTAAGAATCATCTTACTATAGCTCCTATTCTATCACTACCGGTGGAAGGTGGTGGATTCGAAGTATATACAGATGCATCAGGTATTGGCTTAGGGTGTGTCCTCATGCAAAATGGAAAAGTAATATGTTATTCTTCAAGACAATTGAAACGTCACGAGGAAAACTATCCTGTGCATGATTTAGAATTAGCAGCTGTCATTTTCGCCTTGAAAATTTGGCATCATTATCTTTATGGAGAAAAGTTTACGGTCTACTCGGATCACAAAAGTTTGAAGTACTTATTTTCTCAAAAAGAGCTAAATATGAGGTAGAGGAGATGGTTAGAATATCTTAAAGACTTTGATTTTGCTATTTAATATCATCATGGCAAGGCTAATGCTGTTGTGGATGCACTCAGCAAAAAACCAATGGGTATGCTGTCAAGTCTCATGATTAATATGACTAATCTTATTCCTCAATTTGCTCAGTTGAACTTAGATATTGACAGGAAGGAGGATTGTTTCCTAGCTAATATGCAAGCTCAACCTACATTGATAGAAGATCTGGTCAAGCTGTAAAATAATGATCCTATATTATTGGAGATCAAGGCCAATGTTGAACAAAGGTCGGATTTTTCTATTAAGAATGGAAGATTGCTATTTAAAGACCGAATATGTGTACCGGATCATGAGGATACGAAGAAATTGATTCTAGAAGAAGCACATAAGTCCAGGTACACCATTCACTCAGGTAGTACACAAATGTATCAAGATCTCAAAAGAAATTTCTGGTGGCCCAACATGAAGAGGGAAATAGCGGATTTCGTGTCTCACTGTCTCACTTGTCAAACAAGAAAAGGCAGAGCATTTTAGACCCGCAGGTAAACTACATCCCTTGAATATTCCCGAATGGAAGTGGGAGAGTATAGGGATGGATTTCATTATGGGGTTACCTAAGACAAGAGGTGGACATGATGGTATATGGGTAATCATAGACCGATTGACTAAATCTACACATTTCATACCAATCAAAAGTCGATGGTCTGTGGATATTCTAGCAGCCTTATACATAAAGGAAATTGTCAAATTACATGATGTCCCAGTCACTATTGTATCTGATAGAGATCCTCGATTTACATCACATTTCTGGAAGGGTGTATAACATTCACTAGGGACTAGATTGAATTTTAGTACATCATTTCACCTACAAACTGATGGTCAGACTGAAAGAACAAATCAAGTAGTAGAAGATATGCTCAGGGCTTGTGCTATCGATTTTGGAGGAAGTTGGCATGATCACTTGCCTCTGGTAGAATTTTCATATAACAACAGTTATCAAGCTAGCATACAAATGGCACCCTTTGAAGCATTATATGGAAAAAGCTGTAGATCACCAATATGTTGGAATGAAGTAGGGGAAAGGCAATTTCTAGGCCCCGACATTATCAGGGATTCTTCAGAAAAGATCAAGCTCATTCAAGAAAGAATGAAGATGGCGCAAGATAGGCAAAAGTCTTATGCCGACAATCGAAGACGTGACTTGGAGTTTCAGGTGGGAGATCATGTGTATCTGAAAGTTTCTCCAGGTCGTGGTATTCGAAGATTTGGCATTAAAGGAAAGCTAACTTCAAGATTCATTGACCCATTTGAAATTCTTGAAAGGGTCGGTGAGGTGGCTTATAGACTAGCTTTACCTCCACAATTAGCAGGAGTTCATGACGTATTTCACGTCTCTATGCTGAAAAAGTATGTATATGATCCTGACCATGTTATCACTTATGATAATTTGGAAATTCAGAAGGACATGACGTACGAGCAAACACCAATAAAGATTCTGGAACGGGAGGTACGTCAACTAAGGAATAAAGTTATTCCTATGGTCAAGATATAATGGAATAAAAAATATGGCCATATGAAGCAACATGGGAAACCGAAGAAGCTATACGGAAGAAATTCCCAGAATTATTCAACTATAAGTACACTCTCCACAATCCATGATTGAATTTGGGGACCAAATTCTTTTAAGTGGGGGAGGGTGTAGTGTCCCGGAATTTATATAAATAATTTTTGGATTATAAATGGAAATTTCTGAAATTTATAAGGGCTAAATAGATTAATAAATGGGTTATAAGGCCCAATGGTGTTAAATAATTAGCTTAGCCTATTCAATTAAGACTCAAAAGGTTTAAGGACCAAGCCCATTAAGTTTGTCCCATATTCTAGAACGTTATTTAGCCTATCCACGAATTTTAAAGATAAATACTCTTTTATATAGATAATTAGAAGGATAAACGAATAAAAAAGTTTTATTAAATTGAAACTCTGCACACGTTTGGTGTAACGGTCTATCGGGCGACCGCTACAGGATGTAACGCACTAGTCCTGATGCGTTACACCCTGTCAGTTCCGTGAATGGAAGAACTTACAAAAAGATTGGATCTTTGGGATCCTATCTGCAAGAGACCTAATTAGGAGAACATGTAAGGATACCAGGGACTCTTAGGGATCAGGTTCTGGCAAATTAAGGACTCTAGAATCGATCTAATCTTCACCCTAGCAAAACCCTATAAATAGGACCCAGTTCTGAACTGAGCGACTCTTACTTTTGGCTCGCGAAGAATCAAGGTAAGGAGATAGAATTTCGGGTAAGTTCTTAGAAGATTTTGTTTATAATATATTAGACTAATAGCTCTCTAAATTTCATGCTAGGAGATCAACCAACTAAGGAGATTGAAGCTTCCAAAGTTGCTGGTCGGACCTTAGCAACCCAGGAAACTGAACGCAAGTCCCCTGAAGATCAAGAGATTAGGACGTCTAGATGAGGTAATTAGAGTTCGATTATTTAGAACTTTTTGTTTCCCTTAGTTTCATCTTCTTACCCTCAAAATTTCACGTCCTTAGGTCAAGAGGCTGAGGAGCTAGGACAACGTGAAGTTACTGAAAAATCCAAGGAAAGGAGAGATTACGGTGTGTCTTGTAGTCATAAATTGGAAAGTTAAAGCTAAGAGATTAGAGTGTGTCCTGTTTCCTTTATTTTTGCTGCCTGCTTTTGGCCTCCTCATTGGACCACGGGATTGTGTCCCCCATGAGGTTGGTCTTGTCGATTTATTTTGTTTTAGTTTAGTTCCTCCAGACTGGTGTCACTTTTGGTTTTATCATTCCTTGCGTTTGGTTCAGAGTTTTCCGGAAGATTCCCATTGCTTGTTGGTAAAAATGGGTGTCGTTTTACCTTAACGCCCGCTTTTCTGGTCCACTCCGCTGCATTTCCGCTCCATCTCCATGTTCCATGTCACTTCCGCTTCACCTCCGCTCGCTCCCCTGCGAAGAGGACGTTAAGGAGGGGCATCTGCTGACACCCATTTTTTATCGATAAGTTGAGTCGTTCCTCGTACTCCCATTTGTTGATGCCTCGAGTTGTCCATCGCTTGTTGGGGCTGTCTTCAGGCATGTTTTGGGCCAATTTTATGGGTAGCCTCCCTCCTTGGTTAGGTCCGAGTTGATTTCGGGCTTAACGGGCCTTGGTTTCGGTTGATTGGACTTTTCCATGAGTTGCAAATACCCAAATGCATGTACGGTTCATCCAGGGCCGCTCAACCAATGTGCAGTTGTCCATGACCCGTCCATATATTTTGGAGTAATTTGGTTAATTTTTTGAATTTCCACCGACAAGCATTTATGCGGTCCTATTATGCCCGTTCAACTTAATGGACGGACTGGTTGTGACTGCTCATCTCTCAGAGTCCTGCGCTTGATGGTTTTCTCAGATAATTATCCAATTAATCTATTTATCACCGATAGGCCTAAAACGGTTTGTCTTTGGCCGCTCTACGTTCGAACGGTCCCATATGAGCCGTTCATCTCTGAGAGTCCAACGGCGAAGGTTTCAGTTAGTTCGATGGATAATTTGGGTTATTTCTGATTTATGTTGAATTTCCACCGACAGGGTTGGACGGCCCGTACATGACCGCCCATCCAGTGGGGCGGTCTATCGTAAGACCATTCATCCCTTCGATTCCTGAATTTCAACAAGCTTTTCTCTCTCTATCTGTGATTTTATCCCTAACTTCTTTCATCATTTTTTTTCACGGATAATCCACCATTTTAAGTGACGTTTCGACTGGATAAAAGATAATTGATTTATTTACGATTTTCCTTTGATTATCTCGACCTGAAAATGACTCTAAATCCTAATTTCGGGGCTGGCTTTCTAGGCTCTATAAATAGACCCTAAAGGCTACCTTGAAAAGGGGGGAGATTTTTGGTCAACGGCGAAGCCCTGCCGCATTCCTGAGCGACCTAGCACCAAGGAGGGAGGCTTTCTACGTCCATACAAGCCTCCGGTTTAGGGAGTAGTCGAGTTTTGAGTCCTTTGTATTTCATAGCTGTCGTCACTTTTCATCGCATGCATTACTTTCTCCCCACGTTCTTCTTCATTCTCATTGCCATGCACACATCCACCTGCATTTTTGACACCCTAGGGGTTTATCCCCCAGTTATCCCCTTTTCCACTTAGTCACGTTCATTCCTCATTATTTTGACATATACTACACCATTCAGTTCTAATCTAGGTTATTTCTTTGTGTTTTTACGTTGTTTTGCAGGTCAGCAATCCCTAGCACGAGGCCCATCCCCTCTGGCCGGCTGGAGAGGGTGGAGGTTGGACCCCTTTGCGACTTCTGGCTTGGTGGTCTCGAGCGGTTCTCTTCTGTCCGTGCAAGGAGACGTGCGGTGCATCTTCAACCGTCCTTCTTCGTCCTACGGTCGTTACCGAGCCGTTCAACTTCCAGGAGCGCTTCCTACCGCAGCTTCTACAGCGTCCTTAGGCAGTCTATCGTAAGACCGTGCAAGATATAGGCGGTCCTTCCTAAACCACTCATCTAACCAGCGCTACAACCAGGTGAGTGTCTCTCCCCCTTTCCAAGGCACAGCGTGTCCATCACGTTCCGCGCTTTGGTGGCGATCACGGTTTGTTACACTTCCCCTTTTCTTCTGCCTTCATTTGTTCCTCATGTGGAGGTGGTAGAGTAGACACTTGGGAAGACATTTGGAAAAGGAACGGATTCGGGAGGAGAAAATATATCTACACCCTTCTTTTGTGGCGATCACGGTGGGACACCTAGTGCCCATCGTGCTTATGATTTGCTGACCTCTTTTTCATTGTGTTAGTCTATTTCTTGGAGTGATTGCAGGTTGGGCGCGTTTTCTGCCTTCTGGAGAGTGAACGGTTCTCCCAGAGCCGTTCATCCACTATGCGGTTGAACGTCCACCGTCCTTCCCTACAGCCAGTGCCGGATCCCTTGCAAGCGTCCTATCACAGACGGCCTCACATGGACCGTCCAACCTTTTGAACGGCCTATCCTTAGCCGTCCATCTTTCGGGCATAGGTACGCTTCTGGCTGTTCTGGTTGTAGGTGCACGGTTTCTAGAGATCTGTTACAGAGTTTACACGGCTGCCCACAGACCGCTCTTCCTGGTACGTTTCTCATCTCTACCGTCCGTCATTTCCAGCACTCTGTTATTCTTTGCAGTTATTCTGTCGTTCTGTTGCTCTCTGGCTTATACGGTTCTGTACAGACCGTCTGTCTGTTTGAGCGGTCGCATATAGACCGTCCTTGTGGTGCTACAGTGCACTCGTAGTTCATTTTTTTGATTGCCATATTCCATGCTATTCGCGACCTTTGGTGCTAGTTATTGATCTCCCCCTGCTCCCATATCATTGCCGCATGATCACTTTCATTACTTGTATGTTTGATTGATCATTACTTGATAGTTGCTAGGCTAGATTTTGCATGCACTCCGGTGCGCATAGGAGCATCCATCTCTTTCATAGTAGTTGCATTCCTACCGAGGTAGGGTTTCCTCTCGTCTCCATACTCCTTGGAGCCGACTAGGGGACCTTGCCAAGGACCTCCGTAAGCCCCCGTGAGCCGTGGATTCCCACACGGACGCTGGGCAGGTTGTACCATACTACCCCCTGATCTAGGGTCTGCATTCGTGCGAGAGGGAGTCCTTTAGAGTCTGCCAGTTCTCCATTGTCACCCTGTTTAGGTACCTTGTGGTCGAGTGAATTCCCATTTTAATTAATCCACTAAGGTACTAAAAGAGAACTTATAAAAATCTTCGCGCATCACTTAGAATCTGTTTGGGTAATTGGCTGATTCTTTTCTCATCTCTCTTCTCCATTGTATGTTGCACAGTGTCATCATTTGCATCTTTTTTATCAGATTAGGCTCATTAGGTATAGTTCATCTTCATGTGTCTTAATTTAGCTGCATTTGTCTTAGGTTCATTCCCCTCCTTGTATTCATTTGAAATTCCTTGTATAGAGTCTCCATTCTCCCCATGGAGCACTTCTTTCTTGTACCTTATTCCTATACTTCTCCATCTTCTTACCCCCGTGCGGATTCCTCTTCCCATGCGGGTCCGTCTCCCTATTCCTCCATTAGACCCTATTCTTTAAACGGGCCTTCTTATCCCGCCCGTGCTGCTGCTAGTCCAATCCATCCTCATTCTTACATACATGATCCTTTCAGGCCCATGCATTCCCTCATTCTTGGAATAGACTTTCCTTCTTCTCAGGCTGGATCCCCTTATCCGGCCCATCATCATTACCCTGGTCTAAATTCACCATCTCTTGCTCAGGCTGGTTCATACCCTTCTCAGACTCTTCCTACCGAGGAGATGTTCGCTCGGGCCCAACGCCAGCTTGATGAATTACAACGCTGAATCAACCCTCAAACTTCTTCGGACATCCCGTTTGCCTTTCAAGGTCTTCAACTCCCACCGCGCTCACAAATTCCCGCATATCGCCGCTATGGTGGAGTTGGTGACCCCTATATCCATTTGAAGGAGTTCTTATATGAGTCGGCCTAGTTCCAGCATGATCAACGCGTGATGGCCTATTTGTTTGGCATATCTTTAGAGGGCTTGGCCAAGGATTGGTTCTTCACATTGCCGTAGGAGCAGATGATGAATTTTCAAGCCATTCAAGCAAGATTTATTCAGCAATACCGAGACCAGGTGGGGCCCAGATATTCTATGGTTGATCTGGCCCAGGAGAAGATGAAGCCGGGCGAGGAATTCTCCATGTTTGCCGACCGCTGGCGTCGCCTAGTTGCGTAAGTCCCGGGGCATATTCCAGAGGGCGAGCAGATCAAGATGGTTATTTCTAAAGCAATGCCCGAGCTCAGGTGTATCTTAGCCCTGAACGATATCACATCCTGGCAACAGCTTTACAATCGAGGCCGCTTCGTTAGCCAACAACTCCTTGTTTCCTTTGACCATGAGCCTCCTCCGCCGTCACCTTCTACATACACCTTCCCTCCGCCCTCCACCGCAAGTCAGCCCTCCACTACATATCCCTCCACGAGTCGGCCTTCCGCTCCCCCACACCCCTATACCTCCATGTGCTCCACCTCACATCCCTCCACGAGTCGGCCTTCCACTATTTCATCTCACCACACCCATCCACCTCCGGTCAAGGAAGCACTACACCCAGAGCAGGTAGAAGCCGTCTATTACATTCCCACTCCCTCCACGCCGCCACATCATTCTAGCCCTCCGCCTTTGCCTACACAATCCCCCTTACCTACGCAACCTCCGCTACCATCTCCATTACCTTCCCATACCCCTCGGCATCCACCTTGCCTAAAACGGGCTTCCCACCCCCCGTTGCCGGAGACTTTTACAGATGTTTTCAAGGCTTTGATGGCCACCCATGCGTTGCAGCTCCCCCCGGTTATGCCTTGCCAACCCGCGGTCGAGAATTTGTTCCAGTTCTGTGAATTCCATCGTCAACAGGGGCATGTGGTTGAGAATTATCCCGAGTTTTGAGAACTTGTTTACAGTCTGGAAGACAAGAAGATGATTGATTGGGCTACCATGCGCCAAGTTGTTTCAGATCTCAGCAACAAGCAGCAGCAGCAGCAGCAAGCCGTGCCGCCTAAGCAACCATCTCCACGTCATGACCAGGGGCATCCTGGTGTTTCTTCAGTTAATGAGGTACCTGCTCCATTGTCCACTTCTTTCTCTATCTCATCTCCTCCACCACCTTTACCTATTTCAGCCTCCGCTCGGGCAATTTCTCCTTCACCCTCCATTTCCACCACCACTCCTGTCCCCAACGTCTCTCGACGTGTTGCAAAGATACGCCGAAGAGCACCACCACCTGCCACTTCTTTCACTACGCCACTACCTTCCTCTCCTCCTTCTTCCCCACCCCTACCTTCATCTCCTCCCTCTCCACCTTCACCTTCACCATCTCCATCAACCACATCACCCCGTTCGCCACCGCCTTTTTCACCCCCATCTTCGCTACCTCCATTGGCCACATCTCCATCATCACCTTCTCCATTATCCCCATTACCGTCATCGCTACTGTCTTCATCACTTCCCCTCGTGATAACCCCTGTTCCGTCACCTTCACAACCATCCCCGCGACCGATGCCACTTCTTTCGCCATCGTCCTCTGAGCCTGAGCAGGCCGACCCTAAACCCATACCTCCACTTTTGCCTTTGCCTCCACCCATGCCCATCATCATCATCATTGCTCCATCACTTGCACCATCGCCACCCGCGCCCTTTAAACCTCCTCCTGCTAACCTCCCCCTACCACTTCCCACTTCGCGGAGCAGGTACACGCTACCTTTGGTGACCCTCGGGTCTAATCCCCAGGGAGATAAAGAGCCAAGCCGGGTTTCAATTATGCATTTCAAGATCCAAGATGTTATTTCCCGCATGCCAGTCCGAGTCCTGGTTCCTGGCTATTCTAGGGGGAATGAGCCTGCACTTGTTATGAAGATGGTCGCCAAGAAGAGTTCCTGTGCACTGGTGCCGGTTTCTTCAAATGCGAGGCCGGCGGTAATCTCTTTGCTCGCCGGAGAATTCACTGTCGATGTTGTTATCACCTCTCGCTTGATTGCTATTCAGTGCACTGGCCCAGAAGAGTTTTTTGCCCGGATGGTGCTAACCCGCACGGCTGCCAAAGGTTTAATGAACTCAGCATTCAAGGGGCAATTGGCCATGTCTTCTACATGGACCAGGGGCATTCTATACATCCTATGCAAGTTCCCTCGGTTTATTGGTGAGGCGGCCATGTCAACGCCGCGTATCACCCTCCCTTAGTTCCGTCCAGTACTTTTAGCAAGGGAGTTGTGCTTCATGCCCGATTGCCAAATGGAGATGCCGAATCTTATGCTTCTAGTGCCGAACGACAAAACTCCGCTATCTCCTGATGCTCATCCCAAGGAGTTGACTGTTCTAGCATATCCTTCTATAGTTAGCGCCGCGCAGCTAGGGGCAACCGTCTCGATGAAGCGGCATATTCATGACCGGGCTAGCCCGTCCTCCAGATGGGCCCGCTATTTGAGAAAGTATTACAGATCAGGAATCCCAAGGGTCCGAGTTCGCGCCAGGCGGCGTTGTTTCGAGAAGATTGCTGCTAAGAAGAGGCGACGACATAAGTTCAAGGGCTGTCAGTTGCGCACTTGGGGGTCCACTCCCTCCTCTCCTTCTTCCGTCCATTCATCTTTTCTGTTGCTCAGTTCTTATCCTTGGGTGGTGTACCTTCCACCACCTGGTCATATTTCTACCATCTCTTCCTATTTTCACCATTCTAAGCCTCGGCCTATGTCCTCCTCTTCCCCTGAGCCAGGGGCATCCTCTTGTAGTTTTTCTCCCCGGATACGTCCGGATTCCGCTTCTCATCCTTGTTCCCCGGTCCTGTTGGGGATTCCTTGTGCTCATTCCCCGACCTTGTCGGGTGGCTTTTCTAATCTTTCCCCGACAACGTCGGGTTGTTCTCATTCCTTTTCCCCGACCTTGTCGGGTGTTCATACATTTTCTTCCCGCCCCTGGCGGGTGATCGTTATTCCTTTCCTCCGATCACGTCGGATGACCTTCTTCTTTCTACTTTATCTTCACAGTTATCTTTTCGTCGTCTTTCTGTTCTTTCCGTCTCACCCTTTCGGGGTTCTTACCCTTTTTCTTGCTGTTTTTGGGGCTTTAGTCCGCCTTAATCTCAGCTAATCTGGTTTCTTCTGTATTTGGTTCCTTGTTATCAGGGCCTCAGTGCCTTAACGAGGGAGTTCTAGCCCTCGTCTCTCTTCTTTTTTTATTCCTCCTTCATCCAGTATGATGTCTGCCACTCCTCTATGTCGAGGAACCCAATCCTTTGCTCTCCTTTCATCCTTTATCCTGACAAGCAAGGAAAACAAAGTTCGCACTCCTCAAAGCTCGATGATCGAGATCGCTTTAGGAGGCCAGTTTCCACGCCTTGGATCTGTAAAGATATCTTTGATTTGGTGCCAGAACATGTTATCATCGCTATTAACTCTCTTACACCTACACATGCTTATAACATTGGTTCCTCAACATGGTTGAGTGGCTTTAGTTGAATTTGCTTAATTAGTCAAATAAAATAAGTCGCTTCTGCAACATCTTTAGGCTAGTGATAGCTCCGCGCTGGGAGTCTAGTTCTTTCCCCGATTGTTGAGGGTGACCTTTGAGTATGGTTTTTTTACACACAACACGGTGAGCCACAGTCGACCCCTCTAGTGCAACACCGTTGCTGCTTTGGCCATACTTTGGGTATGCACAAAGACTTTTCTTTTCTCTACTCGGCCAAGTGCAGGGGCAAGAGATGGATGGATATGATGACTAACCTAGGTGCTCCCTAATACGGGAGAGGTCTCAAATAGGGGCAGTCTTGACCCTCAAAAATGAGCTTTCACGCTAAATCTAGTTAGTAAAGGCTATGAATGAGAAGATCAATGAATACAAAATTATGAATCAAAGGCATGGCAAGAGTGGCAGTACAGTTCCCCGCGGGACGTCATGAGCCCGGTCGCATGCATGCCTGATAAATATGGGTCTCAAAATCAAAGACACAAAGCCCCGGCGCAACAGAACTACTCTTTGAGGGGTGGTGCCCTAGAAGGAATTCGAGCCTTGATATCTCCCATCCTGCACGAAGCTTGTCTCCAATTTTTCTTCTATTTCTCCCTCTTAGGCTGGGTTGTATCCCGGGTATGGCCTTAGTAGGGGCACCGTTCTTTAGAGGCAGTTGGTTGTGGTAAGCCACCCTCACATGCACACCCTGCTTAAGGGAAGTCTTTAATGAGAGGGGTAGGAACAGCGATCCCCGGCCAGTAGTTTGAGCTCGTCTTTAGGTGATGCAGATCGATATTTCAAAAATCCAAAAAAAATGAGATATTGTCAAAAATCCAAAAAAATGAGATATTGTCAAAAAAAATTGATGAAATATTATTCAAATTCAAACAAAATTTAAATATTTTCAAAATCCAAAAAAAATCAAGAAAATTGAAAAAAAATCTAAAAATATTTATCTTTTATATTGAGGATAGATACGTAATCCGTTTGCTAAGTATATAGGTTGCAGGTACTCGAGCTTTACTTACTCCATATTTTGTTTTATCTGTCTCCTGTTCACATCTTTGATATGTTCTTTTCTTCAATCATATCTCTCGATCTGTTCTGAAGCTTGTGTCCCTCTCAGCTCTTGTTTGCAATGATTACATCTTTATGAGAGGGCTTTGGCTCACGATTATGAACTTGGCAGTTCGGCCTCATTCTGATCTCGAGTTTTGATTGAAGATCGCGCTTTGTCATGTCTTTTATCCCGCCGTGTCCTTGTCTCATGTCCATGTCCCACCATGTTGTCCCACACATATTGTTTTATTCCTCACCCCATGTTATTAGTTGTTTTGCGCATGTTGACAGCCGTCCCTCTATGTTCCGTGTGTTGTCCCAACCGTATGATCCGTCATATTCTTATCCCAACCATGTGTTGTCCCGCCGATTGTTGTCATGTCACTCCATGTTCATGCATGCATATTGTCTGTTTATGCCTTTGCTTATGTGCTTGTTCGTCTTGTTGTGTTGTTTTCCATTCGTCATGTTATGTCATGTTGTTTGTCGTTCAGTTAATCATTGTGTTACCTCTGCTATGTTTATCTCATCTGTCTTACATATCTCATCTGCTATGTTTTCCATTCATTTTCCATTTCACCTGCACAGGTAAGTCAGGTATGGCCTTATATCCTTATCGCCCTTACTGTATTACTATATGGTATTATAATATATTATCTCGAGAACTAGTTGGTTATCTACGTGTTCCGGGATCTGATGTTCCCCTTCAACAAAAACGATGATGATCCAGATTCACGTATTTGATCTTCGGATAGGCCGTTAGGTTGGGATGTCACGGGGAGGATGGTTCTATCTTGCACGCTGTGGTTGCGGATGGTATCTTGACTCTGATTTTCCCAGCTTAGCAATATTATTCTTGAGTATGTTATATTTTAATCTTTCTTTGCATTTGTTTTAACAGTTTCTTTTATTTTTAGCACATCATGCATCATACGCATCTTTTTGAGCTTTCATGCCCCATGGTTTGCTTGAAGAATGTCCCATCAGTGATGGTTAGCTGTGCGTTCAGTGTTTGAGTAAGAGGAACTAATTCCACTCCGAGTTGGAAGGTTCACTTTGGTCGATTCGCTTGGTTTGGTTGATTGAGAGGTCCCCGTCTGGAGCTTTAGCCTGTTTCCTTTATTTTTGCTGCCTGCTTTTGGCCTCCTCATTGGACCGCGGGATTGTGTCCCCCATGAGGTTGGTCTTGTCGATTTATTTTGTTTTAGTTTAGTTCCTCCAGACTGGTGTCACTTTTGGTTTTATCATCCCTTGCATTTGGTTCAGAGTTTTCCGGAAGATTCCCATCACTTGTTGGTAAAAACGGGTGTCGTTTTACCTTAACGCCCGCTTTTCCGGTCCACTCCGCTACATTTTCGCTCCATCTCCATGTTCCATGTCACTTCCGCTTCACCTCCGCTCGCTCCCCTGCAAAGAGGACGTTAAGAGGGGCATCTGTTGACACCCGTTTTTTACCGATAAGTTGAGTCGTTCCTCGTACTCCCATTTGTTGATGCCTCGAGTTGTCCATCGCTTGTTGGGGCTGTCTTTAGGCATGTTTTGGGTCAATTTTATGGGTAGCCTCCCTCCTTGGTTAGGTCCAAGTTGATTTCGGGCTTAACGGGCCCTAGTTTCGGTTGATTGGGCTTTTCCATGAGTTGCAAATACCCAAATGCATGTACGGTTCATCCAGGGCCGCTCAACCAATGTGCGGTTGTCCATGACCCGTCCATATATTTTGGAGTAATTTGGTTAATTTTCTGAATTTCCACCGACAAGCATTTATGCGGTCCTATTATGCCCGTTCAACTTAATGGACGGACTGGTTGTGACTGCTCATCTCTCAGAGTCCTGCGCTTGATGGTTTTCTCAGATAATTATCCAATTAATCTATTTATCACCGATAGGCCTAAAACTGTTTGTCTTTGGCCGCTCTACGTTCGAACGGTCCCATATGAGCCGTTCATCTCTGAGAGTCCAACGGCGAAGGTTTCAGTTAGTTCGATGGATAATTTGGGTTATTTCTGATTTATGTTGAATTTCCACCGACAGGGTTGGATGGCCCGTACATGATCGCCCATCCAGTGGGGCGGTCTATCGTAAGACCGTTCATCCCTTCGATTCCTGAATTTCAACAAGCTTTTCTCTCTCTATCCGTGATTTTATCCCTAACTTCTTTCATCATTTTTTTTCACGGATAATCCACCATTTTAAGTGCCGTTTCGACTGGATAAAAGATAATTGATTTATCTACGATTTTCCTTTAATTATCTCGACCTGAAAATGACTCTAAATCCTAATTTCGGGGCTGGCTTTCTAGGCTCTATAAATAGACCCTAAAGGCTACCTTTGAAAATGGGGGAGATTTTTGGTCGACGGCGAAGCCCTGCCGCATTCCTGAGCGACCTAGCACCAAGGAGGGAGGCTTTCTACGTCCATACAAGCCTCCGGTTCAGGGAGTAGTCGAGTTTTGAGTCCTTTGTATTTCATAGCTTTCGTCACTTTTCATCGCATGCATTACTTTCTCCCCACGTTCTTCTTCATTCTCATTGCCATGCACACATCCACCTGCATTTTTGACACCCTAGGGGTTTATCCCCCAGTTATCCCCTTTTCCACTTAGTCACGTTCATTCCTCATTATTTTGACATATACTACACCATTCAGTTCTAATCTAGGTTGTTTCTTTGTGTTTTTACGTTGTTTTGCAGGTCAGCAATCCCTAGCACGAGGCCCATCCCCTCTGGCCGACTGGAGAGGGTGGAGGTTGGACCACTTTGTGACTTCTGGCTTGGTGGTCTCGAGCAGTTCTCTTCTGTCCGTGCAAGGAGATGTGCGGTGCATCTTCAACCGTCCTTCTTCGTCCTGCGGTCGTTACAGAGCCGTTCAACTTCCAGGAGCGCTTCCTCCCGCATCTTCTGCAGCGTCCTTAGGCGGTCTATCGTAAGACCGTGCAAGATATAGGCGGTCCTTTCTGAACCACTCATCTAACCAGTGCTGCAACCAGGCGAGTGTCTCTCCCCCTTTCCAAGGCACGGCGTGTCCATCACGTTCCGCGCTTTGGTGGCGATCATGGTTTGTTACACTTCCCCTTTTCTTCGGCCTTCATTTGTTCCTCATGTGGAGGTGGTAGACTAGACACTTGGGAAGACATTTGGAAAAGGAACGGATTCGGGAGGAGAAAATATATCTACAATTGATTGAGTGCGTAACCCGAGGTTTGACCCAAGGGTTGATGTTCCAAAGTTCTAGATGGATTAATGATGATCCAGGACTTTCCAAATTAGTTCAAGATACCTAATTTAATTGATGGAAAATAAAGAACGTACCGTTGTGCTGTCGATTTATTTCCATAAGCATAACCTTGTTTAAGTCATTCTTGACTCTCGCATTATTAAATCGAAGCGTTCATTCATTGAATAGTGTTATCATGAACTTATTGAATTATACATTCTTGGTCATACTTTATTGTTACATGCGTGGAAGTAGCTTGATTTATACTTGAAGATGTGATCGAGCACTGATTGTGTTCAAGGGCTCTATGCTAGTCCCCTCGGCTGATTATTGAAAACATACTATTATAAACCATGGGGTATGATGCTACTGGTGTCGTATTGCGCTGGGAGTACTTTCTCGATAAATAAGTGAAGATCCACGGCACGACATGACTTTCTTATACATGACTTGATATTCTACAGAAATTCACGAAGTACTTACTCATAAGCAAAAGACACTGGAGTGATGATTATGTGGCTTGCTAGTACATTCTCGATACATTCTTGTTCATGAAAGGCCATATCATGTTCTTGTGACATTCTTGCTAGTTCATACTTGCTCTCATTCTATCTTAAACGATCATATTTGTTACTTTGGCTATTCGCATGATTGATCGCGTTCACATAATTTTACCTAAATTCTTTAGAGCAAAAATGTTAATACTTTAATAGTGCTAATCATGTTGATGCGAAGATACCTACTGGGTAAGTGTGCTCATTACCTATTTCCAATCTTTTTCAGGAGATGGAAGTGATACAAATTCGATTCGAGTTATACAAGTAGCGGGTCCGAGAGCGAATGAAAGTCATATCAAATTGAGAGTGAAGACTTAGGAAAGTCTACATTATTTAGATTGAGTCTATGTAATTTTCCTATTTCTTGAGTCTAGTGGAATGGAAAAAGATAAGAAGGTTATTGTACTTGAATACTTGATTATTAATAAAATAAAGTTGAAGTTTGAGTAATATTGTGCAATTGCATTATGTGTGATTGTCTTGCGTTCTGATCGTTCTTGCTTGCAAGAGGCTTACCATGCCGGCTGTTCGCGTTCCTTGAGCGAGTCTTCCGCTGTAATAAAGGCTCGGGGCGTGACACATGCTATTTGAGGTCTGTGCACATGAAGTCTAGGTCTGTGCACATGCATAAAGCAGGTCTGTGCACATGCATTATCTGACGACTAAAGTCTATGCATATGCATGGTATAGGTCTGTGCACATGCAATTTAAAGTCTGCGCACATGCATTGTAATTATTGTGTGCCTTGCATATGTTTATGTTTTTGATGAAAACTAAACCTTATGCATTGCAATATAATTTTTATGATAACTAAACTTTATGTATGTTATATATGCTTGCATATGTTCTTGCTTGCATATGTCCTTGTTGAAAGTGAACAATCATGATCATTGTTATGCTATGCTTGCATGAGTTACATTGAGCCATTGTGTTCTTAATGGTCTCATTTGGTTGAAATGGAAAATATATTTTGAGGCTCATACATGATATTTGATTGCATAACTATTTGGAGTCAACTTTTGGTTAAATGATGCTCAACCTTGTTCATATGCATAACTATGTGATTTTGATCTTTAGTTGTGCATGATAAGGTTTTCATGCTTATTCATGAGAGGTTTTATATGATTGAAATTGGTTTGTGATTTCAATAAAAACCTTGTTTCTATTTAGCCTCATGATATATCGAATTGTTGTATTAATCACATGACTAATTGATTTCATGAAGATGTGGATAAACATGTTTCACAAAGTGTTTCTATACACCTTGAACATGGGTTTTAATATATGTGCTTTCTGCACTTTCTTCATGGAGTATTAGCTTGAAAGTTGACTAAATCATGTGAATCACGGAAAAATTAGTTTTGATATTGGAAACTGGTTTGACAATGCTTAATAGATTTCCAAGACACCAAAACATTGATTAAATGTTTGATGGCATCGAAGTGGATGAACTTGCATGGGTTTAATTTCATTTACTTTGTTATGCAGGTTTAGAAAGCAATGCTAATTCCATATGCAAAGGTATCATAAATCATGGTGAGAACTTGGCACTTTGCATGTGTATGTTTTTGGGAGAAAAATGGTAAGTTTACATTTAGAGTTTTTGATCTTGATAGAAGAGGTTAGGATGTGTTTATACATTGTTTAATACCAAGGAACACTTGGTTGATTGTTTTCATCAACCACCCTTTTCATTCTTACACCGGAGTTTTAATACATTGGACTGAACTTCTGCAATTCTGTGAACTACAGAGTTCGATCGACCGAACTCAGTAGAGCGGGTCGCCTGTAACATGTTTTGTTTCTGTTATTTTAGGTCGACCGACCCAATGTTTAGGTCGACCGTTTGCGACAAAAACCTAAATATGAGGATCCGAAACCCATCTAAACCCAACCCATTTGTGCCCTACTTTTACCCATTTGTCCCTAGGGTTATTATACATATCTTAGAGGAGTTTTCTAAGGGTTTTGTGATGGGTATATGTGTCTTTTCATGTCTTCTATATATACTCTTGTGAACTCCAAATTTGTCATTCCAGATTGGAATGGAAATAGGTCATCAGACATTCAGATTGAAATATTCACCAATTCAATGAAAGTATGAGCAAGGTCACATGAGCAATCATTGATGAGTTCATGTCATAATGAATTTCATCAAAAACAGTGAGCAGAAACTGGTAGATGACAAGAGCATGCTGAAGAAGAAATTTGATCAGAAAATGAAGATTGAGCACAGAGATTCTAAATGAGCTTTAATCAGAAATGGGTAATACAAAAGGATTTTCAATGAGATACCAATTTCATAAATCTTATAATCAATATATTTTAAAATCTTCCTGTAGCACCCCAGAAATTTAAATAGAGAATACATGAAAATAATCATTGTTAGTCATAGAAAATTTGGAGAATTTAAAATTTTTGATAAAGGAAAAGTGAAACTAGTTATTTAGCCTAAATGGTAATAAATGGGCACAAATAAAAGTATAAATGAATGATCAAGAAATAAAAGTTTAATATATCCTTTTACCTATTTATGGGTTAAAGAAAATATGACTCTAGTATTTAGAAGGAATCTCAAAAATATATTTACATACCCATATAAAAACTCTCTTAGGATCGAACCCGACTCTGATACCCAAGATAACAATGTAAAATTTAAGAAGATATATAAATAAATAAAATAAGGTATATATATATATATATATAAAGTTCTACCGATTAAACTAGATAAAACTATTTATAAGTCTACTAAATATAATTAGTGGGCCCAACTAAACCTAAACACCCAACCCAATTATCTTAACGTAATGGGCTTTTCTTATCCTTTAATCTAATTATATATAAAATAGAGAAATGCTTAATAAGCCTTACACCCATATTCGATATATAAAGACCAAACCTTTTTAATGTATCCACGTGTGTATATATATATATATCAAAACCCTCACTTTATCTCAACCCAAAACACACACAGCAAAGCCCATCTAACGAGAGCCTCTCACCGAAGCTAACCTAACAAACAACTCAAAACCCATGCAAGTGTAACCCAAACCCAAATGCCATGCGCACAAGGCCAAACCCAAACCCACGTATACACTTGATCGATCATGCATGGTTAACTTTTAGGGTTTAGAACAAACAATGGCAGGCGACTGCGATTTGGGAAGGGAGAAAGAAACGTATGGGAAGTCTTAATTCCTTGCATTAGTTTGCAACCGAACCCTCTAGAAATCCCCCATATCTATATAAGAGAACCCCCGTCGAACGTGCAAGTGCTCCTGCTATTACAACGATCGAGCTGTGCCATCTCTGCGTCCTCTTCCTCCTGTTCCTGCTGCCTTGCTGCTACGCGAAGGGGCGTTCCCCTTCAACTTGCTGTGACCTCTGCACCCCCTTTTCTTCCTCCTGCGGCTGAACGTGAAGGGCGTTCTTCATCTTTCTTCCTCCTGCGGTTTGCAACCAACAGGGAGAAACAGGAGGGCATCATTCTCCTTCTTCCTCCATCTTCTGTTCCTATCGCTGAGTACCGGTTCTTCACAAGTCCTTCAACATTTTTTTCATTCTTCAATCAATCCAAGGTTGGCAATCTCCCAAGCCTAACTATTAGTAATAAACAAATCTTGCATGATCTACGTTCTTGTTTAAGTAAAACACATTTAACCCATGATTAAAATTTTATAACCATCTAATCAGACATCAAAGATTCTGGATATATATACTTTTGAAACCCACATAATTTTTCCTTAATTTTCATGTATTTAGTTTTAGAAAAAGATTAGTATTTGAAACGGGTTACTGTTCATGTGGTTAACACCCGTATCATCTTTGTCGATTTTTATCTTTTTATCCTGATGCAATAAAATTATGATATTTCGGGATTAAGATCCTTAGATTTTTCTCTTATTTATCATGTAATTAGTTTCTATAAAATATTAATAAATAAAAAATGTCAATGTTCATGCATGTTTGATTAACCACGTTCAACACCACCACCGCCAATTCATTATATATATTTATATATATATCTTGTGATTATCTCTTTGAATTTATCTATCTACTAAACTATATAACATAAAATTATAAAAAAGTATATATTTAGAATCCTTATATTTTTCTCTGAGTTATCATATATTTTATTTCTCTAAATATATATATATAAATAAATGTGTCTTTGAATGTATATTTTAAAATTATTCAATTAAATAGGTATTGACATGAAATCTTGTTAAATAAATTAAGTTAAAAATTATAGAATTAACGTCCCTCCAAGTGGACACTAATTAATGAATGACGCCACTCACGGGTATCAATTATAGTTAATTTTAGAATTAGCGTCTCTCTTAATGGATGCAAATTCTTTAATTAACACATTCATACATTTAAATGAAAATGTGTTAATCAATCTGCACCTGGAATGACAGTCGCTATTTGTATTAGCGCTTGCCACACAGGACGCCATTTCTCTATCCGATTGTTTCACCGTGGGTATCGCTTGGCACTCTCATCTCAATCCGTAGATGAGGTCCCCCGTCTTGATTTATATCGTATACCCCTTAACTCTCTGTGACGTTTGAGCTCTCGTGGGATATTCCGTTCCTTCGGACTAGCGATTATGTCATAGAGACCGCCGTAAGTCTACACTAGCCTTGGATTCCCTCAAGGCAGTCGAGCAGGTTGTACCATAAAAACCCTTTACACCGTGTTACAGTCATTTCCCTCTGAAGAAAACATGACACCCGGCCCTCCTAAAATGTTGTTATGGCGATTCTGTGAGAGATCTGTCTCTATCTAACTTATAAGGTGCTAATTTGATTAGCGACTACATTGGTTATCGCCGTTTTCTGTCATGAGCATGTTGAAGGGGTGACCTTATTGGCGGGCGCTTAGTGTAAAAGCAACCGTATTGTGGAGGCACCAATTCTTCAATGCTTTGTTCAGAGAATGATTGACCACCACTGTGGGCGCGACTTCCTAAATATACGGTGCTCTGACGGGACGCCAATCTCTCAGATTTCTCGAATTATCTCAGTTTTTGTGTGCCATCGTACTAGACTTGTCGAGGTCTATCTTGAATCTCTGTTCAATGAAATCTACCCTATTGTTCGTACATGCTTGATCCTTCAAATTCTTGGCCATTAATATGGAATTAGTCTAGACAAAATGTCAGGGGCTATGGGACCCAATAAAATGATATTTTAAATGCTACGGGTCCTGATCTGACCTTATTGGGCGAGGCAAAGTCCAAACGTTTACCGGTATATGATGATCGAGTGTTGGCATTAACCACCTATAGTTGTCTATAACTTATTTTCATGAGGGGCGGTCATATCTTCGTGATTACCCCTTAGCGCATTGGCCAATCCTATGTAGTGCTAGATGTGCAAAAGCTCACGTGATAGTGATGATCGGGAGCAATTGCCATCATAGGATACCCTTCCACAACTTATTGTTCATCATGAAAAGATCTTGAATTACCTTATTAGAGGGGCTATCATATTATCGTGATTTCCCCTTAGTGTCTTGGCAAACTCTATATAGTGCTAGTAGAAGTGATTGACTTACTTCTATATTGTTCATCGTGAATGTTCTTGAACTACCTTAATGTTGGTACTCGTTATCTTGCCACAATAGTTCGTGATATGTTTAACTAATTGATCTCAAATCTCTTGATTGTTCTTATAGTCCTTGTTTTTATCTCGCGTTGTTATAACTCTTGATCTCTTATACTTTGCATGACTTGCATGAGCATGTTAACATGTAATTCACTTAAAGCTTGCTTAGAGTTTGAGATATTAAGTCCTACTGAGCGTTCGCTCACCCTGCATTTTCCAATGTTTTTCAGGTAATGACCTTAACGATGAGGAGACCGAATATGATGGGAAAGGGCAAGAGTGATGAGTACTTCGACATCTAGACGAACCATCTAGTCTGGCTATCTTGTGTCTTACGTTAAGTCTAGTCAAGTTTCTCATTGTAATTTTTCGTTATTGAGTCTTTTCTTTACTTTGGGTCCAACTTGTAATAAACTTATATTTGAAATGAAATTATATTTTGTTCAATTACATCTGGTCTTATGGTTATGCTCTGATCGACTTGACTGTTTAACTGTCACGTTCCGAGCAAATGACACGTTCCGCTGCTATCGGTTCGGGGCGTGACACTTCCATTATAAGGGCTTATGAAGGAACTTTATTGAATAATATGGTTTAAATGTGATGTATTCAAGGTTCATCAATAAAGTTCTATACTCATATCTGAAATCAAATTTTAATAAAAATGAACCAAGCCCTCATATTAGCAGTCTTGTTTAACCTTCCATCATCTTACTTACTCAAAGTTCAACGACTCATTTAGTTTGCACTTGCATATATATATATATATATATATATCTGCTTGATTGCATTGTACACAGCTCATCTTGGCATTCAATGTGTCTACACTTGCATGAATAACTTCATCTGCTACAAACCTGTTTGCACTGTTTTGGCTTACCCTCCATGACAAATTTATGATCCTGCTGATTGTTAAGCATTACATTCCCTCTACTGGACTCATATCCACTACGTTATCAAACCATTTTTTTGATGATGTCAAAGGGGGAGAACTAGGTTTGATCTGAATTTAGATGGTCATGCCATCTGAATTTAGATGGTCGTGCCAATTTGTCAAAAAGGGAGAATAGTGATTATGTGATAATGGTTGTAATAATCATTGTGTTGCCATGACATTGTGATGCCATGACTCATATCATTGTGATGCCATGACTCATATGACTCATATCATTGTGATGCCATGACTCATAGTGTAGTGTTGCCATCATCAAAAATGGGGAGATTGTTGTACCCCTGTGGCTCATAGTATATGGTTTATGGTTTTGATGATGTCGAACACCACGAACACCATGAGTATGGTCTTGATGATGTAGAATACTATGTCATATCATGAGTCAACATGTGCATAGATTTCATGCTTCATCTATTGCCTTGTGCATTAAGTCTTATGCTTGATGGATTTATTTTATGCCTAATCTCTCTACCATGTGATGAACTCTTGAAGAACAGGCTGTCAGATAAAGGGCATGCTACTAGTCTTCTCATATGCACTTGAAGTAACTCTATCTGAAAAGCATCTGAAGAAGAGGCCCAGATCAAAGTGTGACATGTCAAAGCAGTACAAGTAGTGAAATGTAAGGTAGTCCAAGCAGTGAAATCTAAGTGAATCAGACCAACTGGAAGCTTTCACTGAAAGGCCAGGTCGAAGCAACAGCTTGTGATCCGATGCCTCATAGGATTTGGTTCAGAACTTCAAGGTTCTGAAAGCCTAAGTCAACACAGTTGAGTTCATAACTACAGTACATCATTTAGACAGCATATTCAAGAAAATCTGAGTCAGAATAATCCAAGAAAAGATCTCAAAGAGCATGGATTAGTTGATATGATGAGGCGAGGTTAGACAGATGCATCGACGCATCTAGCAGATACCTCGATGCAGCCACAAACCTTCGAGCAAATTTGGAGTGATGCATCGACGTAACAAGGGAATACCTCGATGCAGCCAACATCTCCAAAGCAACTTCAGTATGATGCATCAATGCATCTAGTAGATGCCTCGATGCAGTCACAACTTCAGAAGAGAGTTAAAGAGCTGCGTTGCTAAAAACAAAGGGATGACTCGACACATCAAGAGTCCACAAGAAGGATCTTCAGTTTAGAATATGGAGTCTGTTAGATTGGTCGATGCACCCAGCAGATGCATCGATGCAACAGGATGCTGTAAACAGTTTCAACATTTCGTTTGAAGCCTCATGTCTCGACACGTTAAGAAGATCAACTGCCAAAGTATATATGAAGTCCACGCATCAGGACGATGCATCGATGCATCAAGGCAGAGTGTGAACCTTCAAAGAGCAACCACGTCAATGCATCAGGGCGATGCACCGGAGCACCAGTATAGGCTCAGATTCTAAAAGGCAACCAAGTCGAAGCATCATGATCATGCACCGACGCATCAAGATACAAGCCTATTTCTTAAGCCAAAGTGAAAGCCAATGCTCCGACATCTCAGCTGCTCTGTACTCCATGCCTCGACCTATCAGTCGTATGCCTTGTTCCAAAACATATGGATGGTCTGTCTTGTGACAATTTCAGATTGATTAAAGTCCTATTTGACCAGTTAAGGGTTAAGTGTGATATCTGGGCATCAGTAAAGAGGAATTATGGAAAACTTGAGCCGCAAAGTAGAGTCTACCTCATCACATGATCACTTGAAGAAAGAGCGCGTGATGACCGTACTGAGAGAGAATTGGCGCGAAAACCTCTCATCACACGTGGCTGTCCTCTGAGAATTCTGATTGCAAATCAGAATATTCTTTATCCACGTGGATGAATCAGCTTTTGATTGCTGATCTGGATCGCAGAGAGAAGGACGACGACGCTCTGTTTTATAAATATGAGAATTCTCGTTCAGAAGGATGGAGTTGGAAAATTGCAAAAAAGAAGAGCATATCCGAGAGTCCCCTCTGAGAGAAAAGAAAGACAGAATTCCACAGAGAGAGGGAGAGAAGAGCGTCTAGCCAGTTTCATCGAGAATATGCTTCAATCTGAAGCTTCATTGCTTTCCTCTTCTATTTTGATCGAAGTGTTTTAATCTTAGATTCTGTTTTCTATTTTCTTCTATTCTTTAGCACTGTGATTTCGTTTTGTGGTTCCCTCTTGTTAAAGAGGAAGGGAGTCTAACTCAGGTGTCCCCTCTATAGGTTCTGAGGAAGAGAGGTCCATGCCCTCTGGTTAGGTGAATTGCTGGGAGCAATTCATTGGGTTCCCTCTTGGTAAAGAGGAAGGGAGTCTAACTCCAGTGTCCTCTCTGTAGGTTCAGAAGAAGAGAGGTCCGTGACCTCTGGTTAGGTGAATTGTTGGGAGCAACTCACTGGGTTCCCTCTTGGTAAAGAGGAAGGGAGGTTGAACCTTTGAGATTTCCTCCTGGGTTGTAGGAGAAGCAAGGAGTGTGTTCCTTGGAGAAGCTATATGATAGCAGTTGTCGCAGACTGAGTCTGCTTCTTGCGGTTGGCAAGGTGAAGCCTCACTCAGGTTGAGTGAGAGGTGGATGTAGATCTGTGAAGCAAATCGAACCACCTTAAAAACTCAGTGTCCTGTGGTTTGCTTGAGCATTCATTCCCTATCTCCTACCTCTCCTTCGCAGGTTGATGCTTAAGATGGTTCCTTCTTACAATCTGATTTAATGTTGATATGGCTTGAGCTATTGTGTTTGTTTTAAGATCTGTCTGAAATAGTCCATGCTAAGGTCAGTGTCCATTTAAATCCTGCATTCTGCCTTTCGTTCGAGTGTAATTCTGACCGAACCTTTGAAATGTTGTTTGCTTCTGCTTGTAGTATTCTTCTGTATGTGCTAACCATTTGAGTTTGGTTCCATGAGAACTGAGAGTCATCCAAGGGCACATTCATTGTGAGCCTTCCGCTACCGTATGCTAAGTTTTTGAATGTTGGTCGTATTGGTCCATGAGAATTGTTGGACTCCTCTGTGAACATCAGAGCAGTTCTTGCTGCTGCCAATCGTGGCTATTTATGTTTTAGTTAACTGGCTTTCAATTAAGTTTTCTTTTGTTTTAAAATTGGGCTAAATCTTGTGATAGGATCCATTCACCCCCCCTCTGGATCCCATCTTGCACCCATCTCCTTCCTAATAGTCTCTGATGAGGAAGCCGGGAGCATCGCGTGCCCACATGCCCCCTCATAAAGGAACAATCTTCAAGGGACAATGATGGACGTAGGCGGCAAGGCCGACTAAATGTTGTCTTAGATGGTGAAGGTAAAACGATTAAAGGTACAATCCTAATCTAATCTCATTCAACCTAATTTCCCCAAGTTGTATAATTGTTGGAAATACACTCTCCACAAATCCCATGCAATGAATTTGAGGACCAAATTCTTTTTAAGTGGGGGAGGGTATAACGCCCCAAATTTTTCTAGGATTTTTTAGGGATTAAATAAAATTAATAGGCATTAAATAGGCTTAAGTGGGCTTAGCCATTCAAAGACAAGTAATTTAAAAACCTAATTATTAATTAGGTAAACGGACCCACTTAAAACAAGCCCATAAACCAAATTCTAAGCCTTTAGGCCCAAGCCCATCTAAAAGAGACGTAATTGGATATATTCCCTATTTTCATTAGATAATTAGGGGATAATTAGAAGGGGGAATTTGACTAAAATTCAAATTCGTAGAGAAGGCCTGAACGCGCCCTTGTGATACGCCGCGTTAATGAAGAACGCGGTACTGCTGATGACCACGATACTCTTATGGAACCGGAGTGTAATAAAACAAGGAAAGATTATATTTTTATCCATGAGTGGCCATGGATCGATGCTATCTCGAAGGGAAAACTGGTCTAGGACTCTTGGGGATCGACTCTAACCCCAATAAGGACTCCTAACTTGATCTAATCCCTCAACCCTAGACCAACTCTATAAATAAGACCTAGAATCGACCTGCGCGAACCCTCATTTTGGATCACCTGGTTCGACGGTAAGATGATGGTATTTCGTGTTAGTCCTTTGGAACTTTTTGCTCCTTTTAGTTTTATCTAACTTCCCTCCAAACCCCCTGCCAGGAGATCAAGTTTGGTCTTTAGAACTAATTATTCCTTTTTATGTCTTCTCACTACCCTCCAAATTTCGTGTTAGGAAGCCAAGAGGTTAAGGAGATAGAGCCGCTGGAAGTTGGAGGTTCCACGCAGGATGCGCAGGAACAAGGACCTTCTTCCAGTAACGAATTCGAAGTCTAGGGATCAAATTAAAGGTAGGTTATCTCATGACTGGCTTAAATAACATGTTAGGAACAAAAACCCTCTGTTAGCTCGTGTTTTCATGTATTATACACAGAGTATTTTACGTTTTTTCATGACTACGCAATAGGGTTTTTTTTGTATGCTGTCCATGAAACTTTAACTAAAAGATTATAAGCTTACGATTATTACATGAGTTCCTTGCCTTATTTCCATCATAGCATGCTTTCCCTACTAGTTCTCTGGTAGTTCCATGTTTATTGACCATAGGAAGTAGCCCTGCACGGTTGGCATTGTCACGACCCAGGATCCGGATATCGAGTAAACCCGATAACATTTGGATCCAGCGAGGCCTCCCAAGAGCGATAAAGCTCCGAAGGGATAAAAGGAGTGTGTGTGGTACATTAAAGGCCTAGATAAAGCAGTAAGCAATTAATATTTCAATGATCGGGTTTTCTAAAGTAGCAGAAATAAAATTACTTTTTCAATTAATAATTTAAATTAACAGAGTCCAATCCAAATTAAAGACAAGCACAGTCCAACAGGAAGGAGAACGTACACCGAAGTCGGGGGAAGCCCGACGCAGGTAATGCTGGCAACGCTGGCAACCACAAACTGATGCACCGCATCACGAACCAAGCGGAAGAAGAATGACCACACCTGAAAAGTAGGGGTGAGTCTCGTGTCACTCGCTCAGTAGGGGTCACACGGATCCCCACTGGAAACAACGCAGTGACACGCTAAATAGTAAAGCAGGAAGAACACAAGTAACAGCAATACTAAACTACAACAGTAAAGCTATAAAAAGCAGGAGTAAGAATAACTAAAAGAAAGAGCAAAGCCGTACTAACCAGAAACACGACTGCTGATCGAACCTCGGCCCTCTAAGCTACTCCAAACAACAACAGAAAGGCGAACCCCGATCTCACCAAGTCGGGCGTTACCGATCCGTCGACAAAGCACTAGCTCCAAAGTTGAAACCTACCAAAATAGGTAAAAGCTTGCTAAAGACCTACACAGTCAAAGCACGAACATACACGAACTCACCATCATGTACACTACACAAGACTGGACCTCGAGTAAAGACACACCCAGGCTACTCAGGAACCAATGATGAACACACACGTCACAAGAGTTATGTGTCAAGTGACAGAAGCACCTCCTCACTAGAAGAACAGCCAGATACGTCCATTAACGTCTTACACTGCGCCTCAGGTATCTCGTACTCACCTAGAACGGCGGTAACTGAGACACACGCAAAGAGCCAAGTACAAGGAACAACAGCACCAAGTACGAGGAGCAACGGTACCACAGAACTAAGGACAAGGTACCACAGTAACGAGTGACTAGTCAGGATCACGCCCGTCGGCGCTCGTCCAAACGCCCCTGACCACGTGTGCACAACACAAGCTCAATGCCTTGAGCCAGGCCTCTAGCTAGTTTTCTCCCCCAGCAGGATGCTACTGCAAGGTAAGGGAGTCCACGGAAACTAGCCTACAAACCGTATATCGGAAACCTACCCCGCCACCACTCCTAGGTGGGCCGACACACAGGAAAGTGTCGTCATGCTACGACTAGTGGAGGCTCACCAGACATATAGACTCCAAAACATCAATGCTGAAGTATAGATAGGCTAAACATGCACTATCACACGTACTACAAAGCACCTACACCAGAAACAAGGTAGCATACCAGACTGCCACCAGACTCAGGACAGATAGCTAGACCTGCTGACACAACGATCCTTGAGTCACGAGACTCGGGGTCAAGATCGTCGCACTAAAGCGGTAACAAGCCGCCAATCAGCCTAATCCCTAAGCCAATCATGGTAAAACACTGATAAAGGAAACGACACAGGATAGCCGGATCCACACATCCGCATAATACGAATCACGGAGACCTGAGGGATCACGAAGACCCTCAAAACACATGGACACATAAACTGAGGTAAAATAGTACCTCACGGCATCCAAAACCGTGTCTCAATCGATATAGGACCACCGAGACATCCACGAGGTCACATGTCAACCACTGGATCACAATTGGATTGACCAGAAACCAATCATGACTCTGAAGCAATACGGAACACAGCTCGATATAATGGCACTCCCGGCTACCTTACAACATGGTCATCGCCCTCATAGGACGTCCAAGACATCCACGGGACTAAGGGCAACCACAAGGTTAAGCCAAGATAAATGGAGGCCAAAAATCGGGAAAACTTGACAATGGGACTAAATGGTCACCTACCTGACCGCCAGGAAGACCAAGCGGTCAGCCTAAGGGCCGCTAGATAACCAAATACAGAACACAGGGGCATGCGGTCTATCGCAGGGCCGCAAGGAGACTGTAGCGATCAGGGACTTGACTGCTTGACCCAATCAAACATCCAGGCGGTCTCCCAAAGGACCGTCAGGAACACCATGCGGTCAAGGCTAGGACCGCTAGCCCGAACCGACTTAAAATCATCGAACTAACATAAATAGAGCCTAGCGGTCATCTACTGAACCGCTAGGACTAGCCTTGCGGTCTATCGCGTGACCGCTTGGCCAAATTGACATTCCAGACACTACTAAGCGGTCTAACAATGGACCGCAAGCCAGCCTACCGCTTAGACCCAACCGACATTACAACCGACATAGACCTAAACGGTCACCTACTGGACCGCTGGAAGCACCCAAACGGTCACTGGTACGACTGCTTAGGCCTCACGGCGGGTAAAACAGAGGAATGGCCGAATCCGGCCGTTCCACGCCCCATTCGCTTCTAAACGAAGGGGAAACAACCCTAATAGCCAAATAAACCTTCCACAGACCGGATGGGGTCCAAACGACACCAAAAACACAAGAAACAGGCGAATCTACTGAATCGACCCAAAATGAGTCACATGGGTTCCCGGGCTCATACCAGTCCCAAGTGACAACCAATCGCAATAAAATTAGCGGAAATGAAATGCTAACACGCCAGGGGTTAAAATGAAACTAATCTAGTAAGAAATCGTCACCGAAAGAGGCGAACTCATCTCACACCCCCCGAACATGCTTTTACCCCAAACGAAGCCAAGCCCGCTCATTCTCACACCGTTTAGCTCAAAATCACGGGGGAACACAGAAGAAGAGTAGGGAGTCCATCTCCCTACCTCCACCGAAGTTCTAGCGCGCCGAAACAACTAAACCATGTCGAAAACCATCTCACGAGCCCGTCATGTCGGCTTTGAATCCACCGAGGGATCGCGCCAATGCCATACTCCATTCGTTGCCCCATCACGCGCCAGACCAACTCCACGACGTCCCTGCTACCTCGTCCACCTCGCCACGGTCGCGCGCCCCGCGGAGAGAGGAGAAGAGAGGAGAGAGAGCATGAGAGAGAGAAGTGAGCGGTGGTGAGGAGAGAGGAAGGAGAAAGAAAGAAGAAATAGGAAAGGAAATTAGGAAATTTTGTAATTTTCATAAAATCTGATTTTTAGCCCGAAAATGCACTAATTCAGAAAAATACGGAAAAATAGTCTAAACGATCCTCGGAAGGAGCACAAAGTAACTGTGGCATCCTCGAGTCGATGAATGCAACAGTGAACTCTCCACTGGGTTCCGTAACTAGTACGAGAGAAAAAACTGTGTGGATCGTAAAACACAACTCAGGACCCACAAAAGTGATCCGAAAGCTCTCCGATAAGGATCCGAAAGACCCAAGATATTACAGTCCTCCCCCTTACAGGAATTTCATCCTCAAAATTCAGGGAGCTAACAAGTGAACATGGGAAGAACAGCTGAAACACTGGCTACGCTCTCTAAGCATCAGCCAAGCCTCAAAACATAAAACACAATTCTCGAAAAATACAATTCAGAGGAACACTACCGGACCACAATCACAGGCACATGCTCCGGATCTCAAGGCAAATCGATCCAAAGAACAAGCACGGCACCCAAGTGAACACAAGTTCGACACCTCTGAAACAAGGCAACGTTGCTTCCGTCTCACAGGGAAAAGAGACACGACTCATGCCATGATAACAACTATCGATAAAACACACGGCAAACACAACAAGCATCAGCTTAAACAAGGAAACATAGTCCTCAGCTGACAGCTCAAACCATCGTCTTCAGCGTCAAGAACAACAAATCTGGCATGCAGAACGCCAACAACAGCACTAGAGCACAAGCACAATCAAGTCAGTGCTCACTCAGACATTACATCTGATTCGAGTCACATGCTAACTCCACCATGACAGAAGAGTACAGCAAAACCAACCAACAAGACCTCGGTCCACACAATGCCAAATCAGACTCATAGGGAAATCCTCCCAAGCTGAACACGACTACCAACAATAGCAACAACAAGGACAACAACACTTGCAGAATCTCGGCTCCGTTCTAAACACAGAACCACGGAAAACAACTGCAAGCTGGGTCACATCAAGGCACAATTACAGCTGAACACACGGCTCGCACATACAAGCCACACTGCGAACAACTCACCAACAAGGACCCACAATGATAGCAACAATAATCTCAGAGAACGCACCTCAAGGACCACGATCACGTCCCGAGAGCACAACATCCAAGAAAAAGTTATAGAGGAAGGAAAGGGTACTCAACTAGCAAACATGCCGATAGATTTCTTTAATCCTCTCACACGCCAGTGCCAACAACCAGAATATCTCTGAACAATGGCACAACAACCAACAACATCAAGGCACACATAGCCAAGATGAAGTCACATCGAGGAAAACAAACCTCTCAGCCGGTTAGAATCTTCCAACTTCACGATCCTGAACCAAGGGTTATAAGCCCACACGCTTCTGCTGAACGGTCAACACACGCACACAGGCATCAAGGACAACTCGGCATCCGCATCTCAGCACACACTCGACGCCATCGCAATTCACAAAACTACAACGTACCATGCCTCGAGTACCAATCCTACTAACAACCGATCACAAGTCGCCAAAGTGCAAACCAAGAAGAGCACCAGCTTCAGCACAAAGCACAAAGAATACCTGTCTCAGCTTACCCTCACGTCCTGAAATGATCACTGAACCTTCACAGCACAACAGCCGCCAAACACGACACATCGAACATGGTGCACAACGGCTCCCAAACATAAAATATGGGTCCAAAGCCAAGCAACCATCGAACAAGTGCAAATCCAGCTCAGAATTAACACAGTCCACACTTAAGTAGACACAGGACAAAGGATTCACCAAGACAGCACTTCCAAGGCTTACCTCGAAAAGACACCACCAAACAAGATGAGAAGAATCAAGCTCGACTAACAGTAGCTCACCATGAAGGAAAATCCTAGGTTCACCCGAGCATTATCTTAAACAAGGCATCTAATCAACAACCTCAACACCTCATTAACACCTCATGGGCTGAACAAACTCAAGTTGGGATGACCAAAGTAACATAGGAATGTGCACGGCCATCACACCAACGATAAAGTCACCAGCCACCTGAACAAATCACGGAAAAAGCACGAACAGTGCACTACAGATTCACGCCTACCGGCGAAATCTGCCAAGTACAACATAACCGAGACAAACACTATGACAAAAGAAGAGCACTCCGTCACATCCTGACGAGAGCGAAACCATCTCGCACAGTGCCAACACAGCACACACAAGACCACATGCAAAAACAAAGCGACAAAGAATCGCAAAACCATTGCCAGCTGCCGACTGTACTGGACCTTAAGGACTCTGAATACTGTAATATCTCGAATTCTCATGTACTTTCACACAACACAGCTCTGATACCAACTGTGACGACCCAGGGTCCGGATACCGAGTAAACCCGATAACACTTGGATCCTGCGAGGCCTCCCAAGAGCGGTAAAGCTCCGAAGGGATAAAAGGAGTGTGTGTGGTACATTGAAGTCCTAGATAAAGCAGTAAGCAATAAATATTTCAATGATCAAGTTTGCTAAAGTAGCAGAAATAAAATTACCTTGTCAATTAACAATTTAAATTAACAGAGTCCAGTCCAAATTAAAGATAAGTACAGTCCAACATGAAGGAGAATGTACACTGAAGTCGGGGGAAGCCCGACATGGGTAACGCTGGCAATGCTGGCAACTACGAACTGACGCACCGAGTCACGAACCAAGCGGAAGAAGAACGACCACACCTGAAAAGCAGGGGTGAGCCTTGTGTCACTGGCTCAATCGGGGTCACACGGATCCCCACTGGAAACAACGCAGTAACACTCTAAACAGTAAAGCAGGAAGAACACAAGTAACACCAGTACTAAACTACAACAGTAAAGCTGTAAAAAGTAGGAGTAAGAATAACTAAAAGAAAGATCAATGTCATACTAACCAGAAACACGGCTGCCGATCGAACCTCGGCCCTCTAAGCTACTCCAAACAGCAACAGAAAGGCGAACCCCGATCTCACCAAGTCGGGCGTTACCGATCCGTCGACAAAGCACTAGCTCCAAAGTTGAAACCTACCAAAATAGGTAAAAGCCTGCTAAAGACCTACATAGTCAAAGCACGAACATACACGAACTCACCATCATGTACACTACACAAGACTGGACCTCGAGTAAAGACACACCCAGGCTACTCAGGACCCAATGATGAAAACACACGTCACAAGAGTTATGTGTCAAGTGACAAAATCACCTCCTCACTAGAAGAACAGCCAGATACGTCCACTGACGTCTTACACTGCACCTCAGGTATCTCGTACTCACCTAGAACGGCGGTAACTGAGACACACGCAAAGAGCCAAGTACAAGGAACAACAACACCAAGTACGAGGAGCAATGGTACCACAGAACTAAGGACAAGGTACCACAGTAACGAGTGACTAGTCAGGGTCACGCCCGTCGGCGCTCGTCCAAACGCCCCTGACCACGTGTGCACAACACAAGCTCAATGCCTTGAGCCAGGCCTCTAGCTAGTTTTCTCCCCCAGCAGGACGCTACTGCAAGGCAAGGGAGTCCACGGAAACTAGCCTACAAACCGTATATCGAAAACCTGCCCCGCCACCACTCCTAGGTGGGCCGACACATAGGAAAGTGTCATCAGGCTACGACTAGTGGAGGCTCACCAGACATAGAGACTCCAAAACAGCAGTGCTGGAGTACAGATAGGCTAAACATGCACTATCGCACGTACTACGAAGCACCTACACCAGAAATAAGGTAGCATACCAGACTGCCACCATACTCAGGACTGACAGCTAGACCTGCTGACACAACGATCCTTGAGTCACAAGATTGGGGGTCAAGATCGTCGCACTAAAGCGGTAACAAGCCGCCAATCAGCCTAATCCCTAAGCCAATCATGGTAAAACACTGATAAAGGAAATAGCACAGGACAGTCGGATCCACACATCCGCATAATACGAATCACGGAGACCTGAGGGATCACGAAGACCCTCAAAACACATGGACATGCAAACTGAGGTAAAACAGTACCTTACGGCGTCTAAAATCATGTCTCGATCCATATAGGACCATTGAGACATCCACGAGGTCACATGTCAACCACTTGATCACAACCGGGTTGACCAGAAACCAATCATGACTCTGAAGCAATACGGAACACAGCTCTATATAATGGCACTCCCGGCTACCTCACAGCATGGTCATCCCCCTCATAGGACGTCCAAGACATCCACGGGACTAGGGGCAACCACAAGGTTAAGCCAAGATAAATGGATGCCAAACATCAGGAAAACAGGACAATGGGACTAAACGGTCACCTGCCTGACCGCCAGGAAGACCAAGTGGTCAGCCCAAGGGCCGCTAGCCAACCAACTACAGAATACAGGGGCATGCGGTCTATCTCAGGGCCGCAAGGAGACTGTAGCGGTCATGGACTTGACCGCTTGACCCAGTCAACCCCCAAACTGACTTAAACTAGTCAAACATCCAGGTGGTCTCCCAAAGGACCGTCAGGAAAACCATGGCGGTCAAGGCTAGGACCGCTAGCCCGAACCGACTTAAAATCATCGAACCGACAAAAATAGAGCGTAGCGGTCATCTACTGAACCACTAGGACTAGCCTTGCGGTCTATCGCGTGACCGCTTGGCCAAACTGACATTCTAGACACTGCTAAGCGGTCTAACAATGGACCACAAGCCAGCCCGAACGGTCTATCGAATGACTGCTTAGACCCAACCAACATTAAAATCGACATAGACCAAAACGTTCACCTACTGGACCACTGGAAGCACCCAAAGAGTCACTGGTACGACCGCTTAGGCATCATGGCGGGTAAAACAGGGGAATGGCCGAATCCGGCCATTCCACGCCCCGTTCGCTTCTAAACGAAGGGGAAACAACCCTAATAGCCAAATAAACATTCCACAGACTGGAAGGGGTCCAAACGACACCAAAAACACAAGAAACGGGCGATTCTACCTAATCGACCCAAAATGAATCACATGGGTTCCCGGGCTCATACCGGTCCCAAATGATAACCAATCGCAATAAAACTAGCAGAAATGAAATGCTAACACGCCAGGGGTTCAAATGAAACTAATCTAGTGAGAAACCGTCGCCGAAAGAGGCGAACTCGTCTCACACCTCCCGAACATGCTTTTACCCCAAACGAAGCCAAGCCCGCTCATTCTCACACCGTTTAGCTCGAAATCACGGGGGAACGTAGAAGAAGAATAGGGCGTCCATCTCCCTACCTCCACTGAACTTCTAGTGCGCCAAAACGACTAAACCACGCCGAAAACCATCTCATGAGCCCATCACGTCGGCTTTGAATCCACCGAGGAATCGCGCCAACGCCACGCTCCATTCGT
This sequence comes from Amorphophallus konjac, assembly GCA_022559845.1. Classification (NCBI taxonomy): domain Eukaryota; kingdom Viridiplantae; phylum Streptophyta; class Magnoliopsida; order Alismatales; family Araceae; genus Amorphophallus; species Amorphophallus konjac. The sequence continues at coordinate 196,164,138 of CM040126.1, read as the reverse complement.
CGCCCCATCATGCGTCAGACCAACTCCACGACGTCCCTGCCTCATCCACCTCGCCACGGTAGTGCGCCCCGTGGAGAGAGGAGAAGAGAGGAGAGAGAACGTGAGAGAGAGAAGTGAGTGGCGGTGAGGAGAGAGGAAGGAGAAAGAAAGAAGAAATAGAAAAGGAAATTAGGAAATTTTGTAATTTCCGTAAAATCTAATTTTTAGCCTGAAAATGCACTAATTCAGAAAAATACGAAAAAAATAGTCTAAACGATCCTCGGAAGGAGCACAACGCAATTGTACCGTCCTCGAGTCGATGAATGCAACTGTGAACTCTCCACTGGGTTTCGTAACTAGTACGAGAGAAAAACTCGCGTGGATCGTAAAACATAACTCAGGAACCACAAAAGTGATCTAAAAGCTCTCCGATAAGGATCCGAAAGACCCAAAATATTATAGGTGTTATCTCTATCCCATAGAGAGATGATTGCGGTCATAATAGGGGTCGCGTCCATTAACGCGCAAGCACGATATGCCATGTTAATATACTAACGCGCAAGTCAGATATGTCACGTTCTTATATTGACGCGTCAGTTATTCACACCGCGTTATTGCTCTGTGAAACATATCAAACCTTGTTTATTTCCCATGATATATATATACTAATAGGCATGCCCTATCTTAGTGGTTTCACTTCCTAATTATGTCATGACTGCATATTTAGTGTTAGTATGCTTTTCAAAGTTTAATTTCATTATATGTGATAATTTCATGCCAAAACCTTATAGTTTTGTACTTAAAAGGTTTCATGACTTGGTCACACTTTGTTTTAATTCGTTCCTTCTCATCTCTATTTCTATTTTATAAGATCACATATAGCGCGTATTCCGATACATGGCTATTAGTTACATTTTGCACATGATAGGCACATTCTCTCGGATTTGGGATCCTCTCTGTTGGATATTCCTTCTGCCGGACTAGGTGATCATGTTTCAAGACCTCCGTAAGACTCCGCGAGCCTGGGATTCCAACTAGGATGTTGAGCTGGTTGAACCATAAAACCCAAAAGTTAAGGAGTACTTCATGTTTTCCACGTTTTCTGTGAACTGACATGATCGGGCCCTACTCTTCAGTCGCGTCAATTACTTATCACGGTGGTTACTATGGTCGTGTTATTGTTCAGCCATAGATTTCTTCCTGCGTCGACCTGACTTTCTTTTTGCGTCAACTCTCTTTTTGATCATGGGCTATTGTTATACCGCGTTAATGAATTATTGCGACCCTTAAACCTGTCGTGTTAATGAAAATTTGTCCAACCCGAGGTCTGACCCAAGGGTTGAACTTGTTCTGCTCTTAGATGGTCTTCTGATTATCGAGAACCCAACACCTTGTTTAATAAGCCATTTATAAATTATAGAAATCTATGAATGTACAATTATGCTGCCAAAATTCCTCCGTGGCATAATATTCAATTAATTCATCCTTGAACTCTCATGATTTCTATTTTGTTGCATTCTTACCTTGGTATTTGTTATCATGAACCTATTGTTTGAAGTTTATATTATTGTCCTGCATTTATATTTCTTGATTTATAACGTGAAGATGCAAGAGCGGGTACGGACAGTGTCCAAGGGTTAGACACTAGCCCCGACACTAGCCCCCTCGGCGGATGGCAGGAAACATATTGTAAACCATGGGGTATCATGAACACTGATGTCGCATTGCACCGAGAGTACTTTTTTTATAAACGGGTGAAATCTACGACGCTCACGATGAAATTATTACATTCATGTTACATGACTTGCTAGTGCATAGCCTTTATGGTTATGAAAAGAACATTCTAAGAGATTATGGGTCCCAGTTGGTAGCTGCGAGCGGCTGATAAGGCTAGCCGAGTGGTCGACCATGGTAAGACGTGTATTGTCTGGGGACTCGTGTGCATTGGTCGTGACGTCGTCGACCAGGTTGCTGTGATAGCAAGTGGCACTTGGTTGCCTTGGGGTCATGTGCTGTGAATTGCTCAGGTTGTGTCCCGTGGCTCTGTGGTAAGAGTGGAATCAGGATCGGTAGGAATCCATTCGGAGTAATTGAGATAAGTTGGGATTGGATTACAATGGACTATGCATGTGTATGGTGGTTCCTTGAAGGGACGTTGGCGTTGGATGGTGATCCTTGGTTCGTGACCAGCATGGGATGATTCCCCTGTAAGTCTGAGTCAAGTGAGGTGAGGACCGAAGATTTTGAGATCTTCTCATTTGGTTTTTCCGTGCTCCCCTGAGAGGGTAGAGTTGGCATGAGGATAGGTCTGGATGCGGTATCCAAGTGAGGATTGACTCGAGATGTGGTGTTAGTCTGTGCGGGAGTCCACGGATGGCCTGACGAGATTTGGAATGTGCCCTTCAGATCTGGTGAAGGACCAGGAAAGAAGGAAGAAGCTGAGCAAGTGAAGGTTTCCCGTTGACGAGTAGATGGTGACCGGCAATTGGTCTTTCACAAACAGAAGATGCTGGTTGTAGCGGCTCAAGAATGGTGAGAGTCGTGTGCAAGCGAGGTCTTTGGTGGTCGTTTCCGTGATGTGCTTTTTCGGATGGGATCTGGGCTTTATCGAAGTTTGAGTTCTGACAGAGTTGGTCCCATGCTGTTGTTTACGTTCGGCTTGCCAGGTGTGAGATAGTCCTTGGCGTGGAGCCGACGGATTTGTGGCGGTCAGCTGGTAGAGAGGCTGACGTTTATTTGGTCCGCCGACCATGGTTTGATTGATGGCTGTTTCTTGTAACGAGGGCTGTGTCTCCTCGGTGATCGAGATTGTGGCAGCGGTGCTGTGGTTGGATTTCGTTGTAGCTGTGGTGATGCCAAACTTGTGTCCTATTGTGTTATGCCTGCTCTGATGATCGATGTGTGATGGGTCATGAGCGAGACATTGCTCGTGATTAAGGTCTGGTTGTATCCCTCAAGATCTGTGTTTTCATGAGAATCGAGATTTTCTGTGCTGGGGCTCTGACAACATTGTCTGTTGGTTAAGGTGTTCTCCCCCTGTGGCTTGGTGCTTGCCTTGAATTTTGACGATGAAATTTGTTTATGGGGGGGAGGCTGTAATGTCCTAGATTTTTTGGATATTTGATCGGATCAGGATCCATGGGTTTCGGATCGCTTTTGTGGGTCTCGGATTGAGTTTTACGGCTTACGCGTGTTTTTGCCTGTCGAACCTTCGAAATCCTGTGTAGGGTGAACCACTATGTTCTCCGACTCCGAGAGATTACCAGCGCGTTGTGCACTTTCCGAGGATCGTAGGGAGTATTTTTAACTATTTTTATTTTTTTTTCAAAAAATCCATATTTTCTATATACTTAGCCTCCCCTCTCTTTCATCTCATTTCTCACTCTCTCCTTCTCTCTTCTCACGCTCTCTCCTCTCTCCCTCTCTTCTCCGACGGCCGACGGAGGCGGATGGGGGTGAGGCGGCGAGGTTTGTGGGGTGGGGGACGGTGAGGACGGGTCGAGGATTGAGGGACGGAGGCGCGGCGAAGCACGGGTGCGTGTTCGGGTTCCCGATGGTGGTTCACGGGCATTTCGCGATGGAACGGCATGCACGCACGTCAAATCTTCGGTGAAGATAGAGGGATGGATCCTTAACCCTTTTACTTCCTTTCCCCATGTTTTATAGGCTGAGGCGAGGCCGAGAGTGGGCTTATTTCACACCAGGGTCAAAATCGCATGTTTGGGGTGAGCGACAGTTTTCGGCCGATTCGATGCCCGATTGTGGTTTTGATTTGGTTTTTCGATAGTAGGAATGTCTGGGGATGAATTCCCTTTGTTTCCCCCTTCGTAGAGAGGTGAATGGGGCGTTGAACCGAGCTCACGGTGGAGCTTGGTCCGTCTCCATGAAACGCAGGAGACGGCCACATTGGTGGCCGTGTGAGCCCTGGTCTGGGCGGCCAAGACCCTGGCCATCTAGGGGTGTTGGGCGACCAGGACCCTGGCCGCCCTCTCCCATGAAGGCCCTGGTTTGGGCATCCAGGTCGATGGCCGCCTAGCCCTCTGGGCGGCCAAGGTTGTGGCCGCCTAGGCCAAGGGTTGCCTAGGTGCTGGGCGGCCAAGAGGTTGGCCGCTCAGCCCAGTCTACCCTCGGGCCGCCGTGTTCCACATTTTCTTGTCCGAAGGTGTTCGTATGCTATAAGGCTTCATGAAAGAAGTGTCCGCGTGATTCTTCGTGACCTTGGAGGTACCGTGTTACCTTGATTGGCATGCCCGTGGGTTTTGTGGGTCCAGGTGACCCCATGTGTTCCAGGCTTTTGTGCTTTTGCTAGATCGAGTTGCCGTGAGGCGGTGTAAGTACGAAGGGCTTTCCCCACACGACGTGTGTTTCTCCAAAAAGTGATTTCCGTGTGGGCCAGGCGTATGGCCTTGGACTGTGAGTCCACTCTCCCAGCTTGGGGCTGGAGGTCTCTTGAGTTCCCTTTTTTAGAGAATGGTCTCGGCGGTTGTGAACTGCCTCGCGAGTCATCGTACCGTGGTTCCAGACCTAGGGTTAGGGCAGATTGACGGCATGAAGCTGTCCCCGTATGACGGTCTTGACCTGAGTCGAGTGACTCAAGGACTATTGGGTTAGTAGGTTTAGAAGGTTGTCCCAAGTCTCGTGGCCTTGAGCCACCAGTTACTCCGTGTTACTCGCAATGGGTGCGTGTGTGACTTTTCGTGTTCATGTTCAGTGACCTCCCACTGGTCGTAGCCTTCTTACAGCACGTGTGTGCTGACCCACTCGAGAGTGGTGGAGTGGCTTACCCGAGAGAGACGGTGTTTAGGCTAGTTATCGTAGGGCCCCTCGCCTTTCCAGCCTGCGTCCGGGCTGGGAGGGGGAACCAGCTAGAGGACTCGACTTAGAGTGGATGGTATATGTGTGCACACATGGCTGGGGACATCGGACCCGCGCTGACGAGCGTGACCCCAGCTAGTCCTTGTTGAGTGTTCTATGGTTACTAGTACGGTGTCTCAGTTTCCACTTGGGGCGAGTAGGGAGACACCTGAGGCTGCAGACTAAGTCGTCAGTGGACGCATCCGGCCTTGCTTCTGGTGGGCAGTGCTCCCGTCACGTGGCGTGAGTTTCTGGTGACTTGAGTTTCCATTCCCTTCTGCAAGACGTGGTTTACGCATAGTTTTCGGGTGTTTCCCGAGGTCGAGGTCTAGAGTTTGTGGTGAGCGTCACCAAGGGTTTTTCCCCAGACGGTCTTAGGTCCATGACTGCGAGGTCGTGATTGTTCTCAGACCGCGTGGTCTTGGGCTAGGCCTTCGTCTGTGAGGACCGGTCTCCATGACAGTGGTGTCGTGATGGTTCTCCTAGCAGTGCAGCCAGAGGTTTTCCTATTAGTATGGTAGTCCCCCGATTGTGAGATCGGGGTGTATTTTCTGGTACAGTAGGAGTAGCTGTAGAGCTGAGTTTTTACCGGCCACCGTGGTTGCTATTCCTGCTGTTGTTGTTACTTTTTGCTTCCCCCATTGTTTACGGTTCGGGTTCCGCGGGACCGCTACTGAGCTAGTGATAGGAAGCTCACCCCTGCTTTTCAGGTGTGGTGGTTCTTCCTCGAGGTTCGAGGGTGCTGCACAGAGGTTCTTAGTTGTCAACCCACCGGGCCGAGTGTTCTCTCGGTGTTGGGTATGTTCTTCTGCCTTAGACTGTACTTTAGTTGGACTGAACTCTGTTATAGTTAGATCATTTATTTTTGTTAATTATTGAATTGTCCTGCTTTATTTCCTATTTCTTTGTACCTCCACACTCCTTTTAGCCCTTCCGAGCCCTCCGGCTTGTGGGCGGCGGGCCATGATTCGAATGGTATAGGGTCACTCTCGGTATCAAGATCTTGGGTCGTTACAGTTGGTATTAGAGCGGTGGTTGTGGTTGTACATAAGAATTAGAGATATTGCAGTGATCAGAGTCCATAAGGTCCAGTACAGTCGGCAGCTGGCATAGGGTTCGTGTTTGTTTTCCACTTGGTTTCTCTCGTAAGAGCTTGAGTGCGCTGCGTTGGCACTGTGAAAGTGGTTGCTATTCTTGTTGGAGTGCCGGTGTGGGGCCCTAGGGATGTGATAGAGAGATTTCTTCCCGATGGGTGGCGGCCCCAGTTGTGCTGCGTTGCGCAGAGGTTATCGACAGGTGTGTCGCTGCGGTGCTACGTTCGAGGTATTTGCTGTAAGGTCAGGTGGCTGGCAAGGATTGTTCATGGTCAAGTGGCTGTGAGCGTGCTCCAAGGGAGCTATTATAGAGGTTGGCCACTCCAGTCTGAGGTTATCCAGCCCCTGAGGTGTTAAGATCGTGGTTTAAGGTGTCAGAGCTGGTGCTCTAGTCGAGAGTTGTGTTCGAAAGATGCTGTGAAGGTGGTCTGACGGAACGCTTAGCAAGTGTTGTCGGAGGAGCTGACCTGATGGTAGCATGCTTGGTGCCGAAAGCTATGGTTCCCATCATGCACAAGATTCGAGGTCAGGTTGAGCGAGGAGATCTCCCGATTTGTAGGAAGTATGTTGATTCTCCTTTGGTCGGAGAGAATCACATTTGGCTAAGGTTCGTCATCTTGCATTGTGTGTCAGGATTGGTTGGCCTCCTCGTGTGTGCCATGAAGTCCATGTGAGATCAGTCCTGTGTCTTGGCAAGGTGGTTGCCTGTGAGAAGTCGTGCCCATTTCCCTTGTTGTGTAAGGGTGTTGGTTCTATTCCGGGAGGATGAGTGCCGGTTGGGCGATGTTCGTGAGAATTTACGGCTGGGGTTGTGGTTCCCGATGTGTTGGGGATCGGAGCCTACATAATTGCAGGAGGATTGCTAGACTAGCGAGAGAGTCTATGCTCTGGGTTCGAGGTAACCATGTTTTCCTCACCCTGCTATTCAGAGTTAGCCAGCTGAGTTGAGGATCGTCAGGATGGCGGATCCCGAGTTGTCATTATAGCGGCTATGTGCGTGGATCAGATTGCGCAGCGAAAGCCTGGTGGGCCCATGACCCACAGGTCCAGGATCGTAGCGTTGGTTGCTACGGGCAGATTCCTGAGGATGCGTAGGGCATGGTAGGATTGGTTCCTCGGTGTGAGACGCGTTGTTGCCGTGCCATTGCTTGAGATATTGTGGTTGTAGCACTGGCAGGATGGAGAATTGGGGAAATATGTTGGCAAGTGCACCGCATGAGTACCCTATTTTTGTGTTGGAAGTTGTGTTCTCAGATGAGGTCATGTTCTAGAGAAGTGATCTCTGAGAGATTATGGGTCCCAATTAGTAGCTGCGAGCGACTGGTAAGGCTATTCGAGTGGTCGACCATGGTAAGACGTGTATTGTCTGGGGACCCGTGTGCATTGGTCGTGACGTCGTCGACCAGGTTGCTGTGATAGCAAGTGGCACTTGGTTGCCTTGGGGTCGTGTGCTGTGAATTGCTTAGGTTGTATCCTGTGGCTCTATGGTAGGAGCGGAATCGAGATCGACAGGCATCCATTCACAGTAATTGAGATAAGTTGGGATTGGATTACAATGGACTATGCATTTGTATGGCGGTTCCTTGAAGGGACGTTGGCGTTGGATGGTGATCCTTGGTCTGTGACCAGTATGGGATGATTCCCCTGTAAGTCTGAGTCGAGTGAGGTGAGGATCGAAGATTCCGAGATCTTGTCATTTGGTTTTTCCGTGCTCCCCTGAGAGGGTAGAGTTGGCATGAGGATAGGTCTGCATGCGGTATCCAAGTGAGGATTGGCTCGAGATGTGGTGTTAGTTTGTGCGGGAGTCAACAGATGGCCTGACGAGATTTGGAATGTGCCCTTCAGATCTGGTGAAGGGCCCGGAAAGAAGGAAGAAGCTGAGCAAGTGAAGGTTTCCCGTTGACGAGTAGATGGTGACCGTCAATTGGTCTTTCACAGATAGAAGATGCTGGTTGTAGCGGCTCGAGAATGGTGAGAGTCGTGTGCAAGCGAGGTCTTTGGTGGCCGTTTCTATGATGTGATTTTTCCGGATGGGATCTGGGCTTTGTCGAAGTTTGAGTTCTGACAGAGTTGGTCCCGTGCTGTTGTTGGTGTTCGGCTTGCTAGGTGTGAGAAGGTCCTTGGCATGGAGCCGACGGATTTGTGGCGGTCAGCTGGTAGAGAGGTTGATGTTTATTTGGTCCGCCGACCATGCGTTGATCGATGGCTGTTTCTCGTAACGAGGATTGTGTCTCCTCGGTGAGCGAGATTGTGGCAGCGGTGCTGTGGTTGGATTTCGTTGTGGCTGAGGTGATGCCAGACTTGTGTCCTTTTGTGTTATGCCGGCTCTGATGATAGATGTGTGCTGGGTCATGAGTGAGGCGTTGTTCATGATTAAGGTCTGGCTGTGTCCCTCGGGATTTGTGTTTTCATGAGAATCGAGGTTTTCTGTGCTGGGGCTCTGACATCATTGTCAGTTGGTTAAGGTGTTCTCCCCCCGTGGCTTGGTGCTTGTCCAGAATTACGCGGATGAAATTTGTTTAAGGGGGGAGGCTGTAATGTCTTGGGTTTTTCAGATATTTTATCGGATCAGAATCCGTCGGTTTCGGATCGCGTTTGTGAGTCCCGGATTGAGTTTTACGGCTTACGCGTGTTTTTGCCTGTCGAACCTTTGGAACCCCGTGTAGGGTGAACCGTTGTGTTCTCTAACTCCGGAATGTTACCAACACATTGTGCGCTTTTTGAGGATCGTGGGGAGTATTTTTCCTTATTTTTTGTATTTTCAAAAAAATTTGGATTTTCTATATACTTAGCCTCCTCTCTCTCTCTCCTCTCATTTCTCACTCTCTCCCTCTCTCTTCTCACGCTCTCTCCTCTCTCCCTCTCTTCTCCGACGGTCGATGGAGGCAAGTGGGGGTGAGGCGGTGAGGTTCGTGGGGCGGGGGAAGGCGAGGATGGGTCGCGGATCGAGGGATGGAGGCGCGGCAAAGCTCAGGTGCGAGTTCGGGTTCCCGACGGTGGTTCGCGGGCGTTTTACAACGGAACGGCGTCCACGGCACGTCAAATCTTCGGTGGAGGTAGGGGGATGGATCCTTTACCGTTGTACTTCCTTTCCCCGCATTTTATAGGCCGAGGCAAGGCCGAGGGTGGGATTATTTCACGTCGGGGTCAAAATCACATGTTTGGGGTGAACGGTGGTGTTTGGCCGATTCGAGGCCCGATTGTGGTTTTGATTTGGTTTTTCGATAGTAGGAATGTCTGGGGTTGAATTCCCCTTGTTTTCGGCTTCGCAAGGAGGCGAATGGGGGCGTGGAACCAAGCTCACGGCGGAGCTTGGTCCATCTCCGTGAAACACAGGAGACGGCCACATTGGTGGCCGTTTAAGCCCTGGTCTGGGCGGCCAAGACCCTAGCCGCCCAGGTCACTGGGCGGCCAAAAGTCTGGCCACCCAGGGGTGTTGGGCGACCAAGACCCTGGCCACCCTCACCCATGAAGGCCCAGGTCTGGGCGGCTAGGTCGATGGCCGCCCAGGCCAAGGGTTGCCCAGGTGCTGGGCGGCGACTGGTGTGGCTGCCCAGGCCTCTGTGCGGCCAAGTGGTTGGCCGCCCAGCCCAGTCTGCCCCCAGGCCACCGTGTTCTGCATTTTCTTGTCACGAGGTGTTCGTATGCGATAAGGCTTCATGGAAGAAGTGTCGGCATGATTCTTCATGACCATGTAGGTACCGTGATTCTTCATGAAAGCTATTTCTATGTGGGCCAAGCGTATGGCCTTGGACTGTGAGTCCACTCTCCCAGCCTGGGGTTGGAGGTCTCTTGAGTTCCCTTTTTGAGGGAATGGTCTCGGTGGTTGTGAACTGCCTCGCGAGTAATCGTACCGTGGTTCCAGACCTAGGGTTGGGGCAGATTGATGGCATGAAGCTGTCCTTGTACGATGGTCTTGACCCGAGTCGAGTGACACAAGGACCATAGGGTTAGTAGGTTTAGAAGGCTGTCCCGAGTCTGGTGGCCTCTAGCCACCTATTACTCCGTGTTACTCGCAATGGGTGCATGTGTGACTTTCTGTGTTCACGTTCAGTGACCTCGCACTAGTCGTAGCCTTCTTACAGCACGCGTGTGCTAACCCACCAGGGAGTGGTGGAGCGGCTTACCCGAGAGAGATGATTTTTAGGCTGGTTACCGTAGGGCCCCTCGCCTTTGCAGCCTGCGTTCGGGCTGGGGGGGGGGACCAGCTAGAGGACCCGACTTAGAGTAGATGATCTGTGTGTGCACACGTGGCTGGGGATGTCGGACCTGCGCTGACGAGCGTGACCCCAGCTCGTCCTTGTTCAGTGTTCTGTGGTTACTAGTGCGGTGTCTCAATTTCTACTCGGGGAGAGTAGGAAGACACCTGAGACTACAGACTAAGTCGTCAGTGGACGTATCCGGCCTTGCTTCTAGTGGGCTATGATCCCGTCAGGTGGCGTGATTTTCTGGTGACTTGAGTTTCCGTTCCCATCTGCGAGATGTGGTTTACGCGTAGTTTTCGGGTGTTTCCCGAGGTCGAGGGTTAGGGTTTCCGATGAGCATCACCAAGGGTTTTTCCCCTGATGGTGTTAGGTCTACGACTGCGAGGTCGTAATTGTTCCCAGACAGCGTGGTCTTGGGCTAGGCCTTCGTCTGTGAGGACCGGTATCACGATAGTGGTGTCGTGATGGTTCTCTTGGTAGTGTAGCCAGAGGTTTTCCTATTAGTCTGGTAGTCCCTCGGCTATGAGATCGGGGCGTATTTTCTGATATAGTGGGAGTAGCTGTAGAGCCGACTTTTTACTGGGAACTGTGATTGTTGTTCCTGCAGTTGTTGCTGCTTTCCGCTACCGCCGTTGTTTACAATTGGGGTTCCATGGAACCCCTACTAAGTCAGTGATAGGAGGCTCACCCCTATTTTTCAGGTGTGGCGGTTCTTCCTTGAGATTCGAGGGTGTTGCGTGGAGGTTCTTAGTTGCCAGCTTGCCGGGCCGAGTGTTCTCTCGGTGTTGGGTACGTTCTTCTGCCTTACAATGTACTTTAGTTGGACTGGACTCTATCGTAGCTATATCATTTATTTCTGTTAATTGTTGAATTATCTTGCTTTATTTCATATTTCTTTGTACCTCCACACTCCTTTTAGCCCTTCCGAGCCCTCCGACCCGTGGGCAGCAGGCGAGGATTCGAACGGTATCGGGTCACTCCCGGTATCTGGATCTTGGGTCGTTACAGTTTATTTTCTCTGGCACCTCATTTCCATAATGGCCGCAAATCGTGCGAACTGGGAAGCTATACAACAAACTATTGCGGGTCTTACCCAGGCCCTTCAAACTGTGGCCCAAGCTGGGGCAAGGGCTGGCGCAAGGGCTGGCGCCGGTGATCTACACAGGAACTTCCGGAGTATGAATCCTCGGCGATTCTCAGGTTCCTCTAACCCATACGAAGCTGAAAATTGGATCGACGAGATGGACCAGATTTTTAATGTCATGCAATGCTCGGACCATGAAAAGCTCTTACTCACCATATTTCAACTCAATAAAGATGCATGTACCTGGTGGAAGGCCAGTTCGGCTCATCTACAAAATGCTCAATTCACGTGGGAAGAGTTTCTTGAACTCTTCCAAGCAAAATATTTCTCTGAGCATGTCAAGGAGAGGAAGGCGGCAGAATTCACGTCCCTTCAGCAAGGGATGATGATTGTAGCCGAATATGAACTTCAATTCTTAAGGCTGGTACCATATGCTCCTCACCGGGTTAGCACAGACCTATTAAAGGCTAATCGATTCATGGACAGATTAAGGCTCATCTTTTTAAATCAACTTGGACCTCAAAATATCTGAACATATACGGAGATGGTCCACAGGGCTCATTTATGTGAGAGGACTTTGGAGAAGGTGGAGAAATTCAGGGGTAGAGATGAAAAGCTGAGCCGAGAACATGATAGGCGAGAGGAAAAAGATGAAAAGTTTAGCATTACAGAGGATTACGAATCCCATAACAACAAGAAGAGGTACCGCAACGGGAATGGTAATGGAAAAAGGAATGGTAACGGTAATGGCAAGAACAAAAGAGTCAATGAAGAAGAAGAGAAGCAAGTCATGCTGGCTTGCACGTTTTGTGAAAAATTTGGTCATTCGGCTGAAGAGTGTTGGAAGGGTCTAGGTGCTTGTCTCCGATGTGGAAGCCGGGAGCATCGCGTGCCCACATGCCCCCTCATAAAGGAACAATCTTCAAGGGACACTGATCGTCGTAGTCGGCAAGGCCGACTAAATGCTATCTTGGATGGTGAAGGTAAAACGGTTAAAGGTACAATCCTAATCTAATCTCATTCAGCCTTATTTCCCCAAGCTGTTTAATTGTTGGAAATACACTCTCCATAAATCCCATACAATGAATTTGAGGACCAAATTCTTTTTTAGTGGGGGAGGGTATTACACCCCAAAATTTTATAGGATTTTTCAAGGATTAAATAAAATTAATAAGCATTAAATAGGCTTAAGTGGGCTTAGCCATTCAAAGCCAAGTAATTTAAAAACCCAATTATTAATTAGGTAAATGGACCCACTTAAAACAAGCCCATAAACCAAATTCTAAGCCTTTAGGCCCAAGCCCACCTAAAAGAGACGTAATTGGATATATTCCCTATTTTTATTAGATAATTAGGGGATAATTAGAAGGGAGAATTTGACTAAAATTCAAATTCATAGAGAAGGCCTGAACGCGCCCAGGCGATACACCGCGTTAATGAAGAACGCGGTACTGCTGATGACCGCGATACTCTTACGGAACCAGAGTGTAGTAAAACATGGAAAGATTAGATTTTTCTCCATGAGTGGCCATGGATCGATGCCATCTCGAAGGGAAAATTGGTCTAGGACTCTTGTGGATCGACTCTAACCCCAATAAGGACTCCTAACTCGATCTAATCCCTCAACCCTAGACCAACTCTATAAATAAGACTCAGGATCGACCTACACGAACCCTCGTTTTGGCTCGCCTAGTTTGATGGTAAGATGATGATATTTCGTGTTAGTCCTTTGAAACTTTTTGCTCCTTTTAGTTTTATCTAACTTCCCTCCAAACCCCCTGCTAGGAGATCAAGCCCTTGAGAAGTTAGAAGCCCCGAAAGTCACTAGTTCTCTACAAACCGCACTGGAACAAGTGGATTTCTCTGAGAAAGATCAAGGATTTAGGAACCCTAATCGAGGTAATTTTGAGTTTGATCTTTAGAACTAATTATTCCTTTTTATGTCTTCTCACTACCCTCCAAATTTCGTGCTAGGAAGCCAAGAGGTTAAGGAGATAGAACCGCTGGAAGTTGGAGGTTCCACGCAAGACGCGTAGGAACAAGGACCTTCTTCCAGTAACAAATTTAAAGTCTAGGGATCAAATTAAAGGTATGTTATCTCATGACTGCCTTAAATAACATGTTAGGAACAAAATCCCTCTGTTAGCTCATGTTTTCATGTATTATACACGGAGTATTTTATGTTTTTCCATGACTGCGCAATAGGGTTTTTATTGTATGCTATCCATGAAACTTTAGCTAAAAGATTATAAGTTTATGATAATTACATGAGTTCCATGCCTTATTTCCATCATAGCATGCTTTCCCTACTAGTTCCCTGTTAGTTCCATGTTTTTTGACCATAGGAAGTAGCCCTGCAAGGTCGGTATTATCTTGTCTCACAGAGAGATGATTGCGATCGTAACAGGGGTCGCGTCCATTAACGCGCAAGCACGATATGCCACGTTAATATACTAACGCGCAAGTCAGATATGTCGCGTTCTTATATTGACGCGCCGGTTACTCACGCCGCGTTAATGCTCCGTGATACATATCAAACCTTGTTTATTTCCCAAGATATATATATATATATACTAATATGCATGCCCTATCTTAGTGGTTTCACTTCCTGATTATGTCATGACTGCATATTTAGTGTTAGCATGCTTTTCAAAATTTAATTTCATTATATGTGATAATTTCATGTCAAAACCTTATAGTTTTGTACTTAAAAGTTTCATGACTTGGTCACACTTTGTTTTAATTCGTTCCTTCTCATCTCTATTTTTGTTTTATAAGATCACATATAGCGCGTATTCCGGTACGTGGCTATTAGTTACACTTTGCACATGGTAGGCACATTCTCTTGGACTTGGGATCCTCTCCGTCGGATATTCCTTCTGCCGGACTAGGTGATCATGTTTCAAGGCCTTCGTAAGATTCCGCGAGCCTAGGATTCCCATTAGGACGCCGAGCTGGTTGTACCCAAAAACCCAAAAGTTAGAGAGCACTTCGTGTTTTTCACGTTTTCGGTGAAATGACATGATGATGCGGGACGAGACTCGAACGGGCTAAGACTTACGACCGACTCGAAGTGCGGCCAGCACTTGCATGCTAAAGGCAGGCCGGGCGGCTGACCTTTATGGCGTGATCCGGGTGGAGACGTTTCTCAACAAGAAACTTGCTCTAGCTTTACAATCGTCCCTGCGAGGGAAGCGCGGGATTGCAGCGGTTATGGAACCACTATCGCCTAGGGTGTTCCAGTTCGGGCTCGGCGCTTGTAGACCCTGGTAAATTAAAGGACTAGAAAGTCTGAATAAATTAAAAACAATAAATTAAACAAGGCCCAGACCTTGTACATAACCCTCTTACGTCCTAAAAAGTCTTACAAAAAGGATTCATGGACCCTACCATTATATGATAATAAATTTAAGAATAACATGTTATTTTTAAGTAGGTATTTAATGTACAACATAATTTTAATCGAATTAAGAATCATTAAATCTCGAAGAAAATGTCAATTTATATTTTATTACCAATTTAGAAATTTTAATATTTCACATTTATTACATTATAATCTTATTAGAAGGGAGAAGGATATATATATAAGATTTAATTACATTAAAGATATGTAAAAGATAAAAGAATGAGTATATATGTAATTTTGGTTCTTTCAAGGGGATTGAGAAATGGCCAAAACTCAATTGACGTCTCTTTGCGCAGGCGTATCCAATGTGAAAAGCGACTTAACACAAGTCGTTATTTATAAATTAGTGAAAATCAAATAAAGTATTTAACTAAAGAGTTATATAGATGGTAGGGATATAAACATAATAAAAGTCTTTTGGAAGGTCAAGGAGAAATGCCAAAGGAAATTGACGCCATCACCTTGGGCGTGTATTTCAAATGTGACGACTTAATAAAAGTCGTTATTTTATTCTAAAATGAATAGTGCCCATTTTTGAATTAAAGAATTTTGGAAAACTAATTATATAGAAAAATAGAGAAAAATAGAAAACTCGTACCCCTAAAATTTTCCATCAAGATTATATCAAGAAAAAAAGATAAAAATCCAGAAAGATCGTTACACCTTAAAATAACAAATCAGGGTAAGGTGAATGACGCCTCCGAGGAAGTCGTCATTTAATTTTTGACGACTGTGTATACAAGCGTCATTTATTGAAATAACGTCCCAATATTAGGCGTCATTTACAAATCAAACCGTTGATGTTTGGTTCGAACAAGGATGATATCTGGGTAAGTTGGATTAGGGAAAGGATCAATATGTGGAATAGCTAAAGTCTAATCGGATTCTAAGAAGGAAGTTCTAATTGCTATTCGAACTCCTAGAACCTATTAGGATTCCTTCTCCTATAAATACCCATCCTTCCGTCGAACTTCCTGTTGACAATAGTGATCAAACAAGCCCTACTGTGGAAGTTCATCGTCCTCTTGTTGAAGAACGCAAGAGTTCTTCGTCATCATCTTCTTCTTCCTTTCTACATGAAGGCTTGAAGGGAAGGGGAATGCCGTTCTCCCTCTGCTACTTAAATCCTTTGAACCAAAGGAGCCATCTACCTGCTACTATATTATTCTAAGGTTTTATTGGTTGCCGAAGAAGCCAAGCTGTAGCTTCCCAGCTATTGTTTCTTCATCAAATCACCCAGAAGAAGACTTCTTCTTCCTCCTTTTCTCCTGCAACAAGAAGGGCGCAAGAAGCCATCTTCTTCTTGCTGAAGGAAGGCCGCCGTCTTCCTTGGGGTTTTTTTTCTTTACTATGTGTGAAGACCTCAGCGGCTGAGACATACGTACTTACCAATTAGTACTGCTTGCTACTGTTTTGTCTTCGATTGCTGAAGGGGCTATCATCTTCTTCTGATATCTAGTGAATCGGTTGTGGTTCATCTTCTTCACGTTCAATCAAACATCATCAATCCAAGGTAGGTTTTCTCAAGTGTTAAGCAAAACATATGGTTATTAGGCCATCCGCATGCATGTAGAATTGTTAGCAGTGATATTGATATATCCGTTTTCCCTGATTTCTGTATTTCTTGAAATGACGCCCCAGCTTAAGGCGTTATTTTGATTTAACGCCCATACGAATAGTCGTCAATTGACTAGTTGGTTAATAATATCACATTCAATAATTATGAACCCGTACATGTTAAACTAATGCATGATTATATTACAGAATTCCTGATAGTTTCTTGATTGGACATGAAGTAACGACCATGTCTAGGTCGTCAAATGAATGAACGCCCCTGTAAACAGGCGCCAATTTAGGGATAAAATGTGAAATTATAGAAATAATTGTAATATTCCTGGATATTGAAATGACGACATGTACCCTACCCTTTAATTTGTTATATGACGCCCTTGACTAGGGCGCTGTTTACTGAATTGAAGCTATCATGAAAGGCGTCATTTTTATAAATATCAAAATGGGAAAATATTTATAGATATTAATCTGGATGAAACGACTGAGTGAACAGTCATCATTTATGGAACGGATGACCCTGACAAGGGCGCCAATTCATAAAATAAAGACTTAAGCTCAGGCGCCATTTGACTGATCCTTGATTTTCATGATTTTTATATAACCCTTGTTAATGGGTTATGCTTATCGGCACTATATTTCATTCCGTGAATATAGTCCCATGTTTCACGTTGTGTTATCGATTACCCACTATCTCTCAGTGATAGACGAACTCTCCATAGGACATTCCGTTCCTTTGGACCAGTGACTTTATCATAGAGACCTCCGTGAGACTCCGCTAGCCTTGGATTCCCTCGAGACAGTCGAGCTGGTTGTACCCTTAAAACCTATGTCACTATGTGATTACCATGTCACTCTAAAGAAACATGGTATACCGGCCCTCATGACTTGCTAAAGAGGATGTCATGAGAATACTCTAAATTAATGGAATGGGAAACCATGCCATTAGTGTTCTTATGAATTAGGGGCCATACTTGGGGACCTCAATTCTATCTAGCTTATCATGTCCAAGAACGAGCGACCATCGCTATATGAGCGCTTATTCTTATTATCATGGCGCCCAATTAGGGAGCCGATTTCACCTAGTTTTATCGTTAATCGTGATTGTACCATTATTGTTGTCTTTATACATCATGTTCAATCCTTGAAATTCTATTCCACAAGATCTACCTTAAGATCCCTACAAGCTTATTCCATTGAAACTCTATATTGGCTATAACCATAGTGGATGTCGAAAAATACATGATCAATGCCTGCGCATATAAGGGCCCGATCTGGTCCTGAGAGGAGCACCCGAAAGTACTAGTGCCCATGGGAGTTGTAATGATCACGGTGTGGCATTGCACCGAAGTGCATGACTAGCTTGATTAGACATTCCACAATCTCATACTCGACTTGACATGACATGACTTGCGTGACTCGGAAAGGGTATTTATATACTTGCTTGAAACGTGATAGCCAATTCCCGACATGACATGATGAATATACTTGCTTAAATATCTTGACATTTATTGATATAAGTTCTTGAAAGACTTGCTAGTTCACTCAATTATCTCTTGTTATACTCTCTCTCTCTTGTCGTTTTACGCAAACATGCATAGCTTTATTGCATTCATGTAACATGTAATTTACTTAAAGCAAGCTAGCTCTTGAGATATAATTCCTACTGAGCGTTTGCTCATCCAGTATTTTCCCTATTTTTCAGGTAAGTCCGATGACGAGACTCAATCGGATGGGGAAGGTCAAGAGTGAAGAGATTAGAGCTCTCCGTCTATCCAAGCGTCACTAATCTTATCTTTCTAATTTCTTGAGTCAATCATTGTACTTTTTCCTTTTATTGAGTCTTAGCATTTTCATTTGTAATAGAAGTACTTTGAGGTTGTGATTGAATAAAGGATTGGGTTATCTTTACTTTTACGCACTCTATCTTTGTGTTGAATACACTAACGCTCTGATTGACATGATCGATATAAACTCGTCACGCGTCTCCGAGTTCCTTCCGCGCTCGGGGTGTGACAGTTTTTGTGGTATCAGAGCCTAGGATATTCAATTCCTAGGAAACCCAAGTCCAAGGATAGGTTTAAAACCTTTAACCGGTGAGATTGGGTAGAACCAAGGGTTAAGTTAACTTAGATCAAAACCTTTGAACATAATCACATATTAATATAGTTATTGTAATTGTAGGACAATGGCTGCCGAACGTGCCCAGTGGCGCAACATGCAACGCAGTCTACAAGGCATGACCTAGACACTTCAACAGGTGGCGCAAGGAGGTGCACATCGTGGAGCAGGAAATCTCCACCAAAGCTTCAAGAACATGAACCCTCCTAAGTTCATGGGATCCACTGATCCGGAGGACGCCGAGCACTGGATCTGGGAGACCGAACGTATCTTTCGAGTTATGCAATGCACAGACCAAGAGAAGGTCTTGTTAGCAACATTTCAATTAGAAAGGGACGCCCGCTGCTGGTGGGAGTCGGTGGAAGCCACATTAGATCAAGGACAAGTTACTTGGGAGGCGTTTGTTGAACATTTCAACAACAAATATTTTTCAGACCGAGTCCAAGAGAAGAAGGCCGCCGAGTTCGCCGCACTTAAACAACGATCTTTGACGGTAGCTGAGTATGAGGCACAATTTTCTAGGTTGTCTCGATATGCTAAACATCTAATTAGTACCGAGAAGATGAAAGCTAGGAGATTCCTAAATGGGCTCAGACCCCAATATATCACACAGCTGGCACCGATGGACATACAGGTCTATTCGGAGATAGTACGCCGAGCTCAGTTACTAGAAGACGCCACAGAGCTATCTGATAGGATCCGTGGGAAGGATAAGAAGGAACAAGTCACTAGTTCGGGTTCCTTCAAACCCAATTTCAAGAAGAGGCCGAGTAATGGAGGTACTCCCTCCCAAGAGCAAAAGTTCAAGAAGACCAAACCTTTCTCCATCACCACTACACCTTCTAAGGTGATATGTAAGCATTGTGATAAGGCCGGACATAAGGCCGAAGAATGTTGGAGGAAACTTGGAGCGTGTCTCCGTTGTAGGAGCCGTGATCATCGGATTCCCGACTGTCCCCTACTCAATGATCAAGTCGGTGATGGAAAGCGCCCGGTGACAAAGAATGTACGTCTCCAAGCTATTAAGGAGACAGAACAAGACGAAGGCGGTCTAGTGGAAGGTACATTGAAAGTTTGTTCCAAGTCTGCATATGTCTTATTCGATACTGGTGCCTCACATTCTTTTATTTCTAAGAAGTTTGCTAATCCATTACCCATGGAACCGGAATGAATGAAATTAGTTCTTTTAACTCCTCTCGGAAGTGAAGTTGACCTTGCTCACCATTATCAAAACTGTGAAGTATTGGTAAAGGGAAGAAACCTTCCTATCGACCTCATATGTTTAGACCTAAAGGAATATGATGTCATATTGGGAGCGGATTGGTTATCCAAGTATCAGGCGACTGTGGATTGCCGTAATAGCAAAATTACTTTCAAAGACTTCCCGGAACTGGTCTATACTAGCCCTAAGAATCGGAGCAAGTCACCTCTTATTTCGGCTCTCCGAGCCAACAAACTAATAAGGAAAGGATGTGTATCTTTCCTTGCGTTTGTCACTATTAAGGAGACTAAGGAAACTAAGCTAGAAGAAATCCCAGTGTGTAAGAATTTCCAGACGTATTTCGGAAGATTTGCCTGGATTACCTCCACAACGAGAAGTGGCCTTCACCATCGATTTGATCCCTGGTGCTGGTCCAGTTTCTAAGGCACCATATAGGATGTCCCCCGCCGAACTCAAGGAGTTAAAAGAACAATTAATGGAACTTCTAAAGAAGGGATTTATTAGACCAAGCACTTCCCCGTGGGGAGCACCTGTGCTATTTGTAAAGAAGAAGGATGGATCCATGAGGTTATGCATCGACTATCGACAGTTGAATCATCTTACTATCAAGAACAAGTATCCACTGCCGAGAATCGATGAATTATTTGATCAAATATCTGGATCCAATTATTTCTCGAAGATTGATCTCAGGTCGGGATATCACCAACTAAGGATCAAAGATGAGGACATTTATAAGACCGCATTCAGAAGCAGGTATGGGCACTATGGATTTGTTGTTATGCCTTTTGGACTAACAAATGCCCCTGCTGCCTTTATGCAATTGATGAATAGTATATTCAGGCCTCATCTAGATCAATTCATAGTGGTTTTCATTGATGATATACTAATCTATTCAAAAACCAAGGAAGAGCACGAGGAGCATTTGAGGATTGCATTACAGATATTGAGGATGAATCAGTTATATGCAAAGCTCAGTAAATGTGAATTTTGGTTAGAAGAAGTATCTTTCCTGGGGCATGTTATATCAAGAGACGGTTTATCCATAGATCCATCGAAGGTTGAAGCTGTAAAGAATTGGGAAAGACCGACCAACGCTAGCGAGATACGTAGTTTCTTGGGTCTTGTAGGTTATTACCGACGATTCATCAAGGATTTCTCCAAGATTGCCATACCACTCACTAGACTAACACGCAAGGAGATACGTTATGAATGGAGTGAGGAATGTGAAAGAAGCTTCCAAGCTCTCAAGGATCATCTAACAACTGCCCCAGTATTAGCTTTGCCAATTGAAGGAGAGAAATTTGAGGTATACACCGATGCCTCAGGCATTGGCCTCGGATGTGTATTGATGCAACAAGAAAGAGTCATAGCATATTCTTCCCGACAACTCAAGAAGCATGAAGAAAACTACCCAGTTCATGATTTGGAGTTGGCCGCGGTAGTATTTGCATTGAAGATATGGAGACATTATCTATACGGAGTACAATTCACTGTATACACCGATCACAAGAGTCTCAAATATCTCTTCTCACAGAAGGAATTGAACATGAGGCAAAGACGTTGGCTAGAATATCTCAAGGATTTTAACTTCATAATACAATATCATCCTGGAAAGGGTAATCCTGTAGCTGATGCCCCCAGTCGCAAGCCAAGAGTGATTTTAGCAAATTGTATGATTCAAGAGTGGAAGTGGTTAGAACAATTCTCTAAACTTAATATAAGTATAGACAAGGATAGTAGGTGTGTCACATTATCCCATATGAGCATACAGCCAGACTTGCTATCCGAAATACAAGGACTTCAAGATAGTGACCCCGTACTAGTGGAAATCAAGGGCAAAATGGAGGAACAACCTTATTTCAAGATAGCCTCGGATGGAAGATTGATGTTCAAGAATAGAACATGTATACCAGATTGTCCAGAGCTAAAGAAGAAAATCTTAGATGAAGCTCACAGATCAAGGTACACGATTCATCCAGGGTCTACCAAAATGTACAAGATTTGAAAAGGACCTTCTGGTGGCCCAATATGAAAAGAGAAGTAGCAGACTTTGTGTCTCGCTGTCTCACGTGCCAACAAGTCAAGGCAGAACACCAAAAGCCTACCGGTAAGCTACATCCTCTAGTTATTCCCAAATGGAAGTGGGAGGATATCGGTATGGACTTCATTATGGGTCTGTCTAAATCTAGTGGAGGACATGATGGAATATGGGTTATCATCGACTGATTAACCAAGTCGGCACACTTCTTGCCAATAAAGAGTTGATGATCAGTTGATGTTCTTGATGCATTATACATTAAGGAGATAGTCAGGTTACATGGAATACCTGTCTCAATCGTGTTTGACCGAGACCCTCGTTTTACTTCTCACTTTTGGAAGGGTCTACAACATTCGTTGGGGACGGGACTTAACTTTAGTACAGCTTTTCATCCTCAAACGGATGGTCAGACCGAAAGAACGAATCAGGTAGTAGAAGATATGCTCAGAGCTTGCATCATCGATTTTGGTGGAAGCTGGTATGATCACTTGCCCTTAGTCGAGTTTGCATACAACAACATCTACTAGGCAAGTATACAAATGGCACCTTTTGAAGCCTTATACGGAAGGAGTTGCCGGTCACCCTTGTGCTGGGATGAAGTTGGCGAAAAATAACTATTAGGTCTAGACATGGTAAGGGATACCACTGAAAAGATTCAATTGATTAGAGAAAGACTTCGAGTTGCACAGTCTAGACAGAAGGCTTATGCTGACACAAGAAGAAGAGATCTTGAATTCTAAGTCGGAGATCACGTATTTCTCAAGATATCACCTGGACGTGGAATAAGGAGATTTGGTGTTAAGGGCAAGCTTACACCAAAGTTTATCGGACCTTTTGAGATACTAGAAAGAGTTGGCGATGTTGCTTACCGTGTCGCCTTACGTCCTCAATTGTCTGAAGTTCATAATGTATTCCACATATCTATGTTGAAGAAGTATGTGCACGATCCGTCACATATCATTGATCATGAAGACCTGGTGATTCAAAGGGATCTCACTTATGAACAAAAGCCCATGAAGATCCTCGATCGCGAGGTACGAACATTAAGGAACAAAGTTATTCCCATGGTTAAGGAGCAATGGAGTAAAAGCTCAGAACACGAAGCAACATGGGAGACCGAGGAGTCTATGAGGAAACGATTTCCAGACTTATTTTAAAAAGGTATGTACTCTACACTCTCCACGTATATATACGACTGAATTTGGGGACCAAATTATTTTAAGTGGGGGAGGGTGTAGCAACCCTGATAAATTAAAGGACTAGAAAGTCTGAATAAATTAAAAATAATAAATTAAACAAGGCCCAGACCTTGTACATAACCCTCTTACGTCCTAAAAAGTTTTACAAAAAGGATTCATGGACCCTACCATTGTATGATAATAAATTTAAGAATAACATGTTATTTTTAAGTAGGCATTTAATGTACAACATAATTTTAATCGAATTAAGAATCATTAAATCTCGAAGAAAATGTCAATTTATATTTTATTACTAATTTAGAAAATTTAATATTTCACATTTATTACATTATAATCTTATTAAAAGGGAGAGGGATATATATATAAGATTTAATTACATTAAAGATATGTAAAAGATAAAAGAATGAGTATATATGCAATTTAGATTCTTTCAAGGGGATTGAGAAATGGCCAAAACTCAATTGACGCCTCTTTGTGCAGGCGTATCCAACGTGAAAAGCGACTTAACACAAGTCGTTATTTATAAATTAGTGAAAATCAAATAAAGTATTTAGCTAAAGAGTTATAGAGATGATAGGGATATAAATATAATAAAAGTCTTTTGGAAGGTCAAGGAGAAATGCCAAATGAAATTGACGCCATCACCTTGGGCGTGTATTTCAAATGTGACGACTTAATAAAAGTCGTTATTTTATTCTAAAATGAATAGTGCCCGTTTTTGAATTAAAGAATTTTGAAAAATAATTATATGGAAAAATAGAAAAAAATGGAAAACTCGTACCCCTAAAATTTCCCATCAAGATCATATCAAGAAAAAAAGATAAAAATCTAGAAAGATCGTTACACCTTAAAATAACAAATCAGGGAAAGGTGAATGACGCCTCCGAGGAAGTCGTCATTTAATTTTTGACGACTGTGTATACAAGCGTCATTTATTGAAATAACGCCCCAACATTAGGCGTCATTTACAAATCAAACCGTTGGTGTTTGGTTCGAACAAGGATGATATCTGGGTAAGTTGGATTAGGGAAATGATCAATATGTGGAATAGCTAAAGTCTAATCGGATTCTAAGAAGGAAGTTCTAATCCTAATCGAACTCCTAGAACCTATTAGGATTCCTTCACCTATAAATACCCATCCTTCCATCGAACTTCCTGTTGACAATAGTGATCAAAGAAGCCCTACTGTGGAAGTTCATCGTCCTCTTGTTGAAGAACGCAAGAGTTCTTCGTCATCTTCTTCTTCTTCCTTGCTACATGAAGGCTTGAAGGGAAGGGGAAGGCCGTTCTCCCTCTGCTACTTAAATCCTTTGAACCAAAGGAGCCATCTACCTGCTACTATATTCTTCTAAGGTTTTATTGGTTGCCGAAGAAGCCAAGCTGCAGCTTCCCAGCTATTGTTTCTTCATCAAATCACCCAGAAGAAGACTTCTTCTTCCTCCTTTTTCTCCTGCAACAAGAAGGGCGCAAGAAGCCATCTTCTTCTTGCTGAAGGAAGGCCGCCGTCTTCCTTGGGGTTTTTTTTTCTTTACTATGCGTGAAGACCTCAGCGGCTGAGACATACGTACTTACCAATTAGTACTGCTGCTGCTACTATTTTGTCTTCGATTGCTGAAGGGGCTATCATCTTCTTCCTGATATCTAGTGAATCGGTTGTGGTTCACCTTCTTCACGTTCAATCAAACATCATCAATCCAAGGTAGGTTTTCTCAAGTGTTAAGCAAAACATATGGTTATTAGGCCATCCGCATGCATGTAGAATTGTTAGCAGTGATATTGATATATCCGTTTTCCCTGATTTCTGTATTTCTTGAAATGACGCCCCAGCTTAAGGCGTTATTTTGATTTAACGCCCATACGAACAGTCGTCAATTGACTAGTTGGTTAATAATATCGCATTCAATAATTATGAACCTGTACATGTTAAACTAATGCATGATTATATTACAGAATTCCTGATAGTTTCTTGATTGGACATGAAGTAACGACCATGTCTAGGTCGTCAAATGAATGAACGCCCCTGTAAACGGGCGCCAATTTAGGGATAAAATGTGAAATTATAGAAATAATTGTAATATTCCTGGATATTGAAATGACGACATGTACCCTACCCTTTAATTTGTTATATGACGCCCTTGACTAGGGCGCTGTTTACTGAATTGAAGCTATCATGAAAGGCGTCATTTTTATAAATATCAAAATGGGAAAATGTTTATAGATATTAATCTATATGAAACGACTGAGTGAACAATCGTCATTTATGGAACGGACGACCCTGACAAGGGCGCCAATTCATAACATGAAGACTTAAGCTCAGGCACCATTTGACTGATCCCTGATTTTCGTGGTTTTTATATAACCCTTGTTAATGGGTTATGCTTATCGGCACTATATTTCATTCCGTGAATATAGTCCCATGTTTCACGTTGTGTTATCGATTACCCACTATCTCTCAGTGATAGACGAACTCTCTATAGGACATTCCGTTCCTTTAGACCAGTGACTTTATCATAGAGACCTCCGTGAGACTCCGCTAGCCTTGGATTCCCTCGAGACAGTCGAGCTGGTTTTACCATTAAAACCTATGTCACTATGTGATTACCATGTCACTCTAAAGAAACTTGGTATACCGGCCCTCATGACTTGCTAAAGAGGATGTCATGAGAATACTCTAAATTAATGGAATGGGAAACCATGCCATTAGTGTTCTTATGAATTAGGGGCCATACTTGGGGACCTCAATTCTATCTAGCTTATCATGTCCAAGAACGAGCGACCATCGCTATATGAGCGCTTATTCTTATTATCATGGCGCCCAATTAGGGAGCCGATTCCACCTAGTTTTATCATTAATCGTGATTGTACCATTATTGTTGTCTTTATACATCATGTTCAATCCTTGAAATTCTATTCCACAAGATCTACCTTAAGATCCCTACAAGCTTATTCCATTGAAACTTTATATTGGCTATAACCATAGTGGATGTCAAAAAATACATGATCAATGCCTGCGCATATAAGGGCCCGATCTGGTCCTGGGAGGAGCACCCGAAAGTACTAGTGCCCATGGGAGTTGTAATGATCACGGTGTGGCATTGTACCGAAGTGCATGACTAGCTTGATTAGACATTCCACAATCTCATACTCGACTTGACATGACATGACTTGCGTGACCCGGAAAGGGTATTTATATACTTGCTTGAAACGTGATAGCCAATTCCCGACATGACATGATGAATATACTTGCTTAAATATCTTGACATTTATTGATATAAGTTCTTGAAAGACATGCTAGTTCACTCAATTATCTCTTGTTATACTCTCTCTCTCTTGTCGTTTTACGCAAACATGCATAGCTTTATTGCATTCATGTAACATGTAATTTACTTAAAGCAAGCTAGCTCTTGAGATATAATTCCTACTGAGCATTCGCTCATCCAGTGTTTTCCCTTATTTTTCAGGTAAGTCCGATGACGAGACTCAATCGAATGGGGAAGGTCAAGAGTGAAGAGATTAGAGCTCTCCGTCTATCCATGCGTCCACTAACCTTATCTTTCTAATTTCTTGAGTCAATCATTGTACTTTTTCCTTTTATTGAGTCTTAGCATTTTCATTTGTAATAGAAGTACTTTGAGGTTGTGATTGAATAAAGGATTGGGTTATCTTTACTTTTGCGCACTCTGTCTTTGTGTTGAATACACTAACGCTCTGATTGACATGATCGATATAAACTGGTCATGCATCTCCGAGTTCCTTCCGCGCTCGGGGCGTGACAGTACTCGACTGGGGCTATGGAACGGGCGCTCACAACTCACAACCGCGGTGATTCATAATTGGCTTTGGCCTTAATCTCACAAATGTAACATATAAGAAAGTATACGAAATTAGCAAAGGTGCGTGTAAGGAACGTCGTGTACCTCCATGACTAGCGCGTGGGGAAGAAACCCCGACCGAATCCGACAACCCTGATACACAGCAACTGAATATTATTACAATTTCACAAATATGGCCCACTCCTCACATGGAGATAACAGGCTACAAGCACGAATTTTGGGACTACTGGAGCTCGGGTTGACGGGCCGCACTCGTAGGAGATGAGGGAGGCGAGTCGGGGCCGATCGGGTGAGCCAATTGATCGCTAAGCGGTTCTACCTGCGCTGGTCACCTGGCGTAGCAAACTTGGGAAAGTCGGTACGGTTGGATCAGAAGTCTGATCAGGGTGCCGTTTATGAGAGCACGTCGGAGAGTGAATGAAGAACACCTCGGCCAAATGATGCGATCAGATCTGATCAGATGTGTGCGTGACAGTGCTTGCACTAAGGCCCTAGTTCTGCTCACATAGAACTGCATAGGAAAACTAAAAATTACAGGAAAAATAGCTCCGGTGTCGGAACGGATCGCCGCTTGTTGGAGAGCGTCGACGACGTCTAGAGGAAAATACAGACCAAAGGATCCGGTCAGATCTGAGAGGAGGAAGGCGGCGCAGCTTTTGCAAGTTGCAGTTGGTACTGGGTCAGATCTGCACAGATCGGCTTGCGTAGTCCCACGAAAAATCTTCGCCACGCCCAGCATAGATCTCCGAATGACGCGAGCTTGGTAGTGGTGCGAAGAAGACACAAAGAGGTACGACCCTCCAAATTTCATCCACAAAGGAGTTGAGGGAAGATCTGGGGAGAATTCGGAAGATGGGGGTCATGATCTGTCTAACAGGAACTGGCAGCAGTGCGCGACTTCACGACGGGAATTGTGGCCGGAGGTCCCGAACTTCGATCGCTGCGAAACCAGCGCTGGATCGCTCTTGACTTGCAGATCTACCTCTGGTAAAATCACACAATTCAGATCCAACTAGGAGACAATGGTGGGTGATTCGTAATCTGGAGATGAAATCTAGGCGGACAGATTCAGAGGTGGAACACGAACGTGGCGATAACGGTTGCTTCGGCGTCGCACCTCGGCAAGGGGAGTCGCACCCCGGCTAGATCCCGTCGTAGGACTAGATATTGAGCATCACATTCAAGGAAGAACAAGAGAATCACTCTCACAAAAACATCAATTTTCATTCAAAATTTCATTACCTTTAACGATACACTATACATGGGATTATATAGAGAATGGCATGAGGAGAGGGATGGGGAGAGGAGGGCAGCCAAGAGAGAGAGGAGGGGGTTGCCACGTATGGGAGGGGGAGGTGTGGTCGATGGTGGGAGGGAGGGGGGAATGGCTTGGTCTTTGGTCCACCAAGGGAGGTGGGATGGTGGCTTACTTCTTCTTTGGTCAAGGAAGGGAGGAGGAGTCATTATCTTGGACCAAGTAAGGGGGTTCCCCCTTCCACTTGCCAAGCAAGCCAAAGCCTCCATTCACACCCAAGTCATGACCCATTCACACCTAGCACACCTAGCTCATGGACCTTTTCACACTCTAACCCCTTTTGGCCCATTAAAAGCCCAAAGAAAATAGAAAAGCCCAGTAACTCTAGCCCACTCATCTAATCTAGCCCATTAGCCATTACACAATAGTATAACTAGCTAATTGTCCACATGGACTAAATAGGGCCCCACAAGGCCAAAAAATATGACACAAAGATATCTAGCTCGACCAACTGATACGGGACGACGACGGGACTCGACTCGGACTTGTTGCGACCTTGGACACTATAGGACGACACGACTAAAAGGACGACGTGACCAGCAACAACACTACACCGTGCGACACCTAAGAGCTCCAGAAGTGGCGATCATGCCCCAAACAAGAAGCGCTAAACCCACGGTCGTCCCCGGTGAGGGAAACGTGACGATCTACACGGTTGGGAAACCGACTTTGAGTCTCGGGTGGTTGGCTCACTCTCGTGCTCGGAACGAGTCACGGGACGGGTCTCGCACTCACAACTCACAGTGGTGATTAATGTATGAACTAGCTAGGAAAATAATCTACTCACTAGCAGCGGCAGAAGAATCTATACTAGCTAAGCAAGTAAGACAAGGTGGGTGACGAGTGTACCTCCACGCTCGGGGCGTGGGGAAGACTTCCCGACCGAGAACCGTCATTCCCGGTACAAATGGCAAATTAATTACAGCAAGATAATTACGGCCCACTCCACGCAGGGAGGTAAAAGGCCACAACAGCGGTCCGGGAGCGCCGTCTGGGGTTGACGGGTAGCGTGTTGGCGGCGTGCCGGGCGGTTGCAGGCTGCGACTCCGAAGCTACAAATTCTGTCCGGCAGGACAACAAACACGGACGTCCAAAGGGACGTCGGCCTTCTGGGATCTTCTGAAAGCGACAGTGCACTGGGACGGTGGCAGTGGGTCCCTGGTCGACCCCGGGAGCGGCGGTCGCTGAAGCTAGCCCGGCGTATTTCTTTGGGATTTATCCGGTGACCCCTTTTGCTGGCCTGTCTCGGAGTAGAGATGCACGCCTCCACGAAAATGGCTGGTACGCCCAGATCCGATGTCGGATCGAGACGCAATGGGTACCGTTGGAAAGAGGACTGAAACACCTAGGACATATTGGAATATCACGTCCATCCAACGGCTGGATTGGAAATGAAAAATACTGCAAACTGACTGAGCTCACTATCCCGGAATACAGAACAGACATGGCAGAACGAGATCTGCCTGTTCAAGGGGTTTGACCGAAAACCAGACGAAGGATTTAGGACCTGGGATTTTTATGGTGGCTAGGGGGGAGGGTGATGATGACGCACATAATTTTTTTTGTAATTTTCTGACAACGTTTAGGGGGTGGGAAAAATCGGCTACTACAGACTATCCCACAGATCTGCACACAGACAGATTGTGAGAAGGAACAACAGGTGGCTGAGAAAGGGCCTAAACGGACTCTGATCAGCCTAAAAATTAAAATGGGAATGGTGGATGATGGGCGGAACCTACCTTCAAAATCTCATTGCAATCCGACGGTCGGATCTCCCGTAGCAACCCTTTTACCGCACTGCTGTCCTGCAACTCCAAATTTTCAGGCAGCAGGGGGATGCCGGGTTGTGGTGGCTTGACGGCGGCACGAACGGCGGCGGCGGCAGCGGTGATCGATCACAATAGGTAGAGGAAGTGGGGGCGTGGAAGAAATCTTAGAGATTTGGAGGATTAAGATCTAGATCTGAAGAAGAGGGAGGAAGAAGGGGAAGAACACTCAAGAACAAGAGGGGAGAGAGAGGGGTGCGCCCATGGCATTACTCACAATAATTCTTCATTAATTTTGGCCAACATACAACATGAGACATTAAATACACAAACCCTAGACCTATTCAAATGACCTAGGTTACCCTTGGTCAAGGGGGAAAATTGGGGAAGGGAGATTAAACTAGCATAAAAAATTCCCCCATAAAGGGACAAAAGAGGGGGCGCCCCTCCCTTAAGTCAACATGAGGGGCTTGGTGTATTTTAATCCCTTGGACCATATTAATTCTCCCTTGGACCAAAATAAATCAAAAATACAAATACAAGGTCAATTATTCTACCATTGACCCAATATAAAAACCCAAGATAATACAAATCAAATACACACCAAATACACACCTAATACACACCAAATACGACCAAATATGTATAAAAGATGAATACGTATAAAAATACGTACTAAAGTATCAAGGCT
This sequence comes from Amorphophallus konjac, assembly GCA_022559845.1. Classification (NCBI taxonomy): domain Eukaryota; kingdom Viridiplantae; phylum Streptophyta; class Magnoliopsida; order Alismatales; family Araceae; genus Amorphophallus; species Amorphophallus konjac. The sequence continues at coordinate 196,133,761 of CM040126.1, read as the reverse complement.
CCGGTGGTGACTCCAGACTGTCCCCCAGCCACAAAGAGATCGATGTCGACCGAGTCGTGCTGCGTGTCCGGTACCGACGGCTCACTGAGTTGAGCCGTACTTGTGCTCTGGTGTCCTCACCAATTCTCCCCGGGTGGGAGAAGCTCGACCCCGTCGAGTAAGGGTCCGGGTCGCTCTGGTATCGATCCAACAAATCTGGATCTATCCTCTGTAGCTTGTCCCAGGTGATCCAAGTGTCATCGGACGCGGGCCGTCCCCTCCAACGCACCAAATAGCGCTGGTACACTCCTTCTCGAGTAGTCGTTACCTACTCGCCCATTATACATTCTATCTGATCTCACTGCTAAGGTAACAAGGCTGGAGGAGGACACTCTAGGGTGGTGTCACTCACAATGGGTGGAGACGGCTCAAAGGGCTCACTGGATATCATCGCTGGGTCCCTATAAGCGACGAGATCCAAGATGTTGAAAGTGGAGCTAATCCCGTAATCCTCTGGCATGTCCACAACATATGCGTTTGATTCGACTAGCCTCACTACCTGAAAGGGACCGGCACCGCGAGCATGCAACTTCTTCACGGCTCTCGAGAGAAACCGTTCAGGTCTGACCCTGATCATGACATAATCGCCCTCTTGAAACTCACGGTGGTGCCTGTAGGCATAAGCCAATTCTTTGTATCGTGCGTTGCTGGACTCAATGTGACGACGCACATGCTCATGCAACTATCTAATATGATCGGCAAAGGACTCGACTGCCTCAGACACACGGTGTAAGACCCCAAATTCTTTAGAAATTTATTTAGTAAGTTATTTGTAAGTATTCAGAATTTATTTGAAGTTATTCGAATTAATGAGAATTATCCAAATTAATTAGATTAATTAATTAATTAATAGAATAAGTCATTTTTCAACTATTTTCTAAAAATCCCCAAAAATCACATCTTGTAGAATTAATTTTGTTTTGCAACTTTGTCTTCTACATTCAAGCCTAAGAAAATCATTTATTATGCTGAATTAGTGAACTTAGTTTTCCGAACTTAACATTTAACTATTTACGGAATAGTATAAGTAATAATCCGACTACCTTAGAAAAATCTATAAAAATAGAAAATAGATTTAGGTCGATGTAGATAACAACTTTTCCTTCTGGCATTAGGCCATTGTAAATCCGTGGTAAGATCTATTTAGAGTTTAAACCCAAAAGTGCACACTTTTGACCCATACCTAACCCTTAGTTTAAAACATGAAATTCGACCTCAATACTCAACCAAATGATCTGAAATCAAGGGAAAATGGAAGGCCACAATGTAAGGAACATTTACCCTCAATCAATTTGAGGTAAACTTAGCCCCAAAACGTGCTGCCGACATAGTTTGGTCAAGTCAAGGATTTCGGCGCCGTTTCTAAACACGTAGCTTGCAGCAGCGAATACTCCCAACTCAGAAGGCTCCAGAAGCTCTATGAGCTATCAAAATGAAGCCCTACGAGTCTTCTTTCATTTGGCTGCTGTGGGGTTCGCTGAAGTTTCAGATCTGGAGAGATCTAGTTCGAATTGTGGAGGTGGGTCAGCAGGCCGTTGGCTTCCCTTCATCCTTCTTTGATCCATCGATTGAGGTAGGAATTCTCAACCAAATCTTGATCATGAGTATAGCAAATTGTTCCTCTATCGAGCTCTATCCATTGGTGGAAAAAGCCCCAATTTTCATTAGGTATCCGTGGAGAAATCGAGCTTTTTGTGAGGTGCTGTCCAAGTGTTCTTCATCCTAGGGTTTGAGTTTTCTCTCTCCGATTTGAGGTAGGATCTAACAACCAAACTCTAATTAACTTACATGAAGTAATCAGCATGTTATTATCTTTCATTTAACGTAGAAAGCCCCAAATTCCATTGAGCATGCATCGTGAATTTTGATTTTTGTAGAAGCATGTCTAGAACATGATTCATATAGTGTTCCTTAAGTCAGAGCTTGATTACGGGCTCATTTTGAGTCATGTAACTTGATCTTCATGTAGCATATCATATATGTTTGGATTCATGATCGTGTTAGCTTTCTTTTGACACCAAAATCCCCAAATTTGGTTTTGTATATCGAGAGAATTCGACGATTTAGTGGAAGTATGTCCTGAACTAGGTCTCCTTGTGTTCTTCATAGAATAGGTTGTGATTCTTGTGAATTCTGATGAAATTCATGTTTCCAAACTGTAGTTTTATGACCCTAATATGTCTAGCAAGATTCCTATGGCATGTGGCTTTGATTTCAACTCAATTGGACCTCAATTGGGTGAGATTTCTCGTTTTCCGGAAGCCCCAGCCGTTGTTGTTCTTGCAGGGGTCGACCCCAGGGGTCGACCCATCACCTGGCAGCCCAGGCCAGCCCGAGGGTCGACCCCAGGGGTCGACCCATGCGGCCCAGCCCGAGGGTCGACCCCAGGGGTCGACCCATTCTACTTCCAGACCCCCGTTTTGCATTCGTTTTTCGAACCGAAGATGGATCCGAATCAGTGGGGAATCAACCCATTTAACTTAGACCCATTAAAATTATATTTTTGAAGAACTTTTGACCTATTCATGTACCCCCCTTGATTTCAATTTGCATTGGTCCTTTCTCGCAAACATAGTACAAAACACGATGTTTACTATCTCCATTACAACACTTACATTGGTTAAATAGAAACTCACTTAATTAATGATTAATGGTGTAATTAAAGCCCCTGATAATGCATTCTATTTCACCGCTGTGAGAGCTTGTTCTTTACCTTGACAACTTGTTCTAGCTTGTTGGCTCTTTGGCTAATACAAATGATAATGGTTAATCATGATATCTTAACTTGGTGATTAGGATTAATATGTTGATTAGCTTGTTTGATTGCTGCTGTTTTACAATAGCGCAGCACGATTTACTCTTGTTGTGACTTGGTTTCGATCTCCTTGATGATTATACTTACCTTGAAATTCTGGAAATGAATCTCTTTCCTACGTGAAGTTGTTATTGCTACTTAGTTTAAACCTTGGAATTCTGGCCATAAACTGTGGAAGTCTAGATTTGTGGGATCTTTGATCCAAAGAAATCAATGCCTGGCAAACAATTAAGGACTCGGTCTAGTCCTGGGAAGAGCGCTCGAACACTACGTGTACCCCCGGGGAGGTGAATGACTAGGTGTGGCATTTGGCACCAGTACTTGACATGTGTTAAATCTAGGACTGTCCACTACTCTCTCCACTACTCTCTACATTACTTTCTACTACTTTTCACTTTCCACTCTTCACTGTTCTATACTCTACTTGTTGTTACTTTACTTGCTTATTACTTGGACGTGGAAATGAAATTACATACGTGCTTGACATGACTTGAATTGTCTTGATATGGCCAACTACTTTTTATCGTTATCTCCTGTAGTAAATTCTTGTCTTACCATTCTATTCATTATATTTCTTGACCTTGCAAGATCTTTGAATTTGTTTTCGTGATATCATCGTTATCTTTTTATTGTTTTATCATTTGTAGCATGACATTTTAAAATGTAATTAAACTGTTAATCACTTATACCTGTCTGTTATTTCCTACTGAGCGTCAGCTCATAGTTGTGTTTTTCCCCCTTTCCAGCTTTTCAGGTGACGCGCTTACCGATGGGGAAGGGCATGAGTGATGTCTTGAGTGTATCAGTTCTAGTGTGTTAGTAGTGTGATATCTTACTTTAGTTGTGTTTTGGAGAGCTTTTAGTCTCAGCCATGTTATTGAGTTTTAGTGGTTGATTATTCCAGTTGTATTAAGTTGAACTTGAGGTTATTGTATCAGTTGTGGTTTGTTAATGATCATTTAGTATTTCCATCTTGTAGCACTTGTGTATTATTTTAGATTAGTTCTCTCTCTTGCCAGCGTGTCCCTAACTGTACGTCCTGATATTTCCGCCTTGTTCGGGGCGTGACAGTTTAGTTGGTATCAGAGCCTAGGTTTCACATTCCTAGGTTTCCTAAGTTTTAGGTTTTCTTGCATTACATCCCAATAACCGGTATATCAAAAGGTGTTGTCCGAACGTTAGGCTACGCCTATCGGAAAGGTCGCACACTTGCGCAAGTGGTCTTCGGACCGATTACCTCCGCCAAGTACCGAGTTTTTGGTCGTGTCTAGGTGCATTAGATCCCTAACCTTGTAAAAGTCTAGGACCTGACCTGGTGAGAATGGGTAGAAACTTGGGTTAAGATCGTTTCTTAATCGTGTAATTATTTATCTTGATTAAACCTAAGTAATCTATTTCTCGTGTAGATGGCAGCTGATCGTGCTGAATGGAGGAACCTATAGCGTACGGTGCAAGGCCTTACTCAGGCCCTTCAGCAAGTAGCTCAGGTAGGAGCGGCACCGCATGGCACCGGTGATCTATACCGGAACTTCTGCGGAATGAACCCGCCTAGATTCGCTGGTTCGACTGACCCTGACCAAGCCGAGCACTGGCTAGATGAGATGGGGAGAATCTTTGAAGTTATGCAATGCACCAACCAGGAGCGTGTCCTTTTGTCCACATTTCAACTGGAACATGATGCACGTACTTGGTGGGATTCTATCAAGGCAACTCTCGGTGATCGGCAAGTTATGTGGGAAGAGTTCGAAGAACTCTTCAACAGCAAGTATTTTTCTGATAGAGTGCAAGAGAAGAAAGCGGCAGAGTTCGCGGCCTTGAAACAGCGAGCTTTGTCCGTGGCAGAGTATGAGGCTCAATTTGCACGGCTTTCTCGATATGCTACACATCTCATTTCCACCGAGAAGATGAAGGCAAAGCGCTTTCTCAATGGATTGAAGCTTCATTATATCAACCAATTGGCACCGATGGAGATTTCCACGTATTCTGAGGTGGTAAGGAAAGCGCAAGTTCTAGAGGATACTCTTGAGATGACGGAGAGAATCCGTGGTAAAGGCACCAAGAAAGAATTACCTACGGGTTCCGGGAGTGTCAAACCCGGGTATACCAAGAAGAGGCCTGTTAGTGGACCTGGTTCGTGGAGCGGGTCTGGATCGTGGAAGGGCAAGATGCCGAGGCATGAAGACAAGAAGCCTGGCCCTATTGTTCCATTCAAGGGCGTGTGCAACTATTGTGATCGTCCGGGTCACAAGATAGAGGAGTGCTGGCGCAAGCTAGGCGCCTGTTTGCGATGTGGAAGCAAGGAGCACCGTATCCCCAATTGTCCTCTCATATCGGAGCAAGCTACACCGGCAAAACCTCTAGTCTTCAAGAAACCACAAGGCAAGCTTCAAGCTTTACATGCAGATGAAACTGGGATTTCTGATGATGGCGGACTCGTCGAAGGTACCCTTACTATAATCGATAAGCCCGCATTTGCTCTCTTTGATACTGGTGCAACACATTCATTTATTTCTCGGAGATTTACTAAGTCATTAGTTGTGGAACCTGTTTTGATGAATACTCCGTTAGAGATTTCAACCCCTATTGGCACTAGATCAACAATCCAGTATTTCTATCCTTCTAGTAAGGTTATGATTGGTGAACAGAACTTTCCAGCAGATTTGGTCTGCATGGACATGAAGGATTATGATGTAATCCTAGGAGCAGATTGGTTGGCCAAGTATGAGGCCAATGTTCACTATAGTTCTAGCTCAGTGACTTTTACTGGACATTCTGGTTTATCTTTTACGGGAGTCAAGCACCATAACTCCGTACCTCTCATCTCGGCTCTTCGAGCTGATAAGCTTTTGAGGCATGGGTGTGAGGCTTTTCTAGCCTTTGTTTGTGCAACTCCTGAGCAGCAGATGGAGATCAAGGACATTCCTGTTGTCCGAGATTTTCCTGATGTCTTTCCAGAAGAACTACCAGGACTTCCGCCTGAGCGGGAAGTTATCTTTTCTATTGATCTTATTCCTGGCACAGCTCCTATTTCTAAGGCTCCTTATCGTATGTCTCCTGCGGAACTGAGGGAACTGAAGCAGCAACTGATGGAATTACTTGAGAAGGGTTTTATTCATCCTAGTACTTCTCCGTGGGGAGCCCCTGTACTATTTGTCAGGAAGAAAGATGGTTCGATGAGGCTGTGCATTGATTATCGGCAATTAAACCAGCAGACTGTCAAGAACAAATATCCCTTGCCGAGGATTGACGAGTTATTTGACCAGATAGCGGGAGCTCAATATTTCTCTAAGATCGATCTTCGATCTGGATATCACCAGTTGCGGATTAAGGAAGAGGATATTTATAAAACGGCTTTCCACAGCAGGTATGGTCATTTTGAGTTTGTCGTTATGCCTTTTGGTCTAACGAATGCACCAGCGGCTTTCATGCAGTTGATGAACGATGCATTTCGGCCCTATCTTGATCAGTGGGTCGTAGTATTTATTGATGACATCTTGATCTATTCCAAGAGTGAATTGGAGCATGCTGAACACCTGAGGATGGCATTGCAATTGTTGAGAGATCATCAACTTTATGTTAAGTTCAGTAAGTGTGAATTCTGGCTGCAAGAAGTGTCCTTTCTCGGACATATTATCACCAAGGAAGGTATTTCAGTTGATCCTTCGAAGATTGAGGCAGTGAAGAATTGGAACATCCTACCAGTGTGACAGAAGTTAGAAGTTTTCTAGGCCTGGCAGGTTATTATCGAAGATTTATTCAAGATTTCTCCAAGATTGCAGTACCTATGACAAGATTAACCCGCAAGGAGAATAAGTTTGATTGGTCAGATGATTGTCAGCGAAGCTTTCAGACTCTGAAGGAGTGTTTGACTACTGCACCTGTTTTGGCTTTACCTTCTGGTGAAGGAGGATTTGTTGTTTATACTGATGCATCAGGTATTGGCTTAGGCTGTGTACTTATGTAGCATGGGAAGGTGATTGCCTATTCCTCTAGACAGTTGAGGAAGCACGAAGATAATTATCCTGCTCATGATTTGGAACTTGCTGCAGTCGTGTTTACTTTGAAGATATGGAGGCATTACTTGTATGGAGAAACCTTTACAGTGTTCTCAGATCATAAGAGTTTGAAGTATTTATTTTCTCAAAAGGAACTCAACATGAGGCAGCGGAGATGGTTGGAGTACTTGAAAGACTTCGACTTCTCGATTGAGTATCATCCTGGCAAAGGTAATGTTGTGGCAGATGCATTAAGCCGGAAGTCGGTAGCTAGATTGTCAAGTATCATGTTACAAGAATGGAGGTTGTTGGAACAATTATCTAGTCTGGATCTTAATATCGATAATGATCGGGTCATGATTGCTCAGATCCAACTTAAGCCCGAATTGTTGATAGAGATCAAGTCCTTGCAAGATAATGACCCCGAGTTAGTAGAGATCAAGGGAAGCTTGAGCAGCAGACCTGACTTCATGTTGGCCGATGATGGTAGATTATTATTTAAGAACTTGTGTTCCGGATGAGGCTACAATAAAGAACAAAATTCTTGAGGAAGCTCATAGATCCAGATATACCATTCATCCTGGAGGCACTAAGATGTACCGAGATTTGAAAAGGTCCTTTTGGTGGCCGAATATGAAAAGAGAAGTTGCATATTTTGTGAGCAGATATTTGGTATGTCAGCAAGTTAAGGCCGAACATTTCAGACCGGCAGGGAAATTGAAACCACTCGACATACCCCAATGGAAGTGGGAAAGCATTGGCATGGATTTCATTATGGGTCTACCTAGGACTCGTGGTGGATTTGATGCGATATGGGTGATTGTCGATCGATTGACAAAGTCGGCTCATTTCTTACCAATTAAGTCCAAGTGGACGATTGATGTATTGGCTGCTTTGTATATAAAGGAAGTGGTGAGATTGCATAGTATTCCAGTGAATATAGTATCTGATCGAGACCCCAGATTTACTTCACATTTCTGGAAGGGACTGCAAGAGTCTTTGGGTACTCGTCTGAATTTCAGTACTGCTTTTCATCCACAAACAGATGGACAGACTGAAAGAACCAATCAGATAGTGGAAGATATGCTGCGAGCTTGCATGATTGATTTTGGTGGTAATTGGAGTGAGCATTTGACATTAATTGAATTTGCCTACAATAACAGCTATCAGTCTAGCATTCAGATGGCTCCTTTTGAAGCACTGTATGGTAGAAGTTGTCGTTCCCCGTTGTGTTGGGACGAGGTAGGTGAGAAACAGTGGCTTGGACCAGATCTTGTTACGGAATCATCACAGAACATCCGTGTTATCCGAGACTGGTTACAAGTAGCCCAGTCAAGACAGAAGAGTTATGCCGACAACATAAGGAGAGCATTGGAATTTCAGGTTGGCGAGCATGTGTTCTTAAAGGTCTCTCCGACGAGAGGGATCCGAAGATTTGGCATTCATGGCAAGCTGAGTCCGAGGTACATTGGTCCATTCGAGATTCTAGATAGAGTGGGAGAGGTGGCATACAGACTGGCTTTACCACCGCAATTGTCTGGCGTACACAACGTTTTCCATGTGTCTATGTTGCGGAAATATGTGTACGATCCCACTCATATCATTCAGCAGGTGGATTTTGAACTGAAGGAAGATTTGACCTATGAGGAAAGACCTGTCAAGATTCTAGACCGGAAGCAACAGCAACTCCGGAATCGTTCGATACCGATGGTCAAGATTCAGTGGAGTCGGCGTGGGACCGAAGAAGCTACATGGGAGTCTGAAGAGACTATGCGAAAGCGGTATCCCGATCTATTCTAGGTGAGCGATCTTTTTCTACTCTCAGTTTTAGTGCAGTGAATTTGGAGGACCAAATTCCTTTAAGTAGGGGAGGGTGTAAGACCCCAAATTCTTTAGAAATTTATTTAGTAAGTTATTTGTAATTATTCGGAATTTATTTGAAGTTATTCGAATTAATGAGAATTATCCAAATTAATTAGATTAATTAATTATTTAATAGAATAAGTCATTTTTCAACTATTTTCTAAAAATCCCCAAAAATCACATCTTGTAGAATTAATTTTGTTTAGCAACTTTGTCTTCTACATTTAAGCCTAAGAAAATCATTTATTATGCCGAATTAGTGAACTTAGTTTTCCGAACTTAACATTTAACTATTTACGGAATAGTATAAGTAATAATCCGACTACCTTAGAAAAATCTGTAAAAATAGTAAATAGATTTAGGTCGATGTAGATAACAACTTTTCCTTCTGGCATTAGGCCATTGTAAATCCGTGGTAAGATCTATTTAGAGTTTAAACCCAAAAGTGCACACTTTTGACCCATACCTAACCCTTAGTTTAAAACACGAAATTCGACCTCAATACTCAACCAAATGATCTGAAATCAAGGGCAAATGGAAGGCCACAATGTAAGGAACATTTACCCTCAATCAATTTGAGGTAAACTTAGCCCCAAAACGTGCTGCCGACATAGTTTGGTCAAGTCAAGGATTTCGGCGCCGTTTCTAAACACGTAGCTTGCAGCAGCGAATACTACCAACTCAGAAGGCTCCAGAAGCTCTATGAGCTATCAAAATGAAGCCCTACGAGTCTTCTTTCATTTGGCTGCTGTGGGGTTTGCTGAAGTTTCAGATCTGGAGAGATCTAGTTCGAATTGTGGAGGTGGGTCAGCAGGCCGTTGGCTTCCCTTCATCCTTCTTTGATCCATCGATTGAGGTAGGAATTCTCAACCAAATCTTGATCATGAGTATAGCAAATTGTTCCTCTCATCGAGCTCTTTCCATTGGTGGCAAAAGCCCCAATTTTTATTAGGTATCCATGGAGAAATCAAGCTTTTTGTGAGGTGCTGTCCAAGTGTTCTTCATCCTAGGATTTGAGTTTTCTCTCTCCGATTTGAGGTAGGATCTAACAACCAAACTCTAATTAACTTACATGAAGTAATCAGCATGTTATTATCTTTCATTTAACGTAGAAAGCCCCAAATTCCATTGAGCATGCATCGTGAATTTCAATTTTTGTAGAAGCATGTCTAGAACATGATTCATACAGTGTTCCTTAAGTCAGAGCTTGATTACGGGCTCATTTTGAGTCATGTAACTTGATCTTCATGTAGCATATCATATATGTTTGGATTTATGATCGTGTTAGCTTTCTTTTGACACCAAAATCCCCAAATTTGGTTTTGTATATCGAGAGAATTCGACGATTTAGTGGAAGTATGTCCTGAACTAGGTCTCCTTGTGTTCTTCATAGAATAGGTTGTGATTCTTGTGAATTCTGATGAAATTCGTGTTTCCAAACTGTAGTTTTATGACCCTAATATGTCTAGCAAGATTCCTATGGCATGTGGCTTTGATTTCAACTCAATTGGACCTCAATTGGGTGAGATTTCTCGTTTTCCGGAAGCCCCAGCCGCTGCTGTTCTTGCAGGGGTCGACCCCAGGGGTCGACCCATCACCTGGCAGCCCAGGCCAGCCCAAGGGTCGACCCCAGGGGTTGACCCATGCGGCCCAGCCCGAGGGTCGACCCCAGGGGTCGACCCATTCTGCTTCCAGACCCCCGTTTTGCAGGGGTCGACCCCAAGGGTCGACCCGTACACCAGAAACCCGATTTTCTTCGTTTTTCGAACCGAAGATGGATCCGAATCAGTGGGGAATCAACCCATTTAACTTAGACCCATTGAAATTATATTTTTGAAGAACTTTTGACCTATTCATGTACCCGCCTTGATTTCAATTTGCATTGGTCCTTTCTCGCAAACATAGTACAAAACACGATGTTTACTATCTCCATTACAACACTTACATTGGTTAAATAGAAACTCACTTAATTAATGATTAATGGTGTAATTAAAGCCCCTGATAATGCATTCTATTTCACCGCTGTGAGAGCTTGTTCTTTACCTTGACAACTTGTTCTAGCTTGTTGGCTCTTTGGCTAATACAAATGATAATGGTTAATCATGATATCTTAACTTGGTGATTAGGATTAATATGTTGATTAGCTTGTTTGATTGCTGCTGTTTTACAATAGCGCAGCACGATTTACTCTTGTTGTGACTTGGTTTCGATCTCCTTGATGATTATACTTACCTTGAAATTCTGGAAATGAATCTCTTTCCTACGTGAAGTTGTTATTGCTACTTAGTTTAAACCTTGGAATTCTGGCCATAAACTGTGGAAGTCTAGATTTGTGGGATCTTTGATCCAAAGAAATCAATGCCTGGCAAACAATTAAGGACTCGGTCTAGTCCTGGGAAGAGCGCTCGAACACTACGTGTACCCCCGGGGAGGTGAATGACTAGGTGTGGCATTTGGCACCAGTACTTGACATGTGTTAAATCTAGGACTGTCCACTACTCTCTCCACTACTCTCTCCACTACTCTCTACATTACTTTCTACTACTTTTCACTTTCCACTCTTCACTGTTCTATACTCTACTTGTTGTTACTTTACTTGCTTATTACTTGGACGTGGAAATGAAATTACATACGTGCTTGACATGACTTGAATTGTCTTGATATGGCCAACTACTTTTTATCGTTATCTCATGTAGTAAATTCTTGTCTTACCATTCTATTCATTATATTTCTTGACCTTGCAAGATCTTTGAATTTGTTTTCGTGATATCATCGTTATCTTTTTATTGTTTTATCATTTGTAGCATGACATTTTAAAATGTAATTAAACTGTTAATCACTTATACCTGTCTGTTATTTCCTACTGAGCGTCAGCTCATAGTTGTGTTTTTCCCCCTTTCCAAGCTTTTCAGGTGACGCGCTTACCGATGGGGAAGGGCAGGAGTGATGTCTTGAGTGTATCAGTTCTAGTGTGTTAGTAGTGTGATATCTTACTTTTAGTTGTGTTTTGGAGAGCTTTTAGTCTCAGCCATGTTATTGAGTTTTAGTGGTTGATTATTCCAGTTGTATTAAGTTGAACTTGAGGTTATTGTATCAGTTGTGGTTTGTTAATGATCATTTAGTATTTCCATCTTGTAGCACTTGTGTATTATTTTAGATTAGTTCTCTCTCTTGCCAGCGTGTCCCTAACTGTACGTCCCGATATTTCCGCCTTGTTCGGGGCGTGACACACGGGACTGGATGGGAGATGGAACCAGGTCTATGGGTTTCCTAGGTATACGACCAGTGACAATCTCAAAGGGGCTCATGCCTGTAGACCTTTTGACCGAATCGTTGTAGGTAAACTCTGCTAAGGGTAAGACCAAATCCCAATCCCTGACTCGATCTCGGACCAGACACCTAAGAAGATCCCCCAAACTCCGATTGACAACCTCAGTCTGACCATCGGTCTGGGGGTGATATGCAGTGGAGCATTTCAATTGGGTGCCCATCATGTGCCATAGAGTTTTCCAAAAATAGCTAGTAAAGCGCACATCCCTATTAGACACTATAGTGCGTGGGAGTCCAAACCTGGAGACATAGTGTGAAAAGAATAGACGGGCAACTCTAGAGGCATCCGACGTTTTGGAGCAAGGAATGAATAATGCCATCTTTGAGAACCTGTCTACAACCACAAAGATAGAGTCATACCGTCGGAGGGTGCGGGGCAATCCCAACACAAAGTCCATGCTAATGTCCTGCCATGGACTATCTGGGATGGGGAGGGGAGTATAGAGGTCGGTATTCTGCTTCCTTTGTTTGGCCATAGCGCAAGTGTGACACTGGGCCACAATGCGAGCGACATCCCTCTTCAAGCTAGGCCAATAGAATCTATGCTCAACCGCCTCTATGGTCTTGTTCCAGCCGAAGTGGCCATCAAGACCAGCCGCGTGCATCTCCCACGTAAGAAAGTCACGAACAGAAGTCCGTGGGATGCACAACTTGTCACCCCTGAATAGGTGACCCTCCTGTAGCATAAACTCGCTATAATCACGCGAGGGACCGGCCTGAAGGGCTGCATAGATCGGACTGAAATCTGGACAATCAACATAAGCATCCTTCAGCCTCTTTAAACCTACCACCTCTACACTCAAGGTGGTCAACATCATCATCCACCGACTCAGCGCATCGGCGACCTTGTTCTCGGCTCCTGCCTTGTGCTTGAGCACAAAGGTGTACTCCTAGAGATACTCCACCCAACGACTGTGGCGAGCGTTCAACTTCTTCTGGGTATGGAGGAATCGTAAAAACTCATGATCATAAAAGAGGACAAAGTCCCGGTGCAACAAATAGTGCCTCTAATACCGCAATGCCTGGACAACTGCGTAAAATTCTTTATCATAAATGGAGTAATGCAGTTTGGCATCATTAAGCTTCTCGCTAAAGAATGTAATGGGGTGAGACTCCTGACTCAACACTCCACTAATACCCACTCCAGAAGCGTCACATGTGACCTCAAACACCTTATAAAAATCTGGTAATGCAAGGACAGGTGCCTGGGTCATGCGCTCCTTGATGTCCTGAAAGGCTATGGCTGCAGCCTCAGTCCATACGAATGCCCCCTTCTTTATGCAATCAGTGATCGGGGCGGTGATGGAACTGAAGCCACGAATGAAGCGGCGATAGAACGTCGCTAAGTCATGGAAGCTCCGGACATCGTGGAGTGTACGGGGCTCGAGCCACTCCCTGATGGCCCTAATCTTCTCCGGGTCAGCGGAGACTCCATCCCTAGACACAATGAACCCGAGGAAGGTAATCTGAACAGTCATGAAAGCACACTTCTTCGGGTTGGCGAATAAGCTCTCTCACCTCAAAACGACACAGACCTGCCTAAGGTGGTCTAAGTGGTCCTCCCTAGTGCGGCTATGGATAAGAATGTCATCAAAGTAGACGACCAAGAAGACCCTTATCATAGGGCGTAAAACCTGGGTTATCAACTGAATGAAGGTACTAGGGGCGTTGGAAAGCCCGAATGGCATAACCAACCACTCATAAAGACTATCCTTGGTTTTGAATGCCGTCTTCCATTCATCCCTAGGCCCGATATGTACCTAGTGATAGCCACTACGAAGATCTATCTTCGAAAAGATAGTGGCTCCCGACATCATATCTAATAAGTCATCCAGTCGGGGAATGGGAAAGCGATACTTCACCGTGATCTTGTTGATCGCACGGCTATCAACGTGCATCCTCCATGTGCCATCCTTCTTCGGGGCCAATAATGCTGGAACAGCGCAAGGGCTCTTGCTGTCCCTAAGAGATCACCGACTCATCAACTCCTTGACCTACCTTTGAAGTTCGGCATGATCCATGGGACTCATCCTGTAGTGGGGAAGGTTGGGCAAGGATGAGCCCGAGACAAGGTCGATCTCGTGCTGGATATCCCTCATAGGCGGAAGGCCTTCAGGGAGGTCTTCCGGGAAGAGATCAGCAAACTCCCGTAGGATCGCAGCTATCTCTGGGGGGTGCTCATCATCAGACCTAGGAGCGACATCCTCCAATCACCCGACAACAACGGCAAGAATAGGGCTACCCCTGGTCACCTCTTGCTCCATCTCTCGCGGGCTAATCATCATTAACCTCCGAGGTGGGAGGCCTCCTGTGCTAGGAGCAGTTGATGTGGCAGTAGCCCGCACCGAGGATGAGGTGGGAGGACCGACCGTCCCCTGACTAGTAGGAGTCAAAGTGTTGCGACCAGCTGGTCCTCGGACAGAAGGATCCTTCTGCTGAGTGGGGTAGAGGGTGATCCTATGACCCTCGTGGTCGAATGTGCTAGTGTTCGACCGACCTTGAAGGGTGGCATCTTGATCAAAAAGCCAAGGCCTACCTAGGATAATGCTACCCACCTCCATAGGCAACACATCACACCAGATCTCATCATGGTAAGCCTGGAACTGCAGTGGCACCAGACATCGCAGTCTGACCGGGATGGAAGTAGAATCCACCCAAGAAACTCTATAGGGTGCGGGGTGATCCACGGGCGTCAAACCCAGACGCCTAACAGTGCTCATAGAGATAGCGTTAATGCAACTCCCGCTATCCATGATCACCTTGCAGGCCTTTCCTTCTAGCCTACAAAATGTATGGAAGATGGTGGTATGACGCCAGTCATCACTCACCTGAGGCTGGGTCAGGATGCACCTGACTACACCCAGCTGTACATCACCCTGATGCTGGGTACCTGGGACATCAACTGGCTCTCCCTCCATTAGTTCATCAAAGAACTCCTCCTCTAAGTCTTGATCAACCTCGTAACTGATCGACACTAGCTTAGGTGTGGGGTCGCTGGCAGAGGGATCAGAGATGACAAGCGACTCCCGAGTGGGACACTTGGCCGAATAGTGGCCAACCCCACCACACCTATAGCAAGTTCCCTATGTCCCGAAGCCCTGGAATGTTCCACCAACCATCGACCCCTTACCCTTGTCCACAGGATTGACTGGGGGTGTAGGAAGTAGGGGTGGTCGAGTCGGCATGGCGGGCTGGGGAGGTCTAGGGGTAGGGAAGGGTGCCTGCTGGCGAAGGGGAGGATCCCTCGGAGGGAGGGGGTGCCTAGGAGCAGCGAGGTCCTGGCAAGGGGGTTCCTGGGGGCGGGCCATAGGCCATCGAGTATAGGAACCGGGCATGGTCCTAGGATCAGACGCACGCAGGTATGTGACCCCCTGGCGCGGGGTAGGAGCAAACTCCGCCTCAAATTGCTCCACCTCGAGGGCAACCTGGTATGCATCTTCCAACTTGTCCACTTTGCAGCGGAAAAGCTCATACTGTAGGTGTGGCCGTAGACCACGCCGAAAACGGGAAACAGTCAGGGAGCTTTCCTCCGTGGCATCACATTGCAGAAAGTACTCATCGAATTCGGTGATGTAATCGGAGATGGACCGATCTCCTTGGGTGAGACTCTGCCATCTGTCTATGAGATGCTAGCGGTAGGAGGTAGGAAGGTACTTCTTCCTGAGTTTGGTCCTTATCTCATCCCACGTCTCTACTTAGGGCTCCTGACGGTGAAACAGTAGGTTCTCCATGTTCCTCCAATAAGTTTGTGCCTACCCTAGCAGTTTTATTTTGGCGAACTTGACTTTCTGGTGGTTTGTCATCTCAAACCACTCGAAATACCGGTCCATGCCGGCCTCCCAATCAAGATAGACCTTCGAGTCCAAGGACCTGTCAAAAGTGGGAGGGTCTGCTCGCACCGTCCTAAGGACCCGCTCGTCGTCATCATCCCTCTATGGTCGGTGACCACGACGGCGTCGGCCATTTCCCCCATAATCATTGTCGGACTCGTAGTCCTCAACATCGGGGGCACGTGGCTGTCGCTCCTCAGCCCTAAGTGGGGCGGGTTGAGCAGCAGGCGCCAGAGGGGCCGGGGCAGCTCCCGGTGGGGGACTCTCCCCACATTCTCCATCCTTCCAACCAGACCTTGGATAGATCAGTCGGAGACCTTGGCACGGTCCTCCATGGTCTTGAGATGACCCTCCAAGCGGTCGGTGTTCTCCCTACTAGTTTGTTCGAACCTATCCATGCGCTCTATGAGTAGAGCGAACACGTCATCCAGAGTTCGGCCTCCCGGGTTGGCACCTCGGGGTTCACCCATAGTGTCAGGGCGATGGTACTGGGCACCTCCACGGGTGGGCATGCAATGGGAGAGGACCTAGAGGGAACTAATGGGTGACTCACTACGACCTATATGGATGGACTTATGTAGAAATGAAGATGACCTAGACTCCAATATCCGGTACGAGGCGGAGGTTTGATCCGAAGATCGCGCTCACGCAAGTGTGCCCCTTTCCCAATTGGGGAACACCTTTGGATATACTAGATGAAATTTAGCACCTTGGACTGACTACCCTAGACTCAAACCGGCTTAGATACCAATTTAATGCGGGACGATGACGGGACTCGACTCGGACTTATTGCGACCTTGGACTCTATAGGACGATGCGACCAGCAACAACACTACAACGCGCGGCACCTAAGAGCTCCAGAAGTGGCGATCATACCCCAAACAAGAAGCGCTAAACCCACGGTTGTCCCCGATGAGGGAAACATGACGATCTGCACGGTTGGGAAACTGGCTTTGAGTCTCGGGTGGTCGGCTCACTCTCGTGCTCGGAACGAGTCACGGGACGGGTCTCGCACTCACAACTCACAGCGGTGATTAATGTATGAACTAGCTAGGAAAATAATATACTCACTAGCAGTGGCAGAAGAATCTATACTAGCTAATCAAGTAATACAAGGTGGGTGGCGAGTGTACCTCTATGCTCGGGACGTGGGGAAGACTTCTCGGCCGAGAACCGTCACTCCTGGTACAAATGGCAAATTATATACAGCAAGATAATTACGGCCCACTCCACGCAGAAAGGTAAAAGGCCACAACAGTAGTCCGGGAGCGCCGTATGGGGTTGACGGGCAGCGTGTTGGCGGCGTGCCGAGCGGTTGTGGGCTGCGACTCCGAGGCTGCAAATTCTGTCGCGTTCATTAACGCGCAAGCATGATATGCCACGTTAATATACTAACGCGCAAGTCAGATATGTCACGTTCTTATATTGACGCGCCGGTTACTCACGCCGCGTTAATGCTCCGTGAAACATATCAAACCTTGTTTATTTCCCATGATATATATATATACTAATATGCATGCCCTATCTTAGTGGTTTCACTTTCTGATTATGTCATGACTGCATATTTAGTGTTAGCATGCTTTTCAAAATTTAATTTCATTATATGTGATAATTTCATGTCAAAACCTTATAGTTTTGTACTTAAAAGGTTTCATGACTTGGTCACACTTTGTTTTAATTCGTTCCTTCTCATCTCTATTTTTGTTTTATAAGATCACATATAGCGCGTATTTCGGTACGTGGCGATTAGTTACACTTTGCACATGGTAGACACATTCCCTTGGACTTGGGATCCTCTCCGTCGGCTATTCCTTCTGCCGGACTAGGTGATCATGTTTCAAGGCCTCCGTAAGACTCCGCGAGCCTAAGATTCCCACTAGGACGCCGAGTTAGTTGTACCCTAAAACCCAAAAGTTAGAGAGCACTTCGTGTTTTTCACGTTTTCGGTGAAATGACATGATGATGCGGGACGAGACTCGAACGGGCTAAGACTTACGACCGACTCGAAGTGCGGCCAGCACTTGCATGCTAAAGGCAAGTCGGACGGATGACCTCTATGGCGTTCTCCGGGTGGAGACGTTTCTCAACAAGAAACTTGCTCTAGCTTTACAATCATCCCTACGAGGGAAGCGCGGGATTGCAGCGGTTATGGAACCACTGTCGCCTAGGGTGTTCCAGTTCGGGCTCAGTGCTCGACTGGGGCTATGGAACGGGCGCTCACAACTCACAACCGCGGTGATTCGTAATTAGCTTTGGCCCTAATCTCACAAATGTAACATATAAGAAAGTATACCAAATTAGCAAAGGTGCGTGTAAGGAACGTCGTGTACCTCCACGACTAGCTCGTGGGGAAGAAACCCCGACCGAATCCGACAACCCCGATACACAACAAATGAATATTATTACAATTTCACAAATATGGCCCACTCCTCACATGGAGATAACAGGCTACAAGCACGAATTTCGGGACTACTGGAGCTCGGGTTGACGGGCCGCACTCGTAGGAGATGAGGGAGGCGAGTCGGGGCCGATCGGGTGAGCCGATTGATCGTTGAGCGGTTCTACCTGCGCTGGTCACATGGCGTAGCAAACTTGCGAAAGTCGGTACGGTTGGATCCGAAGTCTGATCAGGGTGCCGTTTATGGGAGCACGTCGGAGAGTGGATGAAGAACACCTCGGCCAAATGATGCGATCAGATCTGATCAGATTTGTGCATGACAGTGCTTGCACTAAGGCCCTAGTTCTGCTCGCATAGAACTGCATAGGAAAACTAAAAATTATAGGAAAAATAGCTCCGGTGTCGGAACGGATCGCCGCTTGTTGGAGAGCGTCGACGACTTCTAGAGGAAAATACAGACCAAAGGATCCAATCAGATCTGAGAGGAGGAAGGCGGTGCAGCTTCTGCAAGTTGCAGTTGGTACTGGGTCGGATCTGCATAGATCGACTTGCGCAGTCCCACGAAAAATCTTCGCCACGCCCAGCACAGATCTCCGAATGACGCGAGCTCGGTGGTGGTGCGAAGAAGACATGAAGAGGTACGACCCTCCAAATTTCAGCCACAAAGGAGTTGAGGGAAGATCTGGGGAGAATTCGGAAGATGGGGGTCATGATCTGTCTAATAGGAACTGGCAGCAGTGCGCGACTTCACGGCGGGAATTGTGGCCGGAGGTCCCGAACTTCGATCGCTGCAAAACCGGCCCTGGATCGCTCTTGACTTGCAGATCTACCTCAGGTAAAATCACCAAATTCAGATCCGACTAGGAGACAATGGTGGGCGATTCGTAATCTAGAGATGAAATCTGGGCGGACATATTCGGAGGTGGAACACGAACGTGGCGATAACGGTTGCTTCGGCGTCGCACCTCGGCAAGGGGAGTCACACCCCGGCTAGATCCCGTTGTTGGACTAGATCTTGAGCATCACATTCAAGGAAGAACAAGAGAATCACTCTCACAAAAACTTCAATTTTTCATTCAAAATTTCATTACCTTTAACGATACACTATACACGGGATTATATAGAGAATGGCATGAGGAGAGGGATGGGGAGAGGAGGGCAGCCAAGAGAGAGAGAAGGGGGTGGCCACGTATGGGAGGGGGAGGTGTGGTCGATGGTGGGACGGAGGGGGGAATGGCTTGGTCTTTGGTCCACCAAGGGAGGTGGGATGGTGGCTTACTTCTTCTTTGGTCAAGGAAGGGAGGAGGAGTCATTATCTTGGACCAAGTAAGGGGGTTCCCCCTTCCACTTGCCAAGCAAGCCAAAGCCTCCATTCACACCCAAGTCATGACCCATTCACACCTAGCACACCTAGCTCATGGACCTTTTCACACTCTAACCCCTTTTGGCCCATTAAAAGCCCAAAGAAAATAGAAAAGCCCAGTAACTCTAGCCCACTCATCTAATCTAGCCCATTAGCCATTACACAATAGTATAACTAGCTAATTGTCCACATGGACTAAATAGGGCCCCACAAGGCCAAAAAATATGACACAAAGATATCTAGCTCGACCGACTGATGCGGGACGACGACGGGACTCGACTCGGACTTGTTGCGACCTTGGACTCTATAGGACGACACGACTAACAGGACGACGCGACCAGCAACAACACTACAACGCGCGGCACCTAAGAGCTCCAGAAGTGGTGATCATGCCCCAAACAAGAAGCGCTAAACCCACGGTCGTCCCCGGTGAGGGAAACGTGATGATCTGCACGGTTGGGAAACCGACTTTGAGTCTCGGGTGGTTGACTCACTCTCATGCTCGGAACGAGTCACGGGACGGGTCTCGCACTCACAACTCACAGCGGTGATTAATGTATGAACTAGCTAGGAAAATAATCTACTCACTAGCAGCGGCAGAAGAATCTATACTAGATAAGCAAGTAAGACAAGGTGGGTGACGAGTGTACCTCCACGCTCGGGGCGTGGGGAAGACTTCCCGACCGAGAACCGTCACTCCCGGTACAAATGGCAAATTAATTACAGCAAGATAATTACGGCCCACTCCACGCAGGGAGGTAAATGGCCACAACAGTGGTCCGGGAGCGCCGTCTGGGGTTGACGGGCAGCGTGTTGGCGGTTGCGGGCTGCGACTCCGAAGCTACAAATTCTGTCCGGCAGGACAGCAAACACAGACGTCCAAAGGGACGTCGGCCTCCTTGGATCTTCTGAAGGCGGCAATGCACTGGGATGGTGGCAGTGGGTCCCTGGTCGACCCCGGGAGTGGTGGTCGCTGAAGCTAGCCCGGCGTATTTCTTTGGGATTTATCCGGCGACCCCTTTTGCTAGCCTGACTCGGAGCAGAGATGAACGCCTCCACGAAAATGGCCAGTACGCCCAGATCCGGTGTCGGATCGAGACGCAATGGGTACCGTTGGAAAGAGGACTCAAACACCTAGGACATATTGGAATATCACATCCATCCAACGGCTGGATTGGAAATGAAAATGACTGCAAACCGACTGAGCTCAGTATCCCGGAATACAGAACAGACAGGGCAGAACGAGATCTGCCTGTTCAAGGGGTTTGACCGAAAACCAAACGAAGGATTTAGGACCTGAGATTTTTATGGTGGCTAGGGGGGAAGGTGAAAATGACGCACATAACTTTTTTGTAATTTTCTGACAACGTTTAGGGGGGGGGGGAAATCGGCTACTACAGACTATCCCATAGATCTGCACACAGACAGATTGTGAGAAGGAACAACAGGTGGCTGGGAAAGGGCCTAAACGGACTTTGATCAGCCTAAAAATTAAACTGGGAATGGTGGACGATGGGGGGAACCGACCTTCTAAATCTCATCACGATCCGACGGTCGGATCTCCCGTAGCAACCCTTTTAGCGATCTGCTGTCTTGCAACTCCGAATTTCGGGGCAGCAGGGGGGATGCCGGGTTGTGGTGGCTTGATGGCGGCACGAACGGCGGCGGCGGCGGCGGTGATCGATCACAGCAGGTAGAGGAAGAGGGGGAGAGGAAGAAATCTTAGAGATTTGGAGGATAAAGATCTAGATCTGAAGAAGAGGGAGGAAGAAGGGGAAGAACACTCAAGAACAAGAGGGGAGAGAGAGGGGTGTGCCCATGGCATTACTCACAATAATTCTTCATTAATTTTGGCCAAAATACAACATGAGACATTAAATACACAAACCCTAGACCTATCCAAATGACCTAGGTTACCCTTGGTCATGGGGGAAAATTGGGGAAGGGAGATTAAACCAGCATAAAAAATTCCCCCATAAGGGGACAAAAGAGGGGGCGCCCCTCCCTTAAGTCAACATGAGGGGCTTGGTGTATTTTAATCCCTTGGACCATATTAATTCTCCCTTGGACCAAAATAAATCAAAAATACAATTACAAGGTCAATTATTCTACCATTGACCCAATATAAAAACCCAAGATAATACAAATCAAATACACACCAAATACACACCAAATACGACCAAATACGTATAAAAGATGAATACATATAAAAATACGTACTAAAGTATCAAGGCTCCGGTGGTGACTCCAGACTGTCCCCCAGCCACAAAGAGGTCGGTGTCGACCGAGTCGTGCTGCGTGTCCGGTACCGACGGCTCGCTGAGTCGGGCCGTACTCG
This sequence comes from Amorphophallus konjac, assembly GCA_022559845.1. Lineage (NCBI taxonomy): Eukaryota > Viridiplantae > Streptophyta > Magnoliopsida > Alismatales > Araceae > Amorphophallus > Amorphophallus konjac. The sequence goes on along the minus strand of CM040126.1, from coordinate 196,111,790 downwards.
TGCTCTGGTGTCCTCACCACCGACGCATCCACGTCCTCCTCGAACCAAAGAGATTCCGGTGTGTCCTCGTTGTCCGGCGTGTACTGTGGTGCGTGTCCTCATCAATTCTCCCCGGGTGGGAGGAACTCGACCCCGTCGAGTAAGGGTCCCGATGCTTGAGCTCTTCGAGTGTGATCAAGGCATCGTTTGGCGCAAGGCGCCCTCTCCAACGCACTAAGAAGCGTTGGTAGGCTCCATTCCTGGTGGTGGTCACCTGCTCATCTAATATACAATCTATATGCTCACGTTGTTGTAATGGGGCTAGAAGAGGTGGACTCTCGGGTGGTTTGTCACTCACCACAAGAGGAGAAGGCCCAAAAGGCTCACTAGGTATCACCGCGGGGTTCCGATATGCTACCAGATCTGAAACATTGAACGTCGAACTGATACTATAGTCGTCTGGTAGTTCAATAACGTATGCATTGGATCCCACTCGCTTCACGACTCGGAAAGGCTAGCACCGCGGGCCTGGAGTTTTTTCACGGTCCCCGAGGGAAACCGTTCAGGTCTTACCTTGATCATGACATACTCTCTTTCGGAACTCACGGGCACGTTGACCTGCGTCAGCTAACTCCTTGTAACGTGCGTTATTGGCCTTTTGAATGACTATGCAAACTCCTATATGCTTGACAAATGTATGACGGACTCTTAACAAACTGTGCAAATAAAGAAAAGCAGGATTATGGACTCTGGAATGAAGACATACGGAGAGACAAAACCTAACGACTTCCTATGACTGACGACGAAAACAATGGACGCACTAAGGAAGACCCCGGTAAGAATGATGGGCATCGTCTGCATACACCAAGTGTAAAGATAGGCTGACCCACAACTTGATGCCGTGAGTCTCAACCCTCGTCAACCGTCTCCGGTTCGAGAAGACTCGTCCTCAGGTACAGAAGTGCGAGAGGATTGGGAGGAGGGTGACGGGAAGGTAATCCGGGTGTTGTCTCTCGTACGCGTGGTAGAAATTAGACCATACCACGTCAACATAGGGCGTCGATAGTGGTACGGTAGTCACTAGCGGCTGTGCTACCGTAGGAGAGACAGGCAAAAGAGGGACGGATGACAGCTGCTCAGGAGTGACTAGCAAAAGAGAGGTGGCAGGCTGGTCAAGGCCGTCAAGGGAAGCTTGGATGGGCGGCCGCACGGGGTCGTTCTGTGGGGCTGGGGTAACTGACAGACCCTGGCCCTCTAGGCACTCTACGGGATTACTCTCTAACCCCTCAACCTCAGTGAGGTACTCCTCGACCAACTCTTGGTCAACCTCGTAACTCACTGGAATAAGCTCAAGTGGGGCATCCTCCGAATGTGTGTCCTCTAAGGTAGGGGAATGTGAAGGACACTGGTCGGAGAAATGTCTAATCCCACTATAGGGGGCCATAGGGGTGGGCTCCGGGAGTGGTGGCGGGCATGAGCCCGGAGGTGGAGCGGACCGCTGGGGGTGGGTGGTTGGTGACACGGAGGTGGTCTGCTGAACGCCGTCGGGGAAGATGAACTCGTCGGGCAGGTGTGGTGGGTGTAAGGTGCAAGTTCTCCTATCCAGGTCAATGATCGCTCTCCTCTCTTCCAACCAAGTTTTCCCTAAAATGATGCATGGACCAACAAGTTTGCCGATCTTGCACCATGCTCTATCGTGATATAGAACGGGGCCGAACCACCGTTGGAACTCTATAAAAGCTAAGCCACCGTTGAAGACAATCTCCCTGGTCTTAGAGAGAGACTAAACAATGTCCTGTGAGACACAATTAGATGACACCCTACTGATGAAGTCGATCTCCGCATGCGACCCATTAGGTAGGATGGCAGTGGACACGATAGGGCGCTGGAATGACTCGATCATCAGCATAAGGATCGGGTCAATCGGTGGTTGAATGGTAGGGGCGAGACCTGGGGGTCGGGCCATAAGAGCCTAGAATTGGGCCACCAGGGATGACCAATCTGACACATGGTCTCGGGGAACAGCCATGGGGCTGGCGGGTAGCTGGACATGCAGACAACTGAGACATGCAATGAAACAGAGATTGAAATGCGCTGACTAAGGCGAAATGAAGAACCTAGACTCAACCCATATCCGGTACGTGGCAGAGATATTGATCCGAAGATCCAACTCACACAAGGATGCTACCTTCGCAATAGGCGTAAGCCATCGTTTCGATAAAACCTTTTAATATATCGGGTATAGGAATGAAATGCAACACTTGAGACAAAAGTACCCTAGACTCAAACCATGCTCTTATACCAATTTGATGCGGGACGAGACTCGAACGGGCTAAGACTTATGACCGACTCGAAGTGCGGCTAGCACTTGCACGCTAAAGGCAAGCTGGGCGGTTGACCTCCGTGGCGTTCTATGAGTGGAGATATCTCTCAATAAGAAACTCGCTCTAGCCCTACGATCGTCCCTACGAGGGAAGCACGGGATCGCAGCAGTTAAGGAACCACTATCGCCTAGGGTGTTCCAGTTCGGGCTCGGTGCTCGACAGGGGCTATGGAACGGGCACTCACAACTCACAACCGTGGTGATTCGTAATTGGTTATGGCCCTAATCTCACAAACACAACATATAAGAGAGTATACCAAATTAGCAAAGGTGCGTGTAAAGAACGTCACGTACCTCCACGACTAGCGCGTCGGGAAGAAACCCCAGCCGAATCTGACAATCTCGATACACAACAAATGAATATTATTACAATTTCATAAATATGGCCCACTCCTCAGAGGGAGATAACAGGTTACAAGCATGAATTTTGGGGATGCTGGAGCTCGGGTTGACGGGCCGCACTCGTAGGAGACGAGGGAGGCTAGTCGGGGCCGATCGGGTGAGCCGATTGATCGCCGAGCGGTTCTGCCCGCGCTGGTCACCCGACGTAGGAAACTTGCGAAAGTTGGTACGGCTGGATCCGACGTCCGATCAGGGTGCCGTTTGTTGGAGCACGTCGATGACTGGATGAAAAACACCTCGGCCAAATGACGCGATCAGATTTGGGCATGACAGCGCTTGCACCAAGGCTCTGGTTCTGCTCGCACAGAACTGCATAGGAAAACTAAAAATTATAGGAAAAATAGCTCTGGTGTCGGAACGGATTGCTGCTTGCTGGACAGCGTCGGCGACGTCTGGAGGAAGATCTAGACCAAAGGATCCGGTCAGATTTGAGAGGAGGAAGGAGGCGCAGCTTCTGCAAGTTGTTGTTGGTACTGGGTCGGATCTGCATAGATCGACTTGCGCAGTCCCACGAAAAATATTCGCCACGCCCAGCATGGATCTCCGAATGATACGAGCTTAGCGGCGGTGCGAAGAAGACAAGAAGAGGTACGATCCCTCCAAATTTCAGCCCAAAATAAGTTGAGGGCAGATATGGGGAAAATTCGTAAGATGGGGGTCATGATCTGTCTTACAGGAATTGGCGGCTGTGCGCGACTTCACGGCGGGAATTATGGCCGGATGTACCGAACTTCGATCGCTGCGAAACCAGCGCTGGATCGCTCCTGACTTGCAGATCTACCTCTGGTAAAATCACCAAATTCAGATCCTACTAGGAGATGGCGGTGGGCGATTCACAATCTGGAGATGAAATCTGGGCAGACAGATTCGGAGACGGAACACGAACATGGCGATAACGGTTGCTTCAGCATCGCACCTCGGCAAGGGGAGTCGCACCTCGGCTAGATCCTGTCGCAGGACTAGATCTTACGCATCACACTCAAGGAAGAAAAAGAGAATCACTCTCTCACAAAAACTTCAATTTTTCATTCAAAATTTCATTACCTTTAACAATACACTATACATGGGATTATATAGAGAATGGCATGGGGAGAGGGATGGGGAGAGGAGGGCAGCCAAGAGAGAGAGGAGGGGGTGGCCACGTATTGGAGGGGGAGGTGTGGTCGATGGTGGGAGGGAGGGGGGAATGTCTTGGTCTTTGGTCCACCAAGGGAGGTGGGATGGTGGCTTACTTCTTCTTTGGTCAAGGAAGGGAGGAGGAGTCATTATCTTGGACCAAGTAAGGGGGGGTGCCCCCTTCCACTTGCCAAGCAAGCCAAAGCCTCCATTCACACCCAAGTCATTCACACCTAGCACACCTAGCTCATGAACCTTTTCACACTCTAACCCATTTTGGCCCATTCAAAACCCAAAGAAAATAGAAAAGCCCAATAACTCTAGCCCACTCATCTAATCTAGCCCATTAGCCATTACATAATAGTATAACTAGCTAATTGTCCACATGGACTAAATAGGGCCCAACAAGGCCAAAAAATATGACACAAAGATAGCTTGCTCGACCGACGCATCCACGTCCTCCTCGAACCAAAGAGATTCCGGCGTTTCCTCATTCCCCGGCGTGTACTGCAGTGCGTGTCCTCATCACATGATCGCGCCCTACTCTCCAGTCACGTCAATTACTTATCGCGGTGGTTACTATGGTTGCGTTATTGTTCAGCCACAAATTTCTTCCTGCGTCGACCAGACTTACTTTTTGCGTCGACTCTCTCTATGATCGCGGACTGTTGTTATACCGCGTTAATGAATTATCACGACCCTCAAACCCGTCGCATTAATGAAATTCTGTCCAACCCGAGGTTTGACCCAAGGGTTGAACTTGTTCTATTCTTAGATGTTCTTATGATTATCTGGAACCCAACACCTTGTTTAATAAGCCATTTATAAACTATAGAAATCTATGAATGTACCGTTATGCTGCCGAAATTCCACCGTGGCATAATATTCAATTAATTCATCCTTGAACTCTCATGATTTCTATTTTGGTGCATTCTTACCTTGGTATTTGTTATCATGGACCTATTGTTTGAACTTTATATTATTGGCCTGCATTTATATTTCTCGTGGAAGTAGTTTGATTTATAACGTGAAGATGTAAGAGCGGGCATGGACAGTGTCCAAGGGCTAGACACTAGCCCCCTCGGCGGATGGCCGGAAACATACTGTAAACCATGGGGTATGATGAACACTGACGTCACATTGCATTGGGAGTACTTTTTTTTATAAACGGGTGAAATCTACGAGGCTCACGATGAAATTATTACATTCTTGTTACATGACTTTCTAGTGCATAGCCTTTATAGTTATGAAAAGTACATTCTCATTACATTCTAGTACATTCTCGTTCATGAAAGACCACTTTATATTCTTACTTGATCATACTCTCATTCTACATGTACTCTCATATCTCTATGATTTATATCTTGCTACTTATGTTGTTTTTTGGTTTTATCGCATGTTTCCTCGCATTTTCTTTATCTTACCTTCTAGAGCTAAAATGTTAATTATTTAAACTTGCCTTCATGTTTATACGAAGATATCTATTGGGCAAGTGTGCTCATCCCCTACTTTTCAATCTTTTCAAGAAATTCTAGCGAGCCAGATTCAGACTTTTCAAGTGGCGGGTCCGAGAGCGATTAACGCACGAGAGGAGCCATAGTTATGAGTCCAATTAGTTAGACGTAAGTCATATGGTAATAAGGTCCTTCACTGTAATAGGCGGTGACGTTGATCATGTTATGTAGTTTTCCCTTTTCTTGAGTCTAGATTGTAAAGGGTCAAAGTTGTAAGATTTTTTGTAAATCTTTGATTATTATTCAATAAAGTTGGATTTTGAGTACATTACCTTGTGCATTCCTATTTTATGTGTGAATGTTTCACACTCTGATTATCATTCTCACTTGAGACTTTATTTGCCGGTTGTTCACGTTGCTGACATACTTCCGATGCATATCTCGGGGCGTGACACATTCGAAGGGTTTAGACCTCATTGCCTATCGAATATTTCTTGTCTTCTCTGATAACTTGGGAATAAAATTGTGAAGGTAGTTTATGCAGCCCATAAATATCTGGCATTGTTGTAAATTTGTAAGGTTGGATGGGAACTGCGATAACTTTTCCAAGGGATGTTTTTGCATCGAAAATTTTCCCTTTTGAATTAGGACTCCCAGAAATTTGACTTTCTCAACGGCCACTTGAAATTTATCGGTTGCTGCTGATAAGCCAATTCCATGTTGTTGGACGATGTTCATGAATTGATGCAAGTGTTGCAAATGTTCCTGCATATTGTCAGAAAAGACCAAAAAACCGTCTATATAATTGGTAATAAAATTTGCATAGGGCTTGAATATTTCATCTATGCGTCGTTGAAACTGTGCTGGCGCATTTTTTAGCCCGAAAGGAAGCACTAGCCATTCATATTGTCCACCAGGAGAAGAGAATGCGCTTTTGTGGACATCTGCTTTTGCTATTTTTATCTGGTGATAACCAGATTTCTAGTCAAAATTTGAAAATATTGATTTTTTGGCAACTCTCTGTATCAGTTCTTCTTTGTTTGGGAGAGGCCACTTGATATCGACTGTGACTACATTCAAAGACCCGTAGTTAATTACCATACGCGCTTTAACTCTTTTTTGTTCAGCATGGTTTCTGACAATAAAAGCAGAGCATGAATAATTTGAAGAGGATGGCCTCATAAGTTGTTTGGTACTGAATTCCTCTATTTGGTGTCTTAATTCTGTCTCGTCTTCCAAAGAATGCCTGATTGGTTTGCCTTGTATGGGAATATTATGTATTGTTGGAATATGTGCCACTAGAGAATCCTTGTCCCATCGGTCCAGAGGGTGGTCAACACGGCATTCTTGTAATTTGCTCGTGAGGGTGGTTAGTGAGCCAACATATGGTTGAGCTGTTGGAGACAAAAAGTTGAGTTGCTTTATAATAGAATAGATCTCCTTTTGCTCTTGCTATTTTTCTTTATAGCGAAGCAGCTGGTAGATAGAGACTTCTTCCATAGAGACCATATTATGCTGGGATTTGAAATATGGAGAAATCTGTGGGATTATTTCTTGGCCTTCTTGCATATTGACCACTACCATATCATATGAGATTGTGTAAGGTCCTAATTTGTCAAGGGTAACACATCTCAATCCCACTTCATAGCCTCCATCATTGATTTGGAAGAAATCTGCTAGCATCACTTGTTTACCGAGCTTAATTGATACTTGGAGGGCAAAATGAGAGATAGAGCGACTCCCATTCATGGTTTCAATTACCCCCCTGTTGGATAGTAGAGTCAATTTTTCCAAAAAGATTTATGGCACCAATTTATATTAGCACCAGTATCAATAAATATTTGGCATTTGCGCCACTGTTCAAGCCCATCTACTGTTAGATGACCTGAGATAATAACACTATTAGTGATTTTTATGAGCTTTTTTATTTGTAGCACTTGTTTTTCAGAAAGCTCATGTTTGAGAGGTTGATGAATACTTATCTCAGGTATTTTTCCTTTCTTGTAATCGCTCGGAAGTGCAGTAGGTGGCTTGACTAGTTTTGCTGCTGAATAGAAAGGGTTAATAAAATCTTCTTCACTTTCACAAGAAGCGGACAACGACGTAGATAAATATGCTTTGTCTTCATTTGAAGCTTCTTCTGAAGAGTAGGACTGATGCTTGGTAGAAGATGAGGGGATGTCCTCGTTGCTGTCTAGAAATAGGGTCCACGAAGAAGTAGCCATCTGTATTTGAAACTGCTCGTCGGGACTCGAGCTGGAAGAGTCCGCTTCATCGGAGGCCAAGGTGTAAAGCTGTTGATGTAAGACAACCTAGGATGGTGGTGGCAACCCGGGCACCAAGTGGTACGAGACGGAGGTTGAACCCGAAGGTCTCCTCGCGCAAGAAAGGCCGCGTTCCGGACCGGCGTAACCGGACCTTTCCGCGACGTCTTTTGATATACCAGTTGTTGAGGGGGAACCACAATGTGTGGGGCACAACTAATGGGATGCAGCAACTAGCCCGATCCTTGGACCTAGCAAGCAAGCACAATTCGCAAGATTAACGGACCGACATCGGTGGCCACTCACCCGACGCTCACCCAAAACCCGGGGTAACTCCGTGATGCCGAGCCGAGGATGTGAGGGTTGGACCCTTGCTGGTGGAGGACCAGCAAGGCCAAGGTTGCTTTCCCAAGGTTACGAATGCCCGAAGCAAGGGGCAGACTGTTAGCGCAGCAAGAGTGATATAGAAAGGGGGGGATGAATAGATCACTCCCAATTTGTAGAAACTTAAGCGGAAAATAAATTCTACTGCTAACGCACCTCCTTAACCCGTACACAGAGAAATGTAAATGAGAATAAAGAACTGATCACATGGAAGCAAAGAGACAAGCAGATGAAGAGCGCAGATAATAATAGCAAACCACAGAGGAGGCACTCGGTTTTTAGGTGGTTCGATTGCAGTCCGCAATCTACATCCACCCCTCACTCCAACTAGAGTGAGGATTCCACTAGACGATGCTAGATCAATGCAGACTCAGTCTGCGAACAACATGCTGCCACACAGCTTGAACACCAAGGGAAACAAATCCCTCAACCAAGTTCTGCTACCCACAGAACTTGAAACCTGTTCTAGCTCCCAGCTAGAACACAACCGGAGAATCCTCTCCCTTCCTCCACACACCGGAGGGAAACTGTTAATGACAACCAGCCACTAACACCACCAGAGATCACCGATCTCTCTTCCTCTGCAACACAGAGGGAAACTGGAGTGATACTCCCTTCCTCCACACACCGGAGGGAAAACAATTCAAATCAGAAGGATGAACAAAATGAAACGAAAGCAAAGTAGAAACAAAAAACCAATGAAGAAGAAATCGGTTTTGAAAACCCAATACAAATGTAGCTTCAAATGAAGCAATTCATCAATACACAACTACTGATCTCTCTCTCGAACAAACTCCTCTCAGATCTGGAGCTCTCTGCTCTTTTTCTTTTCTGGATCGTGCAAACTCTCACCAATGGCTTCTGCTTTCTCTATTCACGATCTAGCTTCTACTGAAGGATGAAGCTCTATATTTATAGCAGATATTGGCGTGTGGCTGCCAGGTTCCCGCCCATGCACTTTTGGCCAGATCATTTGAATTTCGACCACATGGCAGCATCCTGACCAGGTTGCCATCCACGTGTCATGCGCATGTTGTCTTGGATCACGTGCCAGGTGCCAACCTCGGTTCACGTGCCCAATCATCAGCCTGAATCACCTGCAGACAGACAGATGGAATGTATAGACTTAGTTAGTTCAGGCTATTAACATGACTGTATATACTTCAGACACTTCAACTGATTAAGTGTGTACAACGTGAGAGAGTGTACAAACTTAATGAAAGAAGCGCATGTGTGAAGGCAGTGTATAGACATATGAGCAATGCGCATGAATGGCAGTGTATAGACTTATGAACAATGCAGACGGATGGCAGTGTATAGACTATGAACAAGCGCATGTGAAGGCATTGTATAGACTAAAGAAAAACAAAGCAAACAAGCCTTACTAATGTGTACACTTAACAAAGCTTCTGCCACTGTATAGACTTCACGAAGCCTAACCAGTGTACAGACTTGGAACCTGTGTAAGACTCTTAATAAGACTGTGAGCAGTGTGTAGACTTGAACCCCATCGGTGATGTATAGACTTCGACAGCCTTAGCCAGTGTATAGACTCTGCCAGGGTGAGAAGATGCATTAGACACTCGGCTGTACAGACTTGGAGATTTCTGAATGAAACGATCGGCTGATGAACCGATGTACGGACTCTGAATGTAAAGGTAGTCTGTATAGACTTGAATCGCTTGAAGCGATGTATAGACTTTGTGAAGCTCAAGCACTGTACAGACTTATGAAGTCTTCAGTGTTGTACAGACTTGGTGAAGCTCAAGTGGATGTATAGACTTGATGAACCACTGTGGATGTGTGGACTTGAGCGAATGAAGCTGATGTACAGACTTGGTAAATCGAAGCCTCTGTACAGACTTTCCTAAGACGCAGTTCAATGTATAGACTTGAACGACTGAGGCCGATGTACAGACTTGCCTAAGACACAGCATGAGACGCTGGCTGAGACGGACGCTGTACAGACTTTGAAGAGCAGTTCAATGTATAGACTTGAACGAATGAGTCCGATGTACAGACTTGCCTAAGACGCAGCATGAGACGCTGGCTGAGACAGAAGCTATACAGACTTTGAAGACATTGAACGTTTGAGCAGCATGCAATGTACACACTTAGTGATGTACAGACTTGGCCAGGAAAGCGTAGGGAAATGTTGAGTGTATGGACTTGGCCAATGCGTAGGAAAAGATATAGAATGTACAGAGTTGGTGAATCATATACCAGTGTATAGACTTAGAGAAATGAAGTCTAGTGTATAGACTTGGAGAACTGTTCAATGTGTTGGGTTGGCGTTGTATAGACTTTGCCCAAGGAACCGAATGTATAGACTTTGCCACAGTCTAATGTACATACTTTGCTGAAGTGAACGAGCCAATGTGTAGACTTCAAAAGAAGCAGTCCGATGTACAGACTTCAAGAAGTCTTGACAACGGACGCTGTTCAGACATTGCAAACAAGACTCTGGGCGATGTATAGACATACACTATCGGATGTGTAGACTTCATGACAATGCAGCAGCCAGTGTATAGACATGAAGTTTGACAATCCAATGTATAGAGTTGAAGCTTGGAAGGATGTATAGGGTTGAGCTGAACTAACTATGAGTGTTGAGACCAATGTATGGACTTCAGTTAGAAAGTGCCCGATGTACAGACTAGAAGAGGATATGCCAATGTACAGACTAAATGGATCAAGCTGGTGTATAGACTTTGTGCCCAACCTATCAATGCTCTGATGCGTCGACCCACCCCTGCTGATGAGTCGACCCACTACTGTTCATATTAACCAAACAGTGTAGATAGAATCAAGATAGCATGCTTATCTGACAACCAAATGAACTGTACTCACTCACATGATGAAACAACATTAATCTAGAGATAGAAGATTGATTTATAGTGTGAGACATCATCAAAACCATAGGGATGCAACACAGACTGGGTGCTGAGGGCACGGTTCTCACTCTCTTCCCCACAGCGGTCTCTCGAAGGCAATGGTGCTGTCGGGACCGAGCGCTCACTCTCTCTAACCAGCGGAGCTATGAACAAATATTGAACAAACAAAACACTAAGTAGGATCAGGAGTAGAGTTCTTACTCAACCGGTTTGAAGAAACTGGTCCCAGTCGGAGACGTGGGCGAGCGGGGAGCGTGGGATCGCCACCCGCACGCTGCGCCGATGAAGCTTCAACCTGAATTAACAAGTTACAATCACTACGCCCCTTGCAAGGGGGTTGGACTAGAAGTGGGGACTGTAGGATTACAAGCAAACACTACCTCCCACAGGGAGGGGCTTTAAGCCGACCAGGCGGGGAGGGGGAACTTAAGATAAAGTCGAATTGTCGAGCGACGCCGGTTCTGGCCGCTTCTGGAATAGCCGGATAGGAAGGCGATGACGGCGCCGCCATTGACTCCACCGACTTCAGATGATGATGGGACTAGCGCCAAAATGTCCTGGGTTGGCCCAGGAAGACGCCCAAATTTCTGGAGATTATTCTGATGCCGATGGTGGCCGAGGCGGGGTCGGGACCAGGGCTGGTCGGACCTAGCTCTGGATGTCCCAAAACTTCTGCTGCTGGAAGCAGTGGCCGCCACGAACACTCCCGGGGTCCAATGAGGGCGAGACCAGAGCCGTTGCGATCGTGGACAAGTCCTCTTCGATCGGAGACCAACGGGGTCACCGGATGAGGTCGGAGTAGACCGCAAGAACCAGAATGGTGGGAAGGGTCGGATCTAGCTCAAGGGAAGCGGACCTGCGCACTCCGGGGAGAAAATTTGGAAATCTATGCTCCGGGATCCAAATGGCTCCCTTCTTGTTGGTACTGACAGAGGGCTTGGAGGAGAAGACCCCAGCCAAAACTCGTGTACAAAGTCATCCTGGAGCAGCCGTGGTGGCTTCTTCTCTCAGCCTCAGGTTCTCCACCGGAGCAGTTCTGCGCAGTCGGGGGAGATTGGCTGTAGCAACCCTAATAAATGAATAATTGAAATGAATTAAAACATATATATTACAGAAGTAATATATATAAAAGGAATAGGGTTAATTGGATGAAATAAAACAAATTAAAAATAACGCCTCTTATTAAGGCGTTAATTTATAAAGAAACGCCTCTATCCATGGCGTGAATAAAGAAAGGACGCCCACACTTACGGTCGTCAGTTCTCACGCGACCAAATGGGTAAGTAAAAGAAATGCCCCTATCTTGGGCGTGTTTTAAAACACGAAACGCCCTTTTTCAAGGCGCTTTTTAAGAAACGACCTTATGCAAGGCGTTAATTAAAGAATACACGCCCTGACCAAAGTCGTTAATTTCATTCGGGAACCGTTCGTCCCAGAGCTCATCCAGAGTAGGTGATAAGTATTAGAAAGAGTTATAACGTGGCAATAACTCTATATTGGAAGCATTACTTCCACTAGAACTCTAACCCTAATTGGACCCCCTAAATCCCTATAAATAATCTTCTACTCGAACCCTAGAATCTATTTGGTCGACTGCTGCTACGGTATGTATAGAACCAAAGGTTATTCCTCATCGTTTTCTCTGTTATACGATCGTGTGAAGAACATTAATTGATCTTCTCTTATTTGTAGGAAGTCTGCTTGTCGAACGTGAAGAACAAGGTACTGTTCTTCTATCTTTTCCCTAAAAACTTCGGTTATATCTGTGAAGATTATTTAAATATCTTCATCTTCCTTCCTTTTCTCTCCCTCTACAGGTTGACGGTAGAGTGCAGATTTCTGAAGAACGATTGTTCTTCTTCTTGCTGTTGCTACGGCTGTTATTGAGTTGCAGTTGAAGCTTCAGAATATTAGGCTTCTCACCAAATCCTTCAGAGTTCATCTTCAAATCCATTATTAAGGTAGGTTTTCTCAAGTTATTGTAGCCCAAATGAAATTAATGCAAGATATATATATATAAGCATGTCATGCATACGGTTATTATAGTTTCCATGTGTTTTCTGCAATATTTTGAAAGAGACGCCCCTGTCAAGGGCGCTAATTCACATGAAACGACTCTTCCCAGGTCGTTAATTTCATGTTTAACGCCCCGTACTCAGGCGTTAATTTCTTTAAACCGTTAATCACCCATCTTAAGAATTGATTATCTATGAAATCATGATTATAAAATAATGCATGATCCTCTGTCTTCAACCTGCTAACTTTACTGTCATGATATTACATTCGTTCCTCTGTTATCCTGAAATTGTTACTGTCCTTAAAGTTTCTGAAGGAACTTGAATTAACGACTTGGACAAAGTCGTTTTCCACATATTAACGCCCCCTCATAGGGCGTGAATCTGAAAGGTAACGCCTCTTCCTAGGGCGTGTATCGGTTAAAATCCTGAAATTTATATATTCTGAAAAATAGAATTAAATAGTAACGCCCCTGCCCAGGGCGCGTTTTTGATAATTCCTGAAAATTAATTGTATTCTGTCAAATATGTAAACAATAAGACGCCTTCTGGTGTAGTCGTCAGATCTTGAAGAAACGACCCTGACCAAGGCGTGTTTTAGTTAAATTACTGAACTAATGAAAATTCTGCAAAATAGAAACATATGTAAACACCCTTCTGTTAGGCGTTAATTACTTGAGAAACGACTTGACCTAAGTCGTTATTTTACTGTAAACTGTTTTTAACCCGTTACTGTTAAACGATTGTTTCAATATATATTTATATACATATATCGGCACTATTCTCCATTCCGTGAGTATAGTCCCACTTTTCACGTTGATTTATCGATCACACTCAACTCTCATTGACATACAAGCTCTCCATTGGACATTCCGTTCCTTTGGACTAGCGAGTTAGTCATAGAGACCTCCGTAAGACTCCTCGTAGCCTTGGATTCCCTCAAGGCCGACTGAGCTGGTTGTACCCTAAAAACCCATTACACCATTGATGCCATGTCACTCTAAAGAAACATGGGATACCGGCCCTTATGATTATACAAAGAGTATATCATAAGAAATTCTTAATGGGATGATGACATCATGCCATATCATGCCATTCTTGTAAACCTCAATTCTATGATAAGAATGAGGGTATCTTACCTTTGATATACTGTTCATGTGGACCTCAATTCTATATAAAGAATGTCCATACTGATTTGTCATGGTACCCAAGTTAAGGGAATCATGTTCTACCTAGTTTTATCGATATCGTGATTATACCGTTATTATCGCCATTCTATGTCCTTTGTCATATTTTGGACTCTATTCTATCAAAGTTGTCATACGTGTCTACAAGCTTGATTATTGAAATTCTATGTTGGCTATAAACAAGAGTGGATGTCAAAACACATGATAAATGCCTGCGCATATAGGGCCCGATCTGGTCCTGGGAGGAGCACCCGAAAGTACTTGTGCCCATGGGAGTTAAAATGATAAGGTATCTGGCATTATACCGAGTACTTGACTTGCTTGATTGGACATTCCACACACATCTTGTACTTGACTCGTACTTGACATGAAATGAAATGCGTGGCCCGAAAAAGGGTAATTTACTTGCTTGCTTGATACATGATAGCCAAAGTTCTTGACATGATTTGTTAAATGTACTTGCTTGAATATCTCGAATAAACTTGTTATCTTGTTGAAAGTTCATGATAAGTTCATCTTATTTCCTTGATACTACATTCTATCTATCCTGTCGTTTTATGCGAGCATGCATAGCTTTATTGCATTCATAAAAATGTAATTACTTAAACCCCTCGCTAGTACTTGAGATATAATTTCCTACTGAGCGTTCGCTCATTCCGTTTGTCCCTTTTACTTTTCAGGTAAGTCCGACGACGATGGAAGTCAATCGGATGGGAATGATCAAGAGTGCAAGTGATAGAGCTTCTACAAGTGTCGTCTAGTCTTTTCTATAGTTTCTTGAGTCAAATATGTATTCTTTTCCTTTTTATTAAACAGAGTATTGGATTTGTAATAGTCTATCCATTATGAAATAAAGGATTGGGTTATCTTGCTATTTTGCGCATCTCTGTCTTTGTGTCGAATACACGACCACTCTGATTGACATGATTGATATAGACACGTCGCGCATCTCCGGGTATCTTCCGCGCTCGGGGCGTGACAGTCTTTGTGGTATCAGAGCCTAAGGTTATTCAATGCCTAGGAAACCCAAGTCCAAGGATAGGTTTCAAAACCTTTAACCAAGTGAGAGTGGGTAGAACCAAGGGTTAAATGATCAATGAGTCCTTTATAAGATCATAGTGATATAATACTAACATAGCTATTGTAATTGTAGGATAATGGCTGCCGAACGTGCTCAATGGCGCAACATGCAGCGTACCCTTCAAGGGATGACCCAAGTGCTACAACAGGTAGCACAAGGTGGTGCTCCACGAGCTGGAAGCTTACACCAAGCATTCAAGAATATGAATCCCCCGAAGTTCATGGGATCGACCGATCCAGACGATGCCGAGCATTGGGTTCGGGAGATTGAACGTATATTCCGTGTCATGTAATGCACGGATCAGGACAAAGTCTTATTAGCTACTTTCCAGTTAGAAAAGGATGCTAGATGCTGGTGGGAGTCGATTGAAGCTACTATAGACCCAACTCAAGTTACATGGGGTGAATTCGTTGAATATTTCAACGCCAAATATTTCTCTGATAGGGTCCAGGAAAAGAAGGCCGCCGAATTTGCCGCATTAAAGCAAAGATCTTTATCGGTGGCTGAATATGAAGCACAGTTTTCTAGACTGTCTAGATATGCTAAGCATTTAATTAGCACGGAAAAGATGAAAGCCCGTAGATTTCTTAATGGGCTTAGGCCCCACTACATTACTCAACTGGCGCCTATGGATATTCAAGTTTATACTGAAATAGTGCGCCGAGCTCAGTTGCTTGAAGATGCCACGGAACTATCTGATAGGATCCGTGGGAAAGACAAAAAGGAGCAAGTCACAAGTTCGGGTTCTTTTAAACCCAACTTTAAGAAGAGGCCCAATAATGGAGGTTCTTCCTCTCAAGATCAGAAGTTCAAGAAATCCAAGCCTTTCTCTATCACCACTACACCTTCAAACGTAGTATGCAAGCATTGTGACAAGGTTGGTCACAAAATAGAAGAATGCTGGAGGAAATTAGGAGCATGTCTCCGTTGTGGGAGTCGTGAACATCGGATTCCCGATTGTCCATTAATGAATGACCAAGACGGTGAGGGTAAACGCCCAGTGACAAGGAACGCGCGTCTTCATGCGATCCAAGAGACCGAACCAGAAGAAGAAGGCGGATTGGTGGAAGGTACATTAAAAATTTGTTCCAAATATGCACATGTCTTATTTGATACAGGTGCATCGCATTCCATTATTTCCAAGAAGTTTGCTGACCCATTACCTCTAGAACCAGAATGTATGAAGTTAATATTGTCTACTCCTCTCGGAAACGAGACGGATATCACACATCATTATCAAAACTGTGAGGTGTTGGTTCGAGGAAAGAATTTTCCTATTGATCTTATCTGCTTAGATCTAAAAGAGTATGATGTTATACTAGGAGCAGATTGGTTATCCAAATACCAGGCAACGGTTGATTGCCGTGATAGCAAGATTGTTTTCAAGGAATTTTCGGAACTGACTTATACTAGTCCTAAGAGTCGAAGCAAATCCCCTCTTATTTCGGCTCTTCGAGCAAGCAAGCTCGTCAAGAAAGGATGTGTATCCTTCCTTGCTTTTGTCACTATTAAAGAAGCTAAAGAAACCAAGATAGAGGACATTCAGGTAGTGCGAGAATTTCCAGACGTATTTCCGGAAGAATTGCCGGGATTACCCCCGCAAAGAGATGTGGCCTTTACCATCGACTTAGCCCCTGGTGCTGGTCCTGTTTCAAAGGCACCCTATAGAATGTCCCCTGCAGAACTAAAAGAATTAAAGAAGCAATTGATGGAATTGATTCAAAAAGGGTTCATTAGACCAAGTACTTCCCCGTGGGGAGCCCCAGTCCTATTTGTAAGGAAGAAGGATGGATCCATGAGATTGTGTATCGACTATCGACAGTTGAATCATCTTACTATCAAGAACAAGTATCCACTGCCGAGAATCGATGAATTATTTGATCAGATTTCTGGATCCAAACATTTCTCCAAGATTGATCTTAGGTCTGGTTATCATCAATTGAGGATTAAAGACGAAGATATTCATAAAACTGCGTTCAGAAGTAGGTATGGCCACTATGAATTTGTTGTTATGCCTTTTGGACTAACAAATGCCCCTGCTGCCTTTATGCAGTTGATGAATAGCATATTCAGGCCTTATCTAGATCAATTTGTGGTGGTTTTCATTGATGATATATTGATATATTCCAAGACTAAGGAAGAACATGAAGAGCATTTGAGGATTTCATTACAAATCTTGAGGACAAATCAATTATATGCTAAGCTCAGCAAATGCGAATTCTGGCTTGAAGAAGTGGCTTTTCTCGGACATGTGATATCCAAGGACGGTTTATCTGTAGATCCGTCAAAGGTTGAAGCTGTAAGAAACTAGGAAAGACCCACTAATGCAAGCGAGATCAGAAGTTTCTTAGGTCTTGCAGGCTATTATCGGCGATTCATCAAAGATTTCTCTAAGATCGCCGTGCCCCTTACAAGGTTAACTCGCAAGGAGATCCGATACGAATGGAGTGAGGAATGTGAAAGAAGTTTCCAAACTCTCAAGGATCATCTCACCACAGCTCCGGTCTTAGCTCTACCGATAGAAGGAGAGAAATTCGAGGTCTACACTGATGCTTCTGGCATTGGCCTCGGATGTGTCCTAATGTAACAAGGAAAGGTCATAGCATACTCTTCACGTCAGCTGAAGAAGCATGAGGAGAATTACCCCGTCCATGACTTAGAACTGGACGCGGTAGTATTTACCTTAAAGATATGGAGACACTACTTATATGGAGCACAGTTTACTGTATACTCCGATCACAAAAGTCTCAAATATCTATTTTCACAAAAGGAGCTAAACATGAGACAAAGACGCTGGCTAGAATATCTCAAGGACTTCGACTTCAATATACAATACCATCCCGGAAAGGGTAATTATGTTGCTGACGCCCTTAGTCGAAAGCCGAGAGCAATGATAGCAAATTGTATGATGCAAGAATGGAGGTTACTTGAACAATTCTCTGAGCTCAATATAAGCTTGGACACGGAATCCAAATTTGTCACACTATCTCATGTAAGCATACAGTCAGATTTGTTATCTGAGATACAAACACTTCAGGATGATGATCCTATATTAGTAGAAATCAAAGGCAGATTAGAAGGACAATCTGATTTTCAACTAACTTCTGATGGAAGATTATCGTTCAAAGATAGAACTTGTATACCCGATTGTCCGGAATTAAAGAAGAAGATCTTAGATGAAGCTCACCAATCAAGGTACACTATTCATCCAGGATCAACCAAAATGTACCAAGATGTAAAGAGGAACTTTTGGTGGCCTAATATGAAAAGAGAAATAGCGGACTATGTATCACGCTGTCTCACATGCCAACAGGTCAAGGCGGAACACCAAAAGCCTGCGGGAAAACTACATCCTCTAGATATTCCTAAGTGGAAATGGGAGGATATTGGTATGGACTTCATCATGGGTTTGTCTAAATCTAAAGGAGGACATGATGGAATCTGGGTTATCATTGACCGATTGACTAAATCGGCACATTTCTTGCCGATCAAAAGCTGATGGTCAATTGATGTGCTAGCTGCACTATACATCAAAGAAATAGTCAGGATACATGGAATTCCTGTCTCAATCGTGTCTGATAGAGATCCCCGTTTTACTTCTCATTTTTGGAAGGGATTACAACATTCGTTGGGAACAAGGCTCAACTTTAGTACTGCTTTTCACCCACAAACGGATGGTCAGACCGAGCGAACTAATCAAGTTGTTGAAGATATGCTGAGAGCATGCATTATTGACTTTGGAGGAAGCTGGCATGACCATTTACCTTTAGTTGAATTTGCATATAATAATAGCTACCAAGCTAGTATCCAAATGGCACCTTTCGAAGCCTTATACGGAAGGAGTTGCCGATCTCCCATATGTTGGAACGAAGTTGGAGAGAAACAACTATTAGGTCCAGACATGGTAAGGGATACAACTGAGAAGATACAGGTAATCAGAGAAAGATTACAAGTTGCTCAGACAAGGCAAAAGGCTTATGCTGATACCAGGAGAAGAGATCTTGAATTCCAGGTTGGAGATCATGTATTTCTTAAAATATCCCCTGGACGTGGCATACGAAGATTTGGTGTTAAGGGCAAGCTTACGCCAAGATTCATCGGACCATTTGAGGTACTCGAAAGAGTTGGCGAGGTTGCTTATCGCATCGCGTTGCCTCCTCAGTTGTCCGAGGTACACAATGTATTTCACATATCTATGTTGAAGAAGTATGTGCACGATCCGTCACATATTATTGAGCATGGAGATCTGGTGATCCAGAAAGATCTCACATATGAATAGAGGCCTTTAAAGATATTAGATCGAGAAATACGAGCTCTAAGGAATAAGGTTATTCCCATGCTTAAGGTGCAATGGAATAAGAATCCTGAACACGAAGCGACATGGGAGACCGAGGAATCTATGAAGAAACGATTTCCCGAGTTATTCTAAGAGGTATATGTCCTACACTCTCCACGTGTATAATTATATATATATTGAATTTGGGGACCAAATTCTTTTTAAGTGGGGGAGGGTATAGCAACCCTAATAAATGAATAATTGAAATGAATTAAAACATATATATTACAAAAGTAATATATATAAAAGGAATAGGGTTAATTGGATGAAATAAAACAAATTAAAAATAACGCCTCTTATTAAGGCGTTAATTTATAAAGAAACGCCTCTATCCATGGCGTGAATAAAGAAAGGACGCCCACACTTACGGTCGTCAGTTCTCACGCGACCAAATGGGTAAGTAAAAGAAATGCCCCTATCTTGGGCGTGTTTTAAAACACGAAACGCCCTTTTTCAAGGCGCTTTTTAAGAAACGACCTTATGCAAGGCGTTAATTAAAGAATACACGCCCTGACCAAAGTCGTTAATTCCATTCGGGAACCGTTCGTCCCAGAGCTCATCCAGAGTAGGTGATAAGTATTAGAAAGAGTTATAACGTGGCAATAACTCTATATTGGAAGCATTACTTCCACTAGAACTCTAACCCTAATTGGACCCCCTAAATCCCTATAAATAATCTTCTGCTCGAACCCTAGAATCTATTTGGTCGACTGCTGCTACGGTATGTATAGAACCAAAGGTTATTCCTCATCGTTTTCTCTGTTATACGATCGTGTGAAGAACATTAATTGATCTTCTCTTATTTGTAGGAAGTCTGCTTGTCGAACGTGAAGAACAAGGTACTGTTCTTCTATCTTTTCCCTAAAAACTTCGGTTATATCTGTGAAGATTATTTAAATATCTTCATCTTCCTTCCTTTTCTCTCCCTCTACAGGTTGACGGTAGAGTGCAGATTTTTGAAGAACGATTGTTCTTCTTCTTGCTGTTGCTACGGCTGTTATTGAGTTGCAGTTGAAGCTTCAGAGTATTAGGCTTCTCACCAAATCCTTCAGAGTTCATCTTCAAATCCATTATTAAGGTAGGTTTTCTCAAGTTATTGTAGCCCAAATGAAATTAATGCAAGATATATATATATAAGCATGTCATGCATACGGTTATTATAGTTTCCATGCGTTTTCTGCATTATTTTGAAAGAGACGCCCCTGTCAAGGGCGCTAATTCACATGAAACGACTCTTCCCAGGTCGTTAATTTCATGTTTAACGCCCCGTACTCAGGCGTTAATTTCTTTAAACCGTTAATCACCCATCTTAAGAATTGATTATCTATGAAATCATGATTATAAAATAATGCATGATCCTCTGTCTTCAACCTGCTAACTTTACTATCATGATATTACATTCGTTCCTCTGTTATCCTGAAATTGTTACTGTCCTTAAAGTTTCTGAAGGAACTTGAATTAACGACTTGGACAAAGTCGTTTTCCACATATTAACGCCCCCTCATAGGGCGTGAATCTGAAAGGTAACGCCCCTTCCTAGGGCGTGTATCGGTTAAAATCCTGAAATTTATATATTCTAAAAAATAGAATTAAATAGTAACGCCCCTGCCCAGGGCGCGTTTTTGATAATTCCTGAAAATTAATTGTATTCTGTCAAATATGTAAACAATAAGACGCCTTCTGGTGTAGTCGTCAGATCTTGAAGAAACGACCCTGACCAAGGCGTGTTTTAGTTAAATTACTGAACTAATGAAAATTCTGCAAAATAGAAACATATGTAAACGCCCTTCTGTTAGGCGTTAATTACTTGAGAAACGACTTGACCTAAGTCGTTATTTTACTGTAAACTATTTTTAACCCGTTACTGTTAAACGATTGTTTCAATATATATTTATATACATATATCGGCATTATTCTTCATTCCGTGAGTATAGTCCCACTTTTCACGTTGATTTATCGATCACACTCAACTCTCATTGACATACAAGCTCTCCATTGGACATTCCGTTCCTTTGGACTAGCGAGTTAGTCATAGAGACCTCCGTAAGACTCCTCGTAGCCTTGGATTCCCTCAAGGCCGACTGAGCTGGTTGTACCCTAAAAACCCATTACACCATTGATGCCATGTCACTCTAAAGAAACATGGGATACCGGCCCTTATGATTATACAAAGAGTATATCATAAGAAATTCTTAATGGGATGATGACATCATGCCATATCATGCCATTCTTGTAAACCTCAATTCTATGATAAGAATGAGGGTATCTTACCTTTGATATACTGTTCATGTGGACCTCAATTCTATATAAAGAATGTCCATACTGATTTGTCATGGTACCCAAGTTAAGGGAATCATGTTCTACCTAGTTTTATCGATATCGTGATTATACCGTTATTATCGCCATTCTATGTCCTTTGTCATATTTTGGACTCTATTCTATCAAAGTTGTCATACGTGTCTACAAGCTTGATTATTGAAATTCTATGTTGGCTATAAACAAGAGTGGATGTCAAAACACATGATAAATGCCTGCGCATATAGGGCCCGATCTGGTCCTGGGAGGAGCACCCGAAAGTACTTGTGCCCATGGGAGTTAAAATGATAAGGTATCTGGCATTATACCGAGTACTTGACTTGCTTGATTGGACATTCCACACACATCTTGTACTTGACTCGTACTTGACATGAAATGAAATGCGTGGCCCGAAAAAGGGTAATTTACTTGCTTGCTTGATACATGATAGCCAAAGTTCTTGACATGATTTGTTAAATGTACTTGCTTGAATATCTCGAATAAACTTGTTATCTTGTTGAAAGTTCATGATAAGTTCATCTTATTTCCTTGATACTACATTCTATCTATCCTGTCGTTTTATGCGAGCATGCATAGCTTTATTGCATTCATAAAAATGTAATTACTTAAACCCCTCGCTAGTACTTGAGATATAATTTCCTACTGAGCGTTCGCTCATTCCGTTTGTCCCTTTTACTTTTCAGGTAAGTCCGACGACGATGGAAGTCAATCGGATGGGAATGATCAAGAGTGCAAGTGATAGAGCTTCTACAAGTGTCGTCTAGTCTTTTCTATAGTTTCTTGAGTCAAATGTGTATTCTTTTCCTTTTTATTAAACAGAGTATTGGATTTGTAATAGTCTATCCATTATGAAATAAAGGATTGGGTTATCTTGCTATTTTGCGCATCTCTGTCTTTGTGTCGAATACACGACCACTCTGATTGACATGATTGATATAGACACGTCGCGCATCTCCGGGTATCTTCCGCGCTCGGGGCGTGACATTGGCTCCTCTGGGCAGCAGGGACCTCGGATGACGGCGAGACCATCTCGCCTATGAAGCAGCATTGACAAGCTTTCCAGAAATATAGGGCTTGCCCCCAGGAACTTCATGGAGATGATGGGACAGCCTCTACAACTAAAAGCTTCTCTGCTGCTGTGAATCTAGTTGGGTGGTAGGTGGAGATTGAGGATGAGGATGGGGTAGATAAGAAGGGGGAAGGGGGTGGGAAGGGGCTGGGTTTTCCCTGGTTGAGAGGGGATATGGGGAGGGTGCAAACCAGGCTAGGTGGAGGGGAGGAGAGAGCTGGGGGGTGGAGCTAGCAGGGGGGGAGAGCTGGGGTCGTAGGTCTCCCAGGGTGGGAGAGAGAGGGGGGGAGCAAATGGCTAGGGGAGGGAGATCTCTCCCTAGTTTGAATTCCCACTAATGGTTATTCAATGGAGGGTCCTTGGGGATGTGAAAGGGTGTCTTGGAGGATGAAAGGGTGTGTTGGGAGTGGGATTCTCCCTAGGGAGAGGAGAGGTTGCTTGGGAGAGTGGGGAAGTCTCCCCAGGGGGTGGTGTGGTTAATGGTGGAGTAATGGTGGGGTGGGGAAGTTGAGGGGTCACTTGGTGATGTGGAGGGTGATGTGGCAAGTGAGGGGTGATGTGGCAAAAGGGGATTGGGCTGAGGTGGAGGAGAGGAGAGAGGGGATGGGGCGGTCTAGAGAGAGAGAGCTAGAGAGAGAAAGGGGGTGCCCCCTTTAGAGAGGGAGGGAAGAGAGAGAAGGGGGTAAGGGAGTTTCTCACTCCATAATTGGCTTCTCACCAAAGGATCCCTCAAATTGGATTTTTGAAAATACAAATATTCATTAGGTTTCTCAAATGGTGGTGGGGTCCTATTTATATGGACCCAACCTTTTACAAGACATAACTACCCCTAGCTTTACTTGAAATGACCAAAGCTGTCCAATAAGCAAACCAAGGGGGTAAATGACTCAAACATAGGAAAATAACCTTAGGACCTAGGGATATGACTCAAATAAAAGGGAAATTACAATGATATGACTCAAATAAAAATGAGAAAATACAACATATGACTCAAAATAAATGACTAAATCATGCCGAATGCTTCCGGGGAAGGAGACGGGCCGTGAGTGCAGGGTCGGATGGTGATGACCCCATCATACTCCCGGGGTACGGAGAACTCGACTCTGTCGAGTAAGAGTCTTCCCTCCTCGGAGAGTGCTATAGCAGTGCCGCCCACAAGTCTTCCGAAGGAGGCCGATCCTTCCACCAGACGAGAGAGCGCTCATACACCTTGCTCCTGGTGGCAGTGACCTGTTCATCCAATATCCGCTCAATCTGCTCACGCTGGGCTCTCCGGGCTGGTGTATCTCTCTCAAAGGTAGGTGCTCTCTCAAGGGAGGGGATGGGCTCAATATCCTCATTGGGTGTCACCGTGGGACCCTTATATGGCACCAGGTCTGCCACATTGAATGTGGGGCTCACTCCGTACTCCTCGGGAAGGTCTAACTCATAGGCATTAGTGCCAATGCGCCTCAGAACCTAGAAGGGACCAGCCCCACGAGACCTCAATTTTGAGATAGCTCTCGAGGAGAGCCTCTCAGTCCTCACCATCACAGAATCACCTACGCGAAATTCTTGGTGGCGTCGATGAGAGTTGGCCGGCCTTTTGTAAATATCATTTTTCTTGCTGAGGTGCTTGCGAAGGTTTTTATGCAATTTTGTGAATGCTGACCTTCTAGTGTTTATGGGTGAACTTGGGCACTCAAATGTGGACCTACCATGCATGCGGTGTTTATCGGGCTTGTGAGATGTGGGAGGTCCTGGGCATCCAAAAGTGGATCTAGCTTGCTTATGCTTCCTATCAAGGTAGGTGAAGACTGGGAGACTGGGGCATCCAAACTTGGCCCTATCATGCATAAGTTCTCTACTCAAGGTTGGAGGATCGGGACATCCAAATATGATCCTATCATGTTTAAGACCAATGACGAATGGGGAAGTATCGTTACACCTAAATATGGACCACTCACGCTTCCGACTTGACATGTCGGTGTCATGAATGAAAGGACCTGACTTACTAATCATGTCAAGTGGTGTGAGGTGCCAAGACATATGCATTCCTACTCCAAAGATGACTTCCATGGGCGGGGTTGTGGGATGGTCTTTGATCTTCTACTCAAAAGGGTCGAAGGGATCTAGGAAGGTGATCATCATGGAGAGAGGCTCTTCCTTGTTCCCTAGGTGAAGATCTTCCATGGTTATGGTTTTCCATATGAGGCCCGAGTCTAGAAAGTGGTGGGTTAGATCAATCAGGGTGGGTTGTGGTAGGGATAGGGGGGTGGTGGGTAAGGTATTTGGGTCACATGGGTATCTCGGCTCCCATAGGAAGGGATTGAAGGGATCATGACAAGGGTCACCTAGAGAGAGGTACTCTATGTCCTCGAGGTCCTCAAAAGGTGATGAGTCATCCTCCTCCATAATGGTTAGGCTCGTGCCTTGGGTGGGATGGTCAGCCATGAGGGAATGGCTTGACTTCCTACTCGAGATAAGAAGCTCCAATTTGAGGATGGAGCCGGGCTCATCGGGTGTGGGGAGGAGTAAAAAGAGGTCGCTAGTGTAGCAACCCATGGTGCAAATTGAGGTGATAGACCCGACACATAGGTGTAGGAGGTCAAGGCTCCTAGGTTGTTTGGCTATAGTGGTTAACGTGCCAGTCAACTCCATTTGCCAAGCTAGGCCCTTAAGAAGATCCCCAAATGTCTCCACTTGGTAAGATGAATGAATGGTGGTGTGATAGGAGAGGGGCACTATGGGGAGGTTTAGCTCCATGGGAGGGTAGACATAGGATGTGATGGGATGAATCGGTCTCTCCTTTAGCCATCTAACTAAGGATCCACTTAAGATGACCTCGTTGATAACGTGGAAGCATATGTCATTACTGCACACACGCTAACAATCTTAAAATCGAACTCGCACAAAATGATCAAAAGAGAATATAGTACTATGGCAAGCACGGGCCGAATCCACAAGGAAGAAGAGATTTTTGAAGTTAAAAACCTTGGACTCCTTTGGAAAATATTTGTGATTTGATTGCTTGAAAAAAAGTGATGAAACAAAGAATGATTCTAACAATTACTTAAAAATGCCTATGACTATGTGCCTATGATATAGAAAATAATTGCATGAAGTAAAAAGAAGAGATAGAAGAAGGAGGTAGAGAGGGAAGAAGAGTAAGATATATATCAAAAGAACAACTCCTTTCATTAACTTAAAAGAAAGAGTACATGAAATGCGAAACAAAATTGCACTAACAACGTAACGAGATTACAATAATGTGAAATAACACAAAAGCAATAAAAACAAGAAAAGCCTGGAGTTTGGAGTTTGGAGATTGTAGCAGCAATGGTGATGATGGCGCCGTCCTCTCTTGGCCTTGGATCACGAATCACCTCGCAGAAGATGTCGTCTATGCCGGGAGGAAGTCACCTTCGTCGTTGAAGCCGCTCTCGGAGGAGAATGTATGGGGTGAGGAGAGAGATCTAAGGAGAGGAAGGGAGAAGTCAAGGTGAAGTTAAGGGAGATGGCAATGGTTTAGAAGAGAAGGGGATGGTGATGAAGGAGAGAGTAACTAAGGCTACCTAGGTGAGATGGAATAAGAAGAAGAAGGCTTTTAAAATATGAATAGTAAAAATCATAGATAGAGCAGTGAAAAGTCTAACATGTCTTGAAAATCAGAAGGAATTTGAAGATGATGAAGAAGGAGAAGTTGTAGATCATTTAAAAATAAAGAACGTTTGTGAAGAAAGCAAGAGGGGACGAGGAGTACAAGGGGGAGAAAAATATGGAATAACAGAGAAGAATGCAGTCTGCGATTGCACAGGATAGAATAGTAAAAAATATGAAATAACTTCAAAAACAAAAGGATTTAGAAGCTAATGCAGAAGAAGAAGTTGTATAGAATTTAAACACAAAGAACTTTTGTGAAGAAAGCAAGAGGAGAATAGGAGTATAAGGGGGAGAAACTGGCAGCCTAAGGTTAGGGGAGAAAGAGTGAAAAATTGCTAAAAGAAGAATTCCCTTTCTCCTCCTTGACATGGGCTATTTATAGGGAAAATTGGGTCAATGGAGGGTGTAGATTGTATCAAAAGGAGATGGATGGCTGAGATTTAGTTAGAAGATGATGCATGGGGGAAAGGAAAAGGAGGTGGGTACCCCCTCCTTGAGCTTTAGGCAACCCTTTCGCAAGACTCATCATTTCTCTCCTTTATTTCAAACTTTGAATTCTCTTTTCCCTCCAACCAAAATATGTGCATCTTCTCCTCTATTACAAATTTTGAATTTTCTTTTCCCTCCAATCAAAATATTTTGAATTCTCAATTTGACTTGGTCAAAGTGGTGATGACAGTTTTACCCCCGGCTTCTCTTACAATTACCTTCAGTGTCCTGCACACACATAATTATAATTTAATCCATCAAAATTATCACAATGTTCACAAATGCTCATGATTATGCAATGGAGAATTAATGCTCATGGCCCTCAACTTTACTTTACTAAATGATATCACCGAATTAATCAATTTGCGTGAAATGCCCAATTTACATGCGAAGTTGAGATTAACAATGGGACATGCATAATTGCGTATTTATATGCTCATAAAATGGTGCATATGCAATGAATTATCATAGAAAATGGACACTTATCACACCCCCAACTTGAACATTGCTAGTCCCTTAGCAATGTAAATAATTGTAGAATTAGGACTAGCAAACACTCATGTGTCACAGTTCAAGGCAAGAACATTATCCATGATGATTTAGACTTTGGAGTATTATAAGTTCAAGTAGTATGTATTCGGTACAAATTTCATCAGTCCATGTGTTTAGACCTTTCCTCCTGATTCACTCAAAAATATCTCTTTGTGTAGGAGTGATATAACTTGACTAGTGACTACCAAATAGTCTAGATGAATGAGTCTTCTACCTTTCACTTTAAGATGATCTTCAATTCTACCCACATCTCGAATTAAGCTATCGAATTACAGATAGCTTCACTCTGCCTGTTTATTCATTCTTTTTTTTTTTGACACATGGTGCTGCACATCCCTTCACCGTTTGACGTGAACCTTAACTCTTGTCTTAGGAGAAGCATGCCCGGTTACTAAGTTCAGGTGCATTTTCCATGTTTTTTTGGCAAGTTGGCAGGTAGCTTTTTCCTCACGATTACTTTCAACGAATGGGAATACTATCAATCATCACCTAAGTGTTAAGAAAAATTTCCATTATCCTAATGTTTGTCATCTACCAATCTTGTTATTCTGCAATTGTGTGCAAGTTCAATAGAATTTTTATGTGTATTCTGAGGAAAAGGCTAAATACATAACTAATTAATTCACGCCTTTAACTTCATACTCTCACAAGTAAGACTCTAAGTCCTATCATTCTAAGAAAAATTTCTCATCATGAAACATGAACATGGAACACTTGTTAGGAGTGTGATGAAAGGTTGCAAGCATTTTGAGAAAATTAAAGCTCAAGCTATCCCCCAACTTAGGTGACATTGTCCCCAATAGCATGATCACAATATAGAAATAAAATAAAGCCATGAAAAGTAGGGGGAAGGATAGATACGACCTGAGAGAGAGATGTCGTCGTCAGAAGAATGCTGCTCCAGGTTGCTAAGAAAATTAAAAACTTTTTTTTTGTTTGAAAAGGAGAAAGAGTAATTGGGTTGCCTCCCAATAAGTGCTAAGTTTTACGTCTTCCACCAAATGCAATAAAGCTCACAATGGGTCACTCAGCCTGAGAGAGTCCTCCTGCAACGTTGGAAGATTTTCAAAGTAAGGTTTTAAACATTGACCATTGACAGTGAAAGTTTGACCAGTTTTAGGATCGAGAATTGTTACTGCACCATGGTAAAATATTTTAATTACCACATATGGTCCATCCCATCTGGATTTCAATTTGTCAGGGAATAATCGTAGCCTAGAGTTAAAAAGTCAGACCTTTTGGTTGATTTGAAAAGTTTTTCGTGAAATGTGTTTATCATGGAATACTTTAGTCTAGGCTTTATAAATCCTAGAGTTCTCATAGGCCTTATTGTGAAGTTCCTCTAACTCATTCAGTTGAAGGGCTCTATGGGAACTAGCCTGTGCTGAATCAAGATTGAATTGTTTGATTGCCCAATAGGCCCTATGTTCCAATTCGACTGGCAAATGACATGGCATTCCAAAAACGAGCCTATAAGGGGACATGTCAATAGGAGTTTTGTAGGCGGTCTGATAGGCCCATAAAGCATCATCTAACATTTCTGACCAATCTTTCCTATCGGGCCTGACAGACTTTTGTAAAATATTCTTGATCTCCCTATTAGAAACCTCCACCTGGCCACTAGTCTGGAGATGGTAGGGGGTAGCAATTTTATGTGTTATCCCATACTTCCTAAGCAAAGCCCGGAATTGAGAATGGATGAAATGTGAACCCCCATAACTAATGATAGCCCTAGGACACCCAAACCGAGAGAAAATATTTTTACGAATAAATTTCATGACAGTTTTGTGATCATTAGTCCTCGTGGCTATAGCTTCTATCCACTTAGACACGTAATCCATTGCCACCAAAATGTACTCATGACCAAAAGATGATGGAAACGGTCCCATGAAGTCAATTCCCCATACATCAAAAATTTTCACAACCAGGATAGGGTTTAAAGGCATCATGTCCCTGCGTGACATGCTCCCCACAGCCTGACAGCGCTCACAAGATTTACAAAATTCGAATGCATCTTTGAATAATATGGGCCAGTAGAACCCACTTTGCAAAACCTTGGCTGCCGTTTTCTTACCTGAAAAATGCCCCCCACAAGATAAGGTATGGCAAAATGTAAGAATGCTATGTTGCTCACCCTCAGGGACACACCTCCGAATGATTTGGTCTGGTCCTAAATGGAATAGCTCAGGGTCTTCCCAAAAGAAGTACTTGAGCTTAGCAAAGAAACAGTCTTTTTCTTGTTTGGACCAACCTTCAGGAATTTTTTCCACAGCTAAGTAATTGACAATGTGCGCATACCATGGGGGTGAAATGTGGGATACACTAAGGAGGTGCTCATCTGGAAATGAGTCCTGTAAGGGTGTGGTGTCTGATGTTATAATCCGGGACAAGTGATATGCAACAACATTTTCACTTCTTTTTTATCCTGAATTTCTAAATCAAATTCCTGTAACAACATGATCCATCTAATCAACCTTGGTTTGGCATCTTTTTTAGACAGAAGGTGTCTAAGGGCTGAGTGATCAGAAAACACAATGAATAGGATCGAAACTTTTCAAGGACAAAGATAACAGCAAGTAACTCATTTTCTGTTGTGGTGTACCTAAGTTGGGCATCAGCGAGTGTGCGACTCGCATAGTAAATCACCATTGGCTTTTTGTCTACCCTTTGTCCCAAAACAGCACCTAAAGCATAATCCGAGGCATCACACATAATTTCAAAAGGTAATGACCAATTGGGATTTTGTAAGATTGGGGCATTGGTCAACGCCATTTTCAATGATTCAAAAGCCTCAAGATATGATTGGTCAAGATGGAATGGGACTTCCTTAGCCAGCAGATTAGTGAGAGGTCTAGCAACTTTTGAGAAATCTTGGATGAACCGGCGATAGAAGCCGACATGACCCAGGAATGATCGGATTTGTTTTACTGAGGTGGGTGGTAGCAGTTTGGCAATGAGCTCAACCTTGGCTGTATCTACCTCAATTCCTCTTGCCGACACTATATGCCCCAGAACAATGCCTTCTTTAACTATGAAATGGCTCTTTTACCAACTGAGGACAAGATTAGTGTCAATGCATCTCTTCATTACTTTGGCTAAGTGATCAAGGCAGGAATCAAATGTGTCCCCAAAAATGGAGAAATCATCCATGAAAACCTCTAAAAAATTGCCCACCATGTTAGAAAAAATTGCTAACATGCATCTTTGAAATGTGGCAAGCGCATTACATAGTCTAAAAGGCATTCTCCGAAAAGTAAATGTTCCATAGGGACAAGTGAATGTGGTCTTTTCCTGATCCTTTGGGTATATAGCCACCTGGTTGTACCAAGAGTACCCATCTAGAAAATAAAAGCATTTTTGCCCTGCTAATTTTTTCAGAATTTGGTCAATGAATGGGAGGGGAAAATGGTCCTTCTTTGTCATGGAGTTGAGCTTCCTATAATCAATGCAGACCCTCCATCCTGTGGTCAACCTAGTAGGTATCAACTCCTCTTGATCATTGACGATCATAGTCAGTCCTGATTTCTTTGGGACTATTTGAGTTGGACTGACCCACTGGCTATCAAAAATTGGGTAGATGATCCCGGCATCTAGCTACTTGACCACCTCATTTTTGACCACCTCCTTCATGTGTGGATTTAATCTCCTTTGCATGTCTCTGCTTGGTTTTGCATTCTCCTCCATATAAATGTGGTGTTAACAAATGGATGGACTAATCCCTTTAAGATCAGCGATAGACCAACCTATAGCCCCCTTATGAGATTTAAGGACCTCAACTAGTTTCTCCTCATGGTTAGGTTCAAGGTCGCTTGCTATGATGACTAGCAAGGTTTGGTCTGGGCCTAGGAATGCATACTTAAGGGAGGCCGACAATGGTTTTAATTCAACCTGAGGAGGGGATTGCAAAGATGGCAGAGCTAGTTCAGATTTAAGCTGAGGCAAGGGTTCAACTGGGGGCCACGTCCTAAGTTGAGTTGACAAGATGTCAACTTCTTCTCTCATTCTGGTCATACTGTCCCCTTCAATCTCCAATAACTCCTCAATGGTGTCAACAGCATAGCAATCTCCTTTTTGATCATGGAATTTGGACGCCTCGAAAATGTTGATGCTGACTTTCTGGTCCCCAAAAGATATGTCCATAATTCTGAAGCACAGTCTATATTATCTCTAGCTGTAGCTAAAAATGGTCTACCCAAAATGATAGGAGTATGCTTGATTTCTTGGGGAGAAACCATGTCAAAAATAAGAAAGTCGGCATGGAAGTAGCACTCATTCACTTTAACAATGACATCCTCAATAAGGCCCTTTGGAGTCTTGATTGATATATCGGCAAGCTGGAGAATAATAGATGTAGGCTTGAGCTCATCGATGTCAAACTGCTCATAGATGGAGGTGGGGAGTAAATTCACACTGGCTCCTAAATCAAGGAGAGCCTTATCAAAGGTCACACCCCCAATGTTGCAAGAGATAAGGGGCGCTCCAGGGTCTTTTAACTTCCTTTGAAGTTGGTTGAGGACCACAACACTAATGTTCTCAGAGAGTCGAACCTTTTCCGGTGTCACTCATGGCTCCCGCCTAGGAGTGCACATTTCCTTCAAGAATTTAGCATAGGTTGGGACATGTTTGACGGCATCGAGGAGAGGGATGTTGATGTGTACTTGTTTGAAGAGCTCCGTCATCTTCTCATTATGGGCTGGTTGTTTCTTTTTGGGCTTTAAGGCATTGGGAAATAGCACTGTAGGTTGGTAAGTGCTAGGCCCTTCCTCTAGTTTCCTCTTTCCCTTGACATCCTCTTCCTAGTTGGGCTCCTCTTCACTATCAGAAGATATTTCAGGGGCCTAGATTGATGAAGTAGGAGTGGACCCCTGGGGATCTTGGAGGACTTTACCACTTCTTAAGGTCAAAATTACTTTTGCATTTTCAAGTTGTGGGCCTTTTTGTGGTATTTGGCCTGATGGGTGCTGGAGGAGAGGAGGAATTTACTGATTAATGGGGAAGTTTGGTTGTGGGAAGCTCGGAGGATTATTTCGTGGGTTGGCAATGGGCTGACTTGGCAATTGGCCCATTTCCCTTTTCATGGTGGCTTCAGCCAATTGGCCCAATTGGGTTTCCAACTTAGAAATAGTTTGTTGGTGGGCATGGAGGGTATGTTGGGAAGATTGGCTTTGGGCTTGCATGGTTTGTTGGAAGGATTAGTTTTGGGCCAGAATTAGTTGTTGTAACTGATGGAATCTATCATCAGTTTAGGAGTCTTGGTGGTGTTGCAGAGGAGGTTGATAGATTTATTGGGAATTGGAAGACTGTCCGTAATTGGGGTGAAGAGGTTGGTATGGGGCCTGACCCTGGTTGAATCGGGGAAGTGGTTGTTGGGCTTGCGATCCCCGACCATAAGCATTTCCTTGAAATGGTGGCTGAGCTTGGAATTGGTGTTGGATGGGTGGTTTGTGAGTTTGAGACACGGAGGGGATGGTGGGCTGATTAGGAGCTTGTTGATTTCTCCAATTAAAATTGGAGTGATTCCTCCAGCCCGGATTATAGGTGTTAGAAAATAGGTCATAGTTGGGCTTAGTGAACCCCTGCGCTGCTTGGACTTGCTCCTGTATAAAAGATGGTAACTGGGCTACTGTTGGGCAATCGGACACATCGTCCGGGCTAGCACATAAAGCACACACCTCATGGTGTGTTGGGTTTGGGTATGGGTTAGACGTAGGTGAGATGGTGGTTTCTTGTTTGTTTTGGGCCAGGAGCTGGTCTAACTTGTGGGCCAGTATATCAACCTGTTCTAACTTTTGGGCCATGATGTCCACCTTGTCCAATTTTTGATGGATGAAATTCACATCTACTCTAGCTTCAGGTTCCACACGATACATCCCGGCCCGTTTCGAGGGCCCAATGGTTCTCTCATATGAGGATAAGGAAGCATGGTTGATTGAATTCTTGCTCAACATTTCAAATAAGGCATAGGCCTCATCCTCACTCTTACTCATAAAGGCCCCACCACATGATGTATCCACAATATGCCTAACTTGATCATCTAAGCCCTCATAGAAAGCTTGCACTATTTGCCATTTGGAAAGCCCATGATGTGAGAATTTTTTGAGGAGTTCCTTTAATCTCTCCCATGATTCATGTATTTGTTCATTTGGGAGTTACGCGAATCCTGTGATTGCACGTCTCATGGTGTTGGTTCTACCGATAGGGTAGAACTTCTTAAGGAACTCATGCTGCATATCTACGTATGTGCCAATAGGTTTTCCTAAAGTCCCTGGCCAATATTTGGCTTTGTCCTTAAGTGAGAAAGAGAATAAGGTCAAGCGGAGGGCATCATCTGTGAAATTTTAAATTTTCACAGTGGAACAAATTTCCAGAAATTCTTTCAGATGTTTGTAGGGATCTTCATTGGTCTTCTAATAAAAGGATGAGAGCATCTGAATGGTGCTAGATTTGATCTCATATTGTAAAGTAGGGACATTTGGCAGTTGGATACAAGTGGATGGCTGATAATTTGAAGGAATAAAATATTCTTTCATCTGTTTGGGCACCCCTAGTTGGTGTTGTTCAGCCATAGGTTGGATTTGATTTTGGGCCTAATTAAAAATGAATCGCTCAATCTCACTAATGGGCTCAATTAAGTCAGGGAGTTGAGATCTTCTCCCTTGCATAAACCAGGACAAAGAGAGAGATGAGAGAGATTATTTTTATTTTGTTTTATTTTTGTATTATTTTTATTTTATTTTATTTTTGTTTTAACAAATACAAACAAGTTGTCACACAATTAACCTAAGACACCTATGTGCTCCTTAGACTTACAAGTTAGGTTTCACAAAGAGACTAGATACAACCTAAGTCCACTTTCTAATTTGTCAATTGGCCAGGTAATAGGTGGGGTAGTGAGAGGCTCCCCTTACTTTCGCAAGGTCCTAATTAAAAATCACTTGCCCGCTTATGACCTTTACCGTTGACCTCTAGCCTTAAACACCAATTTTTAAAAAAGATTATAGACTCAAGTCACACCTAATCGCAGTGTGATCCTAGGGCCAATGTCTACTGATTTTTATTAGGGTCTAGGTGATGTAAAGATGAAGGAAATTGTGATTTGTGGGCCAAGGAAGGGTGATCAAATCCCCACCTTAT
This sequence comes from Amorphophallus konjac, assembly GCA_022559845.1. Taxonomy (NCBI): domain Eukaryota; kingdom Viridiplantae; phylum Streptophyta; class Magnoliopsida; order Alismatales; family Araceae; genus Amorphophallus; species Amorphophallus konjac. The sequence continues at coordinate 196,077,093 of CM040126.1, read as the reverse complement.
GTGATTATGAGTTTTGCCCTTAAGATGTTTTAGAAATGATATGTAACAAACAAATCTCAAACAAGGGGTTATATGCAAGTATGCATGAGCATGTGATTAAAGAAAAGTTTAAAAAAATTCACCTTGCCCCCCCGCTCTCTTCAATAATGTAATTTACACAAATTAAACAACAAGGAAAAAGAAATTCTATCCTAAATGATGCATGACCTAGAATATGAAAGTGCGATTTCTACTCTTAGAATGAAGACTTTTATTGAGTACAAGTGAAGAGTTTTTTTTTTGTGAATATATCTAACTATAATATGCAAGAAAATTAAGGAAATGACATAAAATAAGAGAGGTTTAATATACTTACTTCAATCGCAATCTCTCATTCTCTTTTTTTTTGACTCAATTCAAAGACTAAGGAAAGGGAGGAGAGCTTACCTCTTAACTGCTTCTGATTTTTTTTCTTGCTCTTTCTTCTTTTTTTTTTGATTTTTTTAGCTTCAATTCTTGAAGTGCGTTCCCTCGTTCTCTTTTTTTTACAGAAATAAAAAAAAAGAGATATTAGTACAGTTATAAACACAAGGAAAATAAAGTTCTTAAATAAAAAATCATCATTCTCCCTGGTAACGGTGCCAAAAATTGATAACGCGGAAGCGTATGTCGTTACTACACGCGCGCTAACAATCTTAAAACCGAACTCGCACAAAATGATCAAAATAAAATATAGTACTTTGGCAAGCACGGGTCGAATCCACAGGGAAGAAGAGATTTTTGAAGTTAAAAACCTTGGACTCATTTGGAAAATATTTATGATTTGATTGCTTGAAGAAAAGTGATGAAACAAAGAACGATTCTAACAATTACTTAAAAATGCCTATGACTATGCGCCTATGTTATAGAAAATAATTACATGAAGTGGAAAGAGGAGATAGAAGAAGGAGGTTGAGAGGGAAGAAGAGCAAGATCTAGATCAAAAGAATAACTCCTTTCATTAACTTAAAAGAAAGAGTACATGAAATGCGAAATAAAATTGCACTAACAACGCAACGAGATTACAATAAAGTGAAATAACACAAAAGTAATAAAAATAAGAAAAGCCTGGAGTTTGGAGTTTGGAGTGGTAGTAGCAATGGTGATGATGGCGCCGTCCTCTCTTGGCCTTGGATCACGAACCACCTCACAGAAGACGTCGTCTACGCCGGGAGGAAGTCACCTTCGTCGTTGAAGCCGCTCTTGGAGGATAATGTATGGGGTGAGGAGAGAGATCTAAGGAGAGGAAGGGAGAAGTCAAGGTGAAATTAAGGGAGATGGCAATGGTTTAGAAGAGAAGGGGATGGTGATGAAGGAGAGAGTAACTAAGGCTACCTAGGTGAGATGGAATAAGAAGAAGAAGGCTTTTAAAATGTGAATTGTAAAAATCATAGAGAGAGTAGTGAAAACTCTAACATATCTTGAAAATCAGAAGGAATTAGAAGATGATGAAGAAGTAGAAGTTGTAGATCATTTAAAAACAAAGAACGTTCGTGAAGAAAGCAAGAGGAGAAGAGGAGTACAAGGGGGAGAAAAATATGGAATAACAGAGAAGAATGCAATCTGCGATTGCACATGATAGAATAATGAAAACACGAAATAACTTAAAAAATAGAAGGAATTAGAAGATGATGCAGAAGAAGACGTTGTAGAGCATTTAAAAATAAAGAACTTTTATGAAGAAAGAAAGAGGAGAAGAGGAGTATAAGGGGGAGAAACTGGCGGCCTAAGGTTAAGAGAGAAAGAGTAAAAAATTACCAAAAGAAGAACTCCCTTTCTCCTCCTTGACATGGGCTATTTATATAGAAAATTGGGTCAATGGAGGGTGGAGATTATATCAAAAGGAGATGGATGGCTGGGATTTAGTTATAAGATGATGCATGGGGGAAAGGAAAAGGAGGTGGGCACCCCCTCCTTGGGCTTTGGGCAACCCCCTTCCCAAGACTCATCATTTCTCTCCTTTATTTCAAACTTTGAATTCTCTTTTCCCTCCAACCAAAATATGTGCATCTTCTCCTCTATTTCAAACTTTGAATTTTCTTTTCCCTCCAACCAAAATATTTTGAATTCTCTGTTTGACTTGGTTAAAGTGGTGATGACAGTTTAGCCCCCGGCTTCTCTTACAATTACCTTTAGTGTCCTGCACACACATAATTACAACTTAATCCATCAAAATTATCACAATGTTCACAAATGCTCATGATTATGCAATGGAGAATTAATGCTCATGGCCCTCAACTTTACTTTACTAAATGATATCACCGAATTAATCAATTTACATGAAATGCCCAATTTACATGCGAAGTTGAGATTAACGATGGGACATGCATAATTGGGTATTTATATGCTCATAAAATGGTGCATATGCAATGAATTATCATAGAAAATGGACACTTATCACTCGCTCCCAACTAGAGGGGATGGCATAGAGTGAAGGTCAAAGTGCGAGGTTTCCTCTTCGTCTGGGGCATGCGTTTCCTTCAAAGTGGGGGTTGGATCCGGGGTGTTTACCACTACCAAGGACGTGAGAGGGTCTTTTGTGGGTGGGGTGATGATGGTTTGCGTATGGTGCACCCGGGGTGGTGGGAAAAGGGAAACTTGGTTTGGGATTGGTAGGGGAAGTAGTGGAGGTCTAGGTTGGGGTAGGATTGGAGTCGGGAGTGGTAGATGGGTTGGGTGAGGAGGCTTGGGTTGGTTGGTCTTGAGAGGTGTGTCCCTTATGGGGGAAGATGGAGAGGCAGAGGTCCCTTTGATTTGGGTGTGGGTTGGATAAGAGAGTTTGGGTTGGGGGGTGGTGGCCGTCATGGGGGAAATCGGATCGGTTATGGGTCTCTTGCCCTTGGGATCGGCTGGTTGTGGAGGGGTGGAATGTTGTGCCCCTTGTGCTTTGATGAGCCCCTTGTGCTTTGATGATTGTGGTGTTTTAATGATAGCAACAGGAATGAGTCACCACATTGAATGATAACCAACATTCATGTTTATAACTGATATACTCTGTGGAAAATGCATACAACAGGAATGAGTCACCACATTGAATGATAACCAACATTCATGTTTATAACTGATATACTATGTGGAAAATGCATATGACTGTGACTGGTATATTATCTGGAGAATGCATGTGTTCTGTTTGCATAAGTCTATTCGCTGCATGTGTTCTGTCTGCAAGTTCATACATTGCATTCGCCAAGCCTGTACATCCATCTGCTTGCATTGAGTCTATACATTGGTGGCAAGTCCATATAGTGTCCTGCATTTAGGCAAAGTCTATACAGCCGTTTGCTTGTCAAAGTCCATACACTCAACTGCCTTGTCTTGATCAAGTATGTACATCAGACTGTTTCATCATCAAGTCTGCACATTGGTAAAGTATGTACATCGCCTTCAAAGCCTTCTGTTGAAACCTCAAGTCTGTACAGCCTGAGAGTGCGTCTCACTGACCGTCTCATGCAAGTCTATACATCACTGTTCATGCACAGAGTCACCGTCTCATTTAGTGTCTCGTATGCATATAGTAAGTCTATACATCACTACAGTAACGCAAGTCTATACATCGTCTGTCTCATGCATTGTCTTAGGCTAAGTCTGTACAACCTACCGTCTCATGTAGCATCTTATGTTAAGTCTGTACAGCACTGTTCATATGCTTCCAAGTCTGTACATTGCATCGTCTCAACTTGCGTCTCACTGAGCATATATTTACTGTAAAGTCTATACATACTTCATCGTATTAGAGAACGTCTCATGCCTTTGCCAAAGTCTGTACACTGATGTCTTTACCTACGTTGAGCATCAAAGTCTATGCATTGGCAGCACTGGGCAAGTCTATACATTCCCAGCCTTTACCTACGTTCAGAACCCCAAGTCTATACATTGGTTCAATCTTCCAAGTCTATACATTGGACTGTGCTCAACTGAAGTCTATACATCCTTCAAGGGTCCAAAGTATATACATCAACTGTTGAACCTCAAAGTCCACACATCGCCTCATTTCTTCAAAGTCTATACAGTCAGTATCTGCATTGCATTGCATGCATCATGGTGGAAGTCTATACACTGGATTTGTTCTGAAGTCTATACATTGCATGCCTTCCACCAAGTCTGTACATTGGCACTGTAGCATGCATTCATGAAGTCCATACATTCACTGAAGCTTGCTTAGCTGAAGTGTGTACATTGCATTGCATGACTTGAAGTCTATACATCGCATGTGTGCTTCATGCTAAGTCTATACAGGCTAAGTCTGTTGGTCTTGTGACTCTTGCATTCATTGTTAAAGTCTATACAGACTTCAGTGCATTCTCTTTGTGTCTCACATGTCAAAGTCTATACAGTCTGCATCGCATGCACTTTAAATATGTCAAGTCTGTACAATGGTCTTGGCATATGCATTCATCAAGTCTATACGCTGGAAGACGAAGTCTATACAGCGTCTCACGTTGCATCCATCAAGTCTGTACAGTGAGCGTTTCATTGGTGAAGTCTGTACACTCACCAGTTGAACTACAAAGTCCATTGGACTGTAGCTTGCACGAAGCTAAGTCCATACATCGCTCAAGTCTGTACAGAGTCCAGCGTTTCGTTCATGCATTGTTCACAAAGTCTGCACATTCTATTGTTCATGAAGTCTGTACACTGGACTGTGTCCTTGTACATCACTGTAGCTGCATCGTCTCATGCAACGTCTCATTCAAGTCTGTACAGCCATCTGCATTGGATTTCAAGTCTAGACATTGCACTGTTACATCCACCGTCTCATTCAGCGTCTTAGGCCTGCAAAGTCCATACATTGGTCGGTGGAAAGTCTGTACATTGGCTTCAAGACTCTCAAGTCTATACATTCATTTCTGAAGGGAAAGTCTATACATTCGTTTCTAAGGCAAAGTCTGTACATTGCCTTTGGACCTCAGAGTCTATACAGAGTCTGCATCCTCTAAAGTCTGTACATCCGATTGCCTTTGCTTTGGTCAAGTCTGTACAGCCAGGGAGACTGTTAAGTCTATACATTCCTTCACTATAGCTGGCACGAGGTGAAGTCTGTACAATGGTCTTAACTTTCCAAGTCTGTACATTGGCCTCCATGCCTCAAGTCTCTACATCGGATTGTTTGGCCAAGTCTGTACAGCCAACGCCTTCATTGATTCCAAGTCTGGACACTGGTCTTCAGGCATTCCAAGTATGCACATTGATTCAGGTTTTCCAATTCTATACAATGAAGTCTGAACATTGCATTTGCATTCACAATGTCTTCACACCTGAAGTCTATACATTGTGTCGTTCACATCTGCAAGTCTAGACATTGGAAAGTCTATACACTGCATTGTGCATACTATGATGTCTGTACAGGGTTTATGCTTAAACTGATAATCTGATACTCCTGACAGGGACTGTTCGAGAAGCTTTATGAAGGGCACGTGATCCGAGGATAAGAACAGTGCCCAGATGAGGACACGTGTACTGACAGCCTGCTGGATGCTGCCACGTGGTCCGAATTTTTAGGGCGGGAACTGTGGAAGCCACACGCGCCCTGGCTGCTGCTGCTATATATATGAGTCTTCATCTTCAGACGAAGGTAGATTGAAATTGACAGAGTAGAAGCTGTGAAGAAAAAGCAGAGTGCAGAGAGGTCTTCGATCCAGAGAAGAAAAAGGAAGAGAAGAGAAGAGAAGGAGAAGAAGAGAGAAAGAGAAGAAAAGAAAGAGAAAGAAAGAGAGATTGAGTGAGAGATCGAGAGAGCAGAGTGTGAAGAGAAGAAGAAGAAAGAGATAGAGAAGAGAAAAGCAGAGAAGATCGTTCCCACTGGAAGTTGGATCAGATCCAGTCCAGTCAGCTCTTTAAGAGCCACATTTTGTGCTTCACTGTTTACAGCTTTCCGGTGCTGTTTGGTTCTTGTTTTCATTTTCCATTTTATCCTTTCTTCAAGCTGTTAGTTAGCGGTTGCAGTGGTGGATTCCACTGGACAGCAAGCTGTGTTGCTCAGCGGGCGAGGAGGATTCCTTGGACGGCAAGCTGTGTTGCCCAGCGGTTGTATGGCAAGCTGTGATGTCCAGCTGTTCAAGCTGTGAGTCAGCGGAATCCCCACTCTGGTTTGAGTGTGGGGTGGATGTAGGTCTGCTGGACCGAACCACCTAAAAACCCATTGTGCAGTGGTTTGATTTCTTGTGTGGTTGGCGCTATATGAATGCTTAGGGGCGCTTTGGTTTGATGTTCTATAAGTGTTCATCAATTTGCTGCGCACACTATATGTTTGACTGTGGTTTAATTTCTTTTATCTGATTTCGCTAGATGAATGCTAGGAGCGCCTCAATTGGGTTTTCTGTCTGAATGCTTTAAGGCACAAGCTCCTTTGATTTGATTCAGTCTACAGTTTAGACTTTCTTAGGTTCGCTTTATATATCTGCAATAGTTTTTTTTTTAATTCCACATTTCTGATTGCTTTAGATTTTATTTGGGCGAAGTTTTTTTAAAAGGTGTATTCATTCACCCCCCCCTATGAATACTGCACCGAACCCAACATGGAAGTGGGGGCCAATTGGGTTTGAATGGTGGAGGTTGGATGGCAAAGTGTATAGGTGTTGGTCGGGGTAGGAAATGGTGGGCGTTGTAGAGGTTGGGCCTTTATGGTGGCCTTGAACTGGCCGGGAGAGAAAGGAGGAGTGGTAGTGCTCCTCGGGTCATGGCTCTCCGAGTAGGAAGGGGGACGTTTGGGAGTGTAGATCTTCCTAAGTTCTACCTTCATCTCCTTCCATGAGCTTATGGGTTCTTGCCTCCTAACCGCCCTAAGACCCACAGTGTGGTTCCACTCTTTCTTGGCCAGAGGCGAAAGCCGTCCTTTGGCAATGTTGATTGTCTTGGGTCCATATACCCAAGTCCTTTCAAAGTGTTTTTCCATGGTAGCCTCCCACTTTAGATAGGCTCTAAAGCTCGATCCGTCAAAGCGAAGGTCCTCATCTAGAATGATGTCCAAGAGTAGTGGGTCGATCTGACCCTTGTAGAGGGCCGAGTTGTATGGAATTGACCAAAGAGGGGTAGGCATGATGGCGCACCGGTTGATGAATGCAAATGCACCCTATGACTAGACTTAGTAGAGACAAGTCTAAAACTTGCTCTGATACCAATTGATGTAAGACAACCTAGGATGGTGGTGGCAACCCGGGCACGAATTGGTACGAGCCGAGGTTGAACCCGAAGGTCTCCTCGCGCAAGAAAGGCCGCATTCCGGACCTGCATAACCGGACCTTTCCGCGACGTCTTTTGATATACCACTTGATGAGGGGGAACTACAATGGGTGGGGCACAACTAATGGGATGCAGCAACTAGCCCGATCCTTGGACCTAGCAAGCAAGCACAATTCGCAAGATTAGCGGACCGACGTCGGCAGCCACTCACCCGACGCTCACCCAAAACCTGGGGTAACTCGGTGATGCCGAGCCGAGGATGTGAGGGTTGAACCCTTGCTGGTGGAGGGCCAGCAAGGCCAAGGTTGCTTTCCCATGGGTACGAATGCCCAAATCAAGGGGCAGACCAGGTGCCGAGGGCACGGGTCTCACTCTCTTCCCCACAGCGGTCTCTCGAAGGCAATGGTGTTGTCGGGACCGAGCGCTCACTCTCTCTAACCAGAGGAGCTATGAACAAATATTGAACAAACAAAACACTAAGTAGGAGCAGGAGTAGAGTGCTTACTCGACCGGTTTGAATAAATCGGTCCCGGTCGGAGACGTGGGCGAGCGGGGAGCGTAGGATCGCCACCCGCACACTGCGCCGATGAAGCTTCAACCTGAATTAAAAAGTTATAATCACTACACCCCTTGCAAGGGGGTTAGACTAGGGGTGGGGGACTGTATGATTACAAGCAAACACTACCTCCTATAGGGAGGGGCTTTAAGCCGACCAGGGGGGTGGGGGAACTTAAGATAAAGTCGAATTGTCGAGCTACGTCGGTTCTGGCCGCTTCTGGAACAGCCGGACAGAAAGGCGATGACGGCACCGCCACAGACTCCACCGACTTTAGATGATGATAAGACCAGCGCAAAAATGTCCTGGGTTGTCCCAGGAAGACGTCCAAATTTCTGGAGATTATTCTGATGCCAACAGTGGCCGAGGCGGGGTCGGGACCAGGGCTGGTCGGACCTGGCTCTGGATGTCCCATAACTTCTACTGCTAGAAGAAGTGGCCACCACGAACACTCCCGGGGTCCAATGAGGGCGGGACTAGAGCCATTGTGATCGTGGACGAGTCCTCTTCGATCAGAGACCAACGGGATCATTGTAGGGGGTCGGAGTAGACCGCGAGAACCAGAATGGTGGAAAGGGTCGGATCTGGCTCAGTGGAAGCTGACCTGCGAACTCCGGGGAGAAAATTTGGAAATCTGTGCTCTGGGATCCAAATGGCTCCCTTCTTGTTGGTGCTGAAAGAGGGCATGGAGGAGAAGACCCCAGCCAAAAATCACGTCTAAAGTCATCCTGGAGCAGCCATGGTCACTTCTTCTCTCGGCCTCAGGTTCCCCACTGGAGAAGTTCTGCACAGTCGGGGGAGATTGGCTCCTCTGGGCAGCAGGGACCTCGGATGACAGCGAGACCACCTCGCCTATGAAGAATCCTTGACGAGCTTTCTAAAAATATATGGCTTGCCACCAGGAACTTCGTGGAGATGATGGGATAGCCTCTACAACCATAAGCTTCTGTGCTACTGCGATTCTGCCTGGGTAGTAGGTGGAGATTGAGGATGAGGTTGGGGTAGATGAGAAGGGGGAAGGGGGTGGGAAGGGGCTGGGCTTTCCCTGGTTGAGAGGGGATATGGGGAGGGTGAAAACCAGGCTAGATGGAGTGGAGGAGAGGGCTGGGGGGCGGAGCTAGAAGGGGGGGAGAGCTGGGGTCGCAGGTCTCCCAGGGTGGGAGAGAGAGGGGGGGAGCAAATGGCTAGGAGAGGGAGATCTCTCCCTAGTTTAAATTCTCACTAATGGTTATTCAATGGAGGGTCCTCGGGGATGTGAAAGGGTGTCTTGGAGGATGAAAGGGTGTGTTGGGAGTGGGATTCTCCCTAGGGAGAAGAGAGGTTGCTTGGGAGAGTGGGGAAGTCTCCCTAGGGGGTGGTGTGGTTAATGGTGGAGTAATGGTGGGGTGGGGAAGTTGAGGGGTCACTTGGTGATGTGGAGGGTGATGTGGCAAGTGAGGGGTGATGTGGCAAAAGGGGATTGGGCTGAGGTGGAGGAGAGGAGAGAGGGGAGGGGGTGGTCTAGAGAGAGAAAGGGGGCACCCCCTTTAGAGAGAGAGAGGGAAGAGAGAGAAGGGGGGTAAGGGAGTTTCTCAGTCCACAATTGGCTTCTCCCCAAAGGAACACTCAAATTGGATTTTTGAAAATGCAAATATTCATTAGGTTTCTCAAATGGGGGTGGGGTCCTATTTATAGGGACCCAACCTTTTACAAGACATAACTGCCCCTGGCTTTACTTGAAATGACCAAAGCTGTCCAATAAGCAAACCAAGGGGGTAAATGACTCAAACATAGGAAAATAATCTTAGGACCTAGGGATATGACTCAAATAAAAGAGAAATTACAATGATATGACTCAAATAAAAATGAGAAAATATAACATATGACTCAAAATAAATGACTAAATCATGCCGAATGCTTTCGGGGAAGGAGACGGGCCGTGAGTGCAGGGTCAGATGGTGGTGACCCCATCAGCTGTGTTGGGCTTAGCATGACCTCTTCATATTGCTCTCGGGATTCTAGCACTTCCCAATCCGAATCTATTTCTTGAATATTGAATATGGCCTTGATGTGCTTTGGAGCTCTAGTTGGGTAGTTTTTGGCAAAATGCCTAGTTTTCTTGCAGGCATAGCATTCATCACCCTTTGTTGCCGCACGTCTTGCCGTTTGCCTTTTCTTGAAGTATTTGTAGGGTTTAAATGGCCTTCCGGATCTTTTGAGTTTGATGAATCTGGGCCTTTGAAATTTCTTCCTTTTATAAATCTTCTTTTTGTTTGCAAGATTGAAGTACTCTGCTCCATCTATCTGAGAGTAGGCTCTCTGAGAGATGTGCGGCAAAGTATTTTGTGCCGTCATGTTGTAGCACAACCTTTTGATTTCGTGTCGAATATAATGAATTATGGCAATAAATAATAAGCCATCTAAAGAGACGTTCAAAGTGTTTAATTCAACTAAGACTAGGTTACTTATCGCTTCAGGGAACGAAGTCGGAAATTGAGCCTTGATAGTTCGGGAGTAGTGCTGGCCTACTCTATACACCTCCTTGGAGTAGCTGTTGACATATGGCTCAAAATCATCCATATTTTTTAGCTTCCGTCTTGCTAACATTAGCATATCAATGGATGTTTGATGCGCACGGACATGATAAAATTCTCTGAGTAAAAGGTTACCCAGATGTTGGACTCCTTGCTCAATTATTTCTCGTTTTGTATCATCGGGAAGATAGCCCCACCAGTGCTTGACTTTTCCTGTGAAGGCTAAATATAATACGTCGAATAGTTGTTGATTCGACATCTTGCTAGCTTGCTGCGCCATGTAAGTTTTCTGGGTCCAGATCCGGAATATATCTTCTATATCCTCTATAGCTGTAGTGTCTAGAGAAATAATAGGAATATCCATTCCTAATACAATCACATGATTAGCAAACTTATTTCCCATTCCATGTTCTGGTTTGGGAATACGAGACCGCATCATCTTTAGTTCTAGCGATTGCTCTGTTAATTTGCTAGGATCCTTGGGAAGGACTATGGATCTTGCAAATTCTAAATTTTTGAAAGTTGGAAAATCGACTACTTGAGATTTAAGCAATCTGACATTTGTCTCATGGGCTTGCAGAGAAGCTGAAATGGCTGGAGAAGTAGGTGCTTTCAACTTTAGTACCAACTCTGTCAATATGTCTAATTTTTTTTGTATTTTCTCCAGTTGGGTTTCTACCTTCATAATATGATTTTCAGCAAAGGTAGACCAGTTCGTGAGATAATATAGTTGCCTGATTTCATATTTCTGCATCTGAGGAGAATATGCTTTATGTAGCAAAAGGTAGCTTGCATCTGCCCGTAGTTCCACCTTTTCCTTCTGCATTTGTTCTGGAGTGGTGGTTTTGTAAGCCATTTTTGGGGGCCAAACGTACTCTTCTGGAGTAATATAACTTGGCTCAGTTCCATAAGTACTGGCACATAGAATGAATCATTCTTATCGCGACTGAGTCACGATTTAGAGAATTGGTGACTGAGTATGGAGGAGGGTCATGAATTACTGGAGGAATCGGAGGTAGTTCGGAAGTGGAAGTGGAGCTGCTTGGGGTAGGAAGAAGTTGCAAGGTAGAATATCTTAACGAATAAGGTTCACGATATCTAGACATCCATCTTTTTTTTATTTTTTCTTAGAAAATTCAGAATTGGAAATAAATTGTTCAATAGTTGGAAAGTCTTGGACAAATCCTTCTACTAACAGTGAGGGTGCAACATTAGCATTATTTTTATTTAATATTCTTGGTAGTTGTAGACCATAAGGGTGACGGAAATGAGAAACCACAGAGTTTGTAAGATGAAATATACAACGAGAAGCAATAGTTGCATATACAAAATGTGGCAACATTACAACATCTTTTATTTGCACACATACAACAAAGGCTTGGGATAGATGAGGATCATCTAAAGCTATAGTGAAATTTGGACGTATGACACATAATCCATCTTTGTCAAGATTTCCAGAAAATTGACAAAGAATCGCTATCTGCCAATCTAAATGCCTGACGTCTAGCAAAGTGACTAGGTAAGGGGCATTAAGATTGTAAGAAAAGTGTGGATGGACAAGAATGTCAATTTGTCCGACATGCAAAAACTTAGCTTGCTTTGCTTTCCATACTCTAATATCCTCCGGGGAGAAGAAGGGGAGGAATACTGGTCTGATGTCGCTTCCCTGGACTTGCATGTTCGCTTCAACCTATTTTATGCTTCTTAGAAGTTTGGCTTGAAATTGAGGAAAGTTGTAGAGTTTAGTTTTATAAATTTCAGGGAAGGATAAATTACCTTCGTCATGAGTCTTAGACTCCTGAATAAGCATATGAGAATGGATGGTTGATAGTGGAAGTTGACGAGATACGCCCTAGAGGATGCAGCAACTAGAGAAAGATTCTATGGACTTAACCAACGCAAGCACAATTCGCAAGTTTTAGAGACTAACGCGGAGGCTCGCTCTCTGGCGCGCACACTAAGCCCGGGGGTGACTCGTTGATGACGAGTCGAGGTCGTGGGATGAGACCCTTGCTGGGGGAGGGCCAGCAAGGCTATGGTTTCCCCCCAAAAGATTAGGAAGCCCGAAAGTGATGGGCTGACCAAGTGCCAAAGGGGCACGGGTTACTCACTTGTTCCCATAGTGGTCACACGAAGGCGGGAGTGCTTCGGGACCGGGCGCTCTCTTACCTTCCAGCGGAGCGATGATGGATATTAAATAAACAAACACTAAATATGAGCAAGGGTTGAGTGATTATCTGGCCGGTTTGAAGAAACCGACCCTGATCGGAGACGTGGGCGAGCGGGGAAGTGTGGGTTCCCCGCACACTACGTTGGTGAAGCTTCTCCCTGTTTAAATGATTACATTCACTACTCCTCACATAGGAGGGTTGGACTAGGGGTGGGGAAGTATGGGGTTACAAATAAACACTACCTCCCACAGGGAGGGGCTTTAAGCTGGCCGGGCGGGGTGGGGAAATTAAGCTAAGATAACTTCGGCCGATAATTCTGATTACCGGGGCAGCAAGCTGAATTTGGGGCTGATGTGAGCACCTCTAGATGCCGGAAGCAGTAGGGCCGATAGCCAAACATCAAGGGGTGTGGTAGCAGTGAGGAGGGATGTCCGGGGCTGCCGTGAGTTGAGGAGGGACCGCTGCAAGGTCAGCTATCCAAATCACACCGGTTCTACCCGCATTGGGACAGCAGGATAGTGGATTGAAGACGTTGCTGCTGCGAGCTCCTCCGATTGCCATTGCAGGTGGGACCAGAGCCAAATTTCTCCAGACTGACTTAGGAGAGCTCAGCTAAAATTTTGGGCCAATCAGAGATCATGGGTAGCCGGTGCAGCTTCAAGAGTCAGGGTGGGATGTTGCTACTCTGACTGTTCCCAAACCGAAGGCGCTGGAAGATATCCTCTCTCCAAACACCTCCGAGCTCCGTTGATAGCGTAGCTGATATCGACACGACCGTGGGAAAGTCCTCTTCGAACACCAACTAGAGAGGCCACCAGGGAAGGTCAGAGCAGGGAGATAGAGCCCGTAGAGTGAGAGGGGGTCTGATCAGGCCCTGGTAGGACAGACCTGCGCACCCGGGAGAGATCCACTAGAACGGGGAGCTCCGAAGTCCGAACACTGCTCCGCTGGCTGGGTTGGACAGAGGACTGGTAGTATCTTGCCCCAGCCAACTGGCGCACCAAGGGGAATAGGGAAGTGACCGCAGGAGCTTTTGCACTATGGTTTTGATCTCCACCCCGGATGCCGGAAGCGCAGTCTGACGAGAACGACCCTTCTGGACAGCTCCAAACTCGGATTGTGGTGAAATCACCTCGCCTGCGAAGCTGACTTGAAGGGATTTCCAGCAATATATGGCATGCCTCCAGGAACTTGGATGTGGTGACGGAGCAGACTCTGAAACCAGTGGGTCTTTAGCTCCCAGCGACCTGAAAACAGAATGGTGGAAAAGGGTGTATGTGGGGGTGGGGAAGGGGAAGAAACTTGCAAGGGGTGGCTGTTGGTGGATGTGGGAAGGGGGAATGAAGGGTGTGGGGGTCGATGGTGGTGATTAGTGGGCAAGGGAGGGGTGGTGCAGGGCTTGGAAGAGTTGGGAATGGGCGGATGATGGTCGGCGACCAAGAGAAGAGAGGAGAGGGAGGGGAGGAGTGGTGGTCGGCCAAGGCTAAGGGGGAAAGAGGAAGGGGATGGTGGGTGCGCAGCCAACAAGGGAGGGAGATTCAAATCTCCCTTGGGAGGTGGAGGGGTGCTTGGGGAAGAGGGAGAGTTGCTTGGGGAAGAATAAAGGGTGCTTGGGGAAAAGGAAGGGGTGCTTGGGGAGTGGTGGGTGTAATGGTGGAATTGAATGTTCTTGGGAAGGTGAAGGGGTGGTCCTAGGTGGCAGCTTATGTGGCAAGTGAGGTGGCAGGGTAGGGATGAGGTGTAGGGAGGGGAGAGGTGAGAGAGGGGTGAGAACTAGAGAGAGAGGGGATGGGAAGAGAGAGAAGGGGTTCGCCCCCTTTAGAGAGAGAAGGGGGGGAGGAGAGGGCTTCTCACCCTAACCTTAGGTTTCACACCTAAAACACTCAATTTTTGTAGAGATTCAAAATAGGCAAATTCTCATTAGCTTCAAATGAGAGAGTTGTGTCTTATTTATAGGAGCTCAACTCTTTACATGACCAAAATACCCTTGACTTAACACATAATGACCAAAGCTATCCAAAAGGGGGCACCCCTGGGCTAGCCCTTACAATTGGGCCCATTAAGCCTAACATGCTATCTAATTGACCCAATAACTTACTCAACTGACTCAAATAAAGAAAAGTACAGTAATAAGACTCAAACAAAGTGGAAAATACATGATACTTCTTTGAGAATTAAGCCGAAAAATCATGCCGATTGCTACCGGAGTGAGGTGGCGAGTAGTGGGAACTAGAGCTGCAGATGATGCCCCCATCATTCCCCCGGGGTGCAGAGAATTCGACCCCATCGAATAAGGGCCCTTCCTAACTCACCCTTGTGTCCACCGACGGGGCCGGCCCTTCCACCTAACGAGGTAGCGCTCATTCACCTTGCTCCTGGTGGTAGTGATCTATTCATCCAATATTCGCTCAACTTGCTCGCGCTGGCTTCTCCTGGCTGGTGGTTTTCCCTCAGGTGTGGGTACTCTCTCAAGGGAGGGATCATGCTCAATATCCTCACTGGGTACCACTGTGGGGCCCTTGTATGGCACCAGGTCAGCCACATGAAATGTGGGACTTACTCCGTACTCCTCGGGGAGGTCAACTTCTAAGCATTTGTGCCAATGCGCCTCAGAACCTGGAAGGGACCAGCCCCATGAGGCCTCAGTTTCGAGACAGCTCCCGAGGAGAGCCTCTCAGTCCTCACCATCACAAAATCACCCACGCGGAACTCTTGGTGGCGTCGGTGAGAGTCGGCCTGTCTTTTGTAAATCTCATTATTTTTGCTGATGTGCTTGTGAGCATGCAATCCTTTGTCATGTCGGACATAGGACTTGGTGAATGATAACACTCTATTGGATGTTGGGGGTTCTGGGCACCTAAATGTGAACCTAGCATGCCTAGACTCTTTATGAAGGTTGGTGAGGACAGGAGGGCCGGGACTTCCAAATGTAGCCCTATCATGTATAGCTTTCCTATTGATGGTGGGAGGGCCAGGGCATCCAAATGTGGTTCTAGCATGTGTAGGCCCCCTATCAAAGTGGGTGAACATTGGAGGGTCTATGTGCCTTGGCTTACCTACCCTATATGACCCTAGACAAAATGATGCATGTGACTCCAACCTCTCATCTTCTTGATGGACCCTTGGATGAGTGACTTGTGATGGAATATGGTAGTGGTGTTCTTTGATGAATTGGGGTGTGGGTTGTGGGTTGAGGGGTTCCTAAAAGGAGGGATCACAAGGGTCAAAGAAGGTCAGGTTTTTGATGGAGTGTGGGTAAGACTCGCTC